>VWZX01009802.1:1314804-1914804 GCA_013399015.1 Galbula dea | reverse complement strand
CTAAATGCTACTGTGGAAAAAGGAGTATCAGTGGGGACCAGTGTAACTCACCACCATAAATATCAGTGTCACTCAAATTAGCAGCTATAGTGTCATTCAATGAATCCACTGAAATAAACAGAATATCATGAAGAATGCATACAAGAGGGATAAATCAAAATACTGGGAAACAAAAAGGTGATCATATGGCCACGGTGAGTTAATCAAATGATTGATTAATTTGGTTCAGTAGTTACCATCATCATCTTATCTTGATAATCTTGGAAATCAAAACCATCTGAAAACTATTCTTTTTTTACACTGTGTTTTTTTCAACACTGCAAATCTTCCAAACCAGTTCCAAAGCCTTATAAAGGGACAAAACTGATAGCTTTTAAAACCAGTTATACATCAGGAAACCTGGAGCTTACATGTTAAATTTACACAGTAATGTAATTTCTTATTCAGCATTAAAATGACAACATTCCCCAGTGTAACACTACTTAACTTTGGCAAATAACTTGAGAATTCTGGCTAAATACTATGCAATTAGGCAATGCAATACCTACTTGAAAAGACTTTAACAGAAATGGGTTGTTTCTGCTGGATAGTTTGTGTATGATTAAATCTTGCATAGCAGATATAGTCCTCTCGGGTGTCTTCTGGTTGTACATTAGAAAAATAAAGGTCCCCATTTAGACCTTGGGAAACTCTTTCACTTTGAGGCAGCCTCTGGAAAGCTAAAGAAAACAAAAACACTCAATTTATCTCAATCATAATACATAGTCTGTTATTATGATCTGCAGACTCCATATTTGCTTGATTCCACTGTGTGTGGGTACGTAAATCCATAGACCTTTCTGTGTTTTAACCCTGAGCTCCCTTGTCCTCCTGTTCTTCCCCACTGAGTTAATCTACAACTTACATTAAGATCTTGAACTGCTTTTGGCTTTGTGCTTTTTGGGCTGCATGTTTACTTGTTTCTTTGTTTCTAAAGAAATGGAAATTCTTTGGATTTTAACTTAAGAGAGAAACTTCACCATCTGTGGCCTTGGTGAGCAGTTATGGAGAAAACCAGTAAAAACCAAACTAATTCTGCATCAAAACTAAACTCACCATTATCCATCCAAAATATTATAGGTGGTGGTAAGCCCACAGGAGGTCTGCAGTGTAGTACCAGAGAATCACCTTCTCGAACCTGATGTGGTTCTAGTTTTTCTTTTGTCCACAATGGGGATCCTACAAAAAGCAATTTCACCACACACACAAACTAAGGATTGAGAAAAACTCCTGAATTTAAGAAAGAAATGCACATAATATTCCAGAAAAAAAAAGAACTCCATGTATCAGAATATTAAGTCCCACCACATTTACTAAAGATTCAATTTGGTTTATTTTTAATGATTATCTGAAACTGTCATTGAAATGTTTAATAACAAAACCTTGGCAAGTTTTAACTATGATATTGCAAAAAAACCCCAAACCAAAACAATACAAGCCAACCACAAAAGCACTAAGTCAGAAAAAAAAGGTAGACTTTCCTGCAATGGTATTATAAACACAGTGTTATTAAAACATGAGAAGAGCACATTTTAGGCTGAGAAGCTTGAAAAACTAATCTGAGACAACAACCACATACAAAAGCTGCAGAAACAATCTACCATTAATCAAAACTTTTTAGCTATATCTTCTTTTGGGTCCCAGTCTGTTCTGCATTAAAGGCACTATAAAAACAATGAGAATATGTGCATCAGAAAAGAATAAAAGTTGTCCTCATCAATCATGTGCATTAAGGATTTAAAACATTTTATCCTAACTGTAGCATCATATACACAACCTAATTTTAAACATGATAGGACAGCCAGATATATAAAAAAAACCAAACCCTGGAAAGCATTTTGGTTATTAAGTCCTCTAAGCAATATTGGAGAGAACATGCAATATATCATTAAAACTGAGTATCAAAAACTATGCAATACCTCATAACATGGTCACTTTGATGATTAAATTGTTAAGATAGGAAAAAAAGCATGAAACACTGAGAAGAAAATAAGCAAACTGAAGAGTCTGACATTCTGTGAACATTAAGAGCTTCACTTACTAGAGGGTCTGATAACAATATTGTTGGAAATGGCTGCTCCTCTTTCATTCCTTGCTGTACACTGATATACTCCTTCATATGCTTCTGCCTTCCCACCATTCATAATGTTTATGACAAGGGTGCCTGAATTTGGTTTCATTGTTACCTGTGCATCTTTATCTATATCAAAATGAGTTCCATTGCGTGTCCAGGAGAAGCTAAAATGATAAAAAGAAAAAGAAAAGTTTCCTCTTCTGTTGCCTTGTATGAAAAGAAAGCAGAAAAAAGTGATTTTCAATACTGCACTGTACTAGTAAATCTTAGCAGATTGGTAAAACTTGTTTGCTTTAAGAGGTTTTCTTTAGCAGCCTAGTAACACTTGTTCCCAAACTAAACTAGCTAATAAAATAATAGGACACTTTTTAATAGAAGAACCCTGGGGATACTTTAAGACAAAAGGCTTGGCTGAACTTCTTAACAGGAGCCATAGATAATCTTTTGAGGTCCCTTCCAACTCCTAATATTCTATGATTCTGTGATTTTCTACATTAAAAGATTTTGAAGTTAATCATGTAAGGAAAAGAACTGATTTTTTCCTGCTAAAGATGATACAGTAACATCTGTGAGAGCTGATATTGCTAAAGCTGCATTAGCATTTCCATTAGAAAACCTCTTGTTAAAATGGTTTAGAAACCTGCCTTTAAAAACTTGCTCTGGGCTGAAATGTGTCATCTCAGGTCCCAGCAGGAGACCACTTCTTTTAATTGGTTTGGCCATCTAACAGTTCAGCAAGTGAATTAAAGACTGCATGGCAAGTTTGATTTTTTTTTTTGGTCACTAGCCTAACACAACCAACCATGACTCCTTAAATGACATTTTGAAGTCTGATAGCACATCATTAATCTAGTAAATTTATACTGGTGTATTCAAAGCAAAAGATGTTTTGAAAAGTAGCATTAAAAATGAAGACTATTAGAACTCATTAAAAAAAAAGGGAAAAAACCCCAGAGATCCACAGTCTGTGACTTATACTACCATAAACACCAAGGTACTTCTACTTTGTTAATGGTCAAAAGTATAGTTCCAAAGAGCTAGGTCAATGCCTGGGAAGTGCTGGACACTCACAAGTTCAAATGCTGGGAACAACAGTTTTCATACTTCTTAGATTTGAGCTTCATAATCTTAAACACTGTATATTTATTTGTTTGCTAGTTAGAGTGCTTCCTAAAAGCATAAACTCATGGTACTGGAAATGCTCAATTTCTAAGTGACTCCTGACCTTCTACAGGGTGGATGGCAGAACTGGACATGCTGTTTGCACTTTGTGGTGGGAGAGAGCAGAAGAACTGGACCTGACCAGCAGCACTGGACCACACTACCATGTTTCTGGGAGGACTAGTGTGCATAGTGAACCTGTTCCTTAGAACCTTGCAGGAGAAGCTGTAGAATGTGGGGTTTCTGTAATCCTCTACCAATAACCCCAGAGGATACAAGAAACTGTAATGTTGCTTCAAATGAGAGGAGGTTAATGTGGCACAGAATCCTGAACTTGGGATACATGGAAGTTGGAATCTTTGCTGCTGAAGCTACAGGCAGCAGCACATCCATGAACCTTTATGCCAGCTGCTCTCACAAGTCAGAAGCTACCCTATTTTAACAAACAATTCAGTGCAGGCTAACAAAGTTCAGCTTCAGAGCTTTGAAGCTTCTCAAGTTCCAATATGCTGATCAAGACTGATGGAGCAGACTTACTACTGAAATAAATTGTTTGGTTGTCCTATCTCTAAAAATAAGCAAAACTAAGCACAAGCTTACAAAACTCATTAGAAATTTCTGCACTTAAATCCTGTCACTTCCTCTGTAGCAGAGGAACAAAGTGAGACATAGGTTTTATGGAGAAGATGAAGTTTTATAGCAGAGAGCCCTGGCACCAGACTGATATCTGAATCTCAGGGACAGTGCTCTCCTTCTCTCATGTAAATCCAACCCAGAAAAGGCATTCAAGAGAATCACCTACAGAAGCAGTGCAGTTGTTCCAAAGCACACAATAATCATCTAATCCTCCAAGTCAACACCCAGACCTCAGAGAATGGCACTGTGCCTGTTAAATTAAAATGCTGGTAAACACAGCAGCATTATGGCACTCCTGCCATTAACAGAACACTAGGCAGGGTGACAGTGTCACAGGATAATCTCCAGCTTCTCCACTGGGCTGCCTGGCATGATAATGACAACAATGCCAAGGCAACCTGAAGGAATAATGTAGAAAAACCCCTGGTTATTCAGAAGCACATTTAATGAACTCTGTGTGTGTCTTAGAGCAGAGAGATGCACATTTTTCTGCATAGTCTCTAAAATCAGAAGCAGTGACTAGCAATGCCAGAATGTAGCACAGCCCCTGCTGTTTCCACTGCAGGTACCAAGTATCCTGAATATATTTCAAGATATTGAAACAAGGTCTTTAAATGGCAGATGATCAGGAATCTGATCTATATATACACAGGGTTGTCATGTTTGCCAAACCCAAATTAAGGCTATTAAATACACTTGGTAAATCAAAGCTACTGCTCATTAAAACTGATACACATTAGATAGCTTCCAACAAAACACTCATGAATTTGAAGATGAGCTTTGTAAACCAGAATGATTTACCAAACATTAAATTTGAATCCAATAGTGTTACTCTGAATTTATTGAAAGTCCAGTCTTAGACATTGTGTCTACACTTGGAATGGGATCCAGTTCATAGTATAACATTCCTCTTCATAATTCCATGGGCATTTACATGTCTGCTCTTGTAATAGCCAAGTATTAATTTATTATTATTAGAGCTTTGAGGAGGAAAAAAAATACTACAGTTGCATGATGCTGTTAGGCCAACAAAAGCAAAGCAAAATGATACTCACCTAGGAGCTGGCTTTCCTTTGGCTTCACACTGTATTACAATATTCTCCCGAGGGTCAACAATGTAATCTTTTGGAGACTGCTGAGTTATGGTAGGAGGCTGTGACACTTCATGATGGAATACAAGAAACAGAGAGGAATTGAACATGATTTTCAAAGTAGCAGTGAGGCAGTTTTATGAGCAGAGAAAGCAGAATTGCAATCAGTCACTAAATCATCAACAGATGAGTAGGATTAAAGTATCCTTTATATTAGGAGACTAAAGTCCTCTTCTCTTTGTAAATCAGTGTAGCTCCACTAACTTCCAACTGAGCTATGTTGATTTACAGTGGATGAAGATCTTGGCCAAAAAGTTTAATGATATCATTTCTATACATCAGATTTCAACAGACTTTCACAACACCAAAGGACACTTAGAATTCAAGTCCAGCAAATCCTGAATGAAGAATTGTGAGACATACACCCACACAAAATAGCTTTTACTACACAGAAGGCAACAAAATACATTGGTTTGTATTTCTAAACACTTTATGTATTTCCAAATTTTCTATGGGTGTAAACTTTCCAGACATTCTTTGTGCTGATTATATTGAATTCATCTACAAAGCATGCTTTTAGGAGCTACTTTTCAGGAGTAAAAACTGGGTTATAATTAAAGGACTCTGTAAAAATGACAAAAATAGTTAACTAGTTTCCAAATAAAGTAAACATGTAGGAAAAGTCTAGGAAAATTCTAGTACTGATTCTGCTTTAAAAACCCAACAAAAATATAGTCAATTACCCCAGGAGAAACACAAATTTAACATTTATGATTTACCCAGTACTCTAAAATGAGTAGCACAAAATAGAATTTATTCACCTGACAAAGTAGTTGGTACCCACCTTTTAAAGTCATTTATAAACCATTACCATTATCTGTGCTCATTTTTGCATTTCAACAATTCTGTTTATGATCTTAAGATAGTGGGAAAGGTTTTTTCCTCAACATCATTTATAGCTGAGTGTCATCTAAAGGAACCAGTTTAGCAACATACCCATGAACATCCCTGTCCAAATATTGGAAATTATCTGTCCAGCAATACACTTTGCTAGTACTTTGGGGTCATTTCTAGTCACTTGAGCAACATACGTCAATCATTATTTAGCTCATCACTTCTCATGCCTCACTCTAGCCAGTTAAAATTCTAAACCTGGGATTTTGAAATCTTCTCTACCATTATCCCTTCAGCACTCTGTTGCACAGAAAGAGGAGGCCATCTGTAAAAGCCCCAGCCACAAGAAACAGCCAGGGAAAAAAATATTATCAGATCATGGAATCATCATGAGATACAGCAGCTAAGCAGAACAGGCCATGCAGAGCTGGGGTTTGCTCCTCTTCCTCACTGCAGAGAGGAGAGTGCTTAAAAGAGGAAGGCAGCATTTCCACATGAGGATGACTTGTGTATTTCTTTAGAGAGGCACTTGGAAGACAGACCCTTTTGCCTCTCTCAGAGGCAGTTCTCAGGGTCAGTACATGTCTGATGCTTACTTGGGAAAAGCAAGCACACTCTGAAAAGGGACTTGACATGCAGGATATGCCATCTGATGGACACCAAAGACCTGAAGTCTCTACTCCTGTGCTATGTGCTGCACTTAAAACTTATTCCATTAAACAGGACACTAGAGCTCAGTTGGGAGATCCCCTAAAAGATGAGACCTACTTAAATGACTGCATCCACTGTTTTTTAAGGATATGAGAGCATCTCCAACTTGGACATGAATAATAATATAGAAGTACCTATATACTAATGAATCTATTTTTTATCAAATAGATTTACTCCTGAAAATAGTAATAAAACAATGCTCATGCTGACATTGAGGAAAGATCTTAATGTTTAGATAGCACACAATCAAAACTCACACATTTGTGCCAAATATCAGAACACTGATTTAGGTACAGTAGTATTTTCTGAACACTGCATGCACAAAATATCTAGCTACAGCAAACCAAATTATCAGCATAATGTCAGAATCACACATTTATGGTCAGCAAATTCAATGTGCAACACAATCACTATTAATTTTCAGCAGCACACAGCCTAGTTTTTGTGGACAGAAACTTACATTCTTCTAGAAGTTTTGCTTTTTTTCCCCCATCAGAATCAGCAGTTGAATGGATAAATGGAGATTAAAGAGAAACATTTGTTAGTTAAAAGAAAATTAGCATTTTTGAGAGGGAAGAGAAGTGTCTCTGACAAGCACATTGGTCACCTTAAAAAGACAACATTTATAACATATAGCACTGTAATCCATGCAACAATTCCTGAAAGTCCAGACATGATTTCCACTGAGTCAGCTATTACTACATTTATCTCAGAGTTCACAGTGTGAGAAACTTTTCTGAAGTGTTGACTTTTTAAGGGCAACCTAGTCTTGCAAGGACATAAAGCACTGATACTGAAGAGACAGCAAATCAGGATTAATGGAGTGCACTGCCCTCATGCTGCAGTCAAAATCAATCCAATCATAGGGAAGAACAAAAAGAATGCTTCAGGCTAAAATTACTCTTACAGAGATGAAAACACCTCATTCTACTCAACAGACATACACACCCTTTTGGGTTGAAAAATAACTAAGCAAAACCCCAATTCATCTCTGTTGAATCACCTTTATTGCTTACTTCAAGTATTTTGCAGATGTGCCTCCTCATCAATAATGCTTCTGAGGAAGTCAAACTGCTTTTGGTCAGCTACACTGTCAGTCATCCCTTACCTACTTTGAGACACTGACACTGCACAGGAACTGCTAAGCTGGATGAAACCTAAAGGTTCAATCAAGTGTGTTCTCATCATCAGGTCTCTGTGCTGAGAAGGGAAGAGCCATAAAAAATATGTAAGTCCTTTTCTTGTGGTGCTCTCTCAGAGCCCATTCTAATCATTATTTATGAAAGCAATAATATTATAGATGTAATTTTAGTTAATATAATTTTGGGCTAAAAACCCAAATATGTGACTTCATCAGATCTGACAAAGTGATTAACCATTATGTAGTAGGGAACAAGTTAATAGAGAGTTAATATGATACACCAAAAAAGGGCTACTAATTTTTGTCTATTGATACATTTCTGGTTAATTTAACTTGAACTGTTGCTATATACAAAAGATATTAGAGTGATGAACAATTTATGCAGTTCCTATAATACAAGATGGGTTTAAAACAGTACTTCTAGCCTGCAAAAATATTCAGGCAGAAAAATTGAAGTTGAGAAAATATGACATTCATCCATCAAACTTTTAAAGCCCTCTGTAAGCCATAGATTACTGCTCTAAAGGCATTCACAGCACAAGTCTGATGTGATTCAGATCTATTGATCTTGTTACAGAAATATAGGCCATGGATTTCTAAATATTCATGGGGAAAATAAAAACAAAAGAAACCCAAAACATCAAAGCAGTTGCCATTTCTGTCAATGATTATTAAAGAAAAACATGCATCTATGGAAGGCAGGAAGGTATCAAAAACATGGGGGTAGAGAAAGCCATGCAGATTAGAAGCATAGGCAAATTTACTGATGTACTAATCCATCAATTTAGCACCAGCCCTAATGCTCTCTTCTCTGGTAATTAGATTAACAAATAAATAGTCAGTGTGAGGTGAAATATGGTTCACTGAGCTCTGAAAATGTGATCATGCTTATCTTAGGAAGAAAATAACAACTTGAAGCATGAATAATTTCATAAAATTAGCTATTAGGGCTATAAAAAGCAGCAGCTACCATTGCTTCCTTTTCAGCATGGACTGTTACCTTCAAGGTTCTCCACTAACAGTCTTATATTAGACAAGACTTTCAGATCTTAAGATTTCCCCTCTTCTAGATGTTTCCTCACTGGTTAATGCTAGAATTCCCTGCTCAACACATATGTCTTTAATTTAAAAGTTAGGCAGTCAACTATCTTCAGGCACTGCTTTGGAAATCTAAGAGCCTAACTTACTCTTCTGAATCAAAAAATAAGATGCTTCCAGTGTCTGAATTTCAGGTATTTTAATCTTTTGCTACATCTCATATTAGCTCCTGGAAACCTCTTATATGAAGATAAAGTTGATTGTTTACAGCAACTAGGAGATGTTCTGGGATTCTCAGCAAATTGTCAATACAATCTTAATTTCACAAATAATTAGCATTTAACTGGGCTTCTCTGCTCTTTTTCATTTTCAACAAATAAATGTTCAATAAAGGCATGCCAAAGAGCTGTTTGAGAATCCAATGTTAACTCTTCTCACATGAACAATGTAAATCATTTTATATGCAATTCTGAAAATATTCAGTAAATTAGTGTAAATACTCATAATATTCTGACTGAAGTGAGCAAGCACACTCTATATTTAGTTGAAGTTATCTTCATCATCCTATGCAGAAATTACTTAACTAATATTCCATTATTCTGCACTTAATACTTACAGTCAAGAGGTACATCCAATGCAGAAATCATTTGGCACAGAAAGAGGACCAAGGAAGCTTTGCTTGCAGATATGCTTTTCTTTTTCATCATGACTTTATGCTGTATTGAGTAAATCACACTTGAAGAACAAACTTCATCAGAATAGGTAGGTTGGAATAGTGCTGTAAATATACACAAAGAAATCTGGTAAATGAAATTACAAGAATAACAATATGGAGATACTATGAAAGTTGAATGATCACATCTTAATAACATGAATACCAGCAATCTACATACTATATCCAGCAATAATAGTAACACCATGTGCTCTGATGAAATCACAGAATCACAGAATGTTAGGAGTTGGAAGGGACCTCCAAATATCATCTAGTCCAACCCCCCTGCCCCAGCAGGATTCCCTAGACCAGGTCACACAGAAGCATGTCCAGATGGGTTTTAAATCTCTCCACAGAAGGAGACTCCACAACCTCTCTGGCCAGTCTGGGCCAGTGCTCTGCCACCTCAACTGGGAAAACATTTTGTCTTGTATTCACATGGAACCTCCTATGCTTCAGCTTACAACCACTGCCCCTTGTCTTGTCACTGGGCTTCACTGAGAAGAGCCTGACCCCATCCTCCTGACACACACCCTTCACATACTTAAAAGCATAGATAAGGTCACCCCTTAGTCTCCTCTTCTCCAAGCTAAAGAGCCCCAGCTCCCTCAGCCTTTCCTCAGAAGGAAGATGTTCCAGCCCCTTCATCATCTTGGTGTCTCTGTGCTGGACTCTTTCCAGCAGCTCCCTATCCTTCTTCAACTGAGGGGCCCAGAACTGGACACAATATTCCAGATGCGGCCTCACCAGGGTAGAGTAAAGGTGGAGAAGAACCTCTCTTGACCTACTAGCCACACCCCTTCTAATCCACCCCAGAATCCCATTGGCCCTCCTGGCCACAAGAGCACACTGCTGGCTCACGGTCATCTTTCCATCTACCAGGACCCCCAGATCCCTTTCCCCTTCACTGCTCTCCAACAGCTCAGCCCCCAACCTATACTGATCCATGGGGTTGGTCTTTCCCAGGTGCAAAACTTGACACTTGCCTTTGCTGAATGTCATTCAATGTCTCCCTGCCCAACTCTCCAGCCTCTCTAAGTCACACTGAATGGCAGCACAACCCTCCTGTGTCCAGAAGTTCTTAGGACACCAAGGTCATATTACTTTCCTAAGGAAGCTAGTGAACAACTCCTATAACCATGCAGAAATACCAGTGTCTTTCTTAAGAAGAATAAAGCATCAGTCCAGCTAGTTAAAACCCAGTGTATACTAAAGATAATAGTCCTCTGAAGTAGATTTAGGAGATGAAAGCTCTGAATGTCCACCACTCCTCTATTTCAAACCCCTTGCCCAATTCTTGAAAAGAGCTATTTTTGGCATCTACTCCAATGACAACATGTCTGGCCATAAATTTGCTAAGTAAAGTGTGTGATATTCCTGCAGCTTTGTGTTAGGTATCTTAGCTCCTCCCTGCTTTGGAACTGTTCCTAATAGACAGCTGTAGACTCAGCACAGAAGACATCATGGATTGTCACATGTTTGCTGTATGGTAGGTAGCCTACACTACAGAAAACCTTATTCTTGGATTTTTGATTTCACCCAAAATAAATAGCTTCAAAATACTTTGTCATTTGTAGCCTCAACCCAAAATCTAATTAACTGGCAGCACATTATCCAATTCTCTTCTCTGCTATGTGAAGTGGTGACAGAAATGAAACATATGGGAAATCTGTGCTTTGAAATGTGCTATATTTTTCTCCCTCAACCAAGTATGAGAGATCATATTAGCCACAGCAGAATGATTCTGCCTCCCTCCTTATTTGCACTGCATTCAGGATCCAGCTCTAACTTAGAAGAATGTTGAAGGAGTAAAAACTAGCTGCCTACAAGTTCCATCATCATCACCTACAAAGAACTGTAGGAATTATGCCTTAGACATTCAAATTGTGCTTACACAATACATTCTCAGTAAATGGACATCAGCTGAAAAGGCACTTCCCAGATGCCAAACTGATCAGAAAGTTCACAGTGACCATCATTAACTTACCTTGAAGAGAGCAGTTCCTCAGCTATGCCTGCAGATGTGCAACACAATGCTATCAAGTCCATGAGGAGTTAAAAATTGCAAAGAAGCAGCTGTCCTTACAAATGTTAAATAGTTATTTCTGCTTCCCCAAGTTACTTAGACCAGCCTATGCTAAGAGTTTCCCTCAGTCTTCAGGTTACAGATTAAATGATGTCTCTTAATTGCTCCTGTAGATGCTGCTTCTGTTTGTACAGACTTCTGAGCAGAGACTGGAATTGGAAACCACAACTGAGGCATAGGGCTCAACTTCTCATCCTAACTTAGCACAAACTCCTTGGTTCCTACTGTCACTATCTATAACCAAATGTTTGTTTCAAACTCAAAATATCCCAGCAGGTTAAACTCCTAGAGATGTACTGCTCCTTGGAGCTCTGGAGAACCTATAGAGGCACCACATGACAGGGCAAAAAGCTTATTCACACTCAAAATTATCTACAGTACTGCACATCAGAACAAAACAACTACTTGTGACAGCAGGTTAGAAAGATTACAAAAGCCATCAGAGGAAAGAACATCTGAGTTCTAGCCTTTGAATAATTATTTATATAAACTGAAACTGCAGAAGCAGACAAGAAGGCAAGCCTAACTCCTAAATACCCAGAAAGCAGTTAAGGCATATCACAAAGCAGCATGACAAGTACCCAGGCTATCCTAGAAGAATAAACTGAACATTCCTGCATTTTAAATGAGGATCCTAAAGCCCTGGGGGTTTAGCTGGGGATGGGGAAAAGTGTTTCTTCCATCCCACTTTTGGTACTTATAGGTTCCTATCATCCTGCTGTAGTAAGAGGCAGGAGAAAGGCTTCTCTTGAGAGTGCTGAGAGCACTCCAGTGTGTTTCCTGTGAAGAAGTGCTCTCTAGAAGAGCTGATTTTGTCCTAGCAGCTACAGCTGTCTGCTCTTCTCCAGTGAAACTAGGTTCTCACACATTGTTCTGGTGATCTTTATGTCATCTCCTCATTACAGCATCACTGTTAACTAACAAGGTGCCCTGTCTATGCACCATGTGTTTAACCCAGAATTTATAGGATATTCTTTCAAGGATTCTACAAGTGAGCCTTGACTTTTATTGTTTCTTCTCCAGCAGAATTTCAGTTCTCCTTAAGAAACTCTGAGAACCTGATTATCCACTTTGTTGTCTTGTTCTTTCACTGTGTAAAATGATTATTGCTGTCATTTGAGAGTATTTTAAAATTAAATTGCCTTCCCTTTGAACAAGTACAAATGAATATGCAAGCCTGGTGAATCAGACATGTGCAATTCAAATGATTGTGAAAGTAATACCCTTGAGAAAATGTCCCCACACTGTCTCCCTCTGCTACTGCCATGTTCCAGAAGGATATCCACAGAGCCTACTGCTGGCATGTTTGTATATAATAGGAGAGTTCAACAGGCAGTGGGAATTACAGAGCTGAGCTTGCACCCTGATTTTGTCACTCTTCAGAGAGGCAATGTGCCCAAACACTTTGTGATAGAACATATTTAACTGAAAATGATTTTAGGTTTGTCAGCACAACTGGGTGCTCCTGTTGAATACATTCAAGATTAAATCTGACATAATTCAGTATGACTACAACAGCTGCCAAGCAGAACTAAACACTGCTTTGACATAATATTATCTGCTACAAAATAAGGCCAGGCCTCCAAGTGCAGATCAGTGTAAAGGCTTCAATTTCAAACCTTGAAATATTTATACAGCAGATTGCCTTTTCCTCCAGATAATTTATTTACAGTCTCTTGTAACTCAGACATTTTGTCCTACCCTTTTCATAGGAAAACATCTATTTTGACAATTCACTCAGGAGTCTATTCACTGATTTGTACAAAATAACATTCTCTATACCCATAAACCTCTTATGTACACAATAAAATATCACTTGTAACATCTTCTGTGCTTCTTGCTGAGATGCTGATTGTTAACAGGACTCACAGTGAGGGTGCCAGAGCACTGGCACAGACTCCCCAGAGAGGTTGTGGAGTCTCCTCCTCTGGAGACAGACAAAACCTGTTTGGACCCACTTCTGTCTGACCTGGTCTAGGGAATCCTGCTGGGGCAGGGGGGTTGGACTGGATGATCTTTCAAGGTCCCTTCCAACCCTAACATTCTGTGATTCAATGTAAATACGTAAATATGCATAAATAAGCAAAATACAGTATTTTTTCACCAAGTATAACAGATTTCAAAGGGAGGGCTTTTGTGTTTAAGAAGAGAACAAGGATCAAGTGAGAGACATGCCCTTTTTTCCTTCACTTTTCTTTACAAAAAGGATATTAGTACTTTTTACAGATGAGCTACAAAAAGACATAACTGGAAAAATGAAAGCACAACCGAGCCTGAGGTAGAATATCTAGCAGGATCACAAAAGACAGTTTGGTGCCAGTGATGTCCTCACTGTGACTCACATGCCTGGACACTTCTAGCCATAAACAAACAAAAACAGATGCTTTGAAAACACTAACAGAGCTAGAAAGAACAGAATGCATACAGAAGGGATCATTTAGGAGGCAGAATCCAAGATCCCTTTTCATACTATAAATCAAATGAGAGAGACCTTCCTGATTTTAAAAGCTTAAGAGAAAATGGATCACAGAATCATAGAATTGTTTAGGTTGGAAAAGATCCTTAAGATCATGAGTCCAACTGCTAACCTAGGACTGCCAAGTTCATCATTAAATCATGTCCCTAAGTGCCACATCTACATATCTTTTAAATACCTCCAGCAATGGTGACTCCACCACTTCCATGGGCAGCCTGTCACAATGCTTGACAACCCTTTCAGGGAAGAAATTTTTCCTAATATCTAAAGCTCCCTGGTGCAATCTGAGGTCATTTACTTTTGTCCTATCACTTGTTACTCAGGAGAAGAAATCTGACTCATCATGGCTTACATCCTCTCCCTCAGAAGCAAGTTTCCATATTACCTTTGCACTGGGCTACTCCCTGAATCATATCAAGGCATCACCTGGGAGAATTATGGTTGGCTTAGGTCAAAACCTGCCAGGATGAGTGAAGAGTACACACACAGTATAGTATATTTTACTAGACTATACTAGTACTGAGTATTACTAATTCTTAATTGGGATATTACCACAGACACCCTCTCAATGGACATTTCAAAAGTTTAATCAATTAAGGCTCCAGTTGACACTAACATTAGCACATGGGATCTTTGATTTCCTTGTAGGGTAACTGCAATATTTAATAGGTTGTAAGAGATGTAAGGGAGTGTATTTACTGAAATTCAGCCTAGTGTAGAGTTAGAGGAAGTAGATGGTTCCACTATGGTTCCACAGGGTACTGATGCATCAACTCATTATGCATTCCTACTCAATTACATTCTTTTAAGGCCAAAAAGGTCTCTGTGAATGTGAATTGAAATCAAGATCAGTGTTAGAAATGCAGAAGGGCTAGAAAACTGCAAGAAAGAACAACTGGAAGATCTCATGCACATTAGTCATGATTAAATTAGTGGGGAACAAATTAGACACTGTAAATGAGAGGAAAATTACTGCTGAGCAAAACCAAATTCCTCTGCTTCACTTGTCTAACACCTGTATTTATTCTCACAGCAAAAGGTAGGTATAATTAGAATACAGGAAAAATAAACAGTTTTCAAGGAAATCTATTTCAAAGTAACCTTATATAAAGCCTCACAAGAAGCAATTTCAAATGAGGCACCATTCACAGCATTTTTGATGTTACCTATTACTGTCAATACCAGGTAAGCTAAACAAGTAGTGTGGAATTTGAAATCAGTTGTTCAAAAATATTTTAAATCATCTCACTTATGCTTGCATAGTTAGCATAGTTGTATAAAACACATAAGCCCTATAAAGATCTATCATTAAATGATAAGGGTATTGCAGTTGTCCTCAAAAATAAGCATTTTTTGCTTTTTGTCTGTTAAAAATATAAAATGTATGTATTATCAGCACAAAATGTGTATTGTACACAAAATATACTGTATCATTTACATCCATGTACATCCTCCCTGCAAACCTCCCAATCATTCCTTTGTTTAAAGTCATCAGGGAATACTGTATCATCTTCTCTGACCTCCTGTTTATGAAGCTTGAGCCCATTGCTTTGGCACCACTGTATGTGCTATGTAAAGAAGAATCAAGAAGAATCAAGAATAAACTGTGTAGACAGAACTCCTGAGTTCAAAGAACTCCTCAGCACTAATTCAGATGCTGCAAGCACTTACTAGTGTTAGGCAGTTATAATGTACTTTAGCCATGTTTAAGCTTTTTTGCCAAAGGCAGATGGCAAAGCTGTGTGCCACACTATAAATGTTCTTGGCAGTTCTATAGACACCAAAAATCATCAGCCTGCTCACGCTCCTGGACTCCCTCTATACACAGCCTCTTCTGGCTCTGAGACTGTGCTTCAGCATTCACACTGCTCTCCTTCCTTCCCACCACCCAAACACAATTTCCAGTCTCTCTACTCTCATCTTCCATTTTCCATTAGGGGGAAAAAAAAAATCCCTTAGTCCTGGAAACTCCTTTATTGACACTGTTATACTAAGACCTGTTAGCTGGTTTGTTATTCATTAACTTTTAGTCTGTTTCATTATATAGTTCCATTTATGTTTTTATTAATTGATTTCACATAGCAGTAAGCCAAATGCTTTTCAAAGTCTATTACACTGACTGCATCATCTGATCAAACTTGTAATTTTATTGAATATGAAAAGATTAAAATAAAGGGTTTGTCAATCATTTGTTTTACAAGCCCTGCTTGCCATAAAACTATGTTGAGTAGAATTAATTTTACTTGCAGCCTTTAATTCCCTATCAGCTGAATCCCCAATCAGCTTTTTCCATATGTTCACTGTGATTTATATCAGGCTATATTTACCCTGCTCAATCTGCTTGTCTGCTCTGAAACTGGGCAGAACACCAGCTTTCTTCCAGTCTTAAGGAACTTATTAAAAATTAAAACCTGTGAACCAGAAATCTCCTCCACTGGCTTCTCTAGAACTCACAGGCAGGCCCATCACACCTGCTGACTAAAAATATGTATCTTCTTATTTAACATCTATGAATGGTGGCTCTTACTAAAAAAGCTCTCTATCCTAACACAGTGCATCATACTTTTTCTTTTAAGTCATCATGTTAGTTACAGTAACAAAGCAACAGCAACAGAAGAAAAAGATTGTGAAGTAGCTCATAGAATTGGTCCTATCAAAATTTAATCAAATATTTGCCTGTTTGTCTCCTCCATGGCAATGGCCAACACATCTGCCATGACAACAGAAGCTTTTTCAAACAAGTATTAGTGCTGACTGCACATCTGCACAGCCCCAGAACGATGAGATCCAACTGCATCTAGTGCAACTTCAGTATCAACTACTGCTACTGCACTGCACTTATACCAGGTCACCTGACTCCCACCTACCCGATGAAGCCTTGAACAAGTTTGACTCCTCTTGCCCACCCAGTACTGAGCAAGGCCCTACACAGCCATGAAAGCTCAGTGTCTACCTAAACACAGCTGACATCAAACCAGTCCTTTAACAGTGTTTTTTAGATGTCATGGTTTAATCTGGCAGGCAGCTAAACATCATAGAGCCATTCACTCACTCCCCTTCACTGAGTGGGTGAGCCAATTAGAAAAAAATAGAATTTGTGGGTTGGGAGAAATACAGTTTAACAGGACAGGAAAGGGGGAAAAAAAAGATGAAAGAATTAGAATATACAAAACAAATGATGTACAATATAATTTCTCTCCACTCACCAAATGATGCCCAACCAGTTCTCCAGCAGTGGCCCCTGGCCAGCTTTGCCCCTGGTTTCTATGCTGAACAAGCTATCATATAGTATGGAATATCCCTTTGGCCAGTTTGGGTCAGCTGTCCTGGCTATGTCCCCTCCCAACTTCTTGTGCCCAGCAGCCTACTCACTGCTAGGGCAGTATGAGAAGCTGAAGAGTCCTTGATCGCTGCTCAGCAACAAAAACATCAGTGTGTTATCAACATTATTCCCCCCCTAAATCCAAAACAGAGCAATGAAGTAGCTCCTGGGAGGAAAAATAGCTCTATCTCAGCCCAAACCAGGACATTAGGGCAGGGATATAAATGAAGATTATGTCTGCTTGGGTCATTCTGTAAGACATCCCTCCAGAAGCCACTTGGTCCCATTGAATGGGAGACAGGTGGAAAAAACCCCTGGGTTCTAGATCAGCTTCAGTCTTCTTCTATTGCCTGTAAGGCACAGACAATCTGCATCTTGCCTTGTTCACTTGTTTCTGTTGTTTTTGTTGAAATAAAGGTTACCCTCTCCAAATATTTCCCCCTTTTTGTAATTCTTTAGTGTTGTTTCTTCCCTGCTGCTAGCTGCAGCTCATTGGTAAATCACCAGGAGCACTGGAATACAGCTAAAAAAGCAAGGATAGAAGTCCTTAAAAATTCCACTCAGCAAAGTCTTATTTCAACTGCCTGCTCTAGAAGTATAAATGTCACATCCTAGGAGTGCCCAAAAATGCAGGGTAAAAGAAACAGCTAAGCATGGAGTTCAAATGCCTGATTAAAAGCTGCAGGTAAAGCTGTGAATTCAGTCACGATCCACACACTGGAATCTTCTCTTGAGAGCAGTCACTTAGAGTTGACTTTTTAGAAACTGGAACAAGGCTGATCTGTCCTTTTACAGTTGTCTTACATACTCCCTAAGGACCTACACTGGGATTTGGCCCTTCTGAGGATTAAAACAGAGGAGCACTTACTTTCTAGATCCTGCTCAGATTAAACTCTAAGCTGCTTTGGCTGGGGCGATTACATCCATGGCAGAGCAAAGCCCTCAAACAGGAAGGGTAAGCCCAGTAAGCTTGGCAAGTTCACATGCCTCCAGAGTCAAATCAGCAGCTGAGCAGCAGGTTTAGATTGCATATTTAAACTCAGATGTTTCAATCTTGCTTGGATGCTTTCTGGTGTCCTAAATTCTTGACTGGATTCAGTCTTTTCCACCTGTATGTCCTCACAACAGATGGAATGGAGCATAAAGATAATGGTTTAGTGCCATTTATTTCAGTAGTCCTTGAAGAGTCATCACAGCTTGAAGAAATTTGCCTCATCTTTTATGCATGTGTGTATACTTTGCTGTCTTTCAAAGACCTGGCTGAAGTGCTTCATTTGAGTGCAACTTTGCAAATGTGCTGAAGACTTTGAGTTTACACAGGAGGGGGTAAAAACATGCATAGGTTTAGAGAGGTGAAGTGAATCACTAAACACGAGGGATCAAGGGAAGAATTCAGCTCGACTATTACATTTCTCAGTCAGTTAGAAATCAGAGTGAATGAGAGAAAACAAATTAAGAAAACATTTTTACAGCATTTAGATGTTAAGAACAGGTAATACATGATGGCATTGTTAGGATAGCTCTTCAGGCTACACTGACACTTTCAGAAGCATGCAAATGATCCAGTTGCTCATTAAATCCACTTCCAGAAGATCTAATTCAGATAGAACTTCAACAAGACAAAGGATTTTACGTAGCTCATCTCCTTCCCTTGGAAAGGTTTTTGCAACAGAGCAAACCAGTACTTAGGAGAAAAGTCTCTGAATCATCAGACTGCTGTGACAGCTATAGCACACTGTGCAAACAGAACCAGAAGGAAAACTGCAGGGTGGGCTGAAGGAAAATGCACCATCATCCTGAGTGAAGACTCCCAACTCCAAGATTATAGTTAGCTCCTTGTAAATATGCAAAAGGATGCTCAGCTGAAATGCTCCCTGAACTGTTAATTTCTTTACCCAGGAGTCTGATGAAAGGGATTTTTTTCCCCTTTCCTATTTATTTTTTTGTTTAACCCACTAGAATTCAGACCAGGGCTTCACACAGAGCTTGCTTCAGAGAAGGCAATGCATTTTGTCCTGCTTTGGTTAATCACCTTCTTTACATCCCTACAGCTAACCCCAAAAGCACCATCCATCCAGAAGTATTCCTGCAATCCTGGAGATAGTATTGTGAAGAGCACACTGTGCAAAGAGCAGAATCTGATTTAAAGACAGGGAAACTCCTCCCTTTGGGAAGTAGAGCAGAAACCACTAATATTAGCATGAAATGCTAGAATAGTTATGCTAAGGAGGAGGTCACTCAAGAGGGACAGTGCCAGAAACTGAGGACTGAGCCATTCTGTCAAATAGAAACCCCTGACAAGTACATGAACAAAAGAGGGTAAACAGTGCTGAGGGAACAAACTGTACAAACTCCAGTAACTGCCTTGGGTAGATTTTTTGGAGATGGGGGTTGGGCACTGGCCATTTATGTGTATCATCTATTTAGCAGGCAGAAGTTAGCATGTTTGCTGGTTTAGTTTTCTCTTAAGAGTTACAATTACATGTTAGTTTGCAATCTCTGCCCACTGCTAAAAACTGAAATGAACTGAGAGCTCTGATACAAACAGTTCTACACTTTAGAAATATTCTTACCTTTCTCTCTAAAAGCATCAAGAATGTTCACAATGATTATAGCTGTGAAGTCAGGTCTGTTCCTGCTTTAAACACTAATTCATGCTGCCACTGGTCTCAGCAGAATAATGTGAGACTTCAGCCCATGAATCAACTCCTTAAAATTTGTTTGCAGGTATCACCAATGCTGTGCTACATTCCATAACCAGGTCACCTTGCTCAGGTTTGCTATTAAGGATCATACTTGCAGGGATTACTAGTACCCTAACAATGGTCAGAAAGAACTTACCCATTTTAAGATGATCTGACTTCTTTTGATGAGCATCTCTAGTTCCCCCTCACTCTCAAATAATTCTTAACAACTCAAAGTGCTAACTAGCTTTGTCACCTTCATAAAACCCCTGCTGCAGCTGGCCACCTTAACTAGATAAAAGTACAGTAGGAAAGGTGGGCATTCACATTTCCTTTTTTTTTTCCTGCTGTCTTTTTCCTTCTTCTTTCTTTTTTTTTTTCCTTAATATTAACTTGTAGATGAATAGATAGATTTTTGTGGACACTGTGGAAGCTTTAAGTGGGAACGTATGACAGGGTAAGGCCTGACAGGACATGCACTGTGTCTGTGAAACAGAGCACTGTGAACAATGACACAACCTCACTGCCTGTTGCCATCGTTATGAGCTGACTTATTCATCTGGCACTTGAGAAAGCAAAGGAGACTTGGTGTCTGCCCTCAGGGGCTCACACAGGGAGCTCACCACCACAGCACGGGTCAGTTCTGCCAGGGTTTCTCCCACTGTCCATGAGTAGGAAACAGAGATGTCTTCTGTCTGGAAATATTAACAGTAATGTCAGTCCTCCATTAGGTGGCAGATTGACCCAGAGAGAGGGCAGGGCAGGCGCTTCCCTGAGCTTGTAGTTGAGGGGAGAAGAGGGTGATGGAGTGGGGCAGGTCAGTCTGTCATGGGACAGAGAAGATAGCAGATAAATAATGCCTTCTGGCTTCTGTTAGATGGAGGGTAAAGGCAAGAAGGAAAGTGCCCACACATTATAGAATTTCCATTCTTAAAGTCAGATGTAGAGAAATTGAAAGTACTCAACAAGATATTAACATAGAACCAGAAAAATACTCTTCCAGCAGTGCTGAAAGCCACAGACTAGAAGATGGGGGGGAAAAGACTGTAAAAACCTAGTTGTTTGCCCATGAGTATTTGCTACAACTCTGCCCTCTTCTACAGTGAATTCACAGGGATGGATTATTTCAGCCTAGATTTCACCTTTAAGCAAGGGCTACAACAGCATTGTAATTTTTTTTTCACAGGAAGAAATAAGGGGGAGGTGAAAAAACAATATTGCAGTAACCAGAGGATATTTAGAAGCACTAAGGCCTGAAGGTTTCAGCCACATTGTGAATTCACTGCAGATCCATCATTAGGCAAACCCCAGAAAATCCAGAGAGATTTCAGCCCAGGCTGCTGTCACTCTGTCAGCACCCAAACCTCTCACTCTGAGCTATGAATCATGTTTTTTTCCTCCTCATACAGCTTTTATTTCAGTCAATTCATAGCACCAACTCTCTTGGAATTCAAGAAGCACTTGGACAATGCTCTTAGACACATGGTGTGACTTTGGGGTTGTCCTGTGCAGAAATAGGAGCTGGATTTGATGATCCTTGTGGGTCCCTTCCAACTCAGGACATTCTGTGATTCTATTGCCAGCCATGCATAAAAGTGAACACTTTCATTTCAGAGCAGGAGAAGAGCCTCACATGAAACCATCAGAAGCAAAGATGGTATTTGGGATGAACCAGCATTTCACTAGTTATTGCCTCCCCTGGAGTCTACTGTTATCCAAAACTACCAGGTTAATTCCATCTATTACTACATTTTCCTTCCTGTTTGAAACAAACCACATGATTTTAGCCAGTTTTACTGCTGTTGGCTGTTAAACCTCATCTGTCTAAGCACACAAATGGATAGACCCAATGCTGTTATGTTATTTTAGTGGGATAACTTCAAATAACAGAGAGAATGTACTAAAATTCATATTTTTTGGATTAATCCATCATTTTGCTAGTGTTATTCAGCCAAATCTGCCACTTGTTTCATCTGAACTTGGCCTGATTAAAACTCTTAAGACTTGTTCTGTAATCTTTCTTGCAGCTCATTCTGTTAAATCTCTGTTCCTCAGCCTTTTCCTTCTATCTGCATTATCAAAGCCTCCCCCACAAAAGTAATTAAAAAATACAAATGAAGGGCTTCTTTTTGTGTTTCACATTTACATAAATGTGAAAAATTCTGCTGCTCTTAGGATGTTAAAGGATTAATACAGCTTTTTAAAGCATTTCTTTTAATGTATCAAAAAAAATCCTGCAACTTAATTCTCACAATGAATCTTGCACCTCTAGTAGCTTCAAAACACTGTTCTCAAGCTGAAATATTCTAAGGGAGGTGTGCTAACCTACCTTCCCATGCTGTTGCCCTTCCATTTAAAATATAGTTTATATATTTATATATTATATATATGTATATAATATAAATATATTTAAAATATATTTTATCTATTTTAGGACTATTTTCAATCTTCCATTTGAAAGACTCAGAGAAGGCACTTACCACCACTAAACTAACATAATTGGAAATGCAATTTAAGCAGGCAGCAATAGGACAAAGCCAATAACTAAAGCCTGAGTGAGCTCTTTCATACAAATCATTAATTCAAACCTTTAGGGTAAAAAAAAAGCTCATTTATTCATCAAGAAGTTAATCCAGTTTGTTCCCTAACTGAGAAATAGCTTTCCCTGCAGTTTTCATATCTGTATACTATTCATTAATGAGAAAATATAATCCTGTCCAGGACATCCTATCTATTATGTAGCACTACACTCTGATGTCAAATTCTACATTGTTCCCAGATTCATTTGAATTTCACATTCCCATTACCACTGAGGAGACAAAAGACATTTCTTTCATCCTGCCATGTTTACTACTGTTCTCTTTGGCTTGCTACACCTAATTTAGCCTTTAAATAAAGATCACAAATACAAACCACACACATTGCAAGAACAGGGGGGGTTTTTTGCTGTTCAAATGAAACTAAGTGTAGTTCTGCAGGTTTTTTTCCCATTTAATGTATTCTTTCAAATAGTCTGTTTTCTCCTTATACAAATACTGTTGTTCTAAGCACATGATACCCTCCCACAAAATGAATAGTAAATATTGAACTAAAGATGCTTCAAGCTAAATGAAAAAATAGCATTGCAAGGGGAAAAGATATTACAAAATCCCCCCAAAAATGCCCCAAAAAGCACTGCAAAAGCACTTTACAGCATAACTTGTAATCCAGTCTGTATGTTACAACTAACAGACTGATAAGCATATTACTTTATCCACCCTAGAGAATGACTACATTTAATCATTCAAAAATAAAACCAGGTTATTAATATATATAATAGTTGTATCTCACAATGAGGCATCCAAACAAACATCTAGGCACAGAAAAAAGGTAGCATGCTTTCACCCCACAACTGAATTCTTATGAAAAGACACTGGTTTTATTATTATGCATCTGTTTTATTGCCAAACCACCTCTGTTTCCTTAAGCCAGGTTATTTGCTAGACTTCTAGACAGGCACAAACCCCATATTTCTCTCTAATAATATGAATAATATGCCAGGAGTAATTTTTGCATACTTGTACCATCTACTGTGTATTTTTCATGCAAATGCAGTGAAACACATGAGCATTTCAGAAGGAAAAACTTCAATAAACTATGAAACCAAAGGCAAGACATTTAAAAAGTAAAAATCACTAATATTCCTAATTAGCTTTCACTACTTCAAACACTTGGCTATGCTTTCTAGATTTTGTACATTGTCTTGCTCTTTGAGGCAATTTTCAGTCACTGCAGTCATAGTTGGAATAACAGTGTGTCAAGGCAGCTTGTCAGCCAGAACCTTCTCCTTGGCACATATTGATCCTTCAAACAAAAGCCAAAGGATTGCTCACTCACCTCTCCAGCAACACCAGCAGGTGACACAGGCTTATTAGCATCATATTGGTCTGGATTCTAACATGCAAAGAATGCAAACTTGCTATAAATCAACATTAAAGGGTAAAAGGATTTATTCAGCCATGCTAATTTGAATTTAGCAAGATGCTGTTGTCCAAAGATTTTTAATTTTACATTAAATTGCCTTACTGCTTATACACCAGAGAAACCATACTACAACTAAGACCAGAAAGTAGTCTTTAATCTTTAATATAAAATCAAATTTTGCTGGTTTTTCAATTTATCCAGAGATTTAATACCATTTAAAACTGTGCTCTGTTGTCTTCATTTTAATCAAATGTTATTTTAATTGGGTCTGCAAGGACATGTAGAAACTACTGCACCACTGGGAAGAAACTCATTTTTGATCTCCTGTTCTTACATCTCTGAAATCAGCCTGGTTTTCAGTCTCACCTTTAACTTCCCTTCAGGCATTATTCCCTAGGGTTCCACAGCTTCAATTCCCAATGCAGCTTTGCTCAGAAGAATAATGTATCTCAAAGCAGTACTTCTGGAAAGCAAGACTTCTACCAAATTTTTCCTATAGTCTATGGAAAGAAGTTGAAGACTAAAGCAGGGCTGCTGGGAAAGGCTTCACTGGCACATGGATGGAGCAAAAGGAAAAGACAACTCCACCCAGTATGTAGTTACATGATGTGTGCAAGGGTTGTCACTATGTCCATCCCCTAGGAAATTACAGTTTCTCCTTACAAAAACAAGCAACAAATGAAAGCAGGACCTTAGACAACCAGTTGTGAATTGAGGACAGGTCTTACTCCCCAACCCTGATCTCAGCTAAGCATTCTTCTCAAAGACAGACAGATGTTGCCTGACTGCCTGCCTTCCTAAAAGCCTTAAGCTAGCCAGGAACCACCAGACTGATGAAGAGTTGTTCTCCATAGTGCTGAGAAAGTAGCTATCTATGGAGGAGAGTGATGGGAAATAAAGTCCATGAAGGAAAAAAATAAATCTCCATCAGAGTTTGAATGAGAACAATCTATCTCATCCTGAAGTAGTAGCTTTCAGATATGGCTTTTCTTACTGTCAGACAATAAAACACTAAATAACACCCTTTCACCAAGGGAAGGTACAATTGGACTCAATGAGTTCTTTTCCAAACATAATTATTCTATGATTCTAACAGCTGAGATTCACCAAGCAGAAAAATTAGTGCAGTCCAAGCCCTGATTCCTTCCTTCCTCAGCAGGAGTTTGACTTCAAGCTGTTTCACTGCAAAGATTTGTAAGCAGTTCACTGTCTTCTAGCCTAAACCACAAGACAAATTCATAACTATACTCCACAGTTTAGCTAGGTTCAATTTGTCCAGACATTTACACTGAAACTAATAGCTGCACTTCCTGGCAGAATAAAATTTAAGGCAGCAAATCAACTTTCATCTCTAAGTGCACAAAAACAGTGTTTTTCCTATCAAGACAGATACTAAGTTTCAAGAATGGGTTTGGTTTGTTTGGTTTTGTGGATTTTTGGGTTTTGTGTCATTTGAGAACCTGGAGAAAACTTCTTGCCCTATATTTTAGAAGGAATTGGATCAAGTTCATGAAAAGGTTTATGTCATGTTGGTTGCCTATGCAGCAGTCATCAGACAACAATAACCAAGGAAACACTTGCAAGCTTCCTCTTTCAGAGAGGAAAAGCAGAAAATAAGCACCAACACATTTAGGGCTTGTCACTAGGGCACAGGAGTACTTTTCTTAAAACCCTGAAGAGCAGAAAAGGGACAGAGCCTGTGTCTTCAATACTGACATCTTAAGCTGTTCTACTCTTCTTACATTTACAGCAAGCATGGAACACAAAGGCAACCAACCCTTTTGCACCCCTTATTATTTATTTCAAAATGGTCTAGGTTTTCCCAGGGTATCAGAGAGATCTCTGCATTCACACTCATGTCTCTTTTCTTTAACTGCACAAGTCATTCTGTAACAGGAGCTGGCTGCTGTAAAAAGGAGTCACCTGGAAGCATCCTCCACAAAAACACAGAGGAGGTGGAGATGAAGACCTTTTCTCACTCTTTAATCTTGATAGTGAATTCCCAGCATTAGGCTGAGCCCAACAATTTACATGTGTTTTCACATGTAATGCTTGCTGCTAGGCAGTTGCCAGGTAAGGGAAGATTTCTGCTTAATTAAACTACATTCCTTTTTTCCACAAGGGCTGACAATCTTGGCTATTTTTAACAGCACAAGATGTATTCACATCAAAATATCCTGGGAAAAGTGGGATATACCTTTTGTTTAACATCAAAAAACCTGAATTTCCAGACATAAAGCCAATAGCTAGCATGACTGAGATGCTTTGAACCTCACACAGAAACTTTCTCACATGTTTGTTTGATCAGAGAGAGTTTACCTAAGTCACTGCACTGGTTTAGCAGTGATATTCAATGTCATGGGGAAAACACAAAAAGGAAGGGAAGATTTGAAGATTTTAAAAGGATAGAACTGTAGATAAAATATTGTTTTAAACAAAGTGAACCACTGCTCATGTACTTGGGTCAAGACATCTGCATCAAAAAAAGCACCCAGTGATATTTGAGTTGAGAAAACAAACACAACACAACAACATCCACCACGATTTTTCAATTCTCTATAAAGTCCATAAAGGTTACAATATGTTACTGAAAGAGCCTCCCAGATAGGCTTTCTTTTCACCTACTTTGCAATGGGAAAGAATAAACTTCTTGCAATTGTGGACTTACTACATTTCCCAAGGAATCTTGTCATCCTGCTGTCACAGTCTTCAACTTCCATTTACACTTAGCTTTTCACACAGAATCACAGAATAGTTTCATTCAGATTAATCAGTTACTCAGTACAACCTTTCTTTTGCATGGCCTTCAGCAAGGACCCAGTTTCTTCATGTTCCTTTGATTCACAGCCATACTTTTTTTCTCAACTACTTTTCACTTCAGAATCCCATTTACTGACTTGAACAGAACCTTGTACCATTCAAGTTAGGTCCAGAGTAGGCTCTGATAGCTTTGGATCATGTAAGTAATGTTTCAGAATTGATCTACTTCATCTTAAACTTCATCTCATCTTTGAATTCCTCTTGTCTTCTTTCAGGAACAGCAATAGAGACAAAGCCTTAATGTTCAAAGGCTTTGGGTCTGTTCTCCCTTTTCCTTCATAAAGGGAAGCTCTTTGGACATATCCCATTTGCTTCTAGATGGTAACACCTTCAGGTTTAAATACATTCACCTGTAGGATGCAATAAGCAAACAATCCTATAGTTCTCCTACTATTAAAAATCCTGCATTAAAATGTCTGCTTCACAGAAATCATGTTCCAGCTGTAATGATCTGGCTAACAACAACTAACTAACAAGAACACTAACTCAAACTGAGTTTTGCTTTATTTACATCACCTCACATGCACAGAACTGCACTAACCTCTGTGCACACAGGGAAGAAGAGTACAGAAATGGATCTCCTGCCCTCAAAGACTTTCACAACAGCACAGCAGCCTGTAAATCCCACACTTACTCTTTAACCATGTCTCAGACATTTCACAGAATGACCAATGTATTCAGAAATTTCTCTGCACCTTTCCATGAAAGAACCCCAGCCTGGCTATTTCATTGCTACTTCATTTTTACTCTCTTCATGATTCAAACCATGTCCTTGTATTTCTTCCTCATGATCTGCAGTGTTGTTTTGAGTGTAGTCTGTTAGATATGGGAATTTTTAGCTCTGAAGAAAACTGCTATATTCTGCTAAGTCCATAAGTCATTTAAAAAGCAGTGTCAAACTTTATTGGATTTCCCTCAGTTTTATATCCACCAACCTTTTAAACTAATTTATTCAAATAAGATTTATTTGGTTTACTGGGAATAAAATAGTTCAAAAAGGTAGGAGGCAACTACCATACATCAATATTTGCAGTCTCCTGAGAAATAATTCTAACATAGTACAATCCTTCACTTGTATTTACCAGGGAGCATTTTAGAAATAGTGTAAATTATATATTTGAAGGCTTTTAGTTGTAGGAAAATTAGCTGTATACATAAGTTATATAATTACTTAAATTGCATGGCTAAATAATTACCAATATATACCTGTGTATATGTACATACACACACACATCTAGAAACAGTATTTAGTCTGCCCTGGGAAAAATCAGAACTGTGTTTCTCAACTTAAACAGAAGCTGCTGCTTTGATGAGTAGGCTCCTTTAAAAAACAGGCATCCTGACTGTGCAGTTCCTGTGCTCACTTGCATCTCAAATACTAGTCTGGCTCAACAGTGCTTTCCCCTTTGCACACCAGTTTGCAAATGATATAGAAATCATAAAGTTATCTAAAAGTCAAAGCAGCTACTAAAAATGAAACTGAAAAGTCCTATTTAAGGTATTTATGGAAAAGAGGTGGAAAGACAGGTGCTTGATAGAACATTTCTTAGGTTAATCACAGAATATTAGGAGTTGGAAGGGACCTCAAAAGATCATCTAGTCCAACCCCCCTGCCACAGCAGGATTCCCTAGACCAGGTCACACAGAAATATACAATACTCTGCAATGGGAAACAGAGAATGAACCCAAGATTTTCCATCAAGTCATCAAGCTGTATCAGAATTCTAAATCTTCTTTTGCTAAATAATCAGTTCAATTCTGTGCCATGTTAAAGAAAAGCTCAGAGCACAATCAGGAATTTTGAGAGGTTCTGGCTACTGTTTTAATTTCAACTGTTGGTGTAATTTTAGGAAGCAAAAAGAAGAATTAATTCTCAAAGCACTCTCAACACAGTAAAATAAGAAAAACACTGCTTTTGCCAGGAATGCTGGCCAAGAGGCATCTTGTGTGCAGGTTATTCCAAAAAGGAGATTCTGAAAATGCATTTCATTCATCTATGAGAGCCTAACATGATATTATTTCAAAAATGAATCAGATGCTGGTTTTGTGGCTCAAAGCTTCAGGGCCTTTTCAGGCAGCACCCTGACTGAGCAGTAAACTGCCTCTGTTTCTGCCCAGGCCAAGCACTGACACTTTTTAGGCTGTGTCAAAGCTTCTCCCTGCCTTTCAGCATGCTGCTGCCTTCCACAGATCTCATTCTTACCATTCTACCTACAAATCTGTAGGAGTCTTTTATTTGTTTGGGGTTTTCTGAGTGGAAAGATGTTTCTGAGTGGAAAGGCATTTAGCTCTATTTAGCTTTGTCACCTTAAGCAGCAGTAGCTAAGTCCAACAGCATCAAGAAGCTTTATCTGATGGCAATAAACCCCCATTTATTTTGTACTCTAGAGGTAGTCAGATACTTTAAACATGAAAGAAACACCAACTGTGTTACTAAGAACTGTAGCAGGATGCTCACAGGCACAAGAACTTTGGAAGCTTTCTACTGAACTAGTTGTAGTTTTACAGATGCTGTGCTCACAGATTCATAATTAATTTTCACATGATCTTAACTAAATACAGAATGCAATGAAAACCACAGCAATCATTCTTGATTAAAGAAAGTACACTTTCTGAACAGGAGAGTAGGTAGACCCTTGCCTTTTGCCACTTGACTGAGATCCAGCGCTGCAGTAGCTTTTTCCTTTTTAATTCATGGCTGCTTTGGTGGCAGTTACAAAACTAATGAATCTCCTGAGAGATGACTGGATGACCAGTTGAAAAGGAATGGGTTTGCTTTCTGTGGCTAAACATTTGTCAGTTTTCTTGCAGAAATTGGTTTCCTGAGTAGAAATACTTTATAGAAATGCAACAAAAAGGATTTATACCCCAAAGCTGTAAAAGTCAAAACCCACATGAACTGTAATTATTTTAGAAAGTAAGTGGCCATCAACATTTGTATATCCAGCCTTTGTTGCTGTGTTCTAGCACTGGACATTGTCATTATCTGGTCTTTCAGCAGTATTAAAAGGCTTTACAAAGTGCTGAGATTCACTCATTTACTCTTCAGTGAAGCCAGAGAGCTTTACAACATTACCAGACCACATCAACTATTAAAAGACACTTAGCTACTGCAAAAGAGGGCTCCTGATGCCAGACAGATGACATTACTGAGCTATTACAGTACAGACATCTGCTAATTTTCAGAAGACCCATGAGAGTTCATGAATCCCAAAACAAAACCAAAAGCCCCTGTGAAATAAATCAGAGATTATGTATTCCTCAGTGTGTATTATTGAACAATGTTTTTGCTTTGGATTCCACAAGCCCTATACAGACTAATCATTTAAAGCCTGAAAAGGCTGACACTCCACAGATGCTTTTCTAAGTTCTTCTATTTCACAAAGGACCTAACAAGGGTTGCAAAAAAGGCAAAACTGGAGAGTTTTCCTACCACAAATTTTAGATTTCACCTTCTGCAGCAGAGAGAACTGAATCTCTGGTGTTTAATTACAAGTCTGAAATAACCAGCTACATTTTACTGTTGTAATACTGATCCCAACTGAATGCAAAGGGATACTGGAACCATTTTCCCCCAATCTAGTACTTTACTGAGCATGTTATAGGATCACTGAGATTTTAGCTCAGCTCTGTTCCACACTAATGTTATTCTTCCTGCCTTTGCCTTTCAAGCCAAAAATTTTAGTTCTCTATCCTCAGACTTAGCCATGTTCAACTAGGTTACACAAATCTACCTGACAAAAATAGAGCCACTATCCCTAATTCTTCATCAAGTTCTACTGGTCTCTGGTCCCCCCCCATAGCTCTACACCCCATTTATTTCATCCCTAGCATACTACAGGTTCTGTAAGGTTATGAACAAATGTCCTCTTCTAGGTGGCTCAACTGACAATGGAATTAACTAATTAAATGAGTAAAATAGCACATGAGTGACTTAGCTGGCTCTTATGGGAAGGCAATGCCCATGAGCAGGGAGAAAGTCAGGCAGCCTGATAGGCTGTAAGATCTTTTGCTGGCTCAGCTGTTTGAAGAACACCCATCTGTCTGTTGAGGAGTCACCAGGTTAGAAAACAAATTACATCACACAAGATGGTTGCTTCTTCAGCCATTCCTACTGTGAATGAATGGTGAAGAATCATGGTATCATCAAAAGCAATGGCTCTGTAATTGCTGTTTAGTAATAATGTCCAAATAGGGGCCAAGTGTATTTAGTGTATGAAATGTCACATACTGTGTCACAGAAAGATGTCACTGCCACTCTCAAATTAAGTTGAAAAAAGCATAGACATCTTTGTATGTATCTTCCTGCCTGTGTAAACTACTAAAGATGAAAAGAGCATGACAAAAATCAACAAGAAAAGAAAATTAAATAATCTGAACCTTATTCCATCAGTTTTCATGTAGCAGTACAAATGCAATCTCACCACAGGCACCCAATGACAACAAATGATATCCCAACCTTGTAATGAGAATAGGAATTCTACTGCTGAGTTCATTTAGACATGACTGCCTCCAAACACCTTGCTGAAATCAAATAAGGCTATTATCTGCTTAAGTACAAGTACCAAAGGAACTACACATCCCGGTACAAAGGAGGTATCTCTTGGAAACAAAATGGAGGTTATGCTGAACCAATGTGCTCTAAACTCAGGAGAGGAGTACCAGTCAAGTAATCTGCTTTCCCCATGTCTGTGAGAAGAAAACAGCATGCAACAGAGTGCCTGAGAGCAAAGGTGCTTTGCAAACCACATCTCATGGGCTCCACAAAGAAGCTATTGTCAAACATGTCATGAGCAGTTACTGTACTAACCAGACAAGGCAGGTAACTGCATGAGAAACAGAGATAAGTGCTGACACCTGTCAAGCTACAAATGCACACACCACATGTTGCCCTTACAGTCTATTTGTGGCCCAAGACTCTGTTCTCTATAACCTTTCTCTCACATGCTCACTTCTCTGTGCAATGTGTCTTCTTCTTGAAGGTTCCTTGCAGCCCTGAAGGCAAGATCTATGGCCTACACCAGAGACTTCCACTAACAACAAGCTGAAGCTCTGGTAAGAAGAGAAGACATGCTGCAGCTGCAAGAATGATAGGGTTGGAACATTTGTTGTTACAATCCCCAACTTGGTGTTCATAGGATTTATTTGTATCCTTTCAGGGAAGAAGGCTTTGTTCTTGACTGGTTAGGTCATCCACCATTGGATGACATGCAACTCAGGGAGATTCAATAGCTCAACAATGAACAACCTGAGAATAACAAATGTTGCATGTACAAGGCACAGGATCCTACTTGAACACCTCAGACCAAACCAGAAACAACAGACAGAGGCTTCCCAGCACTGAACACCATAAGGATCTAAGCACCTAACTCCAGAGAAGTCACATTGTTGGTTTAGGAATCTCCATTCCCTATTACACTGAACACAAAGAGAGACAGTTGTTTGTGCACAGTATTCAGGACAACTGGCAATGCCTATCCCAACAGAAACTACTGAAGAAAGAATTCAAATTTTGTCTTTGTCCTGAGAGTTCAGAGTCCTGTTAAACCAGCAAGAACCAGAAATCAGAGCTAAAAACCTGTTGTGCCATCATGAAACCATACCATGACTTTCAGTATGGAAGAAGGATGCAGCAACATTTTGCACAGTAGTGTGGTAATGCAACTGTGGAGCAGGTGGAAACCTGTATGCTGGGGGGTTTCCCAGGAAAAGCCTGTAATCATGAGACACTTGGGAGTTGATTTACTCCTGAATCTATCCCCTTGTGCAGTCAAGACATCCTAAGTAACTGCTTTTACTGAGTACATGCAGCAAAGCAGAAATAGCAGTATTCTATCAGCCCTGTGTAGGGCTGTCCTCTTAGGAACCCAACTCAGGCACTCAGGTTGCTGTTCTGTGGAAGCTCTTTCTGATCCCACTTGCTAAACAGCACACCCTGCTACAGCATGTTTGTGAGAAGAATAAAACTAAGTATCCTCCTTGGACCTTTAAGTAAAACAGTTACACCACTGAAAAAAAGACCTGTATTCAGTTTGATACAGCACAATAAACATTCAGAGGTTTAAGGAATTTTCTTTGTGGCTCTTCAGCTTTTATGTACTAAAGTAAAGCTCCTTCCTATCAAAATGCTATCACTTAAATCCTCTCTAACTTCACCATTCCTCCCAGTTCATGCAAATATACATATTTAAAGCAATAAATAGATCTCATTTCAGTTTCAAAATGCATTATCTAAATCTTGCAGTAATGCTGGCAAAACATAAGGATGGTGATGACTGTTTCAGCCAGCAGAATACATGACTGTTTCAATAGAATATATGGGGCAAACACCCTTCCCAGTTTTACTTCCTACTTACCAGTATCCCTGCAGCTTCAAACAGGTTACCCACATGATTTTCCTGACAGCAGTGTGAAGAATCAAGCTCTCAAAATCCTTCTCATAACTTACTTTTGGGATACCAGTAAACAACACCTTGAAAGGACTACTTCAGCTCTAAAAAGCACAGGTGTGGATTCAGTTTCCTTATAGTTGAGGCAGGACTTACTAATCACTATGCTGCATCAGTGCCAAAAAAGGAGTCAAACAAAATGCCCTATCAGCTTTGCTAAACTTCTGTTAATTTTCAAGGGACTAAACACAGCATACTTCTGTAGTGAGCAAATTGGTTTTACAAATGCTTCAGCTTCAAAAGCTTCCTTAGAAAGTAAGTTAAAAGCTGATAGCAGCACATATGTGAAAATGTGGAGAATCACAATTGTACATTACACCAGATGCTGTTTTGGGGAAACTCTAAGGACAGAAACAAGATTCAATTGTTAATGTAGAAAAATAACTCTTTCATGGTTCCCATTAAATACCACAACTTTTAACATCTTCAGGCTGCAAGAATATTCTGTGTCTTGCCAGCATTTGATATCAACTGATTGAATTCATGAACATTTCATGAACCAAAGATCCAAAGTGCTACATCTACAACATTCATACCTTTCCACATTTTTCCACCATCTCCTTACTCTGGAAAACATCTCAAAGGCCCCAAAAGAACAAAATCCTGTCTCTGCTCTTTTAACAACAAGTGCTCTGCTACCTTAATCAATCAGACATGGAGAAGTAAAATGAAAAAAAAATTAAAGTACAGTGTAAGAAACTTAATCTATTTACTTTGCATGAACTGAAGTTGTGTGATTCTCCAAAGATATTAACAGGCAGAAGCATGCCATTCTTATGCAGTCTGCTGCTGTAAATGTGAAGGAGCCTTGATACTTTCAAAACCTGTGTGGCCTCAGAGCTGCCATTTCATGCAGAGGGCTGGAGAAACTTGTCTGAACAAAATTATGACTAGTAGAAAGAAATGACAGTTGGTAGTAGGTTATTTTAAAAATACCTACAGGGCTTAAATCTTCCTTGCAACATTTTTGTCTTTTCTCTGGCTGGAATACATCCATTCCTGCTAGCCAAACATCCATTATCCTTTGAAGTACTTCCTGAGAATTTAATTGCCCAGTAAATTGCCAACAAAACTTTCAAGTTGTAGACCAGCCCTGAGAGACTCCAGAGGGAACAGCCTGTGATACTGAATTCATCTTTCCACAGGCAGTGAAGATGGCAGAATTGCTCTGCAAGCCTCCAACCAGAAAAAAAAAATCAATTTTTGACTGGATGAAGTTCACTGAACTAAACACAGCCACATATAGGAGGCAGCAGTTCTTACCAAACACAAGCTGAAGTTCCTTTGGAGTAATGCTTTTAAGAACTGGGATAGTTATTCAGATAATCAGAGGATCTAACTACATAAGCACTACAACTCAGATTTGAAAATACTCCACACCTGAAAATATGTTTCTTAGACAATTTAAACTACTACAGTTATTTAGCCTCTCTTACACAGTTCTTCCATTTTTGGCAGGTCCTCCAAACTGACCACATACAATAGATATGTCAAGTTGGCAAGGTCCAAACAATGACACAAGACAAGAAATACAGTGGAGAGGAGCAATAAGTCACTGAAATATTTTTTTAGTAGCCAAAACAATTTTAGATTCTCAGTTTCAAATCTCTTCAGCAGAAATCATTTTCCATGGCAAAGCAAACCAACTCAAAACTTATGCAAGACAGGAAATACTAAGATTAAATCAGAGTAACTCATTTTTCAAGAAAATGCCAAAGAGCTGCAGTAGAAATCCTGAGAGAAGTTCACAATGCTGTAACCTATGTACTTCATGCACCTCTGGAAACTCCTGCTATCTGTCAGGAAAACATAAATTGAGCTAACACTGAGCTGCAGTAATGCTTAGGGGGACATGAATACTCTATTTGTTGTTGTTTGGAAACAACTCTTACAACAAAAAATGTTTACACTAGAATACAGTTTGTTAATCACTCATGACATTTTATTATTAACTGCCTTATTTCTTTTCTAACTAAAGGCAAGTTTTTTGCATACTAATTCATGCTAAAGACATTAATCCAACAGCCCAACTATTAGTTCTTGTATTTTATTTCAGGATCTTCATACAATTTATTTTCCCACTTCACTGAGAAGCCTCTCCCTTTTAAGCCCACTGTAACCTTTCCATCTAACTTGATCCTGCCCTAGTAACACTGCAGCTAGAAATGCACAGGAAAAAAAAGAGAAACAGATAAGCAGCAGACAATAAAAGATTTGTAAGGAGGGTCAATTATTTAGTAAAAACAAGGAAACAGTAAATATTTTGGAAGATCCTATGTGTGTAGCTCTGTATTGCCTAAATCTTTGTATTTGAATTTTTTTTTAAAGTACTGAAATATATGTATACTTGTAGGATAAAGAAGAGAACAGAGGTCAAGAAGAGGTGTCTTAAGTCACAGCCTGGAAAAAAAGTATCATTTACCTTAAAAATTATGACACTATTGAAAGTTGCACTTAAAAAATAAATAATACTGGATCCAATTGTATTTTAACTTTTATTTTAAACTTCAAATTGTTACCAAGTTCTCAGCCAGCCACTCAGAAGTTGACTCACAGTAATGTAAGAGTTACACAACCTGATGGCTCAGAAGGATTAGGACACATCCACTTTTAATTTTGGGATACCATACAGTTTCTGCTTGGGTTTCTGAGAGCAAACCTAAGCAATGCAATTTAACTTTGGAAGTCATGTTTTTCAGTTATTCTCCAAGAAGTGTTAATTCAAAGAATCAGTTTTCTAATCTGGTTTCTATATTTCAACCTCAGTTATTATCCCTGAAAAAAACCCAACAGAAAACCATTCTTTGTGCAGAGAAACACAGTCCCTTCCTTCCTTACCATCTTTGGCCTTTGTCATGTTCTCTAAGTGTTTTTTTAAGGCATTACTGATGATGTGAAACCAATGAAATTTGCAACTATATATCCAAAGTCAAAGAGGATTAAAAAATGGCTTAGAAATGGTCTCAGTTTGGAAACAGGACAGGTTGATATCCACTGACAATTATCAAACATGTACAGCACCTCTTGACTCAAAGGACACTTTGCAGGCCTACAAAAGCTAGAAGCATCTCTTATGTCTGGTAACAACAGTCAGGAAGGAAAAGAGACAGGAAGAGAGACATAGAAAGAACATGAAAGTCAGGGAGGTTCTTTACTCCATTACTTACTGGCTTTTCAATCTTCCACTGGTACCCAGCTTATATTAACAGCAATCTTGTGGTTTCAAGATTACATCTATCTCACACACAAAGTGAAGTGTTTGCTGTTCACAGTGAAGAGAGTTAACAAACTGCAAGTTTTCTTGCAGGAAAAACCTTTGGCATCTATTCCTCCCTTGCAGGCACAAAGTTCATTAACAATTTCTGTGCTGGACTTGAATGGAAAGCAGAACCATAAACACTGAACACATTACTACTGCTTAGTTATCTGAGACCTGCAGGTCTACAAACTGTACCAGAACTCTCATGTAACAGAGCATGGGTCAGAAATGAAAGACATGGTGTTTCTTGAGACACAAAATGAGATTCCCAAAATATGCTTTTTAAAATACTTTCCTAAACTGTTTTTAAAAGAATATTAAAGAACTAAGAGAAAGTATTTAATTTAAAAGATAAAAATAAAAACATTAAAAACCTGGCATACTCATATCAAGAAAAAGTCTTGTGGTCTGCTGCTAGATTCATTTTTAATCTCAATCTTTAAATGCTAAGCACCTCTGACTCGTTTCCTGGGTGTCATCAGTCAGATTTTTGCACTATCATATGCAGCTAAGGGGTAGCAAGAGATAAAAAGCCCCAAGGACATCCTGGGACAGGCTTCAAATGAGGGAAAGAAAACTACTGCAAATGGTGCATACATTTCAGAGACTCTACAAGGAAAGATAGAAAAGAATCCTTGATAATAAAAAAAAAAAAAAGGAATTAAAGTCTGTAAATAGAAAAAGCAGCTTTCTACCAGGAGCAACCAAGGGAAAGGTTGGGATTAGTGGTCAGGGGACACAACCACGAAACAATGTCTGAACAGCTCACATACCTGCCTGCAGAAAAAGGGTGAACATTAGTTATCTGATCAGCCTTCCATCCACAGGCATACTCTGTGTTGCTGGCACTAAATTTCTCCTTTTGTTTTGCAAGCTATATTTCAGAAAGTAGACTAAGTTATGGGAATCCTAATAAAGCTAAATTGTTATGGTAAAGTTTGATCTGACCTGCTTGCAGAGGCACATGTGATACAGGCAGTGGAGAAGGAGTTAATGGATGATAGCAGGAGCAAGAGATACTAAAGCTGCTGCTTCTCTGTCCCTGCTGAGCCTTGCAAATGGACCAGATTCCTTAACTGAACAAGAGCCATGTGGATAACTGTCCTATTCTCCTCTGAAGACAGTAGGCAAAGGGGAGTAATTAATCATGGCTAAGGTACCCACAGCATCAGGTTGGGAGCAGTGCAGAGCATGAAGAATAAAATCAGTTTCCACCTGGTTACTTAACACTTACTGTACATTTTACAAGAATATCTTCAGCTTTCTTAGGAGCAACTGAGGCTCAGAAAAGGTAAAAGATTCAGACCCTAGAGAATGGACTGATTTTTCTTTTCCTAGAGATAGCACCACAAAATATTCTTCAGGATTTGAAGACTGCAACAGTCATGAATAAAGCCCATTCAATGGAATAATTTCTATTATTTTTAGCAGTAAATAACTTCTCTCCATGCTGTGCCTTCCCCTGGTGTTACTATATGCTTTTGACACAGGAGAACTAACTGATACAGATATTCCTGGGGAGAAAAAGGGGGAAGTTAGTTACAGCCCACAGCTTGCCTTTATTCTTTCTATCTTAAATATGGGCCTAGATTTGTTAGCCCATTACACCCCCAGCTTCTTACAAAAATCCATACAGTCTGGATGCCTCTTCATGTACTACCAAACTGTAATGCTTAAAACATGAACATCTTGTTTCAGAGAGGAACACACAGATCAGTCCATAAATTCACAAATGACTCTGCTGTCTTAAAGCTTTTAGGATGTGATTTCCTGACTGTATCAGTCACTTTAATACTCATATGCATTTAGACATAATACACTACTGTTGCCAAATACAAGAAAAATATTCAGATAATTAAGGATTATCAGTACTCCTCTGCAAAATGACACCAGCTTTCAACAAAGGCTGAAGCCCTCCAGATATGAAAAACGGACTTTTACTGCCTTTATTATATACACCACAGCATCAACCTGTCCAAATCATAAAGTAATATATTTGTTCATTACATTTATTAATTTCTATAAATTTGTCATAAACCCAAGAAACTGCATATTTTTTCTCCCTTTATTGTAGACAGTGATAAAAAATACTGACTTAAAAAATAATTTATCCCTCTCCAGGTTGAATTGTTACCCCTTGTCCTTTATATCATGTTGTAATCCATCCCAGTGGTCTTTTCCTAACTGACTTTGTAAGCTCACCTTTTGTGTCATACAGTACCAATCCCTAAAGTCACAAAGGAAGGGGAGTTGCAGACAACACAGTCAGACTTCTTCAAGGTACACTACAAAAAGCCAAGAGGCAGCAGTCAGAAGTTCCAGCAAATGAAAGTTCAGACTTAGATAAAACCTTCTCTAAGGAGAGCAGTTAAGGACATACTATGTTGTCCAAGGAGGCTGTAGAATCTCCAGCTCTTGAAGATTTTAAAAACTGAATGGGACAAAGCCCTTGAAAAATCTGCTGTGACTCTAATGTTTGCCTTGCTTTGAACAGAAAGTTGGACTGGATGACTTCCAGACCCACCACAAGGCTTCCAAACCAAAATGATTTTATTATAATAAAAGCTTTTATAATTAATGATAATTTAATATTATATTCTACTAACCATTCTGTGATCCTGTAACCATACATTTTATTACAAGAGTCAAAACATTTGGAAGTAAGTACAGCAGTCCTGAAAAGTTATTTTAATGGTGTATATAAACATTTTATTTGATTCAAAAATCCTGTATGGTAACAGCAAGGTTTGTTTATTTTCAAAGAGGTTTAGATTTTTCAGTAGTTTCAATCAATCCCCATTAATTAAACAATTATGCTGTTAACTGACACATCCAAGCACCTAAACTAAATAAATCCATGTCTTAGTATTTGTGGTTGCTGCCTTCCATGTTTCACAGTCAGTCAGGATATTAGTGAATGCATAAGCAACAAGGAACAAAAAAACATGGCACTCAAATATATTCCCAAGATCTTTCACCATTGCTTGTCTTGCAGGAAAAAAAACCCAGAAGACTGGTTTAAGTGTTCTTGTGGCCAGGAGGGCCAATGGGATTCTGGGCTGGATTAGAAGGGATGTGGCTAGTAGGTCGAGAAAGCTTCTTCTCCACCTTTACCCTGGTGAGGCCACATCTGGAATATTCTGTCCAGTTCTGGGCCCCTCAGTTGAAGGAGAATAGGGAACTGCTGGAAAGAGTCCAGCACAGAGCCACCAAGATGATTTCAGGGCTGGAACATCTTCCTTCTGAGGAAAGGCTGAGGGAGCTGGGTCTCTTTAGCTTGGAGAAGAGGAGACTAAGGGATGACCTCATCTATGCTTTTAAGTATGTGAAGGGTGTGTGTCAGGAGGATGGGGTCAGGCTCTTCTCAGTGAAGCCCAGTGACAGGACAAGAGGCAATGGCTGTAAGCTGAAGCATAGGAGGTTCCATGTGAATACAAGACAAAATGTTTTCTCAGTTCAGGTGCCAGAGCACTGGCACAGACTGCCCAGAGAGGTTGTGGAGTCTCCTTCTCTGGAGGTATTCAAAACCTATCTGGATGTGCTTCTATGTGACCTAGTCTAGGGAATCCTGCTGGGGCAGGGGGTTGGACTAGATGATCTTTTGAGTTCCCTTCCAATCCTAACAGTCTGTGATTCTGTGATTATTATAAATAATTCTTGTGACTCCTACCAATTCAAAGTTTCCTTTCTTCAGTCTGTTTATTTTGGAGCAAACAGATGTAAGATGCTGTGTCCAACTTGCTTTTGTCTTTATTTTTCACCTTTGTCAGCAGGTCTTCTTATTAGCAAGCACAACAAGGTAGAACATAATAGAGTTGCTATATGAACAATGCTGACAACAGCTACATTGCTGACCTCACACCACTTAGAATACTCTCAAACTTGCCAGTGTTTAAATGACCACTCTTCACACTTTCAAATATACACCAATAAAAACATTGGTTTAGAAACACACAAGCAAATCAGCCAGAGCAAAACTGAAATTACTATTTCAAACAAACCTTGAAAAAGAGAAACACTGATTTCATGGAGCAATGCTGCCAGAGGCACCTGCTGGGACTGAGACACTGAGCAGACCAGACCAGCTAACAGCTGGCTCAGGGGATGACAGGAGAGCAGCAGTGTTGTTTATCTTGACTTTTGTAAGGCTTTTGACACTGTTTCACATAAAATCCCCACAGACAAACTGATGAAGTATAGACTAGACAAATGGACAAGGAGATGGGCTGGAGTCTGGCTGAACTGCTGAGCTCAAAGGTTTCTGAGGAGTATGAAGTCCAGCTGGAGGAAAGTCACTGCTGGTGTACCCCAATGATCAGTAGTGTGGCCAGTACCTTTTAACCACTTCATTAATGACCTGGATGATGGGGAACAGAGTGCACCCTCAGCAAGTTTGCTGATGACAAACTGGGGGAATTGGTTGCCACACCAACTGGTTGCACTGGCATTCAGCTGAGTAATAAGCCAATAGGAATCTCACAAAGTTCAGCAGGAGGAAATAAAAACTCCTGCACTTGGGTAGGAATAACCCCAGGCACAAGTACAGGATGGAGGATGACCAGTTGAAAAGCAACTCTGCAGAAAAGCACCTGGAGGTCCTGGTGGACTCCAAGCAGACCATGAGCCAGCAATTCACCCTTGTAGAAAGGAAGGTCAATAGCATCTTGGGCTGCATTAGAAAAATGTTGCCAGCAGGCCAAGGGAAATGATTCTTTGCCTCTACTCAGCGCTGGTGAGGCACGTCTGGAGTGCTGTGTGCACTTGCAGGCTTCCTAGTACAAGCAAAACATAAGCATCCCAGAGTGAGTCCAGTGAAGGACTGTAAAGATGATTAAGGGATTTGAGCATCTGACATATGTGGTGAGACTGAAAGAGCTGGGACTCTAGCCTGGAGAAGAGAAGGCTCAGGAAGATCTTACCAATGTATATAAATATATTGGGGGCAGGGGTAAACGTCTCAGTGGTGCCCTGCAAGAGGGCAAGAGGCAAGAGGCACAAACAAAAACAGATGAAATTAAATCTGAACAAAAGAAAGCACTTTTCTACTGTAAGTGTGGCCAAGCACTCAAATCAGTTGTCCCAACAGTAAGCTGCTGTAGCTGACACTGCTTTGAGCAGGAGGTGTGTTGGAGCAGACAATCTCCAGACAATTCTTCCCACCCCAGGTATTCTATGGTTCTTTGAGGAAGAGACAAAAGGGAAACAACTGCATCTGAGTAATATGGACTATGGACGTAACGTTAGCTGTTTTCTCTACAAAGATCTGGACTTCAATAAGATAAAACAGTTCCTTTGCACATCAACTGCCTCCACCTGACTGCATTCCATGAAATCAAGTCGTTTATTAGCCTTAGTAAAAGCCTCACTGGGCAGATAAAAGAAAACAAGTTCTTTTCCTCTCCCATGCACTTCCTGAAGCCCAAGCCTCTAGGTCTACCTCGTATGAGAAGCACCTAACATAGAATTAAGACAATGTATTTGTGATCACCAGTCAAACAAATCATTTTTTTGTCTCTTACAATGTCCATTTGTATTAGCAAACATCCATCAATCCATTGGACTGCTTTGCCTCCCCTCCAGTCAGTAAAGCAAGTGGTAAAGCTAGTTTAACCAAAACAGACTAACAGGAAATCATCCTTCTTCTGCAACACTTGTTCTCGTGCATCAGTGTATTGACAGTTTAGCTTTACAACTGTAGGAAAGATGAGAGGAACCAAGAGAATGTCACAGAGAAAAGCTAGAACATCTCACTCATGAGGAGCAGGCACCTGTGCACTGACCCAATTAGACATTCAAACACTTGTCACTTTGGAGCTGACTGGTTGTCACTCATCCAAGGAGCCCCAGGGGACCTATTGTATGGTGGCATTCTCTGACAGGAGAACTGGAGCTATGGAGGCAATGAGGGCACAGTGATAGGGTGCCAGGATCCTGGTGAGTGAGAGCAGCCAGCAGCAAAGCCAAAGAACCTCAGAGCTTCCCTAACTTGGTTACCATCCAAAAAGTCTTTCAGAGTCTTCAATGGTTATCTTTTTTCAGAAGAGTACTGTTTGAAAACCTTACAGTAACAGTCCTCTTTATTCAAAGCTACATTTAACTCCTGAGTGACTAACACAAGAACCATTTCAGAAGAGATCTCTGAAAGATTAAAAAAAATAATAAGTTGTTCTTTGCAAGGGAGGATGCACTAAATGCTACTTTTAGTTACACCACCAGTATATAGTTCTGAAGTCCAGAAAAGTTCAGAAATGTTTCAGTGCCCAAGCTCTTCCCTTCTCTGTTTTAAATGTATTAGTGATGCTTTCAGATGCTCTGTCTGCTTGAACACACAAATGTGGGATAAACAACTGTGCAGCTACCCACGCCTACACACTATAGAAGATAAAAAAGGTTTGTTCTGGGAGCCTGTAGACAATACTGCATTCAAGATCCCCAAATCAGATTTTAAAACACAGATGACTATTCAGCAGCTGCTACTGACTTCAAGTAAGGTTATCTCTGTTCTTATGCTGAAAGATTTATCCAGTTCAAATACAAGAGTAGGGAGGGGTTGGAGGATGATTGAAAAAAAAGAAAAATCAAAGCTTACTTCAAAACTTCCAAAACAGGCATTTTAACCTCAGGACCTAAATCATGACAGAGAAGAATTCAGAGTCCCCCCATTACCAGATCTGTGATCTATAGCAGAACAAGTTTTTTGGTACAAAAATACCTCTAGTCCCTTCTATGTCCATTTTCCCAGATTCACTTTTTTACTAGTTGACTTGCCCCCTGTTCTCTCCAGCAAGGAACACCAGAGATGATAAAGCCTACCTTCAACTGTGTGAGGCCATAAAATACTTTTAGCTGATTTCCTACTTTGATATGAGCCCTTCAGCTACAAGCTGAGTTGGCATTTTAAAAACTGTGTTAATCACAAGCTGTTGACTCAAACATGGAAATTGTACCCTGATAGTACTGAATAGATAGAAACTTAAAATATCAGTAGCATTTTTCCTCCCAGTTAGCACAGGAAATTAAAATCTAGAGGGGAAAAAAATTATCTTACCTTTGTACAAATAGCTTCAGAGCAAGATGGTCTATCTCTTTACTTTCCCTTCTTTCTTATCCACTGTATGACAGGTCTTTATGATACTGCCTTGCTGAAAAAATATTACACAACCTGAAATATTGATAAAGGCCAATAATTACACTCACTGGTAAAACTACAAAAAACACATCAGATATGTCTTGAAACAGCTGCAATGCTAAATCCAGTTAGGTCAAGTGGAACAGTGTCTTAATGGGAACTAATTTATATATGTTGGGCTGAATTAAAACTAAGAAGCCTTAGGGAAAGAAGCTTCCTGGGTCTCAAAATCATGTTTTGTATTTAGATGTCCAAAATAACACAGCTGGTTATATCAGATCAGGCCAGACCACTGATACAGTTGTCCAGGTTTGCAGTATCATCACTGTAAAATGCTCAGTGCTTCCCAAAGCTTGAACCAACCTGTAGGAAAGACTAACTACATCTTTCTAATGTTCAGTAACCTAACCTGAGGCCCACCAGGTACCTCCATCTCCTCAGGACCAAACACTTCAGTGCTCTGTGGCATACAGATGCCCAAATTTCTAAGGGTAGCTGCTGAAAGAGGTCACAGCAGCAAACACCAAGTCTCTACTGTAGGAAAAATCTTCAGTCATAAGAGAGAGATCTGGGCTTGTAGTCAATTTGTAAACTGCCTGATCTCCCACTATCTAAGAGAGTATCCTAAATTCTAGTCAAGGGATGAGACAGACAACCCTCTCCTTTCACATAACCTCCCTCTAACCTGAAAGCACAAAACAAAGAAAGAGAAAACAGCAGGAGAGGTTTTGTTCTGAATTCAGCTTCTACTTTCTTCATTTATTCTCAAGAATTACATACCCAGTTCCTCTCTTACTCTGTTATTTGAAATCCCTGTTTTGTACAGATTTGAGGGTTTGTGAAGAAGGAAGTTGCTTCCTTTTCCATGGTAAAGAATGTGTGGAGTTGAACTTTCAAGTAGGATTATGAATTTTGAAAGTAAGATTCAAAATATTCCTAACTGAGGGCTTCTCTTACAGTCTTTTAAATTTACAGTACATGCTGCTCATCTGCAAACTCAGTTTATATATGTTATCCTTCCTTCAGTGAACTGATGATGAAGTGAAGCTACTAGCAACAGACTAGCATCACTGCAGCACCTGTTATTTCATATACTGTACATAAAAGTATACATTTTATCTGTACAAAAACAATTTAAGTTCATTGTTTACTTGTAGCTGAAAATTAGCACTATTTTGTAAAGTAAGAAAGGACAGACTGTGAAATCTCAACTTACAGCAGCCAGATCAGCTTAACTTCAAGCTGATAACACATCATACAATATCTTTCAGTATACTTTTAAAAGCTTTTTTATTGTTAAATTGGTTTGCCAACTGGCAAGACCCTGACTGCTGACCAGAACATTCTTGTAGCTGTTTCTTCCAGTAACAAAGAGCAGTTCTCAAAAATTGCTCTTCATCATGCTCTTTCAAATCAACATGTGGCTCTTGCATAATAAAGCACTGGAAAAATACATTACCTTTGTAACTTTGGGAGTTCAGCATATATAATTTATTTCACTGGGGTGAAATCACTTAGGTATTCTCTTACTGCTTTCAACTTTATTTAAGCACTCAAATCCCTTCCTACTCTCCCCCCCATCCAGCTGGAACAGCTGCCTGCAAGCCAACAAGACCCTGATAAGCCAAAGTCAACACAGAACTTGCATTCAGAACTACTACATGCATGCAGCTCCTAATTGACCAAAACACTTGAGTACAACAATGATCACACATATTTTATTATAAGACAGTAATAATTACATCTACCCTTCCATCCATGCTTCTTCTTGGCTGGCGTGGTCCAAAAACTGTCTCCAAGACAAAACCTGACCATGCTTTAGGGAATGCTCCAGCACAAAGGACCCTTCCAAAAAGCAGTACGGGCAAGACTTCATAAATTTTGATTCTCCACTCTAGACAGTCCTGCAATGCCCCCATGCAAGGCACTGCAACCTCAGCTGCACACTCTCACCTGCCTCTACACAACATTCCAGAGAACATGCCATGGACTTGCACTATTAGGCTGTAAAATCATCACTTTAATGGGCTGCAATGGAGCTCTCACAATTTTGGATACTCCGAACTAAAACCAATAACTAGCAGCCTATTAGGGCTGCAGGGACATCACAGTATTCAGGTGAAATTCAGGTTAAGTTAGGTGAGTATGGCCAGTCAATTTTATAAGGCTAATTTTTCAGTACATTAAAATGTAGAGACACAGCAGCCCTTGTCAATTAGCCTACCTTGATGACAGGAATTTCTATTTGAATTTGTATTTGAATCTTGCTATTATTACCAATAAAGAACAGCTGGAGCCTCAAAGGCTCTCTGTAAAAGTTAGGTATGATCTTAAATCCAGAGATGGTTTGTGTGAGACTTCACATACAGCAGAATACCATAGGTGTGTTGACATTGTGTGTAACCTTTCCCAAACTGCTAATACACTCATTAAAAGAAGGGAGGGAAAAAAAATAATCCTCACTACTTGGTTCCCCTTACTCTTTTGAAGTAAACATGTTTATGTAATATAAAATATATGGGCTTGGATATACTATACTGAATCACAATTTTCAGTCTTCTGTTTGGAGAAAAACTACACTACAGTCAAACTGTTTCCAGTTGCTGGGTAAGAATATCAAATCTCTTTGGATGCCTGGACTACACACATGCTGCTCCAAAAGTAAATATTTGCTATATTTCTTCTCAACATCTGTGACTTCAACTTATTCACAGTCCATGATCAGATTTGTTTGCTGTGACATTGTTTATTTTCTCTGATAGCCTCTTAAGAAGGAGCTTAATAAAAGCTCAAAACTCCAAGGCAATCATACCCATAAGGACTTCTGGAAATAGCACACAGAAGAGCACCTCAACATCCAAAAAATCAGCCTGGTTGGAAAGAAGGAGTAAAGAAGCAGTCTCAGGGGGTTTATGGCTTGTATTCTTATCTGCAATGCTGAGTGCATTATAAGAGGATACTTGGAACGAATTGGTGGCATGATCTTATAGAAGTCAACAGAAAAAGTCCCAGATATTTCATTAAAGGCAGGAAACCTTTGTCTCAAAGCATGTAAATTAACAACCAGATGTCTGGTTTCCAAAGTGAAAGCATCATTTGTATCCTTATAGGAAAATTACAAGTGAGATAGCATGAATTTTTATTTACAGGAAAGGAAAAACATGTCTACAGGTCGGATTAAACATGGTTTAAAATTTAGTAGATGTATTTGGGGACATGCAACTTCTGATTTTCTGTGTATGAGTTTAGTCACTAGCATACTGTGGAAATTAAAGCACACTTTTTACTTCACTGCACCTGACATGAGGCTTACTGTGTACTTACTGATCACACAATTTGTGAAAGAATTACAATGTGCACAGTACTGTCTCTTTACAAACTTTTCTGATAGACTTCAGGCAAGTAAAATTTAAAATGAAAAATACAGAGATTGGAATACAGAACTATGCAAAAAGTTCAATTGTAAAAAGACCCCAAAATATAACAAATTCATTTTATATTTTATAACCTGTTTGCCCAAAGTTTTATACAAAATGTATCCAAAATATTCATTTAATGGTTAAGACACTTCAATGTTCTTAATGTAACCTTAAAAAGAAACAGAATGAGACAATATGCAGCTTCCTTCTAAAATTAACACTATATCTATATCATCATCATGGCTAGGCTTTGCGAACGAAGATTTGGGGATATCTATATACACATACATATCTAATACAGTTTCCTTTTACTTTACAATACAGCAGAAAGCTATTTAACACAAAAGATTTTCTAGGGACCCTGGAAAAATATTTGCTTTGTGCCATTTTGAATATATGTAGAGTGTTTAAGTACAGCTTTATGCAAGTCAATACTGCAGCTTCATTTCCATCTTCATGTCACTTTGTCTTTCAGAACGAAGGAGTGATGAGGAGCCCTTAGAAAAGGAGAAGCTACCCTGTTTGTTGATGAGGGCAGTGATCCATCTTTCTGTCATATCTATGTTATTTTTGGCAATGCTTAACCCCCAAGGATTCTGACAAAGTAATAATGGAAAAGAATATCCTAGAAATACACCACAAAATCCTAGAAATACACCAAACCCCAAACTGTTTGGTTTTTCATTTCTCATACACGCATCCTCGTGAAGACATTTCCTAAGGTAGCCAGCCCAGATTACCCTAACCTCCATGAGAACAATGTGTTAATTTTACACAGATTAAAACAACCCAAAAATAACCAAAACCAGAATACAAATTTCATCTGATCTATGCACATGTTGCAAAGTCATGCCCTTCCTCCATGGATATAAATTATGACTTCACTGAGTTCAATTCCTACACTGTTAACAACAGTAAAGTATTTTAGTAAATTACACAGAACAGGTTTATTCTCCTCCTCAGAGGTATAATCTCCATTTCTTCATGTTACTTCCTTCCAATAAATCTAACTAACACTAAGGTACAAAAATCTCAACTATGTAAGTGATTGAGAAGAATCAGAATAGAAAAGGGAAATCAGCCATTACCTTGTGTATATAGCTATACAATCCTCTTAGTCCTCTTCCCTTTTTGGTTTGGTTTTGGGTTTGTTTGTTTGGGATTTTTTTCCCCCTTTCTTTTTGTTAGTGGGAGGTAAGAATTTGTACCATGCTCCCCTTGATGTTGTAATCTGGACAAAACTCTGCTCTTCAGCCTTGCTGTTGCTGGACTGTATGCAGAAGCCCATAGAAGAGGAGTAGTTTCCAGCAGCCCGTTGCTTTGTCCTCAGCCCTCCCAAGCTTCTGTGTGATCAGCACAGGCTTTGTGGCCATACAATAGGGGCTAAGCACTCCCCTGTATTTATTTAAAAGCAGAGCTAAATCTGCTTAGCTGCATGAACTTTTTAGTAAAGTGATGCCCACTGTATTAGGGAATTTTTCCATTTCTTTGTTTAAGAATAACTGGTTTCTATCAACAACAAAAAGAGTTCCTTTGCATTATACACAGTGCCTAAACAATGCAGCCAGTAAAATCAAAGACTTTTATACAGATCTCATCATATCCAGTTTCCCTCTAAGCAACTACCTGTAACCTGCCTCTTAACTCCAAGCACCAGTTTTGTTTTTCCTTTATGTTCTTGCTGCCTGATAACCTGTCAGTGGGGCAACCCTCTGGTCTTCACTGGCAGTGTCTAATAGGCAGATCATTGCAAAAGCTACTATTTGAGTTGAGTGGTGGAATTCCAGTAAAAGAAAAAATAATTAAATTACTGAGAAAAAACTGAAACCACTTTAGAACAGTTGAATGTGTTTGCCCCACAGTATTAAAGTCATCAATTTCACACATCACATGAACCTCTAGACCACCTTTGCTTTCAAAGAAATACCTTTAAGCAACACTGGTACAAACAGAGGCTTTTTTCAATACACAAAGAAATAAAACCTATTCAATTTTTTTTCCCCTTCTGCCAAGAATCCAGACTATTTTGATTTTTTTTTCTAGCTGCAGTTAAATTGTTTCTAACTTTATGGGGTTTGCAACTCTTTATAGTTTCCAAGAATTCTGTCAACATTTATTAGCACCAACATTAGTTCAGAACAGTAACTTCATCTGCTTCTTTGAAACTTATTCTGTTCCCAAGGCTTATCAGAACAAAGCTTTTCTTCACAAAAACACAATCTCTACTTAAGAGCCTGCTTCACAGCAGATTGCCAGTGAGGTTCAGTAATGACTGCATCCACCTGACCTCTTACACTTGCCGAAATCAAACCTGAGTATCTTAAAGGAACTCCCACTTCACAAACATACTGTGCCTCTAGAGCTGTAAAGGTATTAGGTGAGAAGACTAAACACCTCAGAAAAACAGAAGTTACAATTTCAGGCAATTTATTTTTGATGTGAAGATTTCCCATTAAATAATACAGTGTTAATTAGGTAAAATCTCTGCCATTCAAAGTTATTGCTCTTTAATTGCACAATTACAACTGAATAGTCTAATGCCAACAGCCGACCTGAAACTGTAAATAAGAAGCTACTTACCACTCCACAAATGTGGCACAATGTGCCACCTTAAATAATTAATTAACTATTAGTTACTTAGTAACATCTAATTCTTGTAAAAGCTCAAAATTGCTATTTTCATGGTTTTGATCATTCCTTCCAAAACAAAGTCCCAAATGCAAAAGGCAATTTTGGCAGCACAGTAGCTTAACCATTTGCTCCCTTCTGCCTTTGGCAACACAGTGTACCAAGAAATTAGCTAAAATACAACTGAATGAACAGATTTTTTTGTTTAACTGGGTTTAAACAGAAATTGTTCTCTGAATTTTAAAGCTGAATGACAGAAGGGCAGGGCTCATTTTGTCATCTGATTGACCAAGCCTAATCAGAATTATTTCTGCACACTGCTTCACTACAGCAGTAGATCCATTAAGCACTAAATGCTCCAGAGGCCCATTCCCCTTCAGCTTCCCACTGTGCCTCCTACTTTTCAACGAGTAGCTACTCACTGGGCTCCTCAAAACATTCAAATATGGAGGTGCTATATTTAATGGACAACTCAAAACCCATAGCAAAATCTGTCACTTGACTGTCAGGACAGCAGCTATCATAATAAAACAGACTCTTTGTGACGGAGACTTAAAAAGAAGCCTTTGAACTGGTTCTCTTGCCTCCCAGTACATTTTTATTAGGAGAAGGTTTTCAGTCAGCATCTATTATTTTTCTTTAACAGAAATAATCATGCCTGCCTCTGAAAATGTTCACCAAGATATACATATTTTTTTGTAATCATAATATACCCATGGCATCTTGTTTTACATCTTATTACCATTTTAGCCTCAGGAAGTCTCTAAGCTAATAGAACTATTAGGAATGTTTTACTGCACAATTTACATATTAACAAAACTACTTCTTAACCTATTGAACTGTTTAAGCTGAAAATAACTGTGATGTGCACATGAAGTGTACAATTCCTTATTTTGAGATCTTCTTGTAAGATGAAAAACTTCTGAAAAGTAACTACCAATTGGCCATTGCCTAATGATACTGGTTATTCAGCCCTCACTTTTCAGGCATTTTTGGCTTTACTTTCCAGAAGTCCTCAACTCTTTCCAGACAAATGTCAATACTCAGGAAAAGCCACAAATCATTTATGCTTTCAAAGGTCAAAGTCATAATTTAGCTAGTGTAAACCTTAGTTGAGATCTTTAAGCAGCTCAACCACTAACCTCATCGTAGAGTTTAATCACAGACAGTGGCCTCAGAGTATTCCTGAGCAAACAGGAATGGGATCCTTAACTCTAGAAAGACAGCACAGTTCCCAAGTGCCCAGGGACGGAGTACAGGATGACATAAACCCAGGAAAAAAAGATGATCATGCAGAGTTAGGTCAGTACAGTGAAGAAAAGAGGAGGCTCACTATAATATAATTGGGTTGATTCTGTATGCCTAACAACTACAACTGAAGTCACGTGAATATTATCATTTTAGAGTAAAGACTTACCTATTGAAAGGTGTTATTTGGTTTATCATTACTTTCATTAAGTCTTCTGGCTTGTCCATATGACTAGGACAGTATTTCATTTCATGATCACACAAGAACCAAGAGTAGGTACGCTAACTAGGTGGCTGAAGGGTCTTTTGTTAGTACAACTACTACTGCTTATTTGTTTGAAAAGCAAGAGGGAAGATACTTCTCTTTCCTACATGGGAATTTAGGGAATGCACAGCTTTGATTTAGCTTTGTTCCTTGCATGTGTTTTGATCAAGTAATCTGTCATTATTTTTCAGATTTTTGCATAGGCAAACTGATTTTTCTTTTCCTTTTCATCTTCCAGTTTCCATTTCATTTACTTTGCCAGTGAAGTTCTCTAGGATCATAATTTTGTGTGCAAAAGTAAGATACACATAGTTTCCAGTTTCTTTCTAAAAAATGCCTTTAAGATTAAGGACTCCAAAAAGACTTTAAAGTGCAGATGACATTCCAAAACACAGCTTCACAGGCACATCAAGATACATAAGGTGACTATTCACTGTCATCTCTGTATCCACCTCCCAAAAAGTCATTCCAAATATTTGGGCTGGGAGATGAATTTTAAAGAGTAGCTACTAAGTGCTATTATGAAGTGAAAATTGGGGGTGACTAGGATCCTCTGAGGATTTAAAAATTTATTTACCTTAAAGCATCATCGAGACCACTGCTACTGGTTTTGGCTGTTACCATTGAAATTTCATGGGTTTATTTAAATTAAACCCATTCCTGTCACTCCTTAGTAATAATATATTGCTTTTGGTTTTGTGGTTTGTTTGGATTTTTCCTCCTGACAAACTTATATAAGGATGTTCTATACCAGAGCACAGCTAGTTACTCCTTTCTACAGTCACCAGCAGTTTATGGTAGGCAAAGCAGATTAAACAAGTTTAAATTAGACCTGAATAACCTATTATTTTTGATCCAAAAATCACTGTAGCATGTATGTCCTGATTATTGTTCTTAGGCTTCTCTGTCTCCTTTCTACATTTTCTTGATGTTCATTGTACCAGCCAAAGCTGGCTACCTGCCAGCTACAGAAAAACACTTCAAACACTTCAGGGACACAGATCCATACTGGTTCAATTTCTCTGCATCTCCTACAGGGAGAGACTTTGTTCCTATACATAAGGCATATAAGCTTGTTTATCACACAGAAGTTGTCAAGGAGAGTGCTGTTTCCTAGAAGTGACCCCAGCACAGCAGCCTGAGTAGAGTCCTCTTCAAATACCTCCAAAGTTCATTCACTTTATTATTTTACCAGCTGTAACACACAAAGCTTAGCACAGCCAGAGAGTCAAGTACAGGGGATTTCTTTTCTGCTTTTAAGTTGCTTTTTTGATGAGAATGTTCCATAATAAGAGTCACAACATTAACCTTAATTATGCTAAGATTTTCTCTAGTACTGTTCTCCATCCTTTTTCATAAAGGAACAAATGCTCTGTCCTTACACTTTGTGCACAATGTGCTCTTGACTGCTGGATGCCTAAAGCAGTTTAAATATATGGGGCAAAGAGATGCAGTGTAAGTGTAGACAAATGTACACTTCCTAACCTCAAGATGAGGAGATTGATCAGCAGCTTCAGGAGTAAAAAGGTTTACTGATGCTGCAACTACCTGTAGATCACTAGAGAAGTTACTGAAAGTAAAAACCTCCTAAACACATCTAATGCATAGCCTAAACGAATTTACACCAACTACACAAAAAGAGACTGAACAAAATCAAGCCTGAGGCAGAAAGAGAAGAGGGTAAAAGGCAGAAGATGACAGCTACAAAGGGAGGTTAGTATCTTGATTCTGGTAAAACCTAAAACCAACCAAACAGGAAATAAAACCAAAAACAACCTTGCCAACCAAACAAGTAACAAAAAAGGCAAACCCAAACCCACAAAATCAAGATTCTGGCATGTGCAGTTTTCAATCCACACTCAAGGGGAGGAAAACAAAATAATATATTGAGTCTTCTTTGCATAAATCTTCTGGGATGCTTGAGCTAGACAAAGGTTTTCTTCTTGGTAAGGCATATGTTGTGATATATGCAGTACATCTGAGGCCGCAGCACCCAAAGGGGATCTGGCTGGAACAGGGTCTCACTCTGCTCCTCCGTCCAACCTCTTCTGCCTTCACACCCAGAAGCACCCAAATTCATCAGCGTCTTAAACTTTACCTGAACGCTCTCTAGCTATCTACCATTCTTCATCTATTGGAGTCTGAAAGAATTTAGCAGCTCCTTGCTTGCATCATGCCAGCATCTTGACTGACAAATTGAAACTAAGTTTACCCACCTGAAACTCCTAAGGGGCTGTTTTCAGTAGCTACATGCAGACCATGCCTAGCACACAAGAGAAGCAGGCTCCCCCAAGCACTGGCACAACTGTGAGTTTCTTTAAAATGACAGCCAAAGTGCTGTATGGCAGTGCTTCCTCCTTTACACAGAGCAGGACTGGCTGTGGCTTATGCCAGCATTTTGTCCTCAGTGTCACAGCTTCTGTAGAGAGAGACAAAGACGATCCTCTCTTCTCCCTCCAGATCACATTTAAGGAACATGCTCAAATTAAAAAAAAAGGCTTTCTTTTCTGCCCCTTTGTCCTTTCTGTCCAAAGATCCTAGAACATGATTAATAGAGATTTTCCTCTGAGATAAAATGTAATGTAATGTAATGGCTCTTTGTCAGAAAAGGCTCAAATCTGTAAAAAAGCATGCCAATAAGTTTCAAGCTTAAGAGCGTCACTCAAAAAACCAGTACCCAACAGTGAAGCAAGTCTGAATAGAAAAACTGATGGAGACACCTCCTGATTCTGTCTTAGACTTCCTATGGCCCAGCTCTTCATAGCTATACAAGCTGCTTGCTCCAGAGTAGGATCCTCATGGCACCACCTACACTAGCAAGTGGTGCAGTACAAAGTGGGAAGGCAGTGTGTTAGAAAGCGAGCAGCTATACGTGATACTTGCGTGTACACATGCACACTCCAGGCTTGGCAGTGTTGCTGGGATGTGGAAAGCCCTCATTCTGCTGTTTTGATGTTTTGTTCTTACCCATTTTTAAAGGGAAAAGTTGCATTTCCAGGAATCATCTTACCTGAACTTTCACTTCAAATGTGGTTTCTATTTACAAGGCTATACCATGAACATCTTTGCTAATCACACACAAAGAACTGCCTTCAGGTTTAAGTTCTTAAAACACTGCAAGTTTTCCATTATGGTAGAGCCTTTTCATACTGTATGATTAAAACTTTACAGTCTCAACCTTAAAAGTCTTAGAATCACAGCATCATTAAGATTGGAAGAGACCTCCAAGATCATCAAGTCCATCTGTCAACCTATCACATCAAGCCACTAAACTATCTGATAGGTAAATTAATTTTGAGGACTACTGATCTTGAAGGAATTCCAGTTGCTCACCTGGAAATGAAAACCATTCAAAGGCTTTAAATCATTCATTCCTGCAGTCTAGTCAGAACTGCATTTGATTTTAAATACGTTTGAATAATTTGGTATTACCTATTTTGATATTTTTCTTTGTAATTATACTCCTAATTTCAAAGTATTGTCTCTGTGCCATTCACATCTCCACAAAGACTACACATCATTAATATTCTGTAAGTTGTCAAATGACTTAGTGAAGCAACTAACTTCTCTGAACTTATGAAAAGAGTAAGTATTTCATCTTTAGGCACTAAAAGAGTGTTAAGTAGCAGCCACACAAGCATAACAGTTTCTTCAATTCTGCAACCACAGAAAATGAAACTATCTGTATTTTTTTTGAAGACAATAAAACTATATGGCAATAGATGTAAACTGAACAATAAAATCACACACAAAAAATAATTTTATCAAGAAAACACACTGTATTAATACTAGAAGTAGAGGAGAAATAGTAGGATGTATATGGTATACAAAGAGACCAAAAAAGAGTATGATTCATGTAACGTCATTATTAAATATTTTAACATGGAGTTTTTAGTCAAGTAATAAACATCACATTCATTATAGCCAAATTCCCACACATCCAAACTCAGAGGAGGCTCAGTTTGTGATTTGCATGCACTGCACCATTTTGTGTTCTAAAAGGCAAGATATGAAATACACATATACAAAACCAGGACTTACCACTGCTTAAAACCCCCAGAGATGTTGTGCCCTTTATAGTTTTTCCTTATTTCACACATCTGTCTAGTGCTTCCCTATAGGCCTTAAAAAAAACCAAACCACACCAAAACCAAACAAAAAGCCTAGAAGTCTCCATAAGAACCCTGACCTTAGCAGAAGCCTGTTCGGCTGGTATCAAACAGCCTGATGAGCAGCAGATGCACCTCTCTTCTCTCGTAGCAGCCTGAGAAGAAAGATGTTTGGAATCATGTCTGCACCTACAAAGCTGGAGTTGCCAACCATCCAGTTCAATTATCTATTATTTGCCTTATGTACAGTAAAACTGGTTCAGATTAGCCTCAGCTAGAACAGCTGCAGAGACAGAGCTGGAACAGCTGGAAAAATGGCACAGCCATAGCCCTACGACACCAACAGGTACAGCTTGTTAGATTAACTCCTGAGGCCAGGTAGTCCCTCTGCAATAACACAGCCTCCTCCTTTCATTAGAAGCACATGACATGAGTCCAAAGGTATTCTTGTGGGAGACATTATTTTACTTTTTAATTGGAATAAGAGGAATATAATTTACCTATAAACCGTTTTAAGCACTTTTTGCTTACCAAATGGTATGGCATATACAGAACTGTAAAACAGCTATCTGTTTGACAAACTTGGGGGAGATCTCATTCCTAGGACGGGTTTTACTTGTACAAGAGTCTGCAGTGCTGGATTCCAAATTACTATGGTCAGGAAATCAGTGCATTTCTAGCAGGTAGCTGAGGAAACAGAAATAGGCTCTGTCCTCCTCCAAAAGGGCTAACACGTGCAAACAAATGCAGCCTCAAGGCTCACAGTTCGTTAAGTTTGCAATATAAATAGTAACCAAATGTGATCTTAGAAGATGAGTGGTTTGCCTTTAAGGGAATCCTAAGGACATGACTGAGTTTGATGTTCCTTTATTCAGTATTTTACTATCAGTCACTATTTCAACACACAAAGGAAATCATGCTACAGAAGGGACAACGGGCAAATATCCCACTAAGGCTTTAACATCCACTCATACATGCTCACCTAATTTACTTTTCTGTCTGTGAAAAACATATTAATGAAACTCCCAGTTCCAATGAGTTGCACTTGTCCTTCTTCCCAACAACCTTCACAGCTTTTTCTCCAGCTTCATCATTTACTGGGAAAGTCAGTCTTGGAAATGTGGATATCAAGATATACAATAGAACTTTCCTGGAAGCATACCCTGACAGATGGAGGTGTTACCTCATTACCAGACCAGGAATATTTTGGTTCGGGGGCTGTGATGTGTGAAATGCCAAGTTACGACAATCCTAAGTCTTACTGGGATTCTACAAAGCAAATTTAGGCACTACCTTAGCATATATAGCCTATTACAAGCAATGAATCAGCCTCAAAAAACTGAAAACATTTTTTTATCTTAAGTTATTACTCAACTGGGCCATCTCTTAACTTAGTAAATAAGCTCTTAGTAATTCTCTTCTACAAATACAGAAACTAAGATCTATTTTCACGTTGCTAAGCTTTAGAGTTTTTCATTTGAAAATATACTTAAACCTAAAACTTACCAGTTTATTTTAGCTACTATTTCACGTTTCTATAAAACCACTCAGGTTTTTTTATGAAGAACATAAAAGCAATAAATACGTAAAGGATGATTATATAAAAGCAAAGACCAGGAACTTGAAAACATGCTATAGTAATCCAGAATATAAAATCAAAAGTATATTACATTCCAATGTTGCTGTGGAACTGTTTACAAAGTGCAAATCAGATTATGTTTTTCTGCTGCTGCCACAGTATTGTAGCCTGTCTAGGATAATCCATCAGCACTGACAGCATTAGTATGCAAGCACAGTTCTCCTTTATCAGGGAAACAATAATATTCAGCCAAAGACCACCAATAGCAAACAATTTTAAAAACAGACTTTTACTCTCAAAATGCTACAAACTGCAAGAGATTAAGTGCATACTATTGACAAAGCCAAATCCAACACGGGCACTGACATTTAAACAGGTTAAAGGAAGAAAAGAAAAAAAAAAAAAAAACAGTTTAAGGAAAAAATAGCCACTTCAGGTTGCTTAGAAGGATTTACAGACATGCATGTTGAGGTTAACACTGAGTGCTACACACTCATTTTGTAGTACTGAGATAGCTTTTAAGACACACAGCAAGTTAAAGCTGTGTCATTATTAAAGTTTAATGTTATTTTGACTTTAAATGCTGACAAGATGTCTATTGTATCAAAACAAAAAAATCCATTAAAGAACATCTGAACTTAGAGATAAGAGAGTCAAGTTTAAAGCATGCAGTGCAAAAAACTTTCAGCTTCCAGTTCCTGAGGATATTTGAAGAATTATGGTTTTACAACAGTTACAACACTACCAACTCAATGAAGATACCTGCATTAAAAGTACATAAGTCAAAAATCAAAACATTATTTTGTGAAAAAAATATGGAGAAAATAATGATGATAATTCCAACTTCTAACAGTCTGTGATTCTGTGAATGTTGTTCTGGTTTTATATTTAAACTGAACGAGAACTAATGCATTGAAATCTCACACTGATGGCAGTTCTGTTAAAACAGCTCACACTATTCTGCCAGTCTTACAAAGGCCTGACCTCCTCAGTATAACCAGATAAATGATGCTGAACTTGGTGACAAACAGTACAGTAACAGCATCTGTCAGCTGAAGAAAGTGTATGTTCCTTCAACCCCCCTGTGTTAATATGAAAGCTAATAAAATTCAGATGTGCATACATAAAGTGAAGTCCCAGTACCTTCTTTAATAAGAAAATGAAAAATTAAAAAATATTTTTAATATAGATTTAAATATGACTATGTTATGTAGTGTTCTACAAGGTTCAAACCACCACTTAACATGGCACAGTCAAATGGCAGCTCTTGTTTTACACATACGACTGAGAGGTGAAATGAGTTCCAGCTACTGAGCAGCAGCAGATGATACACTCAAATATGACAGTTATACAAGCTTCAAAAACCTAAAAATTTAGGTGATGACAACTTCATGGTAACAGATACTAGTCCTTCACTCTGTTCTGCATGGTCCTGTCAGGTTTATCCAGTTCTGCTTTCTGTCTCTCACTCTTCAGCTACCAGGACTCTTCATCCCCTTCCCCAGCCTAATTCTTCTGGCCCCAGTTCCCAAACCACTGTTCAAATCAGGCAGTTATTTTTAGGTATCAGCAGTGGCCAGAATCTCCATGAGTAAGTCATGGCCCTTTTATCAGCAAATACTGCAATGTACCTGCATTAGGAGTGCCTTCTGCTAAACTTATCTGACAGTCTAAATCAATGTCCCAGTCAAACAAACTCTGCTGTATCCACCAAAGTCACTGTGGAGTACATCCTTTTTCCACATCAGAGGCAAGTGACAAATGCGTCTGGATTTGTGCAGCTACTTCAGGCACCTAGGTTCTGAAACACCAGAAAAAGAGCTAGACTGACTGATAACAACACAGTCTGCAGTACTGTCTGTGTAAAATGACAGCAAGATATTTTCATTTTGCACCAAGTACACATATTGATAACATCTGCCAAAGCTTCAGGGCATCAAATTAATTTTCACCACCCACTGCGAAGGTGAGCAATCCACAGAAACCACCTGGCTTCTCTAATAAGCAAAATAAGGTAATGAAAACTCACTCTTCTTCCCTCAGCATGCCTAGGTACTGCTTTTGGCACAACAGGAGGAACACTAACAAAACCAGACTTCCACTAGAGATTTTGATCTTGGCTACAAGGTTGGAAAACCCTACATGTTTTTGTGAGCTGGCAGGTGATTAAAGCTGCTGAGCTCTGTGCTCTCCCGAAGGGCAGTGGGAACAGGAATTTGTATGCTGCAAAGCCCCACTGACTGGCAGGAAAAGAGCTGACAGAGCATCCACCAGCACCACAATGACAGCACTGTCACTAAGCCTGGAACCTGGGGGTTCGGTGATGCTGCAAACACTAACTCTGGGAGACAAGAGTCAGAAAGAGATTCATAAGACTAAGTAGGTATCTGAAGATAGAGAAGTCAAGTCATCCATGCTAGGAGTGATAGATAACTCAGCCCCAGGGAACAAGGGAATTCTTTCCAACTGCTTCTCCAGAAGTTTCAACACTGGGAATACCTGTCAGTTCCTTCCACGTGCACTTCCCCCACCATCCAATTCCATAAATATCATATGGCAGGATGAACTGTTACCTTTAAGTTGATCTCAACACCCATATCGATAATGAAATCAAATTTTCCAGCAGCAATTTCATCCTTGTCCCTTATATAAGCAGATGATTTATTACACCAACTTCAGCATGCCTTATCATGTAATGATTATATAATGCATGTGTATTATAAAACTAAAGGTCTATCACACTTGTAAATATTCTGATGTTTCTATTGAGTGCTTGATTCTGAAGGTTTTCTGATTTCTTTCAACAAAACGTTCATACAGATTTTCAGAGAAAATTTTGGAGATAGGAATTCTATCAGATGACATCATTATAAATAACAACATAGCTTAAAAGCAGAGTTGGGAACTTTAGGTTTTTTACAAGAGATGTAAACACTAACCTCACCTCTGCACAAGTGATCTAAAGAAAAGAAGCATCAAAAAGTGAGCTTCTCTTTGCAAAACAGAACAACTTAGCTTTTGCAGTGGATTATGTGGTAGTTGAAAGCTTCAAAAGTTGACCCCAAAATTTTGGGGTCAACCTTTGAAGCTGTGTAATGGATACTGTTCAGAAGCACATTTCAGTCTAGATTAACTGTGGCACATCTCTTCTTATATTGCTGCTCCTTAACCTTGTCTCATGTTCTCTGCTGATCAAGCTTCAGCTCTTTCAATTCCTTAGCATTTCTCGCGGCATCTCCTCTCTTCCCAGCTCTTTATTCTTACCTACTCCACTTGTTCTTTCTGTCCTCCGAATCCACGTGCATTAACAAGCTGCCAGACCTTTAAGCCAATCCTTTTCTCCCCATCCCCCAACTTTACAGGCCTAATCTCTTAGCCAAATCAGTCATGCCAAGCACAAGCACACTGCTTAGAGAAGGTACATGCAGGAGTTTAAGCACTGAGCTGCGTGACATCCATACTACTTGGTCCCTTCAGCTAGCTTTTTAAAGTATTACCTCACTTGGGGGCTGTTGGCAATAGACAGCGTTCATGTTATTTTTATTTCATTTAACAGAGCTCCAACACCATCCTAGGCAGTTCCTGTCACACATATGCTCTTATGTTCTCCAAGGCAGACAATATACATAATCAAGTCCATACTATATAAAAAAAAAACATCCTCCTGAACTGCTGCAGAGTCATGACATTATACCAACCACTTCGAACTGAACATTCACAGAACCACAGAATGTTAGGGTTTGGATCCCTGGAGATCATCTAGTCCAATCCCCCTATCAGAGCAGGTTCACCCTTCCAAAACTATCAACTGATTTAAAGCACAAGATTATCACCAAATGCCACGCAGTGTGGAAGTGGTCAGGCTACAGAAGGATGTAGCCCTTACCAGTGCTGAGTCACACACTTTATCCTGATGGTCTAACAAGCAATGATCCTCTTCTTGCCTAGCAATTCCCAGTCCCAGTTTCAGCAGCTCTACAGGTCCTCAGACTCTCAGCCTACCCATTTACCCTCTAGCTGCCTCTCCTCACTTCTCCACATTACCAGCTATTCATCCCTCTAAATCACTGACAAGCAAAATATTAACCAAAAGGGAAAACTTCCTTTCCAGCCTAAACCAGTAGTTCTTTTGCCAAGCCCCAGACCTGGCCAGCCCCAATAGCTTAATACTACAATTACAAAGAAAGCCTTTTCAGACACTTGATAATCTGGGATGCACTCACTACAGTATTTGTTACAGTTTATGCATTGATACTGAAAATGGACAAGCTGGAATTTATTGAAGATTCTTCAGCTCAGCCAGTAATACACAAACATTCACAGCCATTGCAAAAACACTGATCACTGACAGAAAGGGAAAACTTCCTAAATAAAAGGGCATTTTTTTGGTTTATTTTTTGGTTTGTTTGATCTTCATTAACTTTTACTTTCTCATCATCTTCAGAAGTGGCAAAATTACTTCAGCTGAAGTTTTTCAAACAAGTTTAGCTTCTAGCAAACACTAGTGTCAAACAGTTTTAAAACCAGATAGCACCAACAAGCCCTCCCTTAATAACAGAGGGTGAGACATAATCAACTGCTATATGTTATATTTCTTTCATGCAATTTGATATCACTGTGCCTGTATAAATTAAAATAACTCAAAATAGGAATGAACACATAACATAATCTCCTGGTTTGAACGGAGCTCTAATTTTAGCTCAGCATTGTGCAACAGTTTTTTCAGGTATCATTTTCTTCAAAGTGTTTAAGTATTAAAGTTGTTCTCAGCTACTTTTAAAAAACACTGGAAGAAAGGCTGCACCCAGAATTGGTACAGCACAAAGCTTACTCATATGGCTCAGCAGTTGTCTGCTCTGCTCAGTGCAATACTTTGGCTCTGTGTTCCCACATTCTTAGAAGCCTGCTTGGGATTTAGGAGCACAGCAAGCATAAGCATCAAGCAGCAGATTATCCTTTACTATATACATGCCTGTTATCCACTGGGATACTTAAAAGCCGAACATTGAAGCTGCTAACCACATCTCCAAGCCTGGTCAGCCTGCACCGCCAAGGCACAAGAAGCCCAGCATCAAGGAGCAACCCTGAGCAGCTACCCAAGATGTCCTTTCCTGTCTGTAACATAACAGTGCCAGTAAGAAGAGCTTTGAATTCGAAAGCAGCGCACTGGAAGTAAAATTAGCTCAAAGCACTAGATCGTGACTTGGCATCTAATTACTGCACCATCCTGCATGATTCACCAAATTGAGAACTCCCAAGCAGCTGACCTCAGCAAAAGCAAACCTCCACCATATACCCACAGTATGGTATTTTAAGGATAACAAACTCTGCAACACACACTGTTCAGCACAACCATACAAGTCAGACTGCTATGCACTTGCTGTGTGAGCTCATTTTGCATTAAATGGAACAGATCAGTAATTAGAAATAAAAGTATGATTCTTTCAATTATGCAGTAAGCCTTTTAAAAGGCATTTGAATATTTGAGGGTTTAAACACAGTCGGCAGAGATGTGTATTTTAAATCAATATTGCTAAACTCCCACACACACATACACCCTTGTCTCAGTAAGAAATTCCCAATGTGGGGAATAAGAACCCACTCTACAGAAAGAAGCATCTCAATCCAAACAAGAATTATTTTTACATTTTAAACCACTTACTCCCTAAAAGAGGACATTAAGTGACCAGGTGCTTTAAAACTGATGCTTCAGCTTTCCTGTAGAGCACACAGTAGGTTTTTCACATTAAGAAGCCAAAGACCTAAAATTAAAGAAAAGCTCTGAGTGCACAGACAAGACTCATTGACTGCTGATCCATCTTTTCTTGTTTGGATGCATAACAGTTTTAGAAATCACATGTCCAGTGCTGCCCAGATTTTTCATGGCCTTAGTTTGTTTTGCTTCCTAACGCTTCTGCCAACTTGCTTTCTCTGCAGATACATTTTCATACCTGTTCATGAACCAACTCCTTATGTAAAGGCTTGTATTCAAACAAAATGACTGAGGGACAAAAGTCGTCCAGGGATTTTGTGCAGACAGCTCCCCCATGTCACCTGTACATCTCACACTGGGACTGAGACTATGTGACAGGGCTTCAGCAATTCATACAAAGTGAATTGCTGCATGTGCAAATGCATTCCACATTATGCCTTCTTATAATGAATTGCTTAATCAATGAAATAAGCATATGGGACTAAACCACTCTTCATGCTAATCCTTTTAAAAGGCCTCTGTATACACCGTTTTCATCAGGTATAGAAGTGGGGGGTTTTTCTTCCCTAGTTCTTAAACATCATTGACAGATGCTAAACTTGTAAATGCACACACAATATATTAAAGTAAGCATTTGCTCATATTTATTTCTGAAATAGCTAGCAAACAAGGACTGTCTTTTTCCACTCCGTAAAGAGGAATTCTGAAGACTCCTAGTGCATTAAAAAAAGGTAACGCCTTTTTGATCAGTTTATGGTGATGAAAGTCACACTGTTGACAGGTCAGAAATAAGGAAGAGACCTCTTTAAATTAATGCCTTTAACAGAATAAAGCCATATAGGTCTCAAACCGAATCACTAGACAGATACTCTAAGGATATCTTTTAAAATATTTATTAAATACTGAAATCAGTTACGGTTTTTGAGGTTATGTCCTATTTAAAAACTACTGTTAGGTGAATACTTGTATCAAATTAACCATCATACTATCTGGTTTCACAGATTATCTGTTGATGTAAAGATATCTCCTTTAAGAATTTTAAATATTTTTAAATACAAAACAATTTACTGACATTTAAACAACCAAACTGAAAAGCAATAAGAAAACACTGAGAACAAACAGCAATTTGTTTTCCTATAGAATCTCTGAATTGTAACTAAATATTGTATTTCACATGAAGCTCATTTTAAAAACAGCTTCTTAGTCAAGAATTAGTAGTTTGAACAGGAGGACAGCATTTAACTGAAAAAGTATAAATAAAACAATAGAAGGATAAAAATAAAATATTCCTTACTCTAGCATTTCTTACTTTTTTTACTTTTCTGTATTATCTAGTGACATCTGAAGAATATTGGTACCACTCAATGTAAATTCATCCTAAGAAAAAATGTAAAAAAAGCAAAACATTTTCACCAGTAAAAATTCTGTAAGTATTCTGTGTAAGCCAGATATTGAGTATGCTTCTCCTTACACCTAGACTGAATTCTTTTCACTGCTCAGAAAATATTTTATGGTCCACTGCTAGGAGGGAAAATTTAACAGCTCAATCAACAGAAAATGATGTCAGGAAAGCATAGAATTTTTCATATAGCACATTCTCACAAATAATGATTAACTGGGAGTCATTATCTGAACTGGAGTTTATTGCCATCATTCTCCTTCACACTAAAAAAATACTGAAACCAGCACTCAGATGCCATGGATGATTTTCTTCCCTGTCTTGGGGGAAAAAGATAACAAGAAAAGAATTACAGCATTTCACATAACATCACTTAGCAGAGTACATCAAGGAAAAAAAATATACTTAGGCTTCAACAGTGATGCAAGACTAATGAAATCCTGCCAGTTAAAAATATCAACCTTTATGTTCTGGTTTCACTTAGACACTAAAGATGTTCCCAAGGCTGTATTCATGCCTTGCATCATCTGTCTGGCGACACACAAGTCTTTCCAAGGTCTTTATTGTTACAGCCAGAAAGTTAAATGAGGCAATACAGTTACCAAGAGAAGGGAAAGCAGAGACAAACTCAAGAACTGTCTCAAGCTGGTTTAATACTTTAAATGAAGCATACAAATATTTCATGTACTCTCACAACAGTGTTTGTATTTGCAGAAAATGTTTGTCTGCATTCTGAAAGTGAACTCAGAAAAGCCTCACTTGAAATCATTCCATTTCAGTACTCTGAATAATCACCCCATATTCACTTGTTCTTTACAGCCCACTTAGTGCCCTATCACACTGATGTGTCATCCTTGGGATTACAAAGGATACTTCAGCAAAGAGAGATCACCCACTGTTTCCTATAAATCATCTTGAACCTCACTGATTATTTTAACAAAGGTAGTTCAGATACACATGCATCTTTGGCTGTCTTGCCCAGAGAAGAGGAAAAATCTGAAACAATGACAATATTACACCCTAGAACTCAATAGAGGACAATAATGACAACTTATAACAGGGTGAAAACAACACTTATTTAGCTTTCTCTCACTTGTAACATGTGAAATGCAGCAGTGAATAAACAGGATTCTGGTTTTTTCCTTACTCAAGATTATTTACTGAAGAAATTAGGATGCCTATCAAGCACACTAATCAGGGTCCAAAATGTTATGCTTATAAGGAAGCATAACAGTATATTTCTCTTGATTTAGTAGAGATTAAGCAGGAAGGAAACATGAAAGGAAGTCATAAGAACCCCTGCTGAGCCTGACATCCAAGTTCTGCTTTCCATGTCTTTCCATATTGCAATAAACGTGAAGCATTTCTGTAAGACAAAGAGGACACCCTGAAACACCACACCTTCTTCTCCAATTCAAAAGTATTCCACTGTTCAACCTGCAACTACAAATGCATATTTTGAAGTTTTCTACCACACATTCCAACCACTTTTCTCCATCTAAAGCAAACCTTTCCTTCCTGCAGCTTCGAGTTTCTTAGACCTGGTAGCTTAAATTACCTTGCAACTACTGCTTTTAAAGCTGAGTAGTATGGGTAAATCAAGGCAAACTTGTCCTTTGGGTTGAACTGTAGAAAGCAACTGGATTTTCTCTCTCATCCTATTTCATCTAGGCAAACATCCAACCAAGCATTTAACTAGGGACTTCTGAGTGAAATTTAAAACCCTACATTCTGAAAAGTAGTCCAGAGAAAATACTCCTGTCCAAGATTTCAGGTGCTTACTTCCCTAGCAGGGAAAGAGTTTTCCTACTTCACATACCTAGTGCAGTTATCTTCGTTAGAGTTGGCACTGGACAACTGGATGGCAGGTAGTCATTTGGGATCCAGACACGATAGAGACTGCAGTTACCTTACTAATTAATATTCATATTAACACCATCACATTCCTGGTTCAACGCCCACTCCTCCCCGAGAGAGCATAACCCACCCTGTTCCCATACCCAGGGCACTGGTCTAAGCCATAGGAAGCCACTAGTCTCCCAAAGTACTTTCAATTCCTCTTGGTGTAGCTGGGACACTGCATGCTCCATCACACAAAACATTCATTAGTACAAAAGGTGTCAGACACTCCTCCTTTGGGCATTCAGCAAGTCCAGAAGGTGTTGATTTATTCCTGTCTAGGATATTGAGCTGGGCTAAGATATTTGTCTTGGAGGACAGACCACACAGCTTAGCCCCCAAGCCATTTCTACCAAATGTCCCTCAAAAGGAAGACAAAGAAACAGTCCAGGTCTCACAACTGGGAAACCTCACTACCCCCATCCTCTCCTCCCTTGCTGGAGAAACTTCTCTCTCAGAAGCAAAGATACACCTTTGACACATTTTTTGTTTTGTTTTCTTATTTCTTAACCCCTGTCCTCATTCATTAAAAGCTATTTGTACTCACTTTTGTTATTAATATTAAAACCGAGGCAGCGTTCAGCCTCAGACTACCTCAAATAACTGCTTTATTTCTGACTGTGTCTCCATACACAGCACAGATACACCTGAAGCAGCTCAGGAGCTAGAAACCTCCATCTTCAGGGCAGCATGGGACCAAGTGTTGACTTCCACAGTGGCAACAAGAGATAAGCTGGCCTCTTCTGAAGTCTGTGCTGCTGCTCCCAGTATTAGGAGCAGCAAGATACAGGTGTGGCCAGCATCATTACAGCCAGCCAAAGCAGCTGTTTAAGAAAATTTGTGTATAACCAGTCTTTCAGACACCCTGTGAGGAACAGCACGCCTACTCAGGTTCTCTGTGCTGGCCTTGGGCTAGTAAATCCTGTCAGGCCTGGGAAGGCTGTAAGCAGTCAGACCAGGCCTCTGATAATCATGCTGGGATCTTGGGCTGTTTACCTGGGAAGACTTTAGATGCATCCAGCACCCCGAACTCCAAAAGAGCTTGTTAGCTTGCACATTTAATGCATGAATGCATAAGGCTGGCTGGGATCTAATACTGAACCTAAGCCAAACTCCTCCTGGCACCTGCTGAGAATTGCAGAGCGGAAACAACCCATCTGGAGCCAGCAGGAGGCAGCTCAATCCAGGCAGGGCCAGTGCCAATCCCCGAGTGGGAATCCTTTGCTCCACTGCAGCCTCTCTGACCTAGCTCATCCACCCTTCCACCTCGATGGGCATTTCAGCCTCCTCACTGTTCAGGGTAAGGGACAGAGATTGCACAAGCACACAGTAATAGTAAATTAAAATCCGTGGCACAAACACTGGCATGATCAGAAGAGAGGGTCTGTGAGGAGTCAGGGTGTCTGATATCAGAGCCATTGACTTTTCTGGGAGAAAAGATGGAGAGACAGGATTGAACAAATCACAGGAACTGTGCCAGCTGTTCCCCAAAACTGAAGTTTTAAATATCTGACAGTATTGTTTTCAATACCTTGGATATAGTGTAAAAAGTCTTTTGTTACTAGAGGATTTTATAGTAACCAGGACAGATTTCAAAACACACAAGTGCTTACATGCATGTTGTCAGCTAGTTGTGCAGGTGCACACAACAGAAACACTTGTCCACTCCAAGAGAAGTTTGCTATGATCTTACAAATAAACAAAAAAAGCCAAGGTGTGAAAGGTTTTTCAGGCAGTAGCAAACTCTGGTCATTATGAGGTGTTAAGATTTTACTATACAAGAAGAAACAGATAATTTCGTTTAACTTTGTCAATAACAGAGTAGGTTTTCCAGTAAAAAGAGTTGAACAAGTAGAATTATTTCCCAGTAATCAGTACCTTCCCAGATAAAAACTTTTACCTTTTTCCTAGATTGAGCTTTTTGTTTACTTAATAATTAAAAACAACCATTCAGTTTTATTTTGAAATACCATGTTTAAAGAGAGAATTGAGTCTCACTAAAATTAAGCCTCAAGTAACGATACAAAAGCTTATGGTAACACATTCATAAATCACCGAACCACTTTCTTATTTCCAAATCACCAGTACCATGGGGAGATAGTAGATTTCTGTATGAAACACTGTGCCAAAACAATATTGATAGGGTATACACTGATAATCAAATGTTTTTAGTACCAAACTAAATTAAATTTTATGGTGAAGTAAACGGTAAGTAAATTCCCACTCAGTGTGGATAACAGTATGAAATCTAACACAGAGCCATAAATCTAAGAGCAAGTTGTCAGAGTTTCAGAACCCAATGCTTTATGGGTGGCTATAATTGCCAGTTATTTGTGTTCTAGACAAACAGCCTTTTTTTTAGATTAATAACACCTTATCCTCAAAAATAAATTACTCAAATTATGAACTTAACATTAAATTCATCTTAATGAAGAGTGTAACAGACATCTATAAACTTACTATTGTTCTTGGTATTTCAACCATGACTATGGAAGCAGGAATTTCGCAGCAAATATTAAGACTGGTAATGGACTAAGTATGAATGGAAGCGTCTTTACATGTGACCTAGGGCCAAAAGTCTTGGTGCTAGTGAATATATGCATATGGAGAGATCAAGTGACTGAAATCAGAGAAAATTAGTGAGAATTACTAGACTCAGGTTACAGTTTAAGTGTCACCTTCCCCCTCAGTGAGCTCCACCAAGCTTTGCCAAAACCCCATATAAATGCTTCTGTGCGTTCAGGCCTCCACTTTCAGTACCAAGAATAAAGCCTTTAACTGCCTCCAGAGACATGAATTCAGTTGTTATTGCAGTCAAAAGAGCACATACAAAAAGTACAAATAAATACCATATCTTTCTAAAATGAAATTACAAATAAACTGAGGAGAAATTAGCAAGTAGGCAGAGAAGAGAAAAAGCCACTACTCAAACTGTGAATGTTTTCAATAATATTGTCAAAACCTTTAAAAGAACCTCAACTAAGTAATCAATAAATAAAAGGAAGGCAAATGTCTGGATAAGATATTGGAGGGAAAGTAAAGAAAGACTAAACCACATAGTTAATTCTCACATTGGAAAAGGTCAGAGTGTCCATGCCAGACCTCCCAGAGATAAAGATGTTTGGATATCACCCGAAACAAGGAGGAAAAGGTAGATGCATGGTGAGACACAGGGCTGAGGATACTGCTCAGAGCCACAGGGATAAGGGCCAACTATAGAATACTGCAGGCCAGCTCCAAGAACGACCATCTGGGTGATACAACACAAAACCAAATTCAGCACAGGAAGTCCACAGTAATAAACACTGGGATGTATCCTACAAACAAGTTCCAGGAGGACTGTTACCAAAAAGATAATTTTGGAAGTGTAACAGTTAGCTCTAATAATGTCAGTTCAATCCCCAAACAATCAAAAAAAGCAAGTCAGATGTAGGGAACTGGTAGGAATTAGAAGAGGCAACCTGGGAGACATTTCATTATCTGAGAGTATATTCCAGAGTATCCCTGTATTCTGAGTGATGCATATCATTCCCATCTACCTACCTCAGAACAAGGGAACTGTTCAAACTGGTTAAGAAGTGATCAGCAGGGACGATTATGACCATTAAGTGATTTCGGAAAAGAAAACAGCCATTCATCTTCAGGCCATCAAAAAAGTGGCTAGAGTGGTAGGGACTAGAAAAGGCAAGATAATAGATGGCATTAAATGGTTGAGTAGGACTTGACTTGGTAATTATTTTTTCTTTAGTACAGGCTATAGTGAGCATTAAAGGGAAGCTATGCACTAGACTTAGAAACAAGTCTGCAACAAACCATACGAATGGTAGTGTGACCCATCACACAGCCAGGACACAGGGTGCTGTGAACAACAGAAGTTTCTACGTGTTCACAAAGTTGTCACTTTGTGACTTTGACAAAATTAAGTGAAGAAATGTATTCAAGGATATTGAAAACAAAACAAATAAAACCCCAAAACAATCAACGAACCAACACCAACTCCAATTCAGAAAGCTACCAAGATGAAAAACTGCTCAAGTGTATTAAATATTCTTGCTGGCTCTCACTTATGTTATCTCGGATATACACCATCAGCCCTCAGACAGTGTGGTAGAGGGACTTTTGCTCTGATCCAGTATGCCAACTCCTACCTACTAATGGAAGTAGTAGGTTCAAAACCCGTCTGGATGCGCTTCTGTGTGACCTGGTCTAGGGAATCCTGCTGTGGCAGGGGGGTTGGACTAGATGATCTTTCGAGGTCCCTTCCAACTCCTAATATTCTGTGATTCTGTGACTAAATTCTGCATATAGGTATCTGCACTACTGAAGAAAATGTTTGGTAGAAAGGTTTACTGCCACATTCTTCACACCCACAATGGAGTTAATTAGTACCAAGGAGGCACCACCATAAAAATGCTTGGTCTAAAAAGCTCACTTTAACTAAATATTGATAGTGAAGACAACAAAAATAAATGAGGACAGGTAGGTTTCTCACCAGAAACGAATGGAGAAGGGGTTGTTTGCTTGATAGCCTCATGGTGTTAACCATTAGATCTATAAAAGAAAAGGGGATCATGTTCTCCAATTAAAGTCTAGGTGGCTCATTGACCCCATCTCTAACTCACATGGGCCCCGCTGCTCTATGCCACAGGTGAAGTCACATCTGAACAAGTCAAGCAGAGGGAATGGGGCCCTGCACAGGTACAGAACAAGCAAGAACTCAAGAAGTTTTTATTCTAGCTTCTTTCACAGTGGGCCTGACGACTGCTCACAGATGGCGAATTAGGCCTCTGTCTGATAACTACATCTTGTCTGACCTAAATATGTGATTTAACACAAGATGTAGGTGAGAACCCATGGAGAGTAGGAAAGCAGTAAAGGGGAAGGGCCACAAGCCTTTTTCTGAGGCAGAACCAAAAGAAATCATCATTTCCTCATACTTCAACTTGTGCATTTCCAGGACAGCCTCAGTTCCTTGCTGTTATAGAGATGCTTCCTAAACAGTGTTCCACATCCATCCCCATCTTATGTATTTATGATTTTTTGTGATGAACACACAAGCCCATTTCAGTCAGTAAACACAAATTCACTATCATTGCAAGACTGTAAGACTGATCCTAAACTGCAGACTCAACATTTCTAATTGCACCGAAGACATCTCAGTCCACAAGATGAACATCACACACACTCTAACTTTAAAAAAAAAAAATGTAAAAATTCTGGCTTTAGCAGATAAAACAACTACAAAAATTAAGATTTTTTTAAATCTTCCAAAACATAAGATTTAAAAAGTCTATTTTTTTTAACAAATCAATATTTAGTTATAACAGATAACTGCTCTCAAATACAAATAAAACAAATTACAAAGACCAAGTAACACCTCAGGGTAACATAAATTTAATAGCTCATCTTCTAATCAAGTGCATCTTATAAGTTTTGTTGCATTTTATTTTAACCATATTTTAATGAGATTTGCAATACAGCCTGATAAGACTGAAATAGGTTACTGTGCTGAGAAGAACTGCCTCAGGGAAAGTGAGAGAGAAGACCTGGGACAGACTCCTCTCAGCAGTGCATCACACTGCCTTCATCTGTAAGCTCTACTCTATACCAGCATGTCTGTGATCACAGAGATAGAGCTACAGCAGCCCGTTACACACTTAATGAATCCAGCCCAGGAGAAGACTATGAGAGGACTTCCCATTGTGCTTTAATTGCATATTTCTTTGATAAGAAAAAGACTGAGGAACCACCTCTCACACATGAGGTTACTGCCCTAGAGAGTGTGGAACCTTACATTTCCTTTCAAAGTATACACACATGAGCCCAAGAGCAACAGTACAACAAGGGAGTGAAAGATGCCATAGGAGCAACGTTAGACAATTTAAAAGCAAATTAATATACAAATGTATAGTAAATAGATCATTCTTCACCCAAGTAACTGGTGTTGTTCTTTATTTTAAGACAGCTTTGTACAAATCTCCTGTTAATATTAACTAAACAAAAATCAGAAAACATAGCAATAGTAGGCATGTTTTCTGTATTTGTAAGGGGATGGTTAACTGATTTAAAAGCTGTCGCACCGCTAAATAATGCAAGCAAAAGATATTACTGGTGCTAGATTCATAAAAATGGAAAAAGGAGCTGAACAAATGTATCTAATACAGATAGAAGAGATGAAATAGTAGGAACCACTAAACAAACAAATTAGCACCATTAACTTGCAGGAAAAAACCCACACACGCAGCTTTCTCCTCTCCCTTGATCCACAAGGGCAATTTTAATCTCAATTAGCTTGATTAAAGTAAGGACCAATACTTTTCTGTGAACTATGCACAAACACATGTTCCCAATCTGTCAGATGACAGGGACTTGGGAGGGCCATGCCCACACCAGGGATTTTAAGCACAAGCTGTAGTCTTTGATTTAACAGGAACAATTAACATTTTTGGAGGAGCAGCTGAGAGTGCCCAGCTTGGCCTCCCACTCCGCCTTCTAAAATACAAGCTACCCTTTGCCTTTCTAATCTTAAGTCCAGATACAGCAAAACTGAAACTCCCTCCCACCTACTACAATTTGATTAGGCAATGGCTTTATTTCACCTTATATATGCAGATATGTGTTAGTCTGTAATAACAAAGGAAAGACTTGAAACTGCTATTCGATCCTGTCTTTTCTATAGAGAAAGAATCTGCACATTCACATTCCATCTTAAATCCACTCAAACAAGAAAGGATATAACTCACTGTTGCACACAACATGCTCTGTTCCCAAGCCTGATGTTCAATCCCCTACATTAATTCCTACATTATCATATATATATTGCAAAGTTACAATACAGTGTATTTGCTTGTTTCCATTTTAAATTTTGTTTTTAAGACAACCTAATTCTCTCCACGTTGTTTTCCTCTCATTTTTTTCCATAGTTTTCTACTCTGCAGACTATTTCTTCTCTCAGTACAGCTGAAAACATTTTTAGTTCTCTGCTTCTTCTACACGACTCTTTGAAAGACCTCTTTTGTTATCTTGCCATTACCAGTTACTTACCATCCCTTGAGAGCTCAGAGGTTTCACTTTCTGATCACCTTCAACTGCCTGATCTTTCTTACTGTCCTGCCCGGGGAAACCCTTACACTTGGATTCACTAAGGAGAGGAGGGAGGGAGGAAATCAAGAACAAAGATGCCTATTTGCAATTTCCTGGAAACTTGAATCATAAGAGAAAAAACACAAACTGAAAAGACTACATTATAGCAAAGAATTACTGCCAGTCCAACTCAGCACATAACAACCAACGCACTGCAAAACCAGAAAAGCCTCTACACATGCAACTATTTAAAAAGAAGTCTGAATCAGTCAGCATTCAACATGACTACACAGAACAGCAATGTTGTCAGGCTGCCCTGGAGATAGAGCCATTTTGATACAAGAAAAGGTTGGAAATACATTTAAAAGTCAAGCATGCTCATTGAGAGCACTGAGTCAAACCATCTTCTTGGCAGAAGGCTCTTCCCTACACGCTGAGCTGCTGCTTTCACCACTCCACAGCCTGGTTCTGGGACTGGTAGCTGCTCACACTCCCAGAATGATACACCATTACTCCACAGAGACTTTGTCATTTCCCACATTTGACACATTTTTGGTCTTCTGCTTTTATGATGCAAAGGCAAGTAATGTGATAATGAGAGCAGTGTGATCTCATCTTCAACCACCAGCATATGTTAAAAAAATCAAACAACTGAAGTGGAACAAGTGTCTGTATGAAAAAACTATATAAAAATGTGACTAAATTAAATCATTACATCTCTGAGGGACAGAAATCACATGCTTTTCAAGTGTGCATTTATGCCATAAGCAATTAAAACAATAACTGTCAGTCAGTCCAGGTATGCATTTCTGTATTATAACAAGGTTATTTTAAAATATGTTTATCAAGCATTAAAGATACTGTGCTATCAAAGATGGAAAAACCAGCTACCAGACTTTCAATTACTTTATGAAAGAATGTTAAGTCCTAACATATAATGTAGTATTAGACCTTGAAAAAAAGACACTGATCTGTACAACACTATGAATTTCCTCTCAACTCTTTCCAACAAGCTACTACATAAAACAGATCTCATCTATGTCATTCCTCACACACTGTTCTCTGATGTCCATTCTGAGCTCCTGTAGGTCAGACTTGTTAGTCTCTAACTGCTTTAGTCTGTATTGCAGGGTGCTAAAGCAAATTAAAACCACAACAGCCAGGAGACAGAGAAAGTATCCAACAACAGTCATTGCTACTGAACAATGGTTGTTAATGCAGATTAGGTATTAAGTAATGGAGAGGAAGAAGCACAAGTTTGGAGCCTTCATTAGTGATTCAGATTATTACATGTACCTTTAAAATTCTAGTGAGGTAATCATGTCATACAAGGAAGGGAGGGCATCCTCAGTCCTGCAGGGATCCATGCTCAGGCTTATGCTGTTCAGTGTACTCAGCAATGACCTGGAAAAGGAGCAAACTCTGACCCTCCTAGCATTCCTAAATCATTCTGACTGTAAAGACGAGAACTGACCACAATTGTTAGGAGGGCAACTGAAGAATGGCTTTGCCGTATGAAGTTAGCAAACAGTAAAATAGCATAAGAAAGTCAAACAAAAAATAAGCTATACAATGAATTCTGAATTGTTAAAAACAAGTCAAGAATTAAACACTAGATTTATGATTAGTGTTTCTAAGAAAGGTCAGCATAACCCTCACCATGAGGTGAAAAGAAAACACGTATCAGGTAAGCAAGAGAAACATAGCATTAATGTATGTATAAATCTGTATACAGATTTATGTATACTGTAAATATCAGATATGCATTTACACAGTATCAATACATGATACAGCTGCATCTCCATTTGGTGTGTAATTTTTGCCTGCCTCCCTCAAAAACCTCTTTCATTCTTCAAATCTCAGGAAAAATAAAAATACAATCACACTGGAAAACTTTTGAAAACAGTCTTCTAGTCTTATCTTTCCTCTCATGTACAGATTATCATTCTTACCAGAAATAACACAGTATAATCTTAATAGATTACTTTTTAATAGACAAAGAGAGGTCTGCAATAACTGGCTTTAGGATACAGATACTTGCTCACTAAGACTCACCAAGAACATGATGAACTAATAGAATCCAGCTTCTGTTTTCTCAAAATGATTATGGAAGAGATAAAGACACCATTTGCTGCTGAGAGGACAACAAAGTGTTGCTATATAGTCTCTCTCTTGCAATACATTGAGCACTTCTGTTAAGCAGAGATACTAGTTTTTCCTCACATCTCTAACAAACAGGGACTGGAGTAAGCAACGATCTGCAAATTAATTTATAGTAGCTTGTTACTGACCATTAACAAGCTCAGACATGAAGACAGCTAAACATGCTTGTGCAGACTCCTAAATACAAGGGAGACCAACATCAGCTAGATGTACACTTACATTTCAGACTGACTGTAGTAGCAGTAGTTCTACTAATCATGGAGATTAAAGGATATGCAGTCTGTCAGAAAAGGGAACAAAGACCCATGGCTAGAGGAGAAAAGCTCCCTGCTCACTGGGTTAGGATGCTTCATTTGCAGTATTTGAAGCAAAACAGCTCGTCAGGAGGTTTTTGACCACCCATTCTCTTTCATTTCACAGTGGAATTAGGTGATATTATCTATAGCTAATTGTTTGAATTCTTAGAACAGGCTGAGTAAGCAGGAACATAGGCTGGGCCACACTGGTTTAATACAGCTTTGGAAAACAGAAAGCTAGATCATCACCATACTCACATCCCACAGCCTAAAACAAACCCATGACCTTTTGGTCAGAGAGCCATGTCAGCCTCTTCAAGGAAATACTGCATCCAGAAAGAAGAAACAAGGCTCTTCAGGAAGGACAGGCAGGGGAGAGGAGGATAGGGTGCTGCCCTCTATGTCGATGACCTGCTGGCATGCATGGGCTCCACCTGGGGATGGATGAGCAGTGGATCAAGGGCTTATGGGTCAGGATTAAAGGGAGAGCAGAGATAGGTGACATAATAGTGAGGGTCTGCTACAGGCCACACAATTAGGAAGACTGAGCAGATGAGGCCCTCTATAGACAGATAACAGGTAACAGGTGTCCTTCTGCAGTTACACAAAGAACAAATCTGTAGGTTTACCCCCTCCATGTATGAGTCCAAAGAAAAGGAAATAATTCTGACTTGAAGTCAAACTTTCCCCTTGCATCATGCTTCATACTAGGCATGCCAGTAGCAGAGTGTTCTGCAGATTGCTCAGCTGGACTGAAAGGCAGCACAGAGGGTTACAAGGAATCACACAGAGGATTAAAACTCAGGCCAGTATCTGTAGCTCAACAAGCATGCAGGCAATAAAGGGACCATTTCTTCCAGAACCACTCTTGCCCTAGGAAGCAGTTGCCATTTTGATTCAGGTAGTCTGTTGCAGCACTGTTCACACCCATTCAGCTTGCACAAGTTTCAGAGTACATACCAGAAAAGCCAAGAATCATGACAGCAGTCAAGAGCTACGTCATCTCAGATCCTTGAATCCATCAAGGTATTTTGCACTTGGAGGCAAGAAGGGGAGATGCTCATTTAGTTTTGGAGAAGGAAGCACTCATGAAAAGTTTTGGACTGTGTTACACAAGAGATCATCTATTCGGAGACCTAGACAGTCCCATTCATTCACCAAGATTACCCAGACACTGAAACCAAGCAGATTTCTTAAAAAAATAAAAAGTTGCATGTAAGTGACTGATGTAGGGAAAAATTTTTTTAAAAACCCCAACCTCTGAAGATGAGTTAATTTAATAATGAATGAAAGCACTCAAAACCAATACACATCAAGCCATATCTGCAGATGCTAGATGTATCTACCAGCTACTGGAGTTTTCACTACGAAAGCTAGAATAACCTCATCATCCAAAAGACTTCATGTTTTAGAGTTATAATTAATTCATTAAGAAAGAGGTTACAAATTTACAAGAATATCAGCTTCTTATAGCAAATGATAGATTTAATTCAGAAAACAAGGTAATGGGTAGTTTTAACTACCCTCATTGCAAGGCCTAAAATAATACTTCACATAACACATTACATCTCCTAATTTAAAGGACTGGTGCTGAACTTAAATTTTATTTCAAATGAAGCAAAAATGTTAATTCTGAACAGATACACATACAAGGGCAAGATTCATAGACCTCACTGAAAAATTCAAAGGATGTATCACAGAAGATTTTAGTTTAGACTTGAGTCACTGCTAGACGTATCTTTTGTTAACAAATAGGAAGTCAGCTTTCGTAAGATTAAAGTGGCAAGTTTTACTTCCTTTCACCCTACTATCATTTTTTATATCTATATTTAAAAACAAAAACATCACTTAGATTTTAATGAATTCCCTTTTAATCAAGGCTAGGGTAGATACCTAAGTTTTGCTTATGAAATTAAATAAACATTTCAGTGTTCATAAGGATTCAACACATCTCATTTCACCTTTAACAAACTGACTAGGTTTGGCACAGAAAACATTTGGCAGTGGTCTGCATAAACCATTTCAGAAAGAATTTTTTTTTTCTCCTCCTGCCTATTTAGAGCCAGCTAAAGATGCAGTGGGGAGAGGGGAAGAACACAGAGAAGGAGATGCACTATACGTATTTCCTCCCACTTCACTTTGTCCCATGCATTATTTACCATAGCAGGCAACTTCACGAAGTTTAACAAGTGCCCTGATACTAATCCAACAGAAAGAAGTTAGTGTCCACATTACAGAGCACTCTTACTATTCTCTCCCACTTTCAGTTTATTTTATATTATTTTATAAAGCTTGCTTAAGCATCTTATACAGGCTTAAATCATGCAGGGTAAGGAAAGGGAACAGCTCAGTCTTAAATCAGGAATTCAGTATCCCTAAGTCTAGTACAGGAAAAAACAGACACAGAGCTTTGTTAGTCTATATTGCATGAGTGTTTCAGACATTTCAAAAGTGTCACTTAGTAAGACAATTTAAGCACTTATTTTACTAGCATTCATCACAAGCTAATAGGAGCATCTTTGAAAGAGTGCATGGAAAAGGTCTGCAGTTAGCATGAGAGCATAGGAGAGGTAAGGAAAAAAAACACAAAAAATGGTTTATTTTTGTTTAAGAGGACTTAGTTACTGAAATATGCTCCGCTACCACTGAATAACCCTGTTTCAATAGGAATATCCAAATTTCATTTTCACCTAAAGGAAATGACAGCATCGCTACTGCCTGGAGCAAGCTGCCAAATGACTTTATAGAGATTTCATTCTCATTCCAAATACTTCTCCTCTCTGTTTCAGCACTTTGAGCACTTCAGAAGACAGACCATGAGCACAACAAGAAACCATTAGCCCCACCAATTCCATATACTCAAGAGTAAAGATGTGAAAGCCATGCAAATCATAGGCATGTCCTTGATCAAACTGCCATTTAAGAGCCAAGTGGACAGTGTCTCCAGGACTATTTCCTGAGGGGTACAGGGAAAGCTGAGCTTAGCAGGAAGCCATGGGCTTTCTCAGCTGCTTCCTTGGAATTTAAGGAACACCAAACTTCATACTCCATTGTACTTTTATCTCTTTGAACATGAATTATATGTAATCACTCAGAAGAAGGGGTTTTTTAAGGTGCCTTACAGCCATTTTTTACCAGAAATTATCACCATCAAGAAATCCTGAAAGTCAGCATCCCACTTCTCAGGTCTCTCAGAAATAATTATCATCCCCTGCAGAGCACATCAGCATCTGAATACTACCTAGAAGTGGCAGAATGAGAATACTACAGAAATTTATCTTCTAAAAGGATAGACTGATTATCTCCATAACATTCAAACTCCTTGTGGCCTGTAGCATTTGGGAGTATTTTGGTACCCATAGAACAGAGCTCTGCAGAGATGAAAACTAAGCTGATGGGAAAACTATCCAGTTGTAATAACAGCTATGACAAGTCAGAGAATACAAGAAAACCTTTATTCTTTAAAACAGAAGGAAGAAACTATCCACATGCAAGATATAGGTTGCAGGTTTTTTTGCTTCTATATTTATGTGCAATCCTAGTATTTCACAAGTGCTGATATAATTACTTTTTTTCTCTTAAGTTTCTACTTTTTCTTCCTTAGCCTGTATATATTAAATGCACCTTGTAATGGAGGAAACACTGCCAAATAAAAACACCAGAGTAATAAAGGTTTGAAAGAAATCCAGTGTTGGAACTAGACAATGTCAACGTATCTGAATGAAACTGGGCATAAGCCACAGTGAAATACAAAAATTGAAAGTAGCTTGGGGGGACAAAAGAAGCTTCCAGTTAAGCCTGTTAACAGGGAACTTTGGTTGCTTAGTACATCAAACATTTAGTGTTTCCAAAAGGAAACATTACCTTTGTAAGAGACTTTCTTTCTCATGTCTGTCTAATAGGGAGTGGCACATTTCAAGCATTCAGAGTATAAAGCAATGACAACAATGCAGAGCCACATGAAGCTGTTCTGTGCCAGCTGTGTAAGCTTCCTGAAATTTCATTCACTAAAAGGTCAAGAACTTGTGGTACTGTATATGAGGTCTTTTAGAAATTATTTGGAGTTCAACTGCCTGTAAGTTTTTCCTAGTGGTTCAGCACAAAACTAACATTTCACTGATCTCCTTGGCAATGTGACACGTTGTCCATATACGTTCTACTGTGCAGGAAATGCATTTGGCACCAAGTGGCTCTCTGCCTTAGGACAAAAGTTATGGGGGTACAACGGACAACAGCAAATCAGATTGTAATGATCCTAAACAAAGAAGCTATCCACCTTGAAAGCTTTTAAAAAATAATCAGATAATAATTCAGATTTTAAGTTCATAGTTTCAAATTTAAAAAATGAAGTCTTCTAACATGAAAATACCAAGGATTTGGAAAACAGTATTCTGTTGAGCCTAATCCCAATGTGCTTGGTTATATTCAAACATACGTAGCCCAGCAAAATGTAGCCTCTGGCTTAAAAACAATCCTGTATTAAAGCCATAGGTAATCTGTCTTACATAATGCTATTTGCATTTTTTAATCCTGTTAAAAATACTTGTGACATCAAATCAATGTTTTCTATTTGCAAATACAACATCCAAACCAGGAGTTGCACTCATGTAGTAGAACTGCTTTTTGGCTTTTTCTTTATTTTATGAGTAGTCCTTCTGTTGCATTTGTGGTATACATAAACAGCACAATGGTATGAACTGAAGTTTAGTCTTTTAGTACAAACAAATTAAATTAGAGAACTATTACCACTTGTTCTAGGAAATTAAAGTAGAGCTTCATATTCCAGGCTGGTGAATTCTTCACATACATGGGAGATGGGATGGTAACACAAAATTTTGCCATTAATAAAGCAGACTATAAGTTTAAGGTGGGAAGTTAATATCAAACCTGATGCTAACACACCTTATCCCACTTAAATTCTGAACAGCAATTCAGTTTGTAGCACCAAAAAGTCCCACGATGTAGGCAGATACCCAAATACACTATACAATCCACCCTTAGAATTTCCCAGAGAGTTGACTTCATTCACCCCTGTTCACAGAAGTACATATTCTAGGTAGGTGAACACTTATCTTCTACGGCTCCCTAAGGAGCATCCGAAGTCTACAAGAGTTCTCTAGGAGAACTGGAAAAGTCACATGTAATGGGGAACATGGCTACTTCTGAGAAGGAGAAAAAGAAATACTCCTCACTTTCTCCTCGGCATATACTTAAGGATGGGAGATCCAACTTCAAGCGCTGTGTGAGAAGAGCTGGTTGAGCAGGACTGCAGAGGATTTATTATGGAATGCAGGTTAGTCAGAGAGCGTGATCCACCATACCAGCTCTCCCAGCCATTCCTTGATGCAGAGGGGCTCAGTTTTAAGTCTGATGTTCTCTGTAAATTTGCAACACAAATGCTGCATGTCCTATCAAGTCTGGCATTCACTTAGCATAATAACAAAGATCTATCTAGCCCAAGGTCTCATCTCTGACAGCAGCTAAAAGCAGATGCCCAAGGGAGAAGTATACATTTGTGGCACTACTCTCCCAGCCTTCATCAACTGAAAGCTCAGAGGCTTGCTGCAATTTCTCATTGCTCAACTCTACTCAAGTACTGTCTTCATGAAGACATTTTTACACCATTGCTGTCATCAGAACAAAGACCTCTAATTTCAGAAGCTATAGTATGCTATTTGAAACATTACATGCTGTGCACTGGCTGTAAAGCTAGCAATAAACAGTAGTATAGAAACTACATTTAAAAAATACACTATGCTTCCATTAAAAAAAGCTGAATATTTTTTCCAGCTTTTTCAAGTTTGTCTCAGTTCCTTTATCTCAATTTTACTGCCAAATTATGGCCTAAAATAATATACTCTATAATGTGGCAAGGCCTACAGCATTTATAATTGTGGAAAAAACAAAAATGAAGAGAATCCGTGTGCATACTCAGCAAAGTTATTCACCAGATCCCAGTATGGTCCAGAAACTGTTCAGCTGAAACCTCTCACATCAGACCCTTGTGCCCACCTGCAGCATGGTGACTACTGAACTCCCACCTGCCTTTAAAACAAGGCAGCTGGTAATCAGGACCTCTCCAGTCATGAACTGCGGACAGTCCCCTAAGTCTTTCCAAGCAGTTCCTGCTGTGCATAGGCCAACTGATAGGAGCTGTTTGTATGCCTATATGTATGAATAGCATCCCAGCTTGAGAATTCAAAAATCAGAGACCCCTTGCAGTAGTCAAAACTGTTGCTGGTTACATAGCAGTCTCCTGTATATATGAAAGACAGTCAGGAAATGTTTCATTCAGAGCTTCACAAGAAACAAATCATGCATAAACAGCAGAAAATATATTGTGAAGTCTCATCTACTTCAGCTGATGAGAGCCATCACCATCCTGTAAAGGACCATCAGAGCATACTGACAGATTAGACTCCCCAAATGAACATTACCCAAGGTAACAGAAACCAGTTATTTACTTCTCCCATCTACCCTTTAAACAAGATGCTGTCTGACCATGCAACAATATCAGGAAAGTAATTTGAAGACAAAGGATTACATTGTCTATTCCAAGGAAAATACTAGTCACTTCTCAACATTTGCCATCACATGAAGTCTACTTCACCTGCATCTGTGCTGTTTCCTTAATGGTTTCCAGATTAAGTTTTGGCATAACACCTAGAAATAGTTATCAAAGTTGCACTGAACTAAATGACAGAAAGTGATCAAAAGCCCAACTCAAGCTTCATATTAATCCTAGAGGCATTATTCCCATTTTACATAGATAGCAGACCAGAAAAAGAACTGGTCCTGATGTGCAATGCAGTCATCACCTCATATTACTCATCTTCATTTCCCCACACGCCACCAACCTTAAAAAGCATAGTTAATTTTCAACTGTACAAGGCAGTAAAGAGGTTAAATAATAAAGAAGAAAAACCCACAAGGATAATAGTTGTGTACATGTTTTAAGTTACAAAAGAAAAATCAATAGTGTAACTGGTTAGTCAAGAGATTTCTGTCCACTCATATTCTTGACTAATCAGCACTGACTAAAAGTAACCCTCCTGCTCTCTGACATAAGATTGCTCAGAGGAAGCCAATTTGGGCACTTCTACATTTATAGTACAGTTAATACAAAACCTGAAAAATAAATACAAATAAATTAACCTTAGCAGAAAGCACAGCTTGGAAAATGATCAGAAATACACATAATGGAAAGCCTTTTATTTAAAGCTACTGTAGGATGATACTTCTAAGGATTACAAATTGTCAGTCTAACATCAAAACCATTATCAAGCCTCAGAACAGTTGGCTGGATATGTAAGGGAAGCTCCACACCACCACCCTCCCCTTCAAAGTGTAATGAAATAGTCTCAAAACTCATCACCTTTCTATCATCAAGTTTTGTATTTTTTTAATCTAATTAATAATTTGATTACAACAGAGTATCATCTAACCATACTGAAGATCAAGTCAGTGAGGGTAACCCTGCCATACTGGTTCTCCAAACTCTAGAATGGTGCCAACTCCCTCAACCATCTGCAGAACATATTTTCTTTATAATACAGTTGTAAGCCTTCCAGTACTGAAGCACTATTCAGAATTTAACGAGCCAGAAAAAAAAACCCAAATTTTCCTTTCCATATCCCAAATAAGATGAAGGGCCTCAAATCCAGCTTTGTTAATAGCAAAGAAAACTTCTGATGAGTGAGGTTTTGCTCTATGAAATGCTTCTGAAAGTGGAATACTTATACTAAATAGTTCTTTCACACATTTAAAATTCTAGTACTGAACAGTATAACAATTTTTTTTCTCAACGATATGAATACATTTAGTGGAGTTCTTTAATAACATAAGTGCTACAACACTGTATTGCACAGTACTCACTAATTGTATCAATCTCATTAGGACTGGTAGTGTAGGGACAGATATCCACAGCCTCAAAAAACACAGCAATTTAAAAAGAATTTTATATGAAAACTTGGAAGTCATTATACAGCAAACAAAGGTTTTAAAATACTTACTTCAAAGTCTGACTTTCTAATTATATTTAAGCATGTAAGCTTTCTTAAAAGGAACTTCAAAGTTTTGGTTTACAGTTCTGTGTGTACTATTACACAATTGTGCTCAAAGTAAGATTTACATACTAATTACTTGCCTGTGTCTGAATAGCAGGTATTTAAAAATCTACCATAGGACAGTAGAAACAGCAATGAGGGGATAAAGACAAGGGAACTAAAAGAAATGTTGCTCTTCTGGGTCCTACTTACAGACTAGCAAGTGTTTCATTGTGGACTCTGCGCCAAGTCTTTGTTTGAGGATTAGTGTTCAGAACTTGAATTACATTACCAAGGCTGAGTTACATTTTATGTTCTATCAGTAGAGTGATAGGAATATTAAAATTATCAATAGCTCTATTTTTTACAGGTAATAGATAATATATATTGAATGGCAAAGTATTTTAAGAGTACACAAGATGTTTTAAATTCCAAGTCATAATCCAATGCAATGGCAAGAGAGTACCACTTTAATTCCTTTTTTCCTGTTAATTAGAAATCTAAATTAATACTGAAACTAGGGAAAATGAATTATAATTAAGTAATTCATTATGAAATGCAAATTCATAATTCCACTAATCTGAATTCTATTTTTGAGAAATAACAAATATTAGTCAAAGCAGTGCATTAGCTCACCACTGTGAATTATAACTTATTTCCCACAAGCATAGATAAAACCTCCCACGAATGAAAGCAAATATTCAACTATTTTCATAGACATGGATTCAGAAACAGATATCTCACTCTATCCTTGATCACCCAAGATAACTCAGGCACTCAGCATTATGGATCAGTATTATTCTGATCTTCAGAAAAACATGTACTTGTACGACTTGCAATTTCACGTCAGCATTCTGTCACAATTCAGATCTTGCATATATATATATATATATATACACACACATATATATATATATGTATCTATCTATTAGTGTGCAAAATAACCACTGGAGCCTAGATCAAGACAACACCAGTGAAAGGTCATTTTTTCCACTTGTGAGCAGCAAGGCAAGGAACAGATATGCAGTTTGAGGAGAATCTTCCAACTAATTATTTTTTGCACTATTATTTTTTAACTTAATTCTTTGCCAATGCAGGCAATACTTCATAGTTATAAGCATCTTTCACTAAAACAAAAGCTTGAGTTTTTGTTTCAGTGAACAATAGATCAAAGCTCTATTCTGTTAGTAGCTATTTCTAGCTAATGAAATAGACCTCTCCTCTTTGCTACCTCCCCTCACTTTGTTACCTTCCATACTTTCTTCTGGTTTCAGCACTTTCTTACTCTTAATTAGAATCTTAATTAGAATCACAGAATGCCCTGAGTTGGAAGTGACCCACGAGAATCATCAAGTTCAACTCCTGTCTATGCACAGAACAAACAAAAAACCCCAAAAACAATCCAAAAAAAACCACCCAAAAAATGCATCTAATACCATTGTCCAGATGCTTCTTGAATTCTGTCAGGCTTGGTGCTGTGACCACTTCCCTGGGGAGCCTGTTCCAGTGCTCCACCACCCTCTGGGTAAAGAGTCTTTTCCTAGTATCCAACTTAAACCTACCCTGGCAGAGCTTCATGCCCTTCCCTTGGGTCCTGTCCCTGGTCACCAGAGAGAAGATATCAGCACCTGCCCCTCCACTTCTCCTCATGAAGAACTTCTATACTGTGAGGAGGTCTCCCCTCAGTCTCCTCCAGGCTGAACAAATCAAGTGACTTTAGCTGTTCTTCATATGGCTTCCCCTCTAGACTATTCACTGTCTTCACAGCCCTCCTCTGGATGGTCTGCAACAGCTTAATATCCCTCCTATATTGTGGTGCCCAAAACTACACACAATACATGAGGTGAGGTTGCACCAGCACAGAGTAGAGTGGGACTAGCACCTCCCTTGACCAATTAGCAAGGCAGTGCTTGATGCACGCCAGGACACGACTGGACCTTTTGTCTGCCAAGGCACACTGCTGACTCATGTTCAACTTGCCATAGACCAGAACCCCTGGATCCCTCTCTGCTGGGCTGCTCTCCAGCTTCTCATTTCCCAATCTGTAGGTATATGCAGGGTTACTCCATCCCAGGTGCAGAATCCAGCACTTGCCCTTGTTCAGCTTCATAGAGTTGGTGATTCTTCCATTCCAATTAATAGGTCTTTTTATTAGCCGTCGAATCAGGGAGCTATGTTTGTCATTTGAACTTTCCCATTTAAAATAATAAAAATACTGCTATTTCTACACTTTTGTGTGTTGTCTGAAAATTTGTCATGAGTATGGTTAATAACTGTTGGTGTGTCTTCCAATATAATCTCAGTTAAACTAAGCAGAGGGGGAGAACTCACAGAAAACCTTCACTCTTAGGACAGCTTTACCCTCAGAAGAAAAAAGAAAACACACAAGTGTCTAAATAACATAACGAACATAAAGTCTAACCTTCCTGCTAATGCCAAGTTTTGCATTTGGTCTGGCACTCAATTAACTTCCAACAGATTACAGCTATTGCACATCCTCCCAGCAGAAGTGTTTCTGACACTGTATTTAAGGGACAGAATTTAGCCCCTGTAGAGAGCTGTCAAGCCTCATAACTTTAAATGAATTTTTCAAAAGTCCAGATGCAAAAATCAACTGATTATTAACAGCAACTAAGCTTTATTTTTAGATGCTTCTAGGCTCCTAGACATAGGAAGAAAAAGCTATGACACACTAGCTAAGTGAGCTACAAAGGTACAAATCTTAACTCATCAATTCCTACAATGAGTGTCTGATGCTGTCAATTCTGCTAGTACATTTCCCTGGAAGTGACAAGAAACCTACTCCCATATTTCAACACTGAGGGAGTGAGAAGGTTGTGAAGAAGTGCATAGAGGATGATTATCTTCAACCCACCTTACAAAGGAGCTCTCCAGAAATCCTGCTGTCAAAGGAAACTATACCTACTGGAAATGGCAGTGGGTAAATTGGAAATCTGGGGCAGCATCTAAGGCTATTTTGATCATGCTTCACTCCAGCACAGCAGATAGAACTGAGACTTTCAGAAAGCAACCAAAGCTCTTAAGGCTTGCCTCAAACGAATACTGTGACTTTGAAAGAATGGGATACTTTCCTTACAAAAACTATCTAGGATTTAGAAAAGAATAATTCAAAGAAGAGACACTATTGATGTAATTGAAATGGTGCATGAGCAGTAAAAGCCAACTTTAAACATGCTTTAAGGACCTACATTCCTAAGAAGAAAGCTAAATAAAATTTACCAAACATCATCTTTCTCTAAAAACGGCAGTACAGCATTCCTAGAAAGTCTATTTCACAGAACGATTAAGGTTGAAAGAGACCTCTAAGATCAAGTCCAACCACCAACCTGCCACCACCATGCCACTAGACAATGTCCCCAAGTACCACATCTAGATGTTTTTTGAACACCTCTAAGTATTTTAGGCCCATAATATTAACTATTCTCCATGATACTCTGAAGAGCAAAATTACACACTTGAAAGGACATAAACATTAAAAAGGAAAAGAAGAATATGCAAATTCTGGGGGATCATTATGAAAACATGAACTTTAATTAGAGAATTATTCTTTAACTACAAAATAGAAACTATTAAGAAAGAAGTCTACTTTCAATTCAAATTAAGATGGACGTGGTCCTGGAAAACACACTTGAATTAAGATTACTGGACCCAATATAAAGGTAGATGAGTCAAGTTTAACAACTCATTTACAGGTCAAACTGTATGATCTGATCAACTGTTCTGAATTCCACTGCAGGAATACAAAACCAAAGGCGAGTTCTAAGCTGATGTTTTTTCTTTCATCTTACATTAATATAATAAAATACTATTTAATGTTTATAAAATTTTCTACATCTGTACCGTGTTATTTATTCAGTCATTATCTCCTTGTATTTTTATAGACATAGGCAGTCAGTCGCCTTTCTAAGGATTTTGGAGTCATTAAACAATGTGTCTGCCCTCTGGTGGTCACACTCACCTTTATGTGTTCCCACATAAGTTAAAAAAGCACTTTATACAACTATTGCCTACAAGGTCTAATGGTTAATTTAGCTTTTAGCCACCCTGGGCTGGCTTGCTTTCAAGTTATGTAACTGTTTATATTTCAATTTTATCATGCAGTAAGAGCCCACACATAATTTAAGATGTTCCTTGTTTTGCTCTTATCTAAAACTAAGTTTAGACATCAGTTTTTAAAGCACTAAAACTACAGGAAACAAGAAGACTTGCAAAAATTCCCCAGAATAACATCTGAAATTTCAATTTGTTTTGAGATTGCATGTTTAGTATTTTCTGGGAGAAGATGTTACACCTTTTAATACATTGACATTTTGGCTACTAGACTCCAATGTCCATAAATATATGAAATGCTTCTGAAGGAAAAGATGGATATTTGAAAGACTGTTTACACATTAAAGGTGTCAGAGCTATACTATATAGAAACTTCTATGACATTTTATATCATGCAAGATTGATATGGACAAAAACAATCAATAGGGAAGGACCGGGGTCTGTAGTCCTGTTATTAGCACTGCTCCTCTAACAGCCACGTTAGTTCCTGTGACAGGGGAGCAGTAATGCTGCTTCTTTCCTTACTTTTAATTATATATCCAGGAAAAAGAGCTGCATGCCTTCATCATCAGAGAAGCAGTAGGTGGAATCCTCTCTCCTTCATTTTTTAATGCTTTCAAAGACATCAAAATGATGTAAAAACTACACAGACAAAGTACAGGAGGATTCAAAATACAGTTGGTATGTATAACACTGACATCGGTTTTGTTGGTTTAGATGTGTAACCAAAAACTAGCTCATGAGTAGATGAAAGCAAGCCAAACTACATATTAAGTACATACAGCTCCAAAATGAAGGGTGGGTTCTTTCACACCCTTACACATGTCCAAAACACTTGTAGTATTATTTGGATTGGGTTGCAGTAAGAGTGATAGTAGTTCTCATCTGCCCCTATGTCCTAACCGAACCAATGCCTCGGGATGAATAATGATACCTGCAACTGAAAGCTCAGACCTCTGTGGATTCTCTGAGCCTCAAGAACACATGCTCCCCCTTCCACCTTCATTGCCAAGATACTCCCTCTCTGAACTTCATTATAAATAATAAATAAATATGCTAGCAAAAGGAAGTAGGAATCTTTGTTTCTGGTGAAAAGAACATACATATCCTGTCCAACATCTCCAGTCACAAGGGCGCTAGTCTTCATGACTTGGACTTGATCACTGCAATACAGAAATTATTTCCTCACACTCCAGAGAAAGCAACAGCTTCCTCAAAACGTGACAGAGCTCTGCAACACATCACAATGCCAACTCTGGCTTTTAGTGTTACTCAGAACTCAACTCATGATGTAGAAAATGGGTTGCCATCATGTCCTGAACTGATTTAACAACATCATCATCTAATCACACTGGAACCATTAAACTGCTCGTAACATTCAGCATTTTCAGCTCACCATTCATGAAGAACACAATTCTTCACAGCAGCCAGATCCAGAACACAAAACTTACTGCTCCAAGACTCGAGAATTACTAGAGGCCTCAGTTTATCCAACTCTGCATGCAGAAACTCCACTTCTTTTCTCTTCTAATGCAGGGCTCCCCTTACTCAACTTACTCAAGCCCTGTACAATTCTGAGAAGATGGGAAATAAAAAGGAATACACCTCCCTTTTCTGAGCTTCAGTAGGAAATACCTAGTCGGACCAGATTAACAACTGGTAATTTGGCTAGTACAGCCTGTTACCATCTCATCTCACCCAAGAGGAGAGCCAGATTTTGGTTGGTTGTGGCCATGTAGATTTGCAACAAAATTACCAAATTCCACTGCACTGACAATGACAAAATACCTTCCATTTTCAATAAAAGAGCAGCAACTCAAGGGGATTACATTTCCTGTTGTGTATTTCCTTTGCCTGGACGCCACAGCATTGGTCTATAGGTAGGTGGGCTTAGTGGAGGGACCCACAGATTCCAGCTTACTCAAAGTGTCAGTAACCAAGCCATTAAACCTGTTTATCCCACTAAAGAACAGCCCCTCTTCTTGATACCACTAGAAAATTGTAATGAGGAAGGCACACGAAGCACCTGCTGCATCTTGATTCCCCTAGGGATGGGGACAGCAGCGGGGTAGGAAGCCCCACTTTTTAGTCCTTCTAAACACCAGAGAAGCAGATCCTGTTGCACAGGGTAACCTCTGGTATACAAGCCTATTGATGAACAACACTAAACTCTTAAATGGTCTTGAAAACCCCTCTAAATGACAGGGAATACGACACGAGGTGTGTAATATTTTCCTTCAAATTGCTTGATAGTTCCTTGCAAAAACAAGCCAAATCTTTCACCAGTAGTAAGATAAATTCTTGTTTTTCTTTTGCTGCTCCCTTTCAAATAACTCATTTCCCTGCTTTTGACACACTCTTCAAAAATCTTCCCTCCCTCAGGACTGGTTACACATCCCACTTCACACCAAGGACCTATCCCCAGCTCCATCCCACACACTTTTTAAATGAGTTGTACGTAAATTCCCTCTCAATTTATTCTACTCGGAGCTCTAATCAGAGCTCCCGAGACTGTTGCCTTTTTTCTGTAAGACTTCTAGTGAATTATTCCCAACTCCCTCGCTTCTACCTTTTGGCTTTCATCCTTCTCCTCATACAATGGTCCTCATCATACAGTGGTACTTCTCCTGGATTTTTTTTTTTTCAGAATTATCTTCATCCTCTTTCTTCCAATTTTATTCATTTCTACTACCCTGCTCATGCTACAATATTCACTGGGAAGACTTCCCTTGGCCATGGTAACACCATGGTATTTTTCTCTATGAGCTGAACTGTTCCTTGAGTCCAAATTTTGTACAAAAGCTGGCTTTTACATTAATTGGTTATATACAATCCCACTGCACACACACAGACAGGGCCATACCGTGTTGTGACATTGTAAAGGCAACCTCTTTACTCGAACCCTCAGAATCAAGTTGAACAAACGCAACAATACTGAAAAGATGGAGAAAGGGAAGCTAGAAGTGAAAGGCACAGTTCAGAAAGACAAATAAAATCTGTACTCATGTATAAACACTGTCAGCTCCTCACTTAGGTAACAGTCTACAGGAAAATTGGTATGTTAATATTTTGGGTGGCTGTCTGGAAAAGTCTAATCAACAGCCAAAGGCTGACTCATGCAACCAGGAAATTATGGATCAGCTTTTGTTTTCCTTAAAGAAGCTGTTAAGCACTAACAATTGCGTACTTTAAACTAGAGGAAATTAAAAGGCCATGTATATACCTAACACAGCAGACAAAGTATTAGGACAACTGTATTCCCACTGGGATGCATTCAAATTCAGCAATCTTACATGAGTATTTACAGAATTCAGAGAGATTACACTCATACTAATGCTGTCTGATTTAACTGACAATCTAGACAGATAGTTCCTTTCTAATGTAGCTGTTTTTTAAAGTTATCACGTCCTCATAAGCTGAACTGTCCTTTTTTAACTTGCTTGGCTATTTTTGTGCATCTGAGATGCTCTGCATGAAATGCTGCTTTTTATATAAAGTTTGGTTCCTTAAAGTAGAATGGAGGTACTGTGAGCTCTTAGAGAAACATTTTATAATTCAAGCTGTTATGCTTCCATCCTAAAAAGTTAACAAGGGGAAAGCTGTAATCACATTATGAATTGAGCCATTTCAAAACCAAAACAGTGCAGGAAAACAGTGTATTCACAAAATGAATACTAAGACACATTTATCCCAGTTCATACAGCAAAACAAAAAAAAAATTGAAAGAGGATCCAGATGAACATTTCTATACTTATTCAACATTTACTAGAAGGGAGAAGCTAGAGAGCAATCCAGAAGAGTATTTGCAATGCAATTAGGCTAGACAAGTAAGTCTGAATGTATGCCAGCTGCAGGGGCCTGCCCTTAATTCACACAATCAAATGTCTAGTGTGTCACACAGTGTCTAGCATCAGTATCTCCAGTATTAAAAGTCTCATCAGATATGTACTTGTTTACTGAGCATCTTAATCGGGGTCTGAACACATATCTAGCTGTACCTCCTAGCAGTCTATATGCCAGTCCATCACCATCTGTCAGTTAAAGCTTCCACAGACAGAAAAAAACCAATTCAAACAAATGTGTTCGGCACTCAAACTAAGCTATCATTCACATTTCAACATAAGACTTGAATTCCTTTTCAGTGTTCCTTCAACTCTGACCCAGCTCTACCCCCTCCTTCACTGAAAAGGGCAAAGACAACAGCCCAGCAAGTGGGACAGGCAAAACAGACCTCCTTTGTTCACTTTTTCCCTTTCAGTTTTCTATTGAGGTGAATAACTGAAAGCTCAGCCAGCCTCCAGTAGCTCAGAAGAAAGCAATACAGCTAGCTTGCAACTATCCTTTCCTGGTTAACAAAGAACAGGACAAAACTTATGGTGCATCTTGTTAATCTTATTATTGCAGATTAACTCTTTACAAATTTCCTTAATATTATATTTACACAATGATAGTTATAAATGCATGTTACAACATCTTTAATACTAAACTGAATAGGCAATACACATACCTACCAATTTAAAATGCAACAAATTATCACTGCTGAGAAAGTATAGCTGAATTTTTTGAATACTATCAGCCCACTCAGGAAGGCAAAAACCAAATTCATTGTATATTGCCCAGCAGACAACCTCCTACATTATTCCCTCAGCTTACATTACTGAGATATACTTTCTCTGTATGAATTCCCATTTTACCAACTCTATTCATAAAACAACAAAATGAGTATACCCAGTGAAAACTGAATAGCACAGCTTCACTGTACTACTCCAATATAATGGAAGGTAAATAATCTCAATTCAAGGTGATTTGAGACAAATGAATTAAAATTACAAACTAACAGCAATTCTACAGCTGCAGGCAAAACAGATTTGGTTTTTAGACTGACTGAGCTATTTGAGCTATGCAGTAATCTGTTAATAAAACCCCAAACCCTTAGTGTATTCAGGATGGTTTATGTTCATATATCATTGAGAGTAATTTCCCTACAGCAGGAGGAATGCAGAGACTAGCACTACCTCTTCTTGACTTGAAATCAGAATCCTTAAATTAATAAAATCTGTCAATTAGAGAGACATCTCATTAATCCCAAGAGACCTGGTTACTAAAGCTTCTGCCATCACCTTTTTGAACACCAGAGAAACACCAAAAGACAACAAGCTAACAGGAGGTATCAGTAAGCATCCACTGTATTTGTTATTTCATTCATTTCCTGAAAATGAAGACCATTTTTAAAAGATGACTTTTCTCATTACAACCCTTCTTATCAAACAAGCTGGGGTCTATGTGATAACTGTTATGCTTTCTGCAAGAAGATGAGAAATGGTAACTAAGGATCAGATTATGGAATGTCATTCACCCTGACCATTATTACTTTTGAGCATTTTTACCATGGCCAGTAAGACTAATTACAGAATTAGGATACCAATACGAGTATGATTAATTGTGGATTTATTCTGCAAGTTGTGAAAAGGTTTTTCGCTCCATCATTAACACCAGCTGGTATACACTTCCCTGTCATCTGATCTGGTCACACAGTTGTACAGTTTCCCTTTAGCTACATCTTGTTTGCACAATCCAGAATGTGAATTCATTCAAGGGATCCCGAGTTCTGTCAACATCAAGCAGCTTTCTGGTTCTGCTTCTTCACATTCAATATTCTCGGAATACAACACCTTCCCAATTCTCTCCTGATGCAGTCTGACAGATAATTTTAGACACTCAAGAGAATTTCACAGTACTTCAAAATTCAAACTACTAACTTCCACAGACTTTGCTATCAAACTCTTGAGCAACTCCGGTCACCTGCTTTGCAATTTCTATTCAAAACTAAGGACAACCATCAACTAAATAAATGCCTGAGGTGTATTCACACAATTGGTAATATCAAACAGATTAGACAAATATTAAAAATATGCTACACCTGCAAGTCAGTCTTCTTTGAGGTCCTTTGAGCTAGTATGCAACTCTACAGTATCCTTCTCTTTCCAGCTAATATCCTTTGCCAAAGAATACCAGCAAGATGCATCTGTTAGCATATATGCTGCTCTCAAACTCAAAATGAAGTCCAGATGCCTTCCAATGTTGTACAGTGACCTATTCTATTCACAGCCCCATGATTACTATCCATAAATTATCACATCAGTTATGTTAAATTACAAAAGAAGCTGAAACGATTAACAGCACTTGTTAGATGCAATGGAGTTTTCAGGTTTCATTTACCTTTTCCATAATTACTTAATTAAGGATCAAAGTGTATTTTAACACTCAAGAGAAAGAAATACACAAAAACAGGGAACATTAGAAATCAGAAACACAGGTGGTTAATACTGAGTTCCTAACTCAGTAGAAGGTTGTTCTGAACAAATGGTGAAAAGCTGAACCTTCATGGATAAAAGAACGTCTTATCATGATCTATAGGTTCCACTGGAGAGTAACATATCACATTTTCCATTGTTTTGTCTAACTACATAGACGGTTAACAAATAGTATTCCTTTCACAGAGTACTTGTCAATATGGAACAGCCTTATTGACTGGGCTGAAGCACACTATGATCTTAAATATTTAAACAGCTTGGCATTATTAATCAGGTACTGTTTACATTTAAGACTCCGAAGCCTTGGTTTATACACATTGCAGACTTCAAAATGAACACATCTGTGCTGAAGAGCTCAGCGGTAGCTGATGGTTTAGTTAATTATTACTTTTTAACCAAGGAGGAAGTGTATTTGCTGCTAGGGCTTCATTGTATTTTTTTTTTCTTGCATTAATCGCCATAAAGAGAGAGAGGAAGCAAAACAGGGGCAAATGGGAACAGTTCAGGATCCATACACGCTATATCTGAATAAAACTGGCACTGCCACTCGCAAGAAGCAAAGCGCCCAAAGGAAAAAAAAAAAACACAAACAAATTTTTTTTTAAAGTCGATAAATAAACGTGGAAGAGCCGAAACATGGAGCCAGGCACTTCAGCACAGACAGCTCCTTCACCCGCCCCCGCTGGGCCCTCGCCCCCACCGGCCAGCGCACGAAATGGCGACCTACCCGCTGAGGGATGTGGGCGCGTCGCAACCTCGGAACGTCTCTACCCAGCCCGACCGAGGCAAGCGGAGATGCTCCGCGGCTGCGACGCCCCGGCACCGGTGTGTCCGACCCTCAGGAGGTCCCCACCGACCGCCACAGCACCGAGCAGGCTCACCAGGTGCCTCCTCGCCACCACTACCGGCGTCGCCCGCCGACAGGATCTCCGCGCCTCAGGAGAACCAGCCGCTGCTACCCACGGTGAGGGCCCGCGCCGCGCCCCTTCAGTTCCCTCAGAAGAGCCTCGACACCCACGGGGGACCCGGCCCAGGCGGGTGACTTCTCACCGTCGGGGTCACCGGGTTCCTCACAAGGGGCTACCAAGCGCTGCCGGTGCAGCGGGCGCGGCAGCTCCCTCAGCCTGAAGCGCGGCGCGATGACAGGGATAACCAGCCGGTACTCACGGAAAGCTGCAGCCCCTCCCTCCNCTGGCCGCGGCGCGAGTCCCTCGCACCTGAGGGGGCGCGCGGTCGTGCCTAAGCGAGCTCAAGTTTGGGCATTGGTACGTGGTCACCGCCGGGGGAGTGGAAGGAAGGGAGGGGGTCCGGCTGTTTCTCCTTCAGCGGGCTGCTGCAGACTCGTCTCGGACCCTTCCTCTGCCACTCAGGTTAAAGTGGGGTACGAGCCGACCTGCGGGCGGTGCCGGATTTCGGCCTTCTCAGCGCCTATCCCCCTCACCCCCACGCCTCTGGAAGATAACCGGCCCGGCTTGCGCGGCGGGAGTCTCCTCAGTGACTGTATCGGACAACGGCGGCAGCAGCTTCCCTGCCTGCCCCCGGCCGACGAAAGCCAAACGAATCGTCGGGGTACCCCCACAGCCACCCCTCCTCCTACTCCATCAGAGGTGCGGGCCCTGGCAAAGGGGGGGTTTTAAATAGACGCATTATTTTAGCCCGGCAGTGCCCCTTTAAATAGAGGGTTTCAGCTAGTTCCCAAACTGGAGACAAGGATATTATTTTACACTCGAGAATAGTCCTATTGAACTCTGTAGCGCAGCTCACATGTGTGAAGTTAAACACGGTTGTTGGCAGGGTTGGAGCTAGTAATTTGGACCGTCGTGGGTACAACAATACAGTAAATTAAACTGACTTCGGAAAGAGAGGCTTGCATTGCCAGCTTCTTCTGGGGGGCGGTGGAATCCTCTGCGGCATGCCGGTTGTCCCGGGGACTGCCACAAGTAGCAGAGCCAGTGGCATGCCCACAACTCCTACCAGCGCGTTCTTCACTAGTCAGAGCAAAATGGAACTAGGTTAAATTTCCAGTTCACAAGTTCAGGAAGTCAGACACTTGGATGTGATCACTTAAAGAAAAGCTGTGGATGAGACTGTTTGAAGAAAGAGTCTTGGATGAAGGTTATTTTAAATACACCTTTCTGCTGGACATAGTTCTCAATCAAGAAGCACTCGCAGTACACATGTTCCCTTTCACATCTTACAGTTCATTTACTGCACAATGTCAGAAAGCATTTTAATACCTTTTTGAGATTTCTATGGGCTATGCTCAATGTTGCTTAAAATTGATCCAAGTCTACATTTAACATGTAGTAAATGAGATTATCTGCTACTGCTGAACTTGCTGTTAGATCAGCCGTTTTAGGAATAGCTTTTTGTGTGTTGCAAGGTGGCAACTTTTATAGAAGTTAACTCTTTATTATACTTTGCAGGAAACAGCTCTCAAGGTGAAATCTCTGATGGTAACTTCTTAATAGCGCAAAATGCAATGGCCAAGATGAGCAAAAAGCCCTTCTCCTGCATCTCTGCAGATACCCCATTAGGACCCTGGCAAGTGAAAGCTGAACAGCTGACCTACTGAAAAACAACACTTGAGATGAATAACAGATTCTGTAAATGATACAGCACAAGCATATAAATATCCAAGGGTTAAACAATAAGTCAGACACTGCTGCTTCAGACTTTGGAAATATTCAAGCTCCCATCAATCTGAGGCCAGAATATCTTTGTTTGAGACCTGAATATGCAAAGAAGATTAGATGGATGTGAAGAAAATCCTTTTAGTAAAGAGAGCGAAGTAAGTTCTTGAATTGATTGTGTACCCCTAAATGTTCTTTACTTTTGCTTGTTTGCTTACATTATTTCTGTGTTGCTATGCAACTCCCATGTTCCCAACTGATTTATTTGATCTTAAATACAAAAACACTACCATTTAAGTAAATATTCAGCAAGGTGTAAACAGGGGGCCTCAAACACTAGGATATTGCCTGACTTTCCTTCCAAGATAGTGTGTTCCATAATGAGAATATGTAGCCACTCCTGGCTTTGAGAAAATATGGGTATAAAATGGTGAGGGAAGAATGCTTTCTCAGACAGCTATCTTTTTACATCCTTGCCAGATTCCCAGGGCAACATAGTGAGCCAAACCTTCAGGAGGTGGACTGAAAAACTGCAGGTCACTTCAGGGAGAAGACTTCAGATGAAAGTTTAACTGTCTTAGAATGGAGGCAGAAAGATCTCATCAGTGTTTGGATGGCAAATGTACAAATTTTATAAGCATAAACCAGTGGGCTGTGGTGATCCACTTGGTGCAGGTTAGACCACAGAAACAAATAAATGAAGAGGTTGCATTGTTGCAGGGAGAGTGTAACAAACAGCTCTATATTAATGTACGATTTAGGCTGAAATGTTGCAGTTGGTATGGTCATACCTTTATGATTCCCCTTAGAATTTAAACACTCTATTTTTTATATTACTGAGATAAACACACATACTCAGTAGCACAAAACAGACCTTTCCAAATAGTAGCATATATATTACTATCAGTAAAGAAGTAAGTGCAAAGATTTTTACAGCCTATTACAGAGCTAGGGGCTACTTTTGCCGGTGATAGCATCCACTAGCGTGGACAAGTGCCATCCATGCTGGCAGTAGGATGGTGGCACCAAGCCAAAAGAGACAAGTGGGTTTGTTGGCATAAACAACAGCAGCCATTGTGATAAGCATAAGTTGTATGGCTGAAGGAATATTAGCTTTCAGAGTTCTTCTCTGCTAGCTTGCATCCTTTTTGTAGCATTTCTCATCACTTTGTCCGCTGCAATGACATCAGTGGATGGGCAGTTCCAAACGTAGTAGTTCAGTCTTCACGTTGCTTTAATATCAACCTTGATTCACATAGCTATCCACCACCTTCTTCTACATTAATTTGCTGGAGGGGTTTTGTAGTCTTTTGCCTTGTTTAGGCAAGCATTTGCACGTTCATTTAATTGACACACAACACTGAAAGAGAGGTATGTATGATTACAATATTATGACACAGGAAAAGGTATCAAAAACATGTCTGTGATGGGTATCATCATGATCTGGACATTTGCAAAGTGTTTCTAGGGAGAGGTTACCAAATAAAATATTTAGAGGGCTGATACATTGGAAGAGGCTACTGTTAGCTGGAAGAATTCTTTGACATTTTGTTCCTAGACAATATCATTTTTAAAGGATATGGAAAGACATCTTGGGTTGTTCATCTCACCTAACTTTAGATGTCTACTATGTGAATGTCTGCATTTGACCTAGTCACTCTCTCTACTGAGTATAAAGGGAACCAGAAATAGGCACTTTTAGTATATGATTCATCTAACCTATTTTAGAAGTCTACATTAGGATAAGCTGAGATGCATCCTAGAAATGCCTGTTTCTCTCCATTGACTGTAACAGGACCAGTGAGTGTCTCATTCAGCTGTCAATGTCTACATTGTAAGAGCCTGCATTTGCTCAGCTGAATGCCACCCATGTGATTTTAACATGAGTTATCCCACTGTCCCACTCTTCCCCTTGTTTTGAGGTCTTACAATGGTGAGTGGAGCATGGTGTAGCACATAAAGTACTTCACACAAAGTAAAACAGTGAGGAATACCCCATCTGTGAATATACTGAAAGTCAATAAAATTTAGACTAATCATATTCAGTAGATATGGGGCCCTCCCAGTCAAAACCTGAACAATTGTTAAGATTGATTTTAATCTAATTTATTTATGGGCATTTCAAATTTCTTTCAGAGGATCTTCTGATGTCATAAGAGTAAAGTAAATGCACTTACTGCTGGACTAATGCTTTTCGGAGGCTAGTGTTTATTAACTATAGCAGCATAAAATGTGACTATTTCGAAGCTGAGAAGAGACCAAAGACAAGATCAAAGCTTAAGTGATAATGTCTAATGTTAAAAGCTGCACTACTTTGCATACTGTAACAAAATCACCTTTCACAGAGAACCAGGCAGAGGATGTGTTTTGATGTAAAATATGTTGAGAACTAGGCTAGAGTCATAGAGGAAAGACACTGTACAGAAGTGTTCTGATGTGCTATCAAGAATTGAAAAATAATACTTAATTTAGGGCTTCAGAACTATCCTCTCAAAAGACAATTTGTGACTACAGTTAGGTGCTGCCATGCCTGATATATAATCTGTCACCAAGGCTTCCCTTACAAGATATCAGAATTCTTCTAGCACCTAAGAAGGCTGGCAGGGTAAGCAAAGAATCAGTTAGTGACAGCCACGTGGAAATATTGTGAGTTTAATCCTGCCTTTTTTAGGACTTTAGATATTCCAAGCTGCTGTGAGACAGTGCTAGAGAATCACAGGGCTGTAACTTCCTCCAGGAATTAGATGCTGGAATGCAAAGTGGCAGGAGAGGATCCTGTTCTTTGAGCAGCAGATGAAGAAAAGGAGTTGCTGGTGCTATCACCTGTCCTGTCTTCCATTAGCTTGATCATTAGAGTGCTGAGAAAGGAAGTAGGAGATCTAGATTCAGTTTTTGACTTTACTTAATGAATTTTAATTTCTCAGGACACAAACCTCTTACAAGAGTATCTAGGAGAATCTGAGGATGGAGACAGTTTTCAATCCTCCCAACTTGTAGAGGACAGGCAGAATACACATAAAATAGATCCCACACAAACACAAAATTCGCCTGTGTATGGGGAAACTTGATTTGAAATGTCTGCACATATTTCACTCCTTTTGGTGTCTTTTGTTTTTGTTTATGATTAGGGTCTTTAGTTTTGTTTTTTTTTTTAATTAGATGTGTAACTGACCTCCCTTCTCCCAAACAGCTTGACTTTGTAGACTAATGATTAGAGCAGTGTATCTTGTCCATACGAGTATTTCATGATTCTCTGCAAAGGGAAATACTTTTGGAAGGAGAGATGACAGCAGCTTTTGTTCAAGGAATACTCTGTTTCTTAGGTGCTAGTTAACAAAAGCTGAAAAAAGGAGTTAAACGTGAATTTTGCACACCGTGGAAAATTCTAATCTCAGGAAGGTATTACCATCAGCTTGGTTTTGTGTTAAGTTTAATCAAATAGATGGATGTGCTCTGAGAATGCTTAAGGGATCAGGTGTTTCAGGTAAAAGAGAAAGGTGAACTTTTAAAAACATCCACAGATACCAAAGCATGCAGACCATGATACTTTTGGCTATGCTCAGATGGTGATCTTAAGGAACATAAAGGGCCATTGGAACTTGTCAGAAACTTGAGAGAGAAAGGGTAAGATAAAATACGTATTTAATGTGATCAGAAACTACATCTGGTTTTGGCAGCTGTATTTAACGTGGTGAAATGGCTCAAGTCAATGGAAATCTGGTATTGATTTCAACAGGAGCAGTGGTTTATCTGGTATATAAGTAAAGGAAGGTAGGCTTTCACACCTGCAGATAAAATTGTCTGGAAACACCAAACATGTTTTGTGTGCATGATTAGAGTTCACATTTTTCCATTAGAAGAGATTGGCTGAGACAGTTAAAAATCTCTTCCAAGCCTAATTCATGGTTCAAGGCTCTTGAAAAACTGCTGCACAAAGATCAAAAGTCTACAGACACCAGGCAGTTTATCCAAGGGACTTCTAAAGTGCTGAATACTAAGCAGCTCCATTTTCAAAACCAGGATCTCAAAGTCAAGCTTGACCTTATGATTTAACATCTTTCAGCTAAGTGTCTTATAGGGTAAGAGAATTTGTCTTCAGTGGGGAGTTTTCCATTATGGTAATGAGCTAGGAAGCAACTCAAAGATTCTGGAAAATGCCTAGTATAGTTGTCAGAGATATAACTCTTCCTATAGTGAAACTTATTCCATCAAATGATCATGCAGTTGTTTATTGTACATATAGCTAACATGAATGAACTTCATGATTTACACACAAAAAAATTACACATGTACTTATTTCTTTCCAGATGACAAAGAACAAGGTTGGTGAAACTGTAAGGTCTGCTCCCTTTCCCAACACATGAATATGAATTTTGATCACATGGAGAAAGATTTAGAATGAAGGTAAGGTTTTGGCTGGGAAACTGAGAAGAAGGAGAGGAAAACTTTGGTGAAAAATTACATCAATTAAGTCCTTTTGAAGTTGTCCTTTAGCCTTGAACTAGAAAAGTGCCCATAGGGTTTTTCTAGTCTGCTTTCCTAACCTTGTTCTCTAAGTCTGCTGGACCTTATAAGGATGAGATTAGTTTTAAATTACAAACACACCATTGCCCTAATGGCTTATGTTTGACTTTCTTGAAGCAGTTTAGGTGAGAAAATGTCTGGATAATTTGACTAGCTCTACTAGGCTCCCAGGGGAGAGACATCAGTTCATGGTCCTTGTAGCTTTCTGAAGCAGGCAGCAGTGAACAGCTAGCTTTATTTGTATTTTTACAGGTCCAGAAAACTATAATTACTTTAGGGGAAAGGTTTCACACTTCATGTTTTATTTCTGTTTGTCCAAAATACCAAAGAAGAAAAGATTTCTGACCTTGAAAATGTACAATTCACACTGGTGAAACACCCAGGATAGGAGAAAAAGCAACACCTGCACAGCCCATCACCTCAATAACAATGCACTCTGTAATGCAGGACGTGGAGTATTCTCAGCTTTAACTGGCAGTGAAGTTGGTTAATAATTCATAGACCCTGTCACAGTCCAAGCACCAAATGGTGTTTAGACGATGTGATTGATGATCACTGCAATAGCTAATCACTAGCCCTTTGGGAAGCATCGAAGAGGAGCTGAGATCCCCTGGGAAAGTTTTAGTTGTGATGACCTCTAGGTATGAACTAGGAAATTAGAAGAGCTCAAGAAATCTGCCCTAGATGAATCAAATACTTTGAAGAAGTCAGAAAAATGGTTAATAAAAACATTTCATGTGGAACACAACAAATGAATTAAACCCAGTGCATTCACACATCAGAAATGTGACATATACATGTTTAACAGAAGAGAGGGTTTTAGAATGAAAAGATGCTGAGACTTTCCAGTTGCTGACAGGTGACATGCTGTTGGAAATACTTTTCCCTGTGCTTTTGAGATTAAATTGAGGTGCACCTAATTTGCCAAAGTCCTGTTGCATGTGCAAGAGGGAGCCTCAGCATAAGCAGAAGGAATGCCTGTCTTTTATCCTCTCATTCCTAATACAAAATTGCACTGATGCATAAACAGCAAGCAGAGCTATTTAGTTTTACCATTCTTTCTCTGGCAGTTGAGCTTCTGCCTGTGTTTTTGTATTTTGTTTGATCATTTTCAATTCATGGTATACCAGCATAGCATTTCTCGGTAAAGCAACCAAATGCTTCAATGTGTCTGTCCTCTTCTGCTTGATCTCCCCTTGCCCTTTGCCACATAGCCCTTCAGCTTCATTATTTTTCCATTCTTTTCTGTCAAGAGCACATAATTTTCCTTTCAGAAACTGAAGGAGAGTGACACAATTTCTGAGAATACTGGAAATGAATCTTCTCTGTTTTAACTATTTGCATTTTGCTGGAAGAGCTAGCATTACATACAGCAATTATCATGAAGTTTGGTTATCTTCCATCTATGTGCCATATGATGTCACCAAAATCCATCAAAAACCTTAGCTAATGATGTACAATCCCTGCCATTCACACTTTTCTCTCACTGGAAGTGAGCCCTTTTCCAGCTTGCATTCCTAAGGTTGTCCATTTTTCATTCTGTAACAACCCCAAGTGCTCAGGCAAGGCACAGGATAATCACCCACCTCCTGTGGTGCTGGAACCTGCTTTCTTGTGTGCAGTGTTGCTGACTGCTACAGGAGTCCAGCATTTTCCTCAGCTCAGGAGTTCCCTTGAATATTTTGAAAACAGATTAGTATCCTTATTAGGTTTTGAAAGCAGATTAGTATCCTTACTATCTCTACACCCTCAAATTAGAAGGCTGAAGTGACACAGCACAGACTATGCAATGTTTTGTCAGCAACAGTGATAAAAAGTAGTTTTCCTGGTTTGCTCAAACTGACTAATACCAACTGATTTTTTTTTCATTTACTTAATAATAAAGGCAGAGTGGAAGCAAGCCTAAAAACATAAAGCTTGCAGTTTTGTTGCTTCTTGGTGCTGTAAATCCCAGTTGGTGACAATGTAGTCTGTAAACTGGTGCTAGTGCTCACAGGTGTAGACTGTCAGACTCTGACACCCACAGCTGGAGGCAATGTGGGTCAACCAACAGTTGAGGTGGTGGAAATCTCTGGATCTGAGGTTTACTGACTGATTCCCTGACTTTTTAATGTACCCCTAAGGTCCCTAAAGTGGGGCTAGGAGAATGCTTGTACCTCGTTACAGGGAACTTTTAACTAGGTGTGGATACATCCAGGGGGTTTTTTGTATGTGTGCATGCACTTGTTCACTATTTTTCAGTACCATGGATCACAGAAACAGCTTTCCCTCACATAAATACACAACAGAATTCCCTCACATATTTAAATACACTAAAAAAACATGTTATTTAGCACATTCAATAGTAATTTTCATATTCAGTATATGAATGTCTGTAATCAATATACATATGAAGTTGTGGCTTACTGTTTCAATCTGTGCCTTCAAGCCAAATATATTAATCATTAATCTGCCATCTAGATTTCTCTTCAAGAACGTGGTAATATATTACCTTTGACATCAAGCTGTGTTTTTTCTGCTAACCTCCACTTCTGTTCTGAAGTTATTTTTTGTTGTTGTGATTAGGAGGAACCTTCTACCACACCCAGTATCAATCCCTTGGCACTATCTATGATCTGCTGTTGTTTAGCTAGGTAATAATGATTTTTCTTATTTCTCCAGTCATCTGTTTTTCAGAGAAACACTTTTGCTCTGCTCAAACATTTAGAAATGCTGTAGCAGTGATGTTTTTGAGCAGGAGAGACAAGGCTATTGCTTTTTTTTTTGTTCCTGTAACACTTTTATCATTCTTTGTTCTATGGCACAAATTCAAGAGGTAACATGAAGAGAGCTATCTTAGGCAAGTACACCCTTGTCCAGAAATAAACAGAGAAACAGATGAGCACAAAGACACTTCTATAAGCCATGTGGCAATTGTTTATAACAGCAGCATTATGTTTCAAAATTAGGCATGTGATCATTAAAGACAGCATTAGAGGTACAGAGGCATCAGAGTCAAACCAGCCAAAAAAAAAAATACAATAAAGAGTTCTTTAGAATGTGAACAAGTATCTACATTGGATGGATGATCCACATCCATCCAAATGTGGATTTAAAATAATAATAACATAATAAAAAAGATTGGGTAGAAACTCATAGAGAAACACTATCATACTTTTTGTCCCTAGGGAAGTAAACCTAGACCTTGATTCACAACAGCTGTTGTTCTAGACCTTGAAAGCAAGATAAGAATAAGGCAAGATGCCTTGTCTGAGCAAAACTATGCAATCCTAGACATCTTCCCAGAGACATGGAAGAGTACATGCAGCTGAATGCATAGCTGACTACTTGCCACCGTCTACTGTGACATCTTGTTTTGTAGTGATAGAGACACACACACAGAGATTAGAGATACACAGCTCTGATACATATACCTGCATAAAAGCTCAGAGATGTAAGATACTAACACTGAGCCTTCTGTGAACTGATTTGTTGACCTTCATAGTAGGTGACTGCAGACAAGAGGCTAAAACTAAAATACAGCCTAGCTGGAGCAGATATTGTTTAATTCAAGCTTAATGAAGGCTGCACTGCTGTATCTGTATAAAGCTATTTGAGCATGTCTGCATCAGATTAGAAAATCAACTCAATCATTTCCTAATTCGCTGTTTACTGTTGTGGAGAAGGAGTTTATGAGATGCAATTTGTTTGTTTTTACAAATACAGTCTGACAGGGTGACTTACCTTCTGAAGAAGCTCTTTATTGCTGTTTCTTTTTAGGTAACTAGGAAAGAAAAGCTGTCCAGGAACTGTCATGATAAAGTACATATATCTGAGCACCTAATTAGAAGCTCTGCTACTCTGTACAGGCTTCGGGGCTGCTTTGCACAGTTTCAGATTCCTTCACTGTCTTCTCTCAGCGTGCCTCTGGCAGCACCCACAATGCTTTGGGGCTCTGGAGAAAGACCCAGCTGATGTTCAGGGGCCATGGTCCTCAAGGAACAGTACTGTTACACTACCATTCAGATCACCTTCTCATGTCTTCTGCAGTGATTTGAGACTGCTAGCACATATTCAATGCCACCTTCATGGTGCATACTTTTGACCACACAGGTAGTACATCTCTGCAAAAGCAGAGCTGCACAGGCACCTGTTGGGACCTACTGCCTTATTCCACCACCAACAGGAGAGTGCCCTCTCATTATAGAAAACTTGTTATTTGGAATAGCAGCCTGCCTATCCCCATGTCACCCCATTATGGCAATCCGAAATCATACAAGTGGCTTGTAGGGTTAGCAGAGTAACACCCATGCTTATCCCTTGGCTTGCTCAGGAAACATGCTCCCTTCCTCACACACCTGAAAACCTGCCCTAACACTCCTTAGCCCAACACTAAACCTAGCCTGGGAACTTTGTTGTCTCATTGTGCAGTAGATTTCTCCAGGACAGAAGGTTGGCATAGGAGTCTTCTTTCAAGGAAGTGTCCTGGGCAGAAAGAAGAAGGCTTGACACCAGCCCTCTGCTAAGAATAACTCCCTGCCCATTTCACAAACATGCCTATATGTCAGCTGGACACCTGATTGCAGGTCTCTCATGGATGCTCTTGATAGAACGGGTTACCAGAACAAGGTACCAACGCTCAGCTGGAGTTTATTTGTTCTGGTGACCCCACACCTCTGAAGTGCTTTTGCAATGGGCAACTTAACATGGAGACCTTCTGCAGAGGGACCACTTGACACTGTCAGTCTTTCACAATGCCTTTAGGATTTGGCAATCTAAGCCCACCTGGAAATCAGACATGCCAAAGTATTTTGGGACCAAGAAATAGTCCTTTTCAGTGCTTTTAGTGACTTTGAGCTGACTGTTGGCTATTGTGACCATGGCATATTGTTTTCTGAAGCCTGGCTGCAGGAACTGCTTCTTTACAAGTGTCTGTTGTGAGAGAGAAAAACACAGGCATTGTGTCATGGACAGTAATAATGATCTATGTCTTCTTCCTCATTATCTCCAGAAGGAAAGAGAAGTGTCTTTTTTTGTTTCATTTTGTGAAGGCCTGGCTGATGAGAGTGACTACTAATATGAAGTGACTACAAATCCAATGTGGTAGAAGACAGTATCTGCTGAATAACTGATTGCTGGCTGCATTTGGCTGCCCTAGTCTCTCATGCCAGCAGGGGCCATTTGTGAAGTGACCACATGGCCATGCAGCAGATACTGCATGGAAGTAATGCTGGCTTCTGGGTGTGCCACAGTGACAGTGCCTTCTCACATCACCCCACCTGTGAGTAGGCGAGGAGTGGGCAAGAAGCTGGAAGGGGACACAGCTGGGACAGCTGTCCCCAGCTGACCAAAGGGATATCCCAGAGCATAGGACATCATGCTTAGCAATTTAAGGTTGGGGAAGAGGAAAGAGGGGAGGTTCATTCAGAATGATGGCATATGGTTTCCCAAGGAACCATTATGTGTGATGGAGCCCTGCTGTCTTAAAGATGCCTAGACACCTGCTTGCCCATGGGAGGTGGTAGGTGAATTCCTTGTTGTGCTTTGTTTTGTGTGTGGCTTTTGCTTTATCTATTGAATTGTCTTCACCTCAACCCATGAGTTTTCTCTTTTACCCTTCTGATTCTCTCCCTCATCCCACCACAGGGCAGTGAGCGAGTGGCTGTGTGGGACTTAGTTGCCTACTGGGTTTAAACTATGACACACATGGTGGATGTATTTGGTTCTGGAAACTAATCTTTTAACAGTACATGTTTTAACTTGAATTATGATACATCTGCTGTATATGTATTGGTCTGAAAATAAATTTACCTGAGAGGCTGCAGTGTGCTGAGTACTGAATAATAGAAGAGGAAAAGCTTTCCTTTCCTCAAAGAAAATTTGAAGTGAATGTGAATGCACTCTGCAGGCCAGATATAAAATATATAGGAATAGAATCACTCTGGAAGTGTTTTCTCTTGCTTTTTTTTTTTACTATCTCTAATATACACAACCATTTACATGTATATGAACCCACACAATAAACAAGAGCACAGCTGCTTCCTGACAATCTCATGTAAGCTTTCCTTACTCATCTGTAGCTCTTCCCAAGGATTTATGACATATCTAGTGCAAATTATTTGAAACTCAGTCTGCTATAGAAATACTATTGTCTTTCCTGCTGTATTGATACACAGATTTGTCTAAGTATTGTTCAGACCTGCTTGGTGATGGTTTTAAGTCTAATATTTAGCAAGAAATAAACCAGCTAGAATGGACACAGTGCTCAAGTTTTGAAGTCATGACATGCTTATGTCCTCGTAGACTCTCTAAAGAAATGCTTTGAAGTCAGATTTAGTAGTGCAAGTAGTTTTATCTTTTGACTCCATATTTTAAGCAGTACCTGAGATATCTGCCTTTTCATGTAGGAGGATAGAAAAATTCCCTACTCAGCTCTTAAACACTTCAACATTTCTGCTTTTTTTCTTTCTAATCTAGGCCTTGTAATTTCTTGGAAAGAAAACCTGTAGTAGTGTTTGTATACAAGTGGGTACAGAAGCTTTGAGCTACACTATCTACAAAGCTGCTCACCCTAGTAAACATAAATGAGTGCAAAAGGCAGGTTCTAATTGGCCTTGTAATGAAAACTCTTTTCTGCATATGTGTGTAGAGTGCAAATACCTATATGTGTATGTAAGAAAAAATAGTCAGAATCATAGAAAGGTTAGAGCTGGAAAGGACCATTAGAGGTCAGTCCACCAACCCCTGCTGCTAGCAGGGACACCTATAACTAGATCAGGTTGCTCAGAGCCCTGTCCAACCTGACCTTGAACTTTTCCAGGGACAGGGCATCCACCACCTCTCTGGGCAACCTGTTCCTGTGCCTCACTACCCTCACTGTGAAAAAAATGTCCTCTTTATATCCAGTCTAAATCTCCCCTCCATTGGCTTAAAGCCATTACCCCTTATCCTGTTACAACAGGCCTTGTTAAAAAGACTGTCTGCATCTTTCTTATAGGCTCCCTTTAAGTACTGGAAGGCTGCAATAAGCTCTCCCTTCTCTTCTCCAGGCTGAATAACCACAACTCTCTCAGCCTGTCCTCATAGGGGAGGTGCTCCAACCCTATGAACGTTTTTGTGGCCCTCTTCTGGACCTGCTCCAACAGGTTCATGTCCTTCTTATGCCAATGACTCCAGAGCTGGATGCAGTACTACAGGTGGGGTCTCACCAAAGCATAGTAGAGGGGCAGAATCACCTCCCTTGATCTACTGGCCACACCCCTTTTGATGCAGCCCAGGATTCTGTTAGCCTCCTGGGTCACAAGTGCACATTGTTGGCTCATGTCAAGCTTTTCATAAACCAGTACCCCCAGGTTCCTCTCTACAGGGCCACTGTCAATCACATCATCTCCCAACCTGTATTGAGGATTGATATGGATATTGAGGATTGTCCTGATCCACATGCAGAAACTTGCCTTTGGCCTTGCTGAACCTCAGACAGACCCACTTCTCAAGCTTGTCCAGGTCCTTCTGGCTGGCATCCTGTCCCACAGGTGTGTCAACTGCACCACTCAGCTTGGTGTCATCTGCAAACCTGCCAAGGGTACACTTTATCCCACTGTCAATGTTGTTGATGAAGATATTGAACAGCACTGGTTCCAGTATGGACCCCTGAGGGACACCACTTGTTACAGACCTCCATCTGGACATAGAGCCATTGACCACTACCCTCTAGATGTGACCATTCAACCGATTCAGTCCACCAACCAAGTCTGTACCTCTCCAATTTAGAGGGAAGGATGTTGTGGGGAACCATGTCAAAAGCCTTATGTAAGTCCAGAGAGATGACATCTGTAGCTCTTCCTTGTCCTCTCATATAGTCACTCCAACATAGAAGGCCACTAGGTTGGTCAGGCAGGACTTGCCTTGGTAAAGCTGTGCTGGCTGTCTTGAATCACCTCTCTGCCCTCTATGTGCCTTAGCATATTTTCAAGGAGGATCTGTTCCATCATCTTCCCAGGTAGATGGTAAGTCTTTGAAAACACAGCTTCTGTATGCATTTTCAAATATAGCCATCACAGACTTAGGCAATCTCTGTCAGCAAAAAAACATTTGCATTTAGTTGGTAACTTTCCAGAAAGCTATATTCACACCAAATCTAATGGAAGTTCTCACCCTACCAGATACATTCTGTGTGGGGCTCTGAGTCATGTACAGCCTCACTCAAGTTCCACCTCCTATTTTTGGTGAAAACAGTAAATGAAGGAGGAGGAATCTGGCTTTGAATTTCTTTCAAGTGGTCTTTGCATGGCTCCAATAGAGTAACATCAACTTGTAACTTAGCCTAGGAAAGAAGTCTGAGCTGGAAGGGACCCAATAGGGTCATTGAATCCAGCTCTTAGACCCATAGAGGACAGCTAAGAATCACACCACGTGCCCGAGAGCGTTATCTAGGTGCTTCTTAAACTCTGTCAGGCATGGTGCTGAGACTACATCTTTGGGGAGTTTGTTCCAGATCCCAACCACCCTCTGAGTGAAGAACCTTTTCCTAATCTCCAGTCCGAACCTCCCTTGACTCAACTTCATCCTGTATGTCTGTACTTTTTCCATTTCCTGGTCTGGACATTTTTTTCCCTGCCTTTCAAAATCAGAGCGAGGACATTATGTCAATTTTGCAAAGATTTGACAGTATCACTTTCTAAACTAAAGCATGAACTTCCTCATTTTCAGCATGCAAACCTGTCACATTTTCAGGTGGGAACACTCATATGGGCAGAGAGCTTGTTGTCATCTTTGAATTCTTAAGTAACCTAGAATGCTTATCTATCTTCTTGTGATTTCTTATTCCAGATTCAAAATTCACATTGGTATCTCATTTTTTTCAGATTTGTTCACATTTTCCTGGCCAAGGGGCTCTCCAGTGCATTGATAGCCATATTTCTGTAGCTGTGACAGCATGATGGTATTCCTTCTCCCATTGTTAAATTTACATTTTTATTCCTCAGAGGCACTTTTTTTCATTCTAGCCTATTTGCAAATCCATGCTACACTGCAATCCTATTGTTCAAAATATCCATGATCCCTCCTAGAGTCACCTGTGAATTATCCTGTTCTTCAGTCCATTCAAATGACTAGCTAAAATATGCTAGTATTTGAGCCAGCACTAATCCCTCTGTTCCCTATCAATAAACCCCCATAACTTTTTTTTTCTTATTCAGCCAGACTCAATTCCTCTACAGTTCTCCTTTTAACATTTTCTACCATTAAAATGTCATGTGGGGCACCACATTTAATGCTTTAATCACAGTATCACAGAATGTTAGGGGTTGGAAAGGACCTCAGAAGATCATCTAGTCCAACCTCCTTGCCACAGCAGGATTCCCTAGACTAGGATCATCAAGCCCAACTCCTGTCTATGCACAGGAAACTCCAAAAATCACACCATGTGTCTAAGAGCACTGTCTAGATGCTTCCTGAATTCTGTCAGGCTTGGCACCATGACTACTTCCACTGTTCCATCACCCTCTGGGTGAAGAGCCTTTTCCTAATATTGAACCTAAGCCTACCCTGGCACAGCTTCATTAGCTTCCTGAAAATAGTTTTACTTCATACACAGTGTTGCAGGAACACATCCACAGGAGTTATAATTTGTTGAAAACTGCAAATTATTTTTTTTAACTAAGAAGTAATTCCATCTAGAGTGATGTAACTGTTGCACCTACATTTTCAAAGTAGTTTAGAGAGGAGAGCAAACTCCTAATTAGTGTCTGATAGATGGCACAGCACTTCCAAGACTGAGGATCAAAGAGTTGAGTTTGAAAGGATTCAATACATGAATGTGAATTTATACACACAGTGGCCTAAAACAGTCTGAATTAATTACTCTGTACTCAGCTCAATTCCACATGTACTTTTGAAAGCCACACCTAAGGAAAAAATATTGTTACAGCCATAAAAAAAGAGGAAAAAAAGGTGAATGAAGATAAGATAGTCGCTTCCAGCAGCAAAATGACAAATGTGGATCTTGCCCTAACTGAAATGAACTCTTCCCTCCCTCTCCTCAAGACTGCAATATAAAAAAATTAGCAACACATTTAAATTTAATCAGAATCTTTTTATAGAACGAATCTGATTTAAATACAGTCTCTCCTCTTGCTCTTTAGATACTGCCTTGACCTCATTGGTTTAAGAGCAAGGATATTTTTACCTTTTCAAGGCACAAGAGTGAAACAGTGTTTCATGAGAGGTTTATTACTTTGTATTGCTGCTATCATGTATCTTTCCATGCACATACTCCTTCTCACATATTAATATTTGTACAACTCAGAACCAGACCTCATTTTGTTCATACCAAAAAGATTAAAATCAAGCTTTACAGAGGTCTAACATCAAGCCCATGCACCTCTCTTGTCCTACTGAAGCTACACACACTGGGATTTTGCAGAGAAAGCAATCGGCTGCAAGTACCACTTTTGAAGGCAAATTGGTGCCTGCCTCCACTCCTGTGAGCTGACTAAATGCATTTATGTAAATCCACTTGAAAGGCCACATCAAGTAACATGGAGGCAATGTAGATGTCTTAGCAAGCACATTGTAACTTCTTAAATAGGAGATCTCAACAGTCAGCCAACAGCTGCACTCATCAGCCCTGAATATGTTTAATGTAGTCTTCTGGAAGGCAGATTAGAAAAACCAAGGCTCTATACAAAATGATGTTTTTCAGCAGAGCTGTGGTGGAAGCTTTGTGGGTAGCTCATGAAGAACCAGAAAAAACCTGATATTCAAATAAAGCTAATCTGAGATATTCTGTATAAATTGAAAAAAAAGGAGAGTTCCTGGATTACAATCAAGTGCAGAATATGACTATCCAAGCAAACACTACTCTTAGCAGATAAAGCAATGGCAGGTGATTAGTCCTTAAAGGCAGTGACAAATGCACATTTTGGTGAAACTGGACATTTTAACTGCTGCATAAAATATACATTTTATCTAGAAAATATATTCATGTACTGTAGTTGTCTACTGAAAGGCAAAAATTCACCCTGAAACCTGTCAGGCACATGCCCAGCATGTGGGAGCAGCAGTGTCTACCTCAAGTTTCACTGCAGTCATACCATTTTGAAGAGTTGATGTCTACCCTCCTGTTGTTGGAAACGTTGTCTCCTTGATGTCCTATGTTGTCACACATTACCACATCACCCTTCCTGATGTAAGCAGAAAGTTGCAAAGGAATGAGCAGTAACATTGTAGTGAGCTCTGAATTATAACTTCACAACTCCAAGGTAATTTCAAGAGGATGCATTTATAGAAGTTAGAAAACAAAAGGTAATGTATAAGCTTTTATTTCCTGTATCAGCTGCTAATTTGCTTGACTAGAGGCACCTGAAATTTGGCATCCAAAACTCAAGCTTCTATAGTAAGCTTCTCACTCACATAAACTATTTCAGGATTCTATTTCCTTGCCTCTGTGACACGAATAGCTGTTCTAGTGAAGGGCTGGGGATTTGGATTATTTCCAAACAACAAATGAAGCAATCTGAAGTGATCCTGATCAAAACAATAATCAGCAAGTCCTAAAAATATCAGTTAATTTTGATAATTTAATATGCCATTTATAGTCATAAGACATCTTAACACTGTTATGTACAAAACCCACCAAAAATAAAAAAACCAACAAATGTTATCTTTCAAATGTAAAAGTGCAAGTAACACAGGCAAGGTTTTTGTAAGAATGTTACATTTCTGTTAAATCCACAGGCTACAAAAGAGCCTAACAGATACATTGCCTACACTAAAGTGAACAAGGATTTTTGTTAATTTTGCATAAGCCTTGTAGCCTGATAAATTAGGTTTTACTGCCACCATAATTACGATACATACATCCAAAAATGCAGAGCACAATTATTTCCATAACTTTCCATTTTCTTGACTTTCAGAAACTTAAGTAGAGCAACAGTAAGATCTGTAAAGTTCAAAAAATAATTACCACCATAAAATCTTGTATCAAGTGAGTGTGCACAGAAGAGCCATCCTGAATTGCTTTCTCCAGAATTCTGACAGCTTTCCAAAAATGTTATTTACGCCCAATAAACATTCTTCCTTTACAGTACTGAATGGATTTTCTGCAACAAGATTTATATGTATGATCTTTCATGCATTACATATTCACAATTTGGAAAGAAATGGAAGGCCTTCATACATGTCAGCTTTTAATCTTATCCAGTCCTGTAGTCTCTGCAAAGCTGTTTTTTCTTGTGTTAATATTTTTGCAGCTTTCCTCAGTTTTTCTTCATTTCGTTCTAAATAACGAATTCCATCTGTCTGCAGCTGATTGAGTTTCTCCTTACGACTTTCATCCAGAGCTATGTCTTCATTCATAAGAGGGTTAAATCTGAAGTAAGTATCTGGAGGTAACAGTGCATCCAGCATGGTGTGAACTTCTGTATAGAAAAGAAATGAAGGAAACAGTTCGGAAACAGACAAGGAGCCTCTGAAAAACAACTGCTCTGGAATGACACAGTAAGTGTAAATATGTGCTGCTCTGCTGAGTAAATGTTTTTGCACCGTTGGCTTATCAAAACCTCTTTCTCATTAGAAATGACCCCTGTAGCTCTGTTTACTCTGAAAGAGATTCATCTTTTATTCTAAGACAACTACCCTGGTATGACAATTAAGAAAGCTTTGCAGCTATCCAGATTTTTAATTACATGTACATTCCATTCTGTTACAAGTGAGAGTGCATTCTGAAGAGCAGGAATGCAACTAACTTACATATTGCCATTCAGGATACCGATGGTTTGTTACACTCAGTACTAATGGAAGTAGGCATTATGAAAATGACACCTACAGATTCTTCTCTAATCTCAGAGACTGCAGTAAAAAATATGCATGTTTAAAGCTTTCTGTTGTTTGCAACAAACTAGTTTCTATATTTTACTACAGATTTTGGGCCTGAATTTAGCATTCATTTAATTTAAAACGTTCAAGTTAAAATACAGCAGTTCAGGTTAACTAGTACAATAATGAACTGTCTATGAAGTGTATTTGTATGTTCCTCTCTTCCTTTTTTCATCTCTTTAATAACCTATTTTCTCTCTCCTTTTACTTCTCTGTTCTCATCACTGGCTCCCTTAAAATTCCATTTCCATGACTTCTTTTATCTTTCATTCTCTTTTATTTCCATCTTCTTTGCATTCTTCCCACCCGCCTCCATTCTTTTCAATGTGCACTGTTACATAAACATTTTTAAAGGGAAAAAAATATCATGGGTATTAATCTGCAGCAAAAGATTCTTGTTAACCTAAAATCTTCTTTGCTTGGTCCCTCCTCCTGTAAATTACTTAGCTCTGTCTGTTCTTGTCTCATCACATCCAGTCTTTCTTGCCCTACTTAATTGTCTCCTGTTTTTCCTTCGTAATATAGCTTCCCATTTACTCAAATCTACTCTCCCCTCTATTCCCTCTCCTTTAGTTTCCACAATGAAGTTTCCTTTCCTACTCTTCCCTGTCAAATTTCTTGCCTGATTTTTCAGCTGCAATGAAACTTTCTTCCCTTGAGACAAAGTGGACAGCAGGTCTCTCCTTCCCAGAACTCCCACTAGCTTTCCATGATTTTGCAAAAACAAAGGCAGACCAAAATCCAGGTTCTTACTAAAGACAGTTCACAAACATCATGAAGCAATGGATCTAGACTGTAAGAGCATTTTTTTTGTTCCCTAGCTTTTCACAGTAGCAGTTTCCTTTGTTGGGGGGGAGGAGCATCTGCACATCAGTATTTCCTGTTTATAAAAATGAAACACATGCAAACTGCTCATCGTAGAGTTCCAGTGTACTCCCAACCTAGGAACAGAGTTTATTTTGGAAAACACATGCTTGGCTCCTCCTGACAGCAAAGGATTATTGTCAGATACAGTAGTCCCTGGAAAAGCACATACAGAAAGGAATAGATCTAAAATACCTTTTCTGAAGGTGTTAAAAACCAATCAATGTTCTATATTAACTATTAAGCATTTCTGCTTAAGAGAAAACCAAAGCAAATGTAAGAAAATATGGTTTTTCTATTGAAATGAATTCCCAAATATGCCTTTATCCTAAAGCAAAAGTAAAAACATACTGCTTTGTATAAATTCTGATAAACTTTAAGGTATCTTTAATATACCTATGTCATCAACTTTGTATTAACAGTTGAGAAATCATACTGAAAGAGCACAGCAACAACATAGTTAAGATGAAGATTCAAGGAGATAAAGCTAAGAAATGCATTCATACTACCACATTTGCAGAAAACCTGTAATACTGGTACTAGAACAACTATACATGAGTTAAGAAGGGACATGCTTCAAGTAGTTTCAATGGGGCAGGTAATGAGGAGAAAGAAAAAAGGTTGCAGATTGTTCCAATCTGAATTGGACCTAAAACCAGTTACAACACAAATATATCTTAAGACACCAACCTTCTGTATCAGTTGCACTGCTGATAACATTGGTGAGTTTGGCTTTCAGACTAGTGTACGTGACGTTGGTTTTTCCCTCGCTTTCGTATCGACCAGTGCCCAGTGATATTAGACACTGCAATGGAACATTTGGCCAAAGACACTTGCACTCATGAACTGCCAGAGCAGAAGGATTATTTAGAAGCAGACCTCCATCCTGTAAATTAAACATAAATACAAATGTTAGTGCTATACTAACGTATGGTCATAAAAGAACTGCAGCTATTAACTAAAGCACCATAGCAGTAATATGCAAAATCAATTAAATCAAACAAGCATCAGTTTCCATCTTTTGTGCAACTGTGCTGTTTATGCTATGCAGCAGCTGTGAGGTTAGGCTTCCTTGGCTTATGGACACTGTCACAGCAGCTCCTGGGTCTGTAGTTAGTTCTGCTGCTGTCAGTATTGTAAAGAAGAAGGAGGCTGAAACAGCAGCATCCACTGGAATATCTGAAGAAGTTATGACTTAATCTTCTGAAGATCTTTCAGGTAAGACAGATAAGCATGTTGGCAATTTCTTAATCAAAAAGTCTGCATCTCAAAATCTTTATTATCATGTTACGAGGATGTATTCTGTAACAAAATCCAAATCACTACCTGCAGATTCTGAAATAATAATAATTAAAAAATCATTAAGATCTGATCTTGGCCAAAGCTACTTTATAAGCACAGTCATTACACAAGATGCTATAGCCTGGATTTAAGATTTGGAAAATTATAGAATCATTTAGGTTGGAAGGCACCTTATTGAGCTCACCTGGTCCAAGCCCTCTGCTCAAGTAGGGTCAGCTAGAGCATGTTGCTCAAGGTCAAATCCAGTCAGGTTTTGAGTATCTCTGCAAGTGGATGCTCCAAAACCTCTCTGGGCAACCTGTTCCAGTGTTTGACCACTCTCACAGCAAACAATTTTCTTCAAGTGTTTTCATTTGTGCCATTGTCTTTTGTCCTGTCAAAGGGCCCTACTGGGAAGAGTATTTCCTTATCTTCAGTCTTCCACATTCTTTATTCATATACAAGATCCCCCCTGAGTTTTCTCTTCTCTGTGCTAAACAGTCCTGTCTCTCCTCATATGAAAGACATCCCAGTCCCTTAATCATCTCTGTGACCCTGCACTGGACTTGCTCCAGTATGTTTATCTCTTGTACTGGGGAACTGGAACAGTACTCCCGATGCAGCCTCAGCAGTACAGACAAGAAGGATCATCTCCCTTAACCTGCTGGGAACACCGTTCTTAATATAGCCCAGGATGCTGTTGGCCTTTTTTGCCACAAGGGTGCATTGCTAGCACATGCTCAGCTTGCTGTCCACCAGGACCCCTAGGTCCTTCTCTGCCAAGCTGCTTCACAACCAGTCCGTCCCCGGTGTGGGTTGGTGCATTGGTTATTCCTCCCCAGATGCAGGACTTTGCCTTTCCCCTCGCTGAACTTCCTAAGAATTCTCCAGCCTGGTGAGGTGGCCCAACCATCCATTCCTCCCAAGTCTGACATTCTGTGATTCTGTGTGATCTGCAAACTTCCTGTAGCTACTTTCTGTCCCATCATCCAGGTCAGTAATGAAGATGTTAAATAGTATTGGCCCCATTCTTGACCCCTGGGGTACACCTCTAGTGATGTGCTTCCATCTGGACTTTGTGACACTCTGGGCCTGATCATTCAGCTATTTTACAATCTACCTCACTGTCTACTTCCCTAGCCCCCTCTTTGTCAGCTTGTCCACGATGTTATGGGAGGTAAGTGTCAAAGGCTTTACTAAAGCTGAGGTAAACAACACCCGCTGCTTTCCACTTATCCACCAAGCTAGTCACCTCACTCCAGAAGGCTACCAGGTTGGTCAGTCATGAGTTCCTTCTTTGTAAATCCATGCTGACTACTCATGATCAATATCTTGTCCTTCACAAGTCTGGAAATCCTTTCCAGGAAGATTTCCTTCATCACTTCGAGGGATTGTGCTGAGGCCAGCTAGCCTGTAGTTCCCCATAGTTGCCTTCTCAGCCTCCCTGAAGAGAGCAATAATATTTGCTCTCCTAACCTCTCCCAATCACTGTGATGATTTCAAGATAATCAAGATTCACCTCAAAATAGCATCACCAGCTTCATCAGCACTCATTGGTGAAACCCAGTATACTACAAGAACTTATATATGTCCAGTTTAACTGCTGCCTAAACTGGTTCTAATCTTGTTCTCCATCAAGTCCATGTCCTACTTGCACCAGAAACATTCTGGCCTTTTCTGTGACATCTGTCACCAGCTCCCCTGTCCCATTCAGTAATGGGCATGTTTTGCTTGACTTTTGCTGTTTATGTACTTGTAGATTCCTTTGTTGCTGCCTTCACATCCCCTGGAAGTCCAACTCCAGGATGGCTTTTGCTTTCCAAAACCCATCTCTGCAAGACTGGGGAGGAGCTCTATACTCCTCTTGGGTTCTCCTCCTACTTCCACCTTTTGTATAATTCCTTTTTGTGTCTGAGTTCACTTAAGGCCTCCTTGATGATCCATGCCTGCCACCTTTGCTTGAATTTTTCTACTTCCTGTCTTGAGCTTGGAGGAAGAGATTTCTGAGTATCAGCCAACTCTCCTGGACCCCTCCTCTCTTAAAAGCCATACCCATGGGATTTTCCCAAACAGAACTCTGAAGGTGATGAACTCTGCTTTCCTGAAATCTATGGCTGTAGTTCTGCTTTTTTCCCTGCCTCTACCTCTTAGCTAGGTCTTGAACTATCACCTCATGATCACTGTAGCCAAGGCTTTCTTTAACATTCAGGTCTCTCATCAGTTCTTTAGTCTTCATAAGCATCAGATCCAGCAAAGCACCCTTCCTTGTTGGCTCCTCCATCAACTGTGCTAGGAAGATGTCATCAATCCATTTGAGAAATCTCCTAGATTGCTTTAGCTCTTCTGTATTGTCCTGTCATCAGGTATCAGGATGATTCCAGTCCCCCCTGGGGACCAGATCCTGGGAACGTGAAGCTTTTTAAAGCTATCTCAAGATCAGAATTCAGCCAAAGACTAAGAGGAACAAAAACTACTCTTGTAAGTTTGGAATTGAGGAGAGACATCTTTTACTCTAAGTCAAAAGTGTAGGTGATTAGTCCTAAATTATTTTGCACTAGCCTTGTTAGAATCAGTACGTCTGACATTCAAAATCTATACAAAGAAAACATGTAAAATATAAAAGAAACAGAATATTGTCTACAATGAGCACTATGCAAAAGCTTCCTACATCCTAAAGCTCCCTGAACTCCCTCTATCCCTTACCTGATCATCACATTACAAGAGTAATTAAAACAAAAAAAACCCAAAACAAACAAACAAGCAACTTAGGAATTGCTAAGAATAAAAAAATGTTTTGGAGTTGCTAAACACTTCACAGAAACTCCTTTTAACTACAGCTGTGCTAGATAAATAAGCAAAAACAGGATTACTGAGCTTTTTGATTTTTGTTTTTTGTTAATTAAGCTTTCATTTCATCCTACAAAAAGCTCTTTGAACTCCTTCTGGATACTGTCCGCTTCGCTCCAAACACTGCTAAAATGAATGTTCTCTTCAGTCCCTATTATCCTTTGCTTATGTTTAAATTAGCTTCTACACAGAAGACTCCAAACAAGGGTGTTTTTGTCCTTGATGTAATTCCCCATGAATCTTAATCTCAAAATCTTAATAGTTATCTTTGTAGTGCTTCCTTTTTTCTTTAAATCCTCCATTAAAACACAGTCACCAAATCATTTCCGCTGATCTTGTCAATATAATTTAATTAAACATGATTGTTTCACCATGGGGAAAGCAGTGTTACCAAAAGTTAGGGGTATGGAATATTAGAACACTACAATAATTTTGTAATGTAAATAAAAGATCAAAGGAAGGTAGAGTACACATACCTACCAACACATACTTGTGCAATGATTTCCATATTTAAACATTCCCTCAATTCAGGTTGATTGAAATGACAGCCAATAGCCACTCCTATTAATCTTCAACTTAGACACCTTTAACATAATTTACACTATTTATGGAGATCTCTCATTTTTGGAAAGTTAGAAAGACTCAGTATGAAAGACAAATTATTTTTAATTTCTTCCCCTCCAAACAAATTATGATTGATAATGACCACATTCTGATCATTATTGTGCTTCAAATAAGCTTACTCTGTTAAACAAAGATGTTCATCATCTTGCTCTTTTGCTTATAATGTTCAACTACTGAAGCAGTAAATAATAATATTAAAGTGGACTAATAAGGACTCAATGAAGGAAATATTGCAATAATTTATTTAATTCTACAGCTCCAGAAACCTTAGAGATAATTATGTCAAAGGCTGAAGTTCTTGTGGAAAAATATTTCACAAGTTTTAAAACACTGCAATGATTTCACATGTTTGTGAATTCTAAGGAAACTGTAAATAGCAAAGAATTTTCTAGTTCTAAGATTAAAAACCAGAAACTAACCTTTCTGATTCTGAATAATTTCTCTGTCTGCATAAAACTGGACAGAAAGTCCTTTGAGAACTTCCTTTAATAAGCAATACAGATATATGAGAGCCAGATCTATTTTTTTTTAGAAAGTAATTTTAGAAATCATGGCTCATCCTTCTTCATGCTTGTCCTTGAGACACTGGAATACAATTCCAAGTGATCAATCCTGCAGTTTTGCACATAAGATACACTCAGATCACAGGAATCTTCATCAGTCCTTGCTCTGAATTCCTATGTATTTAGTCTGTCAAGTTGCTTTAGAGAACTGCTGAATTTGGTATCTGATTTCCCTGAGTCTGTTAAAAGTTATCCTACAGTTATGTTATGAAAACTAAATTATCATTTACCAATTACAGTACTTTTCTTGTAAGCAGTCAGCTTTTAAAAGGTGTTTATAAAAACTGATTAACCATACACAATGCAATCAAAAGCCTGAAAGACAGCTAGACCTATGGAATGTCTTGGTGACTATCTCAACAGCTTCCTCTTCCGTCCTAGATCCTATGAGCTTTCCTGCCACTTTGAAGTTTCATGCAGTTAAACAACTGGAAGTGACCAAGGCCAATTTATCTGATCTATGGTATGGAGATCCCATTGGCCAAAACCTGACTACTTGTTTGTCTCTATTTAGACAAGGAAGTCATTCATTTTATAAGTCTATTCAACTTCAAAAGTTCTGTTTTCTTGGTACAATCTCTTGACTTTGAGCCACCTCCCTCTCTATCAAATTTCAAGTTTTCAGTTAGCATGGTGGTAGAATTAGGATCTTCCCAGCATGCTTCTGCAGGAAAGAAGAATGACAAACCAAGAACAGCAATCCAGAAACAAAAAGTTTAACCAAACAATTGAATTTAATGATTCAGGCCATGGACTGAAAGACCTTCCTGGCTGGGGAACAAACAGAAGCAAACACTAGTAAAATACCTTTTAGAAACACAGCAAAATGGAGAGTTGTGATTGATGTGTGATGGGGAAACTATGATATTTGCTGACAACATTAGAGAAACTAGATATACTCATGACAAGGTGCACTGTGCACTCTAGGGAATGACTGCTGGGGAAGTTTCATGTGCCTGACTTACCACAAATAAAATTGTATTTACAGAATAATGCATTTTAGAATGATTCTAAGTGTAGTGATCAGTAAATGCCAATATGAGCAAGAAGTGCAAAATTCACTGTCAGAATGCAGCCTTCAAAGTGCATGAATATTGTTTTATTCTTTGTGCCTGTTATCTATTTTATGGAACATATTTTCTGAACATAATTTATAATTGAAACACACACATTTCATGGACATATACTAGCAAAGCACAATTCTGAGCTCCTAAAGTCTTCACATAAACAAAATAACTCAAGCAATAAAGGACCTTTATGCCACACACATGGGTGTAAAAAAACCCTTGCTGATGGAAAGTGGTATTTTAAGTTTCAGATGTGAATTGAATTCTAAAAAGCAATGATGGCTTTATGTGTGGCTCTAAATCTTTTCAGTTCCTAATACATTTATCAGTTCCTTTTTGATAGACTGGAATATCTTCAAGTATCTCTCTTTTCATCTATACTCTTAGATATATTGCTATTGTATGGTACTGTGTGCACTCTAAAAAGAGAGACAGTGTGAACAGTGTGTCAGATAAACTATTAGATCATCAACACAAAACATGGGCTAAAGGCAAAATCAGAAGGTCAACTGAAGTGATTATCCCCTTTTATTCAGTACTCATGAGGTCAAACTGAGAATACCATGTACAGCTTTGGACTCCTAGTTACAAGGTACTAAAAAACTGTAATATGTAAAGAACTGCTCTGTTGGTTTGGGGCCTCAAGCACGTAACATGAGAAGAGATGCAGGGAACTGGATTTGATTAACCTGGAAAAGAAGAAAGCCAAGGAAGAATCTAGTCTCTGTCTTCCAGTACCTGAAGGGGGAGAAGACATAGCCACACTTCCAGAAGTACAGAATAAGAGACAGAGAAACTGTAGAATCTTCATCCTTGGATATTTTCAAAACTCAACTGGGCAAGGCCTTCAGCAACCTGACGTAACTTTGTGGTTTATACTACTCTAAACAGAAGACTGGACCAGATGACCTCATGAGGTCTTGTTCTCTAAGTTTTTAAGGCTCTACTCTGTTTAAAGAAATACTATATAAATCATAGATGCATGTTATTTTAGCTGCAAATGACTTAAATTTTAGAAGCCATTCTTGTTAGTCAGTGAACTTTGTCAGTCCAGTCTAAGCCTTGTGGAAAATGCAAACACACATTTTTCCAAACACAACACACCTTGGAACCTGCAACTGAAAGGGTAGCTTCCAGGAATTCACCAAATTACTGCACTACATCCACAAAAACATGCAATTGTCCCAAGTTCTGACTCAGGACTTGGTGTTGGGCAAACAGCCAGAGTAGACCTCTCATTCTCTCTGTTCTCCCATTCCTAGGATTGTCTAGCCTTCCCTACATTTCACTCTCTCTCTTCTCATTCAGACAGTTCTCAATCGAACCGCAAACTCTTTTCCACTTCCCCAACTTCCCATGAGTCACCCTTCCCTTTGGCATTCTCCTGTGCCGCTATGGTCAGTGCACTGCCAAGTACTAGATGTCTCTTCATATGCTGAACTTTGCAAAATCACCCCACACTACAGTCAACTTCATTTGCTGGCAGTAACAAAGTGCCACAGGAGGAATCTAATGCCAGTAAGTCCTGGAAAAGGGTGTGTAACTTTTGTAAAGTCAAAGAGAGAAACAGCAGGGAAGAAGGGCTTTTTAAAATTTCTAATAGCAATAATGGAACTAATCAAATAAATTAATCTTAAAATAAAGCTGAATACATATAAATCCAAACTTGTTATTGATAGCAGAACAGTGAACTCAGGGACTGGGACATTACTTTTGGTCTTTTGCAAAAGGCTTTTCAAGTGGTAAACATTCAATTGTTATATATTGTTTAATATTTTATTAGCTAATTCCCAAGTGAACTCAGAACAGGTTCTTCAAAAAGGTTCCCTGCACAACTGTCTGTAACCATATTTTTAGGGTTTGCTGGTCACTAGCCAGAAGTCTAAAGCTGTAGCTAATATTTTCTATAAGTTTTTTGATATTTGCAAAATACTCATGATTTGATTACCAGGTTGTGAATTATTTAAAGCAGGAAAAAAGCACCTTTTGTAGGCATATGCTCCAATGAAAACACTTTGGTGAAGAAACCCTGCTTGCTCAGTTCTAGGGATAAAGAAAGGCCTAGTTAAACACTGCAAAACAGTTTGGGGCAGACTCTACAATCAGATGGAAGATACATCAGGAAGTCTCCAAGAAAGTCCTCCAAACCACTTGGAGCCTGATAGCACAAGACCTTCTGAAAATCATAGCCCATTGAAATAATTGTGGTGAACATGCATAAAGTCACCACTCATATTTAAGTAAATAATTTGGAAATACTTATTTAAAATTAAGATACTAGAATTAAAAACTGCTTTACCATGGGCAGTTTTTTCTAACAGGCTATCACTGTATTTCCCAATTTTGTCAGGCTCAGGTTGTGCCTTGTAATTGTTCTGTGCAACATCCTGTGTGCTGCTAAACACAGGATGATGCTAAACTTTGTAAAGAAAATAATCTAGCACTGGATGAAGGACATATAACTTAAGAAAGCCAAGCATGCTATTTGGAAGCTGTTTGTTGGCTCCATGGTAACCACTTCACCTCATGGCCCATTCAGACATGCTTTGCATTTTAGTTCACTTTTACAGACTTGCTCTCTTGTTTACTTTCATTGCCTTTGTGAAAAAGTGGAGACAGAATTAGTACAAAGCTATCACAGGCTAGGGCAAGACAGGCTAAGATTCTGAATGGACTTCTGAAAAGTATTTTTTAAATTCTATGTTTAAAGTCAACAAATACAATAAATATACAGACTAAGGATAAGGCTTATTGCTTCAAATGAGGAAGGCCTGCTGCACTAGTAACAAGGGCTTACTGTTTAGAAAAAATAAAGTCACTACTCTAAAAAACATTTATTTTAGTTTCCATAAGGAAAATCATTCTGTAAAATCAGCTCAACAGATGTAAGTAGCAGCAAAAGTCCTCAGAGTACAGGAATGGGAAACACAGAGTTCTTTTTCTACCTGTAAGATCTGTTCATACAGATAACTTCAAGATTCACACCATGACCTAGTCCTCCCATTGCACTGGGCACCCAGGGCCTTTATGAGAATGTTAGTATATTCACATGCCAGGCTTTAAGGCTTGTTAAGCATCACAGGGCCACCAAATTACAGTTTTTAATACATGCTTTGTGAAAAAGGAATCTATACACTCAGATTTAACTGTACAATAAACATCCCTGCAGCATTCAGCACAAATACACTGACTTCAATACAAAGGCTATATGATTATCCTCTTCTTTTAAATATATATAAAAATGTTTGAAATATACATGGCTCTCTTCTTGTGAGTAATCAGTCAGTCTAGTCACAGCACTACTGAGGATGAAGCTCCTAACAAGAATAGGAAATCTTTATGTCCCTGCACAAACAATTTTGACCCCATAAAATATATACAGACTTATAAACATGAAACAGTGCAGAAGTAGAATTGTTTCCCCTTTATCCTAGTGACACACAATGGATGGTGGTACCAATATTTCTAACAAAAGTCTCCCCAAAGTGTACAGTGCTCTACAACAGCTGGGTTTAGCTTGATTCTAATAGTGGGTCTGATCCACTTTGCTGCATGAGACATGAGTGAGGACAGATTTTTTAAAAATCAATTAGAAAGTTTACTATAAAACATACTATGACTTTTTTTATACAAATATTTCATGCAACTTAGAAAGATTCACTCTTGCTTCAAAATCATGCTTCTTGTTGACATTTCTTCAGAATGAATGGTTGTCTGAGGTAGACTGCTAGGTGATTATCTTAAATTATTAACATCCTAGCAAGTCACTAATTCACACTCATTCTTCTGCTCTGAAGTAATTACTGCATTCATGCCTTCATGTCACATACAGAAAACATACTCCTGCACTGTACTGGTGAAGATTTGATAAATATTAGCAGACATCATAAAGGAAAGAATTGTTTTGCAATAAAATATATTATCAGGTGTTTCACTAAAAGCATGGCCTGTGCAGCACAGATTTAACTAAATGAATTCTGCAATGAACAAGAAGACACATCACCAAAATAGTATGAATTTTAGCTGTGCTTCCCAAATGATGAGTTGCCTGCAGCATTACAAGCGAGGATTACAGTGTTTAACCTAAGAAAAAAACCTAGCCTGTGGTTGACTCTACAATGGCCTCAAACACTGGCCCAAATTCAGCTTCTCCATATGATGTTTGTGAAGCAAAGGCAAAGTGTTCAAAAGTAGTTAAAAAAAACCATCCCAAACCCACAACAAACAAACAAAACCCCCTAACACATGGATCTGAATAATATCTTTCTGGATTCAGATGATGCTAGAGTGCTCAAGTCTAGAAGACAGTGATTCACAGGGAATCCAGGTGACATATTGGGATATATCACTCACAAATGGTACTCAAAACCTGCTGTTTAAACAGTATCTGTTTAAAACTGTATTATAATCAGAATGTTGTAAGCTAACTCTCTAGAAACTTCTTCTAAAACTAAATGTATTACAGACTCCAGCTACTTTTTTTTAATCTTTCATATTATAATTTTGATTTGAAATGAGATTTCCCATAAAAACTTTATAAATAAAGCTAGGTAAGCTACTTACATTTCTTAATACAATTTTATTCTTGATTTGTTGACTCAAACATTAGATTTTGCTCACTGCAACTGAAACAAAGCAGGTTCATAACCAAAGGATTTGATCTTAAAGTGGACAAACTTTAAGAAATAAAGTTAACTAATTATTGGAGATAACTGATGTGAAGGGTTGAGGATTTGGATATGAGCTACCTAGTATTTGTACCTACAGTCTGGACTGGGGGAAGAGGGAGAAAGCACTGAAGGAAAAGTTCTGCATTTACATGAATCCTCTAAATTAAGCAGTACATGCCAAGATAAAAAAAATAAAAGTTAAGTTTATCAAAGGCAGACAGAAATTGAAACAGGAAATTTTAGATTAAGAAAATCTGGATTTATAAAGCAACTTATGTACCAGCCTACTGAAAGCAATGAAAGAGACTACAGTGGAGAAAGACCTGGCTAGTCAGAGGGGACAGGAGTCCCACACTGAACAGGGAACTCTGGCTGGGACTTTGTTCTATCAGAGCTACTCAACAGCTGGTTTGGGGCTCATCCTCTTTAGTTTTCTCAAAAGCACACAACTGCTAATGAAATCTGCTACTATAAGGTTAGAGGCTTTGCACATACAAAGACCTTACTGTAAATGCAGAACTACTCTACAGAAACTCAAAGATGACAACATATAGCCAAGAGAAGTGCTCAAACACAAAGCTATGCTCATCAGACTAAGCTGGAACCAGACCAACCATAACAAAGGTCTGAGTAGAGCACTATCACAGAATGATTAAAGCCACCTATATATAGAGTAGCTCTTGAAAAGGCAACTGTCATTTTAAGCTGTACTTTCCTCTCAAAAAGGAAATACATGACACACTTAACACATCATCTAGAATACAGCATTCCAGCCTCATCAAATCAACTTTGAATTTTACTTCTAATTTAAAAATGCTAGTTTTGAATCCTGTATGTAATTCAACTTTGTACAATCTGTCTTGGGTCATGCCAAAAGACACTGAATAGTCCAATTTCAAGAAAAGACTATTCAAAAGCAGCAGGTGCAATGTAGGGCCAGTAGGATGATCAAGATAACAGAGAGTCTATTTTGCAAGACTGAGACTGACCGGCATATTTAGACTAATAAAATGATGTGAGTGCTTTCTATATAGACATCAGAAGGGTAAATACTATAATAAGTTAATTAAACTAGAGAGCAGTACTGGCACAAGAATTTGTATCCATTAGCTAGAAATAGACTGAAGAGGGAAAATGAGAAATTTTCTGGCCATGACAAAAAATGACAAAATAACCTTCTATAAGGGTAGCAACAACAACAACAGTTTTACTTGTTTATGAACTACAGTCTATGATACAGTTATTGACTGTGAAAGAGGACTGAATTTGACCTGAGGGAAACTGTCTCATTCTACACTACCTTATTTATTTTTTTCCTACATAAACACTAGCTGAAATAATTCTAAATTCTATAGCCAAAAATCTAATTCTTATCTACTACTAAAAATAGCAGCATAGCAGCAGATTTTAACCCCAGTAAAAGAAACACTGCAAAGCAGAAAATCTTTGAAGAGATTTCCAACGATTGGAATTAGCAAAATTGACCCTACAGATTAATTCTTGTATTGGAAGAGAATCTCAGTACAGGAAATAGAGCTTAGATGTTGTGCCCTATTCAACTAATGGGAACGCACTGGGTATTGAACTCATTGACTTCAAGCACATTTTGTATACATGGTAAAAATTATTCCTATCACAGCACTAAGACCTGTACTCACGACAAGAGGAGGGCAGTTTCCTAAACCACAATAGGAAAGGCAAATTAGAGGCTGGTTGTTTGTATTAAGCACCAGACCACTACACATCATGAACATGCTTTCCTTAAGGGAAGAGGTAGAAGTACACCAACATTCTTTCTTAGGCTTTTCTCTGCAATGAGTATCACTGGGCTCTTTCATATGCAAACATGAGTACAAACAAGTCAGTACTAGGCAGAATTACAACCTGGGAAATAAAAATTACAAGCTATCAAGTAAATTTTTCTTTTTGATCTAAGAACTGGTGGCCATTAACATCAGAACCTGACAGCAGTAATCTAGATTATCTGTACAGAGATTGCTATGTAGTTCATCGTTTTTCACTATGCCAGCCTTCTCTGATTTTACACCATTTGTTTTATAGCACATATTAGCTGGTAAACAGTGTCACTAAAAATATATGGACTCAGAAATCTAAGCAAAAAAATAGTTACATGTAATGCAGCTCATTTGAAAGTGAGGTTGGGTTTTTTTTAAATAAGCACTCTGAAAATTACATTAGCAAAGCACCACTCTGAATCATCTGAGATAAAAATAACAATGATTCTATGTTAAATGCCTAAATAAAATATACTCTCAATTTCATTTCACTAAGTAAATCTTCCAATAACACCACGCTTGGCAAGTCCCTGCAGGGAATCTTGCAAGTAAGTAGTCTGCTCTGCAAAATACCACAGCAATTTCATGAAGGCTGGTAAACTGCATTATGCACATCCACCTTAAGAGCTGCTAACCAAACCTTTAGAATCCATAAAAGAAAAAGAAATGCACATATCCAGGCAGCTAACAGATTCCAGTAAACTCCCTCTTCCTTAAACAGTAGGCAAAATTGCCTGGAAGGCTGTAGGGAAAATGTGTATGGCAACAAGTAGACAGAGAAACAAAGCAATATTTGTTTCTATCATTGTGAGAACAAGATACACCTACTAAACTCAGCCTCTATAAGCTTTGGTGCATACTGATCACTGTGGCATATCCTAAGAATGAAAAGAACTTCAATGTGACCTATATTCTGTGTCTTCTTAGAGCCTGGGAAGCACCCTTGAATCTAATTTTAAAAGCTACCGTGTAAAACCAATTAGGGGAGGATCCACTAAGAGAATCACTTCTGAAGGCCTCTCCTGTAACAAGCTATGAAGATGAAATGGCTTCACAGATTTACTGCCTACTAAAAGGGAAATGCCTGAAAAATATGAAGAAACTGTGTATTATCTTCTTTCAATGACTTGACTTGAGCTTTTAGTTACCTCATATTAGTAAGTAGATATGTTATTATTCCTAGGTTGTAGTCTCACCACACATCCTCTTACACAGGCCTCCACTATGATTAGCTGCAAATTTAACTGCTTTACTAGGGAAACACGCTCAAAGAAAATATAATTATTTGAACACTACTGTAAGTCAACATCAGCATTTTAATAAGTGGAAATGTAATGCAGTGACGAAATCATGGGAAGCTATCAAGAAAAAGGTCATCAAGTCCTTTTTATTAAATTGAGTATTTTTTTGAGGAAAAATCTGTCTTAAACTCACCACCACACACGCACACACAAAATCCCTGCTGTCCTTTTAATTAATCCTGTGATACAAATTTAGTTTTTACTGTAAAACTTAGTAAATTAAGTGTGCATAATGGTTTTGTTAAAATTAAATTGCTCTTTTAATTAACTGGAAATTTTCTCAGCATACTCTACTGTCTGCTGAAGTGACATTATTGAGTATCCCAAATGCTCTTCACACTACAGAAGGGGGAAAAAAAACCCCAGAGGAACAGAAAGAAACAACACCCCTCCGTGGGAAGTAGGAAACAAATAATCACTGGGTTTAACAAAACTGGGGAGAGGTTAAGAGCTCTCAGTGCTTCATAAATAGATTTTAAAAGAAAAAAGCTGCCATGTGGCAATACAGCTTCTACATTGTAACATCATGCCTTGGTCTCTCTTGATTTGCACGGTTCCTGGAGAAGCATGTTACAGGGATTAAAACCCTTTGAATGTTAATGTCTTCCTCTTTTGAACCACAAAGACTATTAATCCTCCTCCCCTCGTCTACCAACAGCTGCACTGTTTTTTCCTACTTAACAGAGTGGAACCAGATAGCATGGCATGATTGACCTCAATGTAAATATTGCTATTTGGTTTTGAACTGCTTGCTTTCTGCAGAATTTAACAAACCTGACATCAGTTTATCTGCAGCACAAATAACAAGTGTTCAGGCACCTAGAAACCTCTTTCTAAACAATTACATCAGAATAACTGTAAAAATAATTCACTACCTTATTAAAAAAAAAAAACCAAAACAATGCTCTTTACAATCCCTTCAAATATTTACAGTGTCTAGTACAGGAAGTCAAACTGGAATGTTCCCAGAGAAAGGGCATGCATGTATGTACCCAAATAAACATGTATATATAAATATATAGATTATGGAAAAAGGAGTATTAAAGCAAACAGCTACTGTTCAGTTCAGTCATGATTCCAGCATATACATCTAGAGGCATACATAAAATCTTTATGAATTAATCTGAACCCTATGCATAACACTCATTCAACTGCTTCATACAGTTTGCAAAATCCAGATTTTAATGTACAACTGGACTGATAAGCTAATACAAACCCTGGTCTCTCTATATAATCCTTTAGAGTCCCAAACTTCAAAGCCAGGAAAACAAATCTCCTATTTACTAGTCTTGAATTTTCACAGGCACTTTACAATCATTTTCACATTTGGGCTTTCTCTATCCTTTGAATTATTTAGAAATATCAACACTACAGAATCATATTATATGTAAATTAATAAGGAACTACTGTAGTTTATGTTCAGAAAACAGATTATGCTGGTTAACAAATGGAAGTTTCCATTTCCAAAAAGAAATCCTCAAAAACTCCACCATCTTTCTGACATAGTTCTACAGCATTGAAGCCTTTGCCATAAATTATTATTTTCAACATATTATTTTCAATACAAATTATTACTTTCCATTTATGTGCACTCTGCTGATGCACTTTTCAAAAGCCATGGTACTATTGAGAATGTAATGCTTCATTTATTTCTGTAATTCAAAAGCAGCCCAATCTGTCAGACAGTGTACAGGCTTCAATTGATAAGACAGAAAAGAGCAAGTATTTCCACATAAACTACAAATGTTAGTATTGTGCATGACCTGGCTAAGGAACTTAACATGACAGATGGTGAACTTTTAGAATAAAGATGCTTAACAAGAATTTACCATCTCATATTTGTGACACGAGCTACAACTAAGAACTGAATTATTAACACGCTTTCAATAATAATCACAAAGCTATTTTAGAGAGGAATATCAAAGCATTTAGAATTCTATTTATTTTAATAAAATTTTTTATGCATATGTATTCTTTTCAATTCATCTTGGATACTTTCTATAGAGGTGAAACTCTTGATTACCTTGCATTTCCACTAAGGCACCATTACACACAAAAACATAAGAGTAACAGTCTGCTAAGTGCATGAAGGCTCTTACCCCCAGGGTTAAACCAAGGTGATTCAAGGTAGCTTGAATGTGCACTGGTGGACTTATAATCTGAAATAGGAATCTGCATGAAGAGAGTTACACAGCATTTGCTAGGTAGCACCCTGCTTACCACCTGTGTGTAAAAAACCCAAGCATGTCCCACACGAAATAGATTAGAGATGTGGTAAGAGAAGTGTAATCTGGGGAAAGAAAAGCATGAGAGACATGAAGGATGGATTCTAAAAGAATTCAGAAGTTTTTAAATATCATGCCTGGGTAAAAGAGAGATGTTTAGATGACATGAAAGTTTATGTCAAAAAAATTAGCAACTAGTTCTATCACACTAAAAAGTTTTAGTACTGAAAACATACTTAATTCTTTATGGCTCACAAAGGTGAATCATGTCCCAAGCCCTTGCTTTCTAGTAATTAAAAATACAACAAATAGAAAAGAATGATGAGTTTGTGAAACAGTTTTAAGAACACGTGCAAGGGTTTTGTCCAAAGACTGTGAAATAAGGAAAAATGAACCCTAGTTCTCTGTGTCTCCCTGAGAATACTGTATCTGATCTCTATTGACACTAATCATACATTCTCTAGTCTGGCAAATCAGACTTAAAAGTGACTATAGATGTAATGAATAACCTCACTGCATTTCACACAAGCCTGGCAATTCAGAAATGATGTTAAGACAAATAATTGTCTAAGCACTGCATAAGAATTGAAAATCATATTGTGTGTTTAGCTGTTCTTCATACAGAAGTATAGACAGATTTTGATGTACTCTCAATTCAAGGAAAGAGGGGGTGGAAAGGTGAGAAGAGGAAGAAGAATGCTTCACATAGCTTAACACTGACCCATTCAAGCAGTCAAGGAGCAGCTTGGAAGAGCTCCAAGGCCTAAAGTGGCTCCCTTTCCAGTTTTGCTTGGCCAGATGGAAGATGAACACATTTCAGGATTTCAAGCAGTGCTTAGGATTGAATATCTGATGCATTACTCCATTTTTAGCTTTAAAAAAAAAAAAACCCTAAAACTTATTTGCTTATTTCAGGTAGTATTTGGTTAAAATGTTTTGGGGATAAGATCTAACATAATGGGGAGGCTGGGGAGGGAGGGGGAGACAAGGGCAGGGGAAGAAGACCCTTAACAGAAAAGGGGAAACAAAGTGTAAGAACTCTCAGAATCTGCTTGGTGTGGAAGCACCATCCTACCTTCCACAGATACCCTTCCCCCTCACCCTTCAACTTATGTAGAGCTCTTTTATAGCTAAATATAATTATTCTTATCTCCTTATAAATGCTAATTCAAAATCTGGAAGTATGCTGTTTTATTTCAGTTTATATTCCAATTGTTTTGTTTCTCTGTGTCATGCAAATGTTTATTATCTCTTAAGCTAATGAAGTTTTTCACTATTTAATCTTATGCTCCTTATTTATCTGCTAGTTTTTTCAGTATTACTTATGCACATTACAATGCTAATGAGACTACCCAGTCTTTAATGGACACCCTAAGAAATTCTGTATGGGATCCAGGTACACCGAAATATGCCATTGTTGCTTTCTACTAGATAAGGCTAATATCATATGAATTAATGACAGAAATGTAACAGATGTTTTCTTTAAATTTAAAGCTCTAGAATGCTGTGCTGTCTTTGCTGAAGGTCTTTGGTCCAGTCACCCTTTGCAGTCTTCTCTGCCACAGATTTGCATCAGCCCTTCTAAAAAATAAGTACTCATAGTTTTAAATTACTATGTACTGTAAGAAGGATTCTTTTAAAAACCCAAGAGAACTTCAGAACAATAAAGGGGCACTGAAGGATAAGAACAATGGTTAGAAACTACTGGCAAAATTAATTTGCCATGCTTTTTGCTAATCAGAGTCACCAACAGAAGCCATAATACAATAAACCAGCAATACACTGTTGATAGGAGACATTGCTTTCTCCTCAAGGGAATTTCTTTGCAGTTGTCCTCAAGTTTAATCTTACTGCTGGGGCATCTCCTATTCTTTTTACTAGCCCAGGACCAGGGTAGAGCCTAATAAGCTACCACCAAAAACATTGAAAAGTAGGCTGTAAACTAGATTATGCACTAATAAAAGAAACACTGAAATGCATAACTTGATTTTTTTCACACATCACTGTATTATTAGATTTTTAAGTCACACCATCTGTTTAGTGCAATAATGCTCAATGAAATACCAGTTGTAAGCAGGAAGTCAGAGGCAATTTACAACTCATATAAGGTTTCCTTCCAGAGAAGAAAGGAAGAGCAATAGAGCTTAAGTTTGTATTGAGAAGATTTTTAAACCTATACCCTTTCTAGTTTTGTTAAGGGCTATACAAACTAAAAATACCCCTTCTTGCTCCTATCCATTCTAGATATCCTATTTGCTACCAACATGTTTACTTCTGATTCAGAAATTCAGGCATCTTTTTTCTCAGGTATAATATTGGAAAATATTTACTGAAGGAGAAGACCTCAACTTACCTGATGAAGATCATTGCCCAAAACATATTCCTGAAAGTAACCAGGTGCAGCAGATGATGCCCGAATGGCCTGCCACAGTTTATACTGACAGCCTCCAATATAATGAGACTTAACACCAGGAAAATGATTGTAGTTTCTAAAAACAAATGCTTTCAGTGGCGTTCCTCTGTTTACAATGGTGCTTACAGCAGCTACCTAGTGATTTAGGAGAACAGAAAACAGTTATCTATGATAACAAAAACAGTAATATGAGAATGACAGCTTCCCACAACATGAAATTCAATTTATACATTAAATGTGCCTCTGGAATCCTACTTTGCTCATTATTTATTTAAAATGTCTATCTAAATTTTAAAAACTGAAAAAAACCAACCAAACTCCCTAAAGAAAATGTTATTTTTAACTTGAAATTAATTGTTTCCACTGGCTATTCTGTTTCTACCAATATCTACCACTGATATTTAAATAAAAAGCTATGTCATCTGCATGATTTGAACATGGTTTGCCTTTATGAACAGTAGTTTGTTCTCAGAAGTCTGTAACTAGCAATGCAACAATATCATTAAATACAGATGTTAGAAATGTCAATTAATTTCTTCCTCCTAAGAAATGATTACTTACTATTGCAACCTGAGTTAAAGGATTGCAGGAAGAATCTCTTGGGGGATGGGGTGGGAAGAAAAAAGAATGAAACATAAGTCTTTCAAGGTTTTAAAGATTTTTGTAAGGACACTGAAGTGCCATTAACAAAAATAATGTATGTAAATCTAAGTGAAAAATGGTATTTCCTTAAAACATATGACAGAAAAATGTACATCTTACAGATCTAACCACATGAGGTGAGCGTACCTATAGCTATGGATAGTGTTACAATGTGCAAGACCTTTTTTTTTTAGTGATGATGCACCTAGGCTGGTTGGCACTGTCAGAACAATACTCCTTAGCAGCCCAGTGAGTGTTCAGTTCTATTTTGTTTACTATTTTACAGAGTAGGATGTTTTTAGGAAGAGTTACTCAACAGCACTACCAGCTGATGCTGTGGTATCACTGTATTCATTTCCAGTCATCAGCTATGTAAGTGAAATCATTTAATTCACAATAAGCCCATCCTTAGAGAAAAATAAGAGAAGTATAACTTCCATATAACAACAGAGAAGCAAAACACATGCATGATTTGTAACTCCATCATCTGATGGAGGAAAAGTTTCCCGGTTTTATCAAAAGGAAGGTTTGGTTCTAAGCAGCACTAGAAACAGTAAAAAAAAAAAAAAAATGTTGGAAAATGTAATAGAAAACTTATCAAACCCATGCTTGCTTTTATTTTTGGTAATACTCATATGCACTTACACTTCTAAGTTGTGAAGTGCTGAGCACCTTCTGGAAAAATCCATCTTGCCATGAATTCAGCAGCAGCAGCAGAGCTGCATTTTTCTGATTTTTTTTTCTGTGCCTTGTAAGAAGTGCCACAACTGCCAGCACTACAAAGCTATTACTGGGAATAGCTAGTTTCAACTCTATTTATATGCACATTTTACTTCTGAAGAACATGGAATGAAGCCAAAGATGTTGGTTCATAGATAACTTTCAACTCAATGTGGGATAGCTTCTCTCTGAGAGCAACATACCACTGCAGCCTTTTCATGTCCTTGTTTTAGACATGGACTAGGAACGCAGTCAGTCAGGTGCATGTTTCTATGTTTAGAAAAATGTGAATATCTTCCATTTAACAGTAAAGCATTGAATATAGTGCTATGACACCAAAACACCTGTTAATTACAGATTGTTCTGAAATATCTGCTATTATATTTCTCTTCTTTCTTCACACCCTATCATTCACCAAAAATAAAATACCCCTGCTTTCTCATCTTTCACTCATGCACTGCTGCTGTATATATATATATATATAAAAAACACCTCTCCAATTAATTGATGTCCTTTATATCACACAGGAAGAGAAGAAATCTCAGGGCCTATAAATGTGATTGGGGAAAATCTGGTGATCCAGACAAAAGTGAGGAGAAACCCTAGTCTCACTACGCAATAACACAGATCACAGCTGACATGACAGGATCTCTAGGTACTAGACTTCTCTTACATGGAAAAAAGTTCATGAAGTTGACCTAGTATTTCTCTGCTTATAAGCCTTTTAACATCTCAAACATATTCTAATTTAAAGTATTAAATAAGATTATGATAAATTACTGCAGAAACTAATGAATTTTTATTCTTTAAAAGCATGGGTTAGTTCATACGGAAGCCTGGAGAGCATATCACAGTCATCTATCTACCTAATACTTTTCTAGGGCCAGTACTCTTACTCAGAAATCTCAGATGTACTTGTGGAATACACAACTAGTATTTACCTTAGAGAATTGTACTTACCTTTGGACATCTGGAATTTCTTGCAGTTTCAATCATAAGATTTGAGCCCATTTTTTCTCTACAAGTAAGTGTAAAAAATAGAAAATGCTCCATCAGTTTAGCATGAACAAAAGACATACAATTTTATCATCCTTACTTCTGAAAACTTGGCATTTAAAAGAAGCAATGCTTGGCTTTCACTTTAATAATCAGATTTCCATAGTTGACTTCAATGGACAGATATTTCAGACCCTCTAGGCTATGGGAAAGAAGTCTAAAGAGTGACTGAGGTCTTGATTCAGCGACTCATTTTACCATATACTTCACCATAAGTCATCAGGATTATTCAACTACTTACTGACAGGAAAACAAGTACTTTATTACATCTAAGAACCAAAAAAATCACCATCTTCATTTATCAGTTTTACAGTAATGAAAATTATCATACTGAACTGTTATGAAAACAAAAGGCAAGAAAGGAGCCATGCTACATGACTTAGAAGAAAGAACATCTACATGTAATTTTCTACAACAAAAATTCAACATGCATTTAACATCCCTTTTCTGAGTTTGAAGTTTTTCATATGCACACATTGTTACCAATCTGACAGTGAAATCACAAATGGTCAGTATTGTAATTTACCATCACATCAGCATTAGGGTCAGGATTCTAATTGCTGACTAGACGGTAGCCCTCCTGCACAGTGCAGGAGACTGGAGGATACCAGCATACTAAACAATAATTTCATATCAGCAACTATTTCAATTTTGATTTGCTTCCAGTAAAGTATAAAATGCTATATGCAACATATAAAATGCTACATGCAAAGCCAACTCTACAGAGTGGGCTTTCATTTAGAGCAGCAAGTTTTATTCCTCCCCTTAAACAAAGCCCACACAAAGCACAGGTGCTGCACCCACCTTATCCTGCAAAGACAGTTTTTAGTATTGCCACACTTTTTAAGGTGATTCACAGAATCACAGAACGTTAGGAGTTGGAAGGGACCTCAAAAGATCCTCCAGTCCAACCCCCCTGCCACAGCAGAATTCCCTAGACCAGGTCACACAGAAGCGTGTCCAGATGGGTTTGGAATCTCTCCACAGAAGGAGACTCCACAAACTCTCTGGCCAGTCTGTGCCAGTGCTCTGCCACCTCAACTGGGAAAACATTTCTACGTGTATTCACATGGAAATGTCTATGCTTCAGCTTACAGCCATTGCCCCTTGTCTTGTCACTGGGCTTCACTGAGAAGAGCCTGACCCCATCCTCCTGACACACACCCTTCACATATTTCTAAGCATAAATGAGGTCACCCCTTAGTTTCCTCTTCTCCAAGCTACAGAGACCCAGCTCCCTCAGCCTTTCCTCATAAGGAAGATGTTCCAGCCCCTTCATCACCTTTGTGGCTCTGTGCTGGACTCTTTCCAGCAGTTCCCTGTCCTTCTTCAACTGAGGGGCCCAGAACTGGACACAATATTCCAGATGCAGCCTCTCCAGGGTAGAGCTACTAACCACACCCCTTCTAATACCCCCCAGAATCCCATTGGCCCTCCTGGCCACAAAAGCACACTGCTGGCTCATGGTCATCCTTCCATCCACCAGGACCCCCAGATCCCTTTCCCCTTCACTGCTCTCCANAGTTTAGTTGCAAGGATGCTGTGGGAGACAGTGTCAAATGCTTCACTGAAATCAAAATAAACCACATCCACTGCCCTACCCTCATCTATCCACCTGGTTATGTCCTCATAAAAGGCTATCAGGTTGGTCAAACATGACTTCCCTCTGGTACACCTATGCTAACTGCTCCCAATGACGCCCTTATCCTTGATATGCCTAGAGACAGAGTGAAGGATGAAGTGTTCCATCACCTTTCCAGGGATGGAGGTGAAGCTGACCGCTCTAGATTACCTGGCTCCTCCTTCTTGCCCTTTTTGAAGGCTGGAGTGATGTTTGTCTTCCTCCAACCCCCAGGCACCTCTCCTGGCTCCCCAGACTTACCAAAGATGATGGGAGAGTGGCCTGGCAATGACTTCTGCCAGCTCCTTTAGCACCCACAGATGCATCCCATCAGGTCCCATGGATTTATGGATGTCCAGATGGCTTAGCTGTTCCCTAACCCAGTCCATCAAGCAAACTCCTTTGTTATCCTAACGTCATCTGAAGGCTCAGGCATCTGAGGCTCCTGAGCACAGTCTCTGACAGTATAGACAAAGATGGCATTCAGTAACTCCACCTTCTTATAGCTCACACTACTGTGACTGTAGGTAGCAGCACATCTACTGTTAAAAACAACACCTTTACCAATCTAGTCAGGTCAAAAGATAAAAGCAGCTTTAAACACTACAACAGCAGTAATCCTCAATGTAGACAGTACTCTAGAGTCGGAGGTAGGACAATTTACTGAATTTACTGTTCCACTACTGGGTATCTTGTGCTTGAAGGATGGCTGTGTATGTGGCCTTGAGAGAGAGGAAGGAAGGGAGATAGCTTCTGCTCCTACAATTGGAGATTGCTGCTGACACAATTTTTGAGACTTGAAAGACATCTAGTGATTTGCATCACTTTTATCTGCTCCTTCCTAAAAATCTGTAATAGATATTCTTTCCCAAACTCTGAAGGCAAAGATTAAAAAACTGCAAAAAGCAATATCCACTGCTTAACTGTAGAAACTATCAAACTAAATAATTATTTTCTCACATCTTGTTTCTTATGAAGGCCAGGAACTGATGCTTCAGAGTAAGTAAAAGAAACCCCTTAAACTACTATGCAACTTAGACAGTAAAGTCTAAAAGAGAAACATTCTCTAAAACGTGGTAACTGGTACTGTAAAGAGTATTTTAAAAGAAACTGCATTATGGATTAATATAAAGCATTTTAGTATTTACTGTATTTTAAGTTCCAAGCATCACATACTGAATCATCTTGTTTGATCACAAGCACACAGATGTTTCATGAAACTGTCCATGACAACACCCAAATCACTTTTGATATTAAAGTTAGTTTAAATCCTGTAAGCATTTTACATTTTTCCACTCATGGGTTATTACTTTACATATAATTTCACTTGGCATCCTCTTTTCCCATTTATCTGCTTTGTTTGTGTCTGTCTGTGATCCATGTCCTCCAGACATGACCTACTTACACAACAAGTCTCCTTTACAAATGTTGCTCTTTCATTGCTTCAAGTTACTAAGATTGCAGCACTTAGTGAAATACTGCTATGAAGAACAGATTGCCAAACATATGCTGAAAGAAACATTCTAATAGGCAACAGCCAGGGTAGAATCAAACAGTCTGGAGAAAGATCATGCCACTTGAAAGGCAAAATTGTTAACTTCTACCTGCTTCTAACAACAAAAGTACCAGCAAACTATGATATATTTACTAAACCTATAGGAGATATTTCTATTGCATTTTCCATAAGGATACAGAACATTTCACTGATGATAATGCTGCAAAATTGGTTAAGTATGTCTGAGTGACTAGCTGGTACAGAATGTGTTGCCCATCTAATCACTGGAGAGTGGTCTCAGTTTGCACTTCAATTTGCATAACAAATACTGGTTTGAAGTATTAATACTTATAATCCCAAACACATGCATTATCCACTTTCCTACCAACAGCTTTTACTCTCCCTCTATACAGTGCTTGGTTGCTTCTCAAGATTACAAATTCCCACCATGGGATTTTAGGTAGCTTGTTAAAATCCCTAGGTCCTCACCAAATTTCTCCAGTAGTTTCTCGAGCCAGTATGAAAGAAGAAAATTGTATACGTAAGCAACAGTTGAAAGAAAACAGAAAAGTTGGCACTATATGCCAGCTTTTTCTTACAAATACAGTTCAATATTTCTTTGCATAGACTGCTACACAGTAAGTACAACTTCTGCAGAAAGGAATAAAAGTAACTGATTAAAACCAGTCCTCAAATTTCAATTCGAAGAATATGGAAGAAGCATTAAAAGAAACGTTTATGTAAGACACAAAACCAACTCCATACAGCACTCAGAATAAAAACTCAGTTAACAAAAATCAGTTGTTCTCCGAAATGGAATTTACAATTTGCCTCAAGAATGCAGGCAACATTAACCTAATGCAACATTAGTTTAATTATCTTCAGCAAGAAGTTTTTGACAGAAAACAATACCATCAATATCATGATAGGGCTAAACGTATATTGTGTGCCTGCATGCTGTAAACACACACACTCTACATCAAGCAAAGCTCACAAGCCTATTTAATCATTTAAACCATTTAAACAACAAAAACCCTCCTGGCACAAATAAAGCTTTTAAATTTAAAACAAAACATAAACCAGTTTTCTTATGCAATAACTGAAAGTTAGACCTGACCTTCTTACTGTCATAAAGAGATGCTATAACCCTGCCAATTCCCTTCGTAGTTCTAGGTTTCCACATCACATGAAAGCCAGCAAGCATCTCTACTGTTTCAATAAAATGTTGTGTAGACATAGCACCTCCCTTCAACATTGCAGAATTAGGTCAACAAAAAGTCATTTGTGGATCAGTAAATTTAATTTTTAATTTAATCTATGAATAATTTAATAACTGCCTGGCTTCTGTCTATTGCACAGTAGAGTGCTCTACCTCCCTTGTCTTGCATGTAGCTGCAAAGAACAATAGTAATAGTACTGTAATTCAAGGCATGTAAAATACTTTCACATGAGGTAATTCTGATCTTCAGAAGCCTACTTCTGTTTGGTCAGGGGAGGAGAAAAGGAAAGTCAGTGAAAAAGCTCTTTCCTAAAAAAGAGGAACTCCAGATATCTGAGAAGAACTACTCATGACATCTATTTGATAAGTTTAGGACTAAAAATATGCAAAACCAGTAAGAAATGCCTGAAACCTCCCTCTCTCCCTCCACTTCAGCAAAGAGATCCTTAAAATTCAGGTATCACAGGTATTCCCAATATAATGTCTTGAAAAAACTCTTTCAATCCCACAGAATAGACTAGTCACGCTCCCAAAGGAACTTTTCATTACTTATCCAAAGAAACTTTTTACTATTTTACATTTACTCTCAGAGAAGGTTGTCTTGTTTCAGCTCTTCCAATAGCAGTGCCAGCTTACACTGTTTAGGAAACTATGACATTAGTTTGCTAAAAAATATACAACAACCAAACTATGAATACAAATATAGATGAACAACACTAAGTAGCACAACTTGTAACAGAGTAATTCCTTCCAGTGGCTTTTCCTGAAGAGCCATTAATGCATTTGTATCAACAAACCCCATTTCATTGGCAACTCTGACACATTGGGTATTTTTTCACTGCAATCCCTACAGCTCCTTTCCCTTTTCAAACAAAGGGGCAGTGGGCAAAACCCTTCAATATAGCAGCTAAGATTAAAAATCTCTACTACAGCACATTATTTCATTTCTCAGCATGTCTCCTGTAAGAAAAAAGGCACAGCAGGTGTCTAGAAAAATTAGTAGCAGATCTATAATGAGTCAGACCAAGCAGAGCTGGCAAGCACACAGGAATATAATCAGAAATCAGTGCACTAAACCTTACTTCACTCCCCAGAAACAGAAATCATTACATTAAAGGCTTTCAGTGTTTTAGTAAAAATGAAAACAGCTATTTCAAAGGAATGAGAGTATAAGCTAATCCTTTCTAGTTGTTTTAAGAATTTGTTTACCAGTGAAACAATGACAAAAACAAAGGCTCTCAGGAATTACACTAATAATTTTTCACCTGACCATTTTTTTACTTACTTGAGCATTTTCTCCCATATGTCACTGTCATAAAAGGCGTGGCTCCAACCCATTTTGACTGTTCCAACAATGACATTCTGCTTGAAAACATCTGATCCTAACTTGCGATACAGTTCTTCACAATCATCCAGAGGGATATGGAACAACCCCAACATAAAAGCTAATATAGCTCCTGAAAAAGAAGTATTTTGAAATGTAAAATACAGCCTACAGTAAGATTATAAAGATGGATTACCACTTAATTTAGTTCATAGGTTAGCAGAATATCTGTCTTGAAAAGGGAGAATCAAGTGACCTCACTTCACTAAATTCCTATTCAGAGATCATAAACTATGTTTTAAAAGGATACATACAAGATAGGAAGAGTCTACTTTCAAAAACTATCAGAAGCTGAAAACCAGCATAATTTCATTTTGCAGATCTCATGTATGCAAACCAGTATATGGCAGAAAGCAAATTAAATCCACTGCTTTATGCAGAAAGAGAAATGAGTATGAGAAATCTATGCTGTGGTATTAAAAATGTATTTGGATTATTGCTTGCTATCTGACACACTCAGTAAGGGAAAATGTGAGGAAAATTCTGTAAAAGGAGCTTTGACTAGTTTAGAATACATTTGGTTGCAATCATTTACAATTAGTCATTCATACACACTGCCATCTAGTGTATGCCCCAAAAGAATTATAACCCATCCTTGTAGGAACAAAACAACAGTATCCAAAAAGCATGGCTACAGAATATTATTAAGACAACTGTGGAAAGATACAGTGAATGCATCACTACAATTCTTGGATATATTAAACTAAAAGGGACATAGACAACCTTTAAATCTAACCGTGCAATACTGTAAGGACATGTAATTACGCATTAGGAATAATTAGGACACAATTTTTCCTATTTGGAAGTGAATGCAATAGGTCTGAATAAAATTAATTTTAGAAGGAGTAAATTATTGAAATAGAGTAAGAATAAAATGCAGATGCAGGAAAAACTACATGAAGTTACAGATGGCTTTCAAGCAAACTTGACTTCCAAGCTTCTTCTGCTCTCACAAACTCCACCACCATGATAGCTGAGCATCAGAGGACTGATAATTTTTCAAAATGTAGCATACATGCTTAATATAACCTGGGCCTACTTGTCACATCAAAGTTTCATCAAGAGAAACTAACTCAACTGTTAAATCACCAAATGCCTGTATTTACACAGACTAAACATTCAGCAGCAGAGAAACGCAATTTTCCCAAGACATGCAAATCCCCTGCTACCTGCTTTTCCTCTTAACTCTCCAGCAGCAATTCTACAACATCATGCTTTTGCTATTTTGGTGAATAGTTTCAAAGACAAAGAACCACAGGGAGATGCCAGCTTTATTTAAGGAGGCTCTTCAGCTGCAAATCACAGAAGTCTGGGAGAATACATGGGGGACTAGTCCCATGTAGTTCTTAACAACTTGGGAGGAGTATTTTGGGAGAGTATGATTATGTGATATGAATATCCTTATCTTACAAAGTTCTTATGCAAACTCCACAACATCCAAAACTGATGATCAAAGAGACCAGTACAATTCAGATGTCTTTGCAGTAAAACGCACTGCAAAGAACCTGCTTAGAGCACCTTTGATTACAGTATATCAAAGAACAAATCCTTCACACAATGCATCTGAATGTCACTAATTGTTAGCTCAATACAGAAATCTAGCAACAAGGTGCATTTTTAGAATTTCTGGAGCAGGCCAGCACATTTGAAGATGTGGTAGTATGCACTTTGTCTGATCACATTCTCTGGATGTTATAAACTGCTCCCTGGGGCTGAATTCTAAGCACACCATTACTGAGAAGCATCACTGATATATCAGGAGCCTGCATAAGCGGTGATAGGAATATACAAGCCACATCCACAGTATACCTGCAGATAAGTTGTCCTTGGTGCGTTAAGGGCTCTGTGCATCTATAAAAGCATGTCATACTCTGGAGAACAGTGATAACCACACTCACAGAACTCCTAGCAGGTCAGTTCATGAGGCAATGCCACTTCCTCATCTCAACAGCCTTGCTTTCTTTGGATTTTTGCACAGAGCAGGCACAAACTCATTACATAATTTACATTAACTTAGTTCCCCATAAAACAAGGTTTCACAGCCCATCACTCTGTTGCATGTTCTTGCAGATTTTCTGCTGCTTCCATGCCCAGACATCATGCTCTGCAACTATCAAGTGACCTAACTATGCAGGGCCCATTAGAGCATCATTACGGTGTTCTTTCTCTGTGACTGTCTGCATTTACACCCTATGATGACCAGTGAAGAGATGTACAGGGAAGCTAACTACAAAGACAGACTCTGTGACGCTGAACTCAGAGCAACCTGTCTATTTCTAAACCTCAAAGGCAAAACAGCTAAATGGTATTAAGAGATAGGAAAAGCACAGCAGAAAAAAAAGAGACTGCAATCCACAGAGGCATCCTTCCTATCGTTTAATACATCACTCCTGTAAACTACAATTCACGTAGCTGCAAGACTGTGCAAATCCTATTATTCTAAGCTAGAATATTGCAGACAAAAGCTTGATAGTGTAAACAAAGCTTAAAGGAACATACTAACTACTTATTAGCAGTTACAAACCCCAAAATCTGGTAAAGAATAAAGTTAATTCTAATTGGAGCAGTGGGATCAAATTAAGAACATAAGGCTTCCCCATGAAAGATAAGATGTCTTTATTATGACTGAAAAAGACATTAGAGAAATGTTCTGTAGTGAAACCATCTTCCAAAAAACAACCACTCACTGCTAAATTAACTAAAAAAGGATTTTTTTTCAAAGACTATTACAAAGGTAAAGCAGAGAACTATACTGGGCCTACAAACAAATTCTGCCTAGTAGACCTAAACATTCTCCTCTTCTCTACTGATTTGATCCTATTAAGCCAATCTCTGGAAACATGAACATTATATCCGCTCATGGTGATCTGCATTTAATGTTATTTCTGAATTTAACTGTATGGAAGATACATGTACAGTGCAAAAAAACTGAAGAAGAATGTGGGTTTCTAAAGGAAACTGATCTCTTGAACTATACTGTATCTTATTTTAGAAATCAGCATTATGCTGCTACTGGTCTAGCATAATTTCCAAAAGAGATGACTGTGCTTTAGAGTTTCCTACTTCCTAGGGAAGAGTAACTTGTCACTGAGTCACAACAGTAATTAACGCTGGGAGGGACCTGTAGAGGTCATCTAGTCCAACTTCCTATTCAAACAGGTTCAATTTGAACAGGTTACTCAGGACTTCATCCCTAGAGATAAAACTCAGCTGAGGGAGACTCCACAGCCTGTGCAAGCAACTCCTTCCAGTCTGACCACCCTTGCAAGGAAAACATGAATCCTTATACCTAATTGGAACTTCCCACATTCCAGCTTGTCTGTTGGCTCTTCTCCTATCACTGTGCACCTTCAAGAAAAGTCTAGTTCCAGCTTCTCTGTATTTTCCCATTAGCTGAAACAACAATGTGGCTTCCCCTTAGCTGTCTCTTCAGGAGGCTGAACAAACCCAGTTTTTGCACTCTCTCCTGATGTACCATGATCTTGGCCCTCTGCCAGACTCCCTCAGTACATACAAGAGCATACCTAACAAATTAAGAGGCTACTAAGTAGCCTGAGACTAGATATGCAGAGGTCAAACAGAGACCTGTAATCTGTTAGGCATGTTCCTGTGCATATAGGCCAATACATGGTCAGCTTTCTTTGCTTCAAGTGTATGCTGATGATTCATGTTCAACTTGTTCCAACGTGACCAGGTCTTTCTGCAAAGCTGGTTTCTAGGAAGCCAGCCTACCTCAGATGGAGGACTTTGTATTGTCTTAGTAAACCTTAGGTGGTTCCTGTAAAGCCATTTCTCCACCCTGTACAGGCCAATCTGAACAGAGGGCATCACTGTACTGACCACTTCCTCTAATTTAGATCATCCAAGATCTTGCTATAGGCACTCTGTGTCCTGCTGTACAGGTCATTAAAGAAGACAGGAAACACTACTGGCTCAGTATCAGTCCCTGAGGGACATTACCTTAATTATCTGTAAAGCCCATAAACATCCAAGATATTTTTACCTGTGTACAAAATGAAGGTTTCACATTCATTAAAAAACCAGAAAAATCAGTTTGAAGTTGCAAGTGTATCATAAATCACCTAAGTTATTATTCAGAAGAAAAATAAAGGCTTTAAAAATCACACCTGTGCTTTTCCAACTTACACTTCAAGTCAGAAACCAGCAAAACACATATTTATTCTCAGATATTCTTTTACTATATTGGTAACAAAATTCCAACTTGTGGCTTAACAATTACCTGTGCTCACACCACAAATGTAGTCAAAAAGTTGATGGACTGGCTTTCCAGTTAGTTCTTCTAGTTTCCGTAGAGTCTGAAGTGCAACTAAACCCCTGAAACATAAAAATCCCTTTCACATTCAATAGTAGTTTTATCTTACATAGCTCTAAATTAAGCCTATCTTTGCTTAGTTACAATTAATTATTTAATATCTACAACAGTAAGAATCTTGACTATTTCAGGGAATGAAAGAGTAACAGAACACAATTAAAACAGAATAATGAATACTAAATATAAATTACATACTCAGGCATATCACAGAAGTATTCAACAGCTATAGCCATACTGGTTTATAGCAAAGGCTCAGGGATGATCAGCCTCTCTGGATGTAGGCTCAGGACACATTTTAGCTGCATCCACACCACACATCACCTGAAGTCTGGTCTTATATATTGGCTATATTAATGCCACTTGATGCACAGTATTTTTCAGTCTGTGGGTTTTTTTCTGACTCGTTATATTTAAAGCATCCTTCTTTCTACTTTGTAAAATGTTTATGGTTTACCATGAACTTTTGGAAACACAAAGCTTGAAGTTGTAACATACACTTACTCCTTAACTGATTTTGATGCAAGTAAAAAAATACTATGGGGAAATAAAAAGTTTGTGAAACTGTATTTCTGTAATGTCTTCACTTTCTACCAATTAAGATTTGTGAATCAGTAAATACATCCCAACAAAATATGCCCAAAACTACAGCTTTTAGTAAACATCAGACTTCAAATTTCATCACAGACTTCTGCTACTACTCTTTATAAATTGTAATAGTACATAAATTAATGCAGATCTACAGCACATGTAATGAAGGACACGTGGTGCACAAATTAAAGGAACAAAGAAGCATTAGTTGTAAAAGAAATGTAAAATAAAAGCATGGATAGAATAGCCTTCACCACTAGCCTATTCATTCTTTTATGAGACCACTTCTGCTAAAGCAGGTCACCCTCCAGAAAAGTACAAGACAAAACAATCATAACAGCATAAACTACTCATAGCATTTCACACCAATTTTGTATTTCTGTGATTAAACTTGGGAGCAGACTAACTCAAATAACCATTTACTTCCAAAAGGAGAAAGCACTTAAGTGCGTAGTTAACTTAAAATGGTTAAGTAATTTCAGTGTCATAGGACTAGTAATGCATGGAAATTAAAGAACAAATGCAAACAAAAGGTATAGTCAAATGTAACAGAAAAATAAACTATAAACTGCAACTTTGGGCATAAACATATCAAAGAGAAACTAAAATTTTATTTCCAGTTACAATATGAAAAAGGCTACAAGTATATAAAAAGGCAGAGGTTTTACCTTGTTCCTCCTCCATCAATAGCGAGGACTCGTATTCCCCAGCCTTTCACAGGATCTGTATATCCAATTATAGCTAAAGTCTCTCTAACAGCAGCTTGAAGACTTTCATCATTTGCTTGTCTGAGTCGCAGCAGGCATGGGATTAATTTTTCCTATGGATAAATACATGTTTATACCAAAAGAATCTATGCTGAAATTCACTAGTTTGGTATTTAAGTATAAAAGTAATATATTAAATTCAGAGAAAAACTTCTTTAAATCTGTGTTTACCCATCTTTCTTTCTAGCAAGGGAGCGAAATCCTGTAGCACACACCTCATTGCCAAAGTAACTATCTATCAGAATTAAGCAATCAAGGTAAAAAGTGCATCTTCTAAGTACACCACTACTAAAACAACAAATAAAATTCTTGCTCACAGTGAGTAATTTTTAAATGTACAAATACTATCACTAAGATATAGAGTATTATAATCAAAATGGGAGTAGTGAATGTACTCTTTCATTATGAAGTAATTCATATCTATTCATGTGGATGCCCAACCTGTACCCTATCTGGATGATTCAGCTGGCCTGTACTCCTTTCCTAAAGATCTCTTTGCCAATAGTTCTACAAACTATGTCACACACGTCACATCTTTGATAAAGGCATGAGACTGACAAATGCTGCGATTTGGCCAGTACTGCTAGAACAGTCTACCACCCACCTCCTGTCCTCTCACTGCAGGATAGAGATTGAGTAGGACTAGATTATGTGAACTTTTTTGATGGTTACACTCCACTCTTGTCAGCTCTCTTCGCAGGAAGCATGCAAACAAGCATAGAAACTGTTGCACATATGCAGATCAATTGTACTGTACATTCCCATCTGTTTAACTGCAACAGAGGACACAGTGTACAACCTTCATCTACCACTAGAATAAGCTATATCTATCCACATGACTACGCTGTATGCTTCTAAATTAAACACTGGAACCTTAAGAGCCTTTAGCTAAATTACTGATAGTTTGCACACGAATCTGCTTGAACCAGAAAAAAAAGCTATAAAAAACCCCCACATTCACACTGTAATTTTTACAAATAGAAAATATTACTAGCCCAAAAGCACAGAAGAAAGTTTTATGTTTTAATATGCCAATCATCTGCCAGATAGATATTTTTGTCTCTGTAGAAAGACTGTTTGCACCTTAATTGCAACTCCTCTGCTCTCTGGAAATTCTAGAAGATGATAGGTCAGTTCTTCAACCCTGCTGATACAGACTCTTCGATTAGAGGATCTTCGTAGGGCTTGAACTAAAGCTCGAGTCCTGTTATCAATACTCACTCTTGCAATAATCTAAAAAGATAAAGTTTCACAAGTAACATAAAACTACCTTAAGAAATGTGTACTATTTGTCAAGAGCAATTCCAAATGGTTATTTTAAGATTTCTCAGAAGCAATGGACAGCATGTTGTACTAGAGATCTGCTACACACTCTGACTAAGCATTGCCTAAATGTAAACAGGCAACCATTAGATTTTTTGTTTACCAGGAAAATAAACAAAGGCAGCTCACAGCAACAAAGCACCAAAGAGGTGTCAGCATGTACTCTGATGTATTTTCAAGACAACTCTGAAGTCACAGTATTTGCACCACAAAGGAGTACAAGATTACTGTAACTACAATAAAAAAAAATCAACTATAGCTATCATTATGTATGTACTCTCTCTTTGCATATATATATATATAAACACTAAATATATGTATATACTCTACACATATGTATATACATATATACACTTTATACATAAACTTACACATATGTATTTATATAAAATGTGTATAAACCTTATATATGTACATGTAAGTTTACACATACATAAAAATGTATGTAAATATATGTATAAAAACTATACAAACATAAGTACAGATATACACACAAATGCATGTGTACATATATGTACTTATATGCATATATACTTAAGTATATGTGTGTATATCTATGTAAACCTATAGATATGTAGATATATATACTTACATACAGATACATACACGTGTACAGTATATATATATATATACACACACTTGTGTATAAACACATATATACATGCAGTATATATATACACACTTGTATAAAACATACATTCAGGGAACACTAAACAAAAGACTTGCCTTTTCTCTCTGAAGAGACAGATGTCTTTCCCTCTCTTCTGCAGTCTTAGCCTCTTTTGCCTTGTCCTCCTCATCCTTCTCAGACACTTCTTGTTCTGGCTGTTTACTCTTCTCTTGGGAAACAACTTTATTATCAGATCTTAACTTGGGAACCAGCCCACCAATGTAACTGTCTACAAAAGCTTGCACACTGTTACTGGGATATGAAAGAAAGTTTGCAATACTTTTCTTAGTGGAAACTGGAACAGCAGTGTTTGTCTTTTCAGCACCCAGAGTCTCTGCTTCAGGAGCTAAAGCAGCTGCTGAATCCACTGTCTTTTCTCCATTCACTACAGCATTTTCTGATGAGTCAAGCTTATTCTTCTCTTCACTTTTAGAGTCCTGTAATAAAGCATTCTTCTTTTTCTCTTGATCCATGGCAGAATTATTATGAAAGTACAAGTTGATATGATCAGCTACAAAGTTGTAAGTCTCCCCAAAGTTTGTAGAAAAGTGGCTTATATGAAAAAGGTTGTTTTCAGTAGACACTGAATCTTTTCGAGTATCTTGACTAGTGCTGCTTGAGCTTACTAACACAGACTCTGAGGTTTCATTTGAAGCTGGGCCTCTGTTGCAATCCTCCTGAGTTCTGGCATCTGTGACTTGCTTATCAATTTCTACATTTGCATTGATGTTATCTGCATCTGCATTACTTTTATTTGCTTTTCCCAGAGTACCTGAGTGAGACTTTAATCGAGCTATCCGTGAAACCAGTTCACTGTGAGTGCCAGACACTGCCTTTGAAACAGATTCTATGGTACTCCTAATTCGGGACATATGACTGCCCACTTTTGTAAGTCCTTTGGAAGAAGAAGTTAGAAGTTTAGAAACTCTGTAGTATAAAAATTCATGGCTGTAAATGTATTTGTTATACCAAAATGTTCTGCTTCTGGCCCATTTACACCGAGGCTCACTTGTGTGAAAAACTCTTGGGTGAATGGCATGATTTATCCTCCAGCAGCCTTTAGGTCTATACAAATGCAGGCATTTGTCTCTTTGCTTCCACCAAAGACTTTTTCGATTAATAACAAACAACAAATATGCATCTAAAGATAAATGAATTGTCATAACTTATAAATAATTACACCTTTTCTATGTTGCTTGTCTACTTCATTCCAGCAAATATATTTTGGTATCACAGTGTTATCTGAAAAAGAAAAAAAAACAATTAACAATGGAAACCCAAAACCAGTAACAAGGTAAATTCAAATCACAGTTGCTTAATGCTGACGCACCTTACTTATTCTTTCACTAAAGACAGATAAACATTCAAATCAAGTAATCTCATGGGAATATCTACTGCTCAAGCATTTGGTAGTGTCATCAGAACATTTTAATTTCAACATATTATTCCTTAAAGACCAGTTTAAGCTCACCTTGAGCAATATGCAACAGTTGTCAAAAACCTTTAGTGACATAAGAAAATAGTTTGCCAGACTTTCCAATAAAGTGAAATTAGCATCTCTTTAGCAAACTACCTTGTGCACAGACTAAATATCAAATCAATTGTATTACCACCTCTTTACAGAATTCCTCCCAGGAGAGAAAGAACATGAATCCTTTGAGCAAAGCTTCAGTACCAAGACTCAAGTTCACCAAAACATTCCCATCCTAAGAAGTAAGGGCAATATATAATCCTTACTCTACAGAGAGAGACGTTTCTGGGGCCAATGAGATTATTACACAATATACAAGAGTTGCATTGAAACCGTAGGCACAAATCCCCTACTGCCTGAACAGCAAGCTGAGACTTCTCTCCCTCCTGTCCCAGGTGCCAGAGGAGGTCACACAAACTAACACTAAAGTACAAGCCGAGGCGATACCTCCGCAGGCAGCAACATTCTTACTCACAGTTTCCTCAGCGACTCCCTGAACCTAGGCTATCCAGGGTTCCAGGTCAGGGCCGCGGGCAGGCTACTATATAGGAGCACGGTCATCCCCTGCCCCGCGAGGGGGGAGTGCGTTATGGTTTCATGCCTTGCGCCATTTCGTGGAAAAGATTTCGAGAGCTGCCGCGTAAACAAGCGGCGAGTCCCCTCCTGTCCCATTCCGTTCTGTTCCGTCCCCACATGCCCTCAGCCCTACCCGGCGGCGCTACGCCGCGTCACGCGCCCCCACAGCTACCTCTGCGTCACGAACGCGCGTCCCGCGTGCCTGGCACGCGCTCATCGCGCCCTCCCTCTCCCCCATACATCCCCCCAGGGCGACGCGGCCCACCCCGGTGGCGGCGGCAGATACCTGCTGGCCAATGGCTCCCGCCTTCCCCCCGCCCTGCTCCCTAAGAGCGCCGCCGAGCGCCAGACTGAACCTGCCGCCCTCGGACCGCGGCCCAGCGCGGTGCCACCCCGGCGGAGCGGGCAGGACGAAGGCGCGGTAGGGACAACAACGACAACAACTGCGGGCAGCAGCCGGCTGAAGCTGCGCCAACCGCGCCTGCGCCGCGCCCTAAGCACACCGGAAACAGCTGAAGCTCCGCACCACCTCACCGGCCGCCGCGGGCTTTGGGGCGGGGAGAAGGAGGATGGCCGGTGTGACGCGAGGCTGTTGCGCGTCTCGGAGAGGCGGACCTAGGCAAGGCAAGGTCGCGGTGGTGGCGGCGATGGCTGGTGCGACTGCGCGCAGTTCGCGGCCTGAGAGGAGGACGTGCGGAGCTCCACGCGGTGGGCGGGGCCTAGTCGGGCAGGGCGCGTCTGGCCTCAGGGTGGCCGTAGCGGGGAGGAGCGCCGCGCAGCGCAGCGGGCGGGTAGTCTTCTGTGGCAGGTGTGTGAGAGAGGATTCGCTGCTGCGTGACGCTGCTGGCAGTGCGAGGTTTGTGGTGCCGCCCTCTTGGAGGGGCTGTGAGGGAGAGGAGAACGTGGTCCTCTAGCCGGCCTAGGTCCTCTGCAGCCTTCCGATGCAGGCGCTGCGGGTGTATTCCGCCACATTCTGCGAGAATCACAGACTCAGAATCGTTAAGGTTGGAAGAGACCTATAAGATCATCAAGTCCAAACATCAGCCTATCACCACGGTGCCAGTAGACCATGTCCCTAAGTACCACATCTAGATGTTTTTTGAACATCTTCAGGGATGGTGACTACACCACTGCCCTGGGCAGCCTGTGCCAATGCCTAACAACTCTTTTAAGTGAAGAAATTTTTCCTAATATCCAAACTAACCTCCCCTGATGCAACTTGAGGCCATTTCCTCTTGTCCTCTCCATGGTAACCTGGGAGAAGAGACTGACCCCTACCTCCCTACAACGTCCTTTGAGAGAGAAATATCAGGAAGACTGTGTTTTACATAGGTTTGACAGGGTTAGGAGGCACCTTGGTCTTACCCACCCACCCAGGCTTAAGCAGCCTGTGAGCTTCCTGCCTTCCTGGCCTGTCTGAAATACAATTTTCATGAAGTTTCCTAAATTTTGGGTGATGATGGCAAAAAGTGGTGAATACACTGCATGCCTCGATAGGCTGATGAATGCCTTGCTTGAAGGTTGTGAGGATAATGTGGTGTTTGTAGTTTCAGATTCCAGTCATCTGCTTTTGATTGTTCTCACAAATTAAAAAGTGGAATTAATTTCCTTACCTGGTATTTTCTTCCCCAAAGGAAAATCTATATCCATTACAAAAAATTATTATAAGACATGTAAAAAAAAATTGAGCAGATTGAACTTTCTATGTCTCCCTGTGAGAGACATTCTTCAGATCTTTAATCTTTTGAGTATTGACTGAACACTTTGTAGTTCCTGTTTTGCTTCCTGTCAGTGTGATGCATTTACTCTGCCTGGTTACCACATGCCCACCAAAGCTGCTTTTATTATTCACCCTCCATCAATAGGACAGGGAGAGAAAATAACAATGAAAAGCTTGTGAATCAAGATAAGGACAAAGAGATTGATCTTACCAAGTACTGTCATGGGCAAAACAGACTCAACTTAGGCAAATTAAAATTTATTGCCAATTAATAACAGACTGGGGTAGTGAGAATTGAAACCAAATCTTAAAGCCTCTTCCCCTCTCCCCTCCTTTCTTCCTGGCTTGAGCCTATATTTTCTCTACCTCCTCCATTCAAGCAGTGCAGGTGGAAGGGAATGGGGGTTGCAGTCTCTGCTGCTCCTTCGTCCTCAAAAGTAGGACTCTTTACGTTCTTCCCCTGCTCCAGTGTGGAGTACCTCCCTAGCGAGACAGTCCTCCATGAACTTCTCCTGTGTGAGTCCTTCACACAGGCTGCAGTTCTTCTCAAACTGCTCCACTGTAGGTGCCTTTCACAGCATTCAGTCCTTCAAGAACAGACTGCTCCAGCATGAGTTCATTACAGGGTCACAAGTCCTGCCAGCAGACCTGCTCCTCTCTTCACGAATCCACAGGTTGTGCCAGGAGCCTGCTTCAGCACTGGCTTTCCATGAGGTCACAGCCTTCTCTGGGCATCCACCTGCTCTGGCATGGGGTCCTCCATGGGCTGTAGGTGCATGTCTGCTGCACTGTTAACCTCCATGGGCTGCAGGAGAACAGCCTGCTTCACCATGGTGTTCACCACAGACTGCAGGTGAATTTCTGCTTCAGCATCTGGAGCACCTCCTCCTCCTTCCTCACTGTCTATATTGTCTGCAGAATTGTTTCTCTCATATATTGTTGATCTTCTATCCCAGCTGCTGTTGAACAGCAGTTTTTACTCTTTCTTAAATACATTATCACAGAGGTGCTACCAGTGTTGCTGATGGGCTCAGCTTTGGTCAGCAGCGGGTTCATCTTGGAGCCACTTGGAACACAGGGGCCTTTCCAACACAGGGGCAGCTTCTGGTATCTTCTCATAGAAGCCACCCTTGTAGCCCTCCCACTACCAAAACCTTGTCACATAAACCCAATGCAGTGAAATTTGTGCACTCTTAAAAGGGTATGAAGGCAAGACTTAAAGGAAGTATTCCAGTATCACTTCCTCAGTGGCCACAAATAGCTCATGAGCCACTTATTGTCTAGGATCATTTTTCACAGGACAGTGGTAGTTCACATTCAGGTGCTCATCTGTTTCCTCCTAAATGCTTTCAGTGTTGCTGCTTTGTGGACTGCAGTAGCCTGTTCTGCAGGTATGGCCTGCCTGCCTTGTCTGTAGATGACTACACATCTGGTTGTATTATCTAGTGGTAGTTTACTCTGGCCAACTGTTTTTAAGGCTTGTGTGCTATTCCTTATCATGGGTTTTCATTATATATGGTTAAGTTCATTTCAAACAGTGATGGTGCCTGCCCTAAGTGTGAAATGTAGCTAAGCAGGGAGGTTTTGTTGCCTGTTGTTTTATGAGTTTCTTCAGCTGAAGGCCACTTGCTGTTGCAAAAGCAGCACAGCACACTGCTAAGTTTTAGACTGTGGTTGCACTTATTAGCTTAAGCAGCTTCCTCAGCTGTGTCTGCCCTTGTGCAAGCCCCAGGACTCATTTGCTTGGCAATGTGGTGAGTTGAACTGGGTCTCATCAGATGACTTAAGAAGCAGGGACACATCTGAAGCCACAGTCTGAGCTGTCTTTAAACGTGCTCACTTGCATTCTTTAAATCAACAAAGGGTTAGGCAAAACAAGACCTACAACTTCAGTAAGAAGGAAGTTTGACCATGTTAGGCTTCATACTGCCAGGGCACATCCTACCTCTCTTTGGCAAAATAAGGTATTGGAGATAGGTGGCAATGGATCCCTTTTAGCTGCACATAAGTTATTCCTGAACACTAATACTTTCTCCCATAATCTCATTATAAAATTCTCTCTGTCCCTGCTTAGGCATTTGTCTCACCACTGGGATATGTACAGTATATGTCAATTCATATCTTTGCTAAGGAAAAGATTCAGGGATTTCACATTTCAGGTCTAATCACAAACCTATGTGTTCTTGCTACAGGGCTCTCTCCAAGGATGAGCAGACGTGTCTGATCTGACATGTTCCATGTTCAGGTCCATGATTCAACTTCTCAAAACAACCACACTCTCCAAAAGAACTAAAAAACACTGGATGAAGAAAGCTAAATCTATGTTTTCCCAGGCACACATTCTGCATCCACACTTTATCAAACATTTTGCCAATTTATCCTTCTCTCTACTGCAGTCATGATGTTAAGAAGAAATGATCTCAAAGTTCTTTATTCAAAAGATAGACACTTCAACTAAGCTAATTTTGTAAGCTCTCTTAATAGTGCAAGGTAGGTAGATTCACCCCATTGGACTAAAAGCCCATTTTTAGGTAAGACAGATAAATCCATGTGCAGTGTTTAGAGAGTGGCTAACTCCAATTAGTTTTCATATAATATGAAAATGGTCTCATTTATCACATTTTGAGATATATCTTAATAGGATGTACAGTAACTGTTTTAAAAATACTTTCATTTCAATACTTTCCATGGGAAATCTCAAGCAGGAATTTGTTGTGATTACCAATGGGGATTTTGTCAGTCTTTCCTACGTTGCATATCCAGCACACAGGCTCTGTCAGAGTGATGCCTTAAAATGTGATAGTTTCCTATTTAGAGCAACACTGAAAGTAGTTTGATTTTAAAGAATGCTGTCCCTGTAATGTAATTAAAAAGTATAAAAGGCTTTCAGAATGTTTTCTCAATGTACATGTTTGTACTTGGTTTTGTAGGTAAGTTGCAAACTTTCTAAAATCAAGTTACAGATGAGATTTCTTTAGTGTATGCCACAGTGACTTTTGTCATGTTATAGCTAAAGTTTTGTGATGATTATACTACAAGGGAGTTACCTGTGTTCATTTATATGTATGCTATAATTTTAGAAGCCATTAATTATTTTTCACATTACCATTTACACCTTAGTCTTGGACTGCTGGCTGGAGAGAAAGTCATAATGTATTATGAGGCAGTTTGATAAAAATTGGACATTTTCTGGAAATAATTGTTCCAAAATTTGTATTTCTAGGGCTGTTTTCATCTATGAAATAAAAAAGTTTCCTATTTTCTTACACTCTCCTTCACTATAAAAGGTGGTGCAAATACTCTGAAGTTAATTCTGGAGCTCCTTAAAAAATTTAGTCTTTTTATTGTTATTGCAGTTGCAGAATTCAGTGACTTTCGCTTAGATGAATTAAACTTGAACAGAGCAACTTCCAGGAGATAGATATTAATTCTGAGAAAATAATTTTGCATATAGTTCCACTGTACATTTGATACAAAGGTATTATATGGATAGCATTTGAGTATATACAGGCAGGGGTTTTATTTTTACTTGCCATACTGATGGTGGATGGTATCCTGGAAACACATCCTTGTCACCTAGGAGACACAAACAAATTGAAAAAACCCAAGTATTTTAAAGCACCGTGACAACTTAACATACATTGGCAGGGTAGCATTCTACTAATAATGGCATATGAGATATTTGCTTAAATCTAGCATCTTCAAGGAAGCTTTAGTATGGCATAGACAGAAGCAGTGTAGTGTTCCCAGGTATTTTAAGCTTTGTAGATGCAGAACGCAGGTATTCTGCCTCTTAACGCTAGATGGCAGACAAAAATGGGAAAACATTTCCCTGTTTTCAGCGATAGAATGCTGAAAAATTAATTTGCAGCTTGAATGAACATTCACAGAAAGTTATCAGAACATTAAGAGTCAAAACCATTGGACACAGACACAAAATATCATGCTTATGATAGCATGGATACTTTCTGCAGCCTTTCATTTGACTGTGTTTTTTGGCACAGATACTGCAAATAATCAAATGGAACATTTTTACATTACTTTCTTATTGCTTTTTTATCTCTGTTACTTCCCTTCAATATTTTTCTCTTGCAAAGGAAAACTAAAAATTCTTGAAGACTCAGAAAGGCTTAAGCAACTCAAATAGAAAAGAAACTTTCAGAGAAAGCTGTCCTTGCCAGGTAGTTGTGAAATTGCCTTCCATAAATCCAAAAAAGCAAATGATAGAAGACTTATATTGCAACTTCTTAGTGCCTTTATCTTACATCAGTTACCTTAAATAATTAGGCAACTTTGCTGCTTATTGTCATTGAATCCTAGAAAATAATATGGAAGTAACATGTTTGCTAAGGAGGCAACTCACTTTCGTAGCATATTACAGATTGGTTTTCTAAATATCATATAATCCGGTCACCTAGCAGCCAATGAATGTTTTGGGTTGTTATGCCATTCCTCTCCCAGGTACATCTTTCAAAAGGAGTGTAGCAGGAAGGTCAGAATCCCCAAGGGTACATCTACACTGAATCACACAGGAAAAAGTCAGTTCATCTAGGTGTATGTAGCACCACACTACTGTGACTGCTTGCAAGATTTGAGCTACTTTGTGTGCTGTGGATGGTCTCTGTGCAAGCACAAGGTGCTGTTAGTTAACAAGACAGTTTGAGACTGCTGTTCAAAAACCTGCATTGCAATTTGTATTATGTATAGATATGTAGTGCATTTATGGGACTGATAACCAGCAGAGACTTCATTGCTATTAAACCATGATGTGCATATACAGTACTAGAACCATAACAGATCTCACCAAGTCCCATCTGATTTTTCCCTCTTTGTGCTGCTACTGTGGCTGCACAGACTCCAAGCCAGCCTGGCTACCTTCAGTGCCACACTGAGCAGTGCTGGTAGCCTTTATGAACTATAATCAGAAGACACACAAGTTATACCCATAGTGTTTTTCCTGCTGGGGTTGCTCCAGGTGAAAAAAGTAAGTTTACTGGAACAGAAGAGTAAGTGCAAAAGTGAATATTACTTTTATGCCTCATGGTTGAGAAGTCATCTACAAAGATGGCCATAGCCTCTGGTCTTGGCTCCTCAGATGATTCCCATTATGCAATAGCTTTTGGTATGAAATGTATATATATGACCAAAGGCCAGACTGTGGCATTCACCTCTCAGTGGGAGTGCGTTAGCCACAAGGATAGAGAGCTACATCCCTTTTCCCAGGGTTTCTTCTTTGTTCCTTGAATCTTCCATTCTTTTGTGCATAGTCACTTAGTTTCAACAGGAGGAGAAAGAAAGCTTTTTCCATTCTGCCTTGCCAATAAGTTGGTGAACAGGAAATTGTCTTAGAGAATCAGAAATGAGTATTTAAACCTTTTCAGGCTGAAAATAGCACTGACTCCGTTTTCTTGCTTCACCTAGGTGAATACTCCATTGAAACAGTGTTGCACTCGATATTGTCAATTACCTTGTTCCTGTTTCTCTTCCCTCCTATTCCTCCTGTTCCTTCCCTCTCCACCTAAAGATCTTTGTTTTCTCGCCCCAGCTGAAGGAACTGGACAAGTCCCAGCCTGTTCCTTGCAGGAATGGTTGTAAGGCACCTTTACTGTTACAACCTCTGCATTTTGAATGGGTAGAGGGACTTGGCTTGTAGTTAAAACTTTAGATTAGAATCTAGATGTTGGATTTAGCTACCCCCTCTTCTGCCCATTTTCCTGCTTTGCTAAGTCCAGGCAGTTTCCTGATTCCCACACAATGTAAAGGTACTTGGATTGCTAAATGAGGGGTTTAGATTCTACTCAGGCAATTGGTACCCAAAGTCCTTTACACAGCTAACCTTGATTTTCTGTGCCTCCGTAGCTCTTAGTCAATAGTCTCTGGCCTTGATCAGTGCTTTTGTGCATTCTAGAAATCTAACTGCTAAAAACAAGAGTGTACCAATCAAATAATTATATAGTTGTTATGAATAATGCAGTTGATTACTTTGAATTTGAAGTTCAGACTCATGTTAGAGGTTATATTATAATCCTTTTCAGCCCTCTGTTATCTTTCAGCACTCAAGAACTGATGTAAATTTTGTTACTGCAGCATCTGGTTGAGAGTATGGTTGTACAAGTGCCAGACAAAATTCTTGGCATAAGTGGAAGGAGTTCAAAACACACAGTCTTTTTAGGTGCACTAAAATTAAATCAGTGTCCACATTGATTGCAATTGCTTATTCAGTATTGTCAGAGAAACTATCATTGCTATTACCTTTGTCTTTTCATTAAAACATTGAAATATGTCTGATGTTTGCACCAGACCTGGAGGTGTTGTGTGAGTTTCCATCTTAGTATTTTTCCCTTTATCAAAAAGCTCTGTTTATAACTTCTCACCTGTGGAAAAAGTACTTTGTCATTCTTCTTCAAAACCAGTCTATCATAGTTCCTTCTCCTAAAGTTATACATTATTTCTCCATTTTAATTTGCTCTGACCAGCCTTGGTATGGCTCCTTATCTGTCAGTTGTTTACCACAGCCCCGGTGGCAGGTGGACTGGCAGGCCATTTAGTGTCCTAATACAGAATCCAAACTACCTGGAATGCTGCAAATGAAAAAGATATTTTTTGGCAGAAGCCTATGTACCCAATTTGTAGTGATTTATTTCTATGTCAAGTTAAAGTGGCTTGATGAAAGTTGTGAAAGTACTAGTAAAAGCTCAGTACTGAATGGGTAAACACTATTAAAGTTGCACAAAATTTTACAGCAGCAGTGGGGAAAAGACATTATTTAGAGAACATGTTACAAGCTGTGGAAGATAATTCTTCCGCCATAACCCAAGTACATGAATTAAGCAAACCAGTTCCAGGCTTTGGGCTGAGTGGGTCTCTCACTTACTGCTGTCAGTAAGGTTTGTGAATTCAGGAACACACCCACAGAATGAGGTCAGAACTGGTGATTAATAAAGCTTTTAGTGAAACAGATTCAAAAGTTATTCTTTCAGACATAATCTTCTTAGGAATTAAAAAGAGGCAAGTAGTAATGTACATAGTTAGGTACTGTTATATGGAGACATACTGAGTTATGGACACAGGGGACCCATACATGTTGGTTTTTGTCTCTGCTTTAATGCCTGTGGCTAGTTCCTATTGCAGGATGCACTTCACTTAGAAAAGTTCCAAATTTTGGATTATTGTTCCAAATTATTGCCTAACAGTAATTATAGTAGTTTGATGTGTTGCAGTCCTACATTTTAAGAGAATAAAGCTGGATTTGTTGTTATGGAGCCCTTAATCTTATTAAAGTAACATCCCCTTCCTTTAAATACACAGTTACTCAACTGGGAAGTGACATAGTTGCATGGATAGTGAAAGGCATCCAAATTCTGTGTGTGCAGGGGACCAGTATTTGCATACATGTACACAAAGCGTAGGCATGTGCACAACTAGGAGCTAGATCCACATTGAAGGGTTTGAACTCCACTTTTGGTATAATAAACAGGGTTAGCAGGGCAGATTGTTGTCCCATGTTCATTGTAATGTTAATTTGAAAAGTTAAGGATAGTTTGTCGCGCTTCTGGACTGGAAGTAGATGAGATTTTGTGTTGTCCTGACATAGTCTTTTGGCTTCCCTAAAAATTCTCCTTCCTGCCTAAAGGTGATTTTGTCCAAATCAAAGCTTACCTCTTTCTAAGGAATAGAGTTATTGACTCTATTCATAATTTTGTGTCTTCTGTTGTGAAAAAAGCAGCAGCCTACCTTGCATGATTGTGTACGTACTGTCTGCAATATGTTTTTTTGCTCTCTTTTCTGGCACATTGACTTTAGCTGTTGCATTTAAGGCTGCTCTAGTTCTGTAGCCCCTCTCTAGTAACTTTGTAACTACATCAGATTGGAGTGAATCATTAAGCCTGGTCTGGAGAATCTTACTAATAAAACTACTGAATTAGCTATGGGAGGTTTCTTATTTTTAAGAAACCAGAACTGTAGGATGTTGTACCAGTAGAGCAGCAAAAAGGTGTAGATAATTTTAGTACATTAAAGATGACTTACAGTTTATCCACTGTAATCTAGAAATAAGCAATATTTTAATACTGAAAATGGGAATCTAGCTTGCTGTAAATAGACCTGTGCTACAGGATGAATCCTTGAGCAGTACTCGTGTAACTTTGGCTAATCTCCTCTGTGAAAGAGTCCATTTGCTAGCCATTACACTCCTTCCAAAAGGAGTTCTTGTCACAGAATCATTAAGATTGGAAGAGGCCTTTAATCAAGTCTAATTGTCAGCCTATCACGACCATTTCATGGTATGTATTTGCATCACTTAATTCATCTCCTCAAAAGCATTCTCTATCACTAGGGCAATTTCAATGCAATACTATGTTTTTTAATCTACCCTAGAATATATTACTAAGGAAATGTTTTATTTTAAAAATATATTAAGAAGGAGATTTTTCTCCCATCTTCCTGATAACTGAATTTTTTACTGCATACTCTAGTCCTTTTCACCCTATGAGGTCTGTGGTAGCTGGTTTTTACACTTCAGTATTTGAAGAGAAATAGAATCACATCAGTACTAAGGAAATAAGTTATGATTTTTCAGAAATCCTCCAGAGATGTAGCCAATCATGCAAAAATTTATTTTTCTTAATTAATTGGTTTTCTTGTCTTGACAAGTGCAGTAGCAATAATTTGCTAGCTCTTCAGATCTACAGAATCTCACAGAGAAGAGAGGCAAACCTGGGTTTCTTATGTCAAAAGCAGACAGCAGTGTTTTCTACTTGATCTTTTCTTATATAGGAACATTTTAGAACTTGCTTATGCATTCCAAATTAAAGCAGTGCACATGTATTATCTTCACAAGTTGTATTTAATAAGTAATGCCTGCCATTATATTATTGACAGGCTGGGACATCACCTCTGTCATGAAATTCACCAGTGCCAGCACAGGCTTTAAGTATGAGGCTCAGTAGAGCAGACATGTCCTGTTCAAGATCACGAACGCCTCAAATACAACACTTTCCACAAGGCTCTCAATACCTTCTGTTCAGCCTGGGGGAGGGATGGCTTCAGGAGGCCTAAAAGTGTTGCCCAGTACCTACAAGAAGGCTGGCAAGAGGTCCGAGCCAGGCCTTTACTGAGGTCATGACAGAAGAACAACAGAAGGTGGTCAAAATCGGGGAAGGGTCTAGTGGCACACAAGAGAAGCTTTTTTACAATTAAACTAATCAAGCATTTGCAACTAGTTACCCAGGGAGGCTGGGATCTAAGCTCTTGAAGGTTTTCAAGACCTGACTGGACAAACTGTTAGGTAAACTGATCTGGATGCAGTGTTGTCCCTGCTTTGAGCAGCTCTGTGATACTGTCATTTTAAGCGGTCCCCTAAGTTTAAGTCTTAATCAATGAGCTGAATCCCTCCCCACTAGCTAACCAACAAACATCAGATGAGAACCCACACTGAGAAATTCAGCAAAATTTAATTAAAAAGTGCCTTCCCACACAACTGAAAGTAAATAATTTAGGAAAAAGAATTTAGCTTTGGAATGAAGCAAAGCTGGGCCACTAGAGAAGGACATTAATGGAGTAAAAGAACAGCTGAGACTACATAAACATTTTCATCTGTTATCCTGTTTTTCTTTTCTCAGTGAGTTATATTCCCAGAGTGGATTCTTATTCAATATATCATTATCCTGAATGCCTGCTAGCGTGGGTGATAAAGATGGAAAGGGCAGAATTATAAAGTTATGAAACCATTAACATATATTGAAGTGATTCTATGCAAGATAGAGTCTTACATCACCAGGACAATTTGTATAGGGAGGACCACCACCTCCCTTTTTATAAACATGGCACTTTAACCTATGTCTGTATGCCTGGTCTGACACCTATTCTGGCAGGTCTGCTGCCCAGATACTGTGTACCTGTGTAGTTGCATGTTCCCAGGGATCTTGTTGAACTGTTATAGGTGTAGATGACAAAACACATTGGCCTGGAATACATCCAATACACTGTGCATTGTGAAAATCATACAAACATATGTATATATACATATATGTATGCATATGTATGTATACATATATATATGTACTATATTCTGGTTAGTTTTCCCAGTAGTACCCCAGAAGTGACTTATGTTGCATATTCCAGTCTTTTTATATATAATTCCTTGATCATCTTTCAGATCATGGAACAGAAATTTATTTTTGTCTTCCATGCCTGACCCTGGGCTTAGTTTGCTATTCAGCATGTTTGTGTTTCAGCTTGCACAGATGCACATATTTAGTCCATATCCTGCTAGAAGAATAGAAATCTCACCTGGCTTTTTGTTAACTCACAGAGTGAGGATGGCCAAGGTAAATGATTCTGGGGCACACACCTGAAATTTTGTCTCCTTCTGAAGGCAGAACTGGAGATCAGCCAGACTGCTCTACAGTGCAGTGTTTGCCATCAGTATAACTCCCAGGGGTTCATGATCTGTGGCTAGTTTAGTTACTCTTCTGCAAGTTCCTGAGTGAAGGGAGGATGAAGGTAAATGCAAAACCATTTGTTCTCTTATGGCCTTGCTGTTTCCCACTAATCAGGATAGATTCCAAACTGGGGGGAGAACTAAAAGAAAACAACCTCAGGCATCCAAGTTTCCTATAAATAGGCTTCATTTAGGAAAAAATAATCAAGTATATTAGATTAGAAGTTGTTGTGTTTCATACTCTTTGCAACATGGTCTTACAGAAAAGCTGTTGTAGACTCAGGCAGCCGCAGCAATGTTTAGCCAAATCTGGATTATGGACACTTATAGCTGCTGGTGGTGGCAAAGTTTCCTGAGATTGTTCAGTTTGTTTGTTCTCATAATCTTACCCTATCCTCCCTTCAAGCATTAACATCAGTCCCATGATGGGTTGGAAGGGGGAAGAAAGGAGAGAAAAAAGATCACGCTGGTTTTATAAACTGTTGTAGTCTACCTCAGCATCCTGTTTATGACTTTTACCCTTCCCATGTCTATAGATAAATGAAAACATTCAGTGCTAAAGAGATGGTAGTGTGTCTGTGAGATTCCTGAGCTGTTTTTATAACTTAGTCACAATCACAGAGATTAATCGGTGTAGGTACAGTATTTTAACCTTATTGGTTTGCTCTTCAGAAGAACTTAAAATTACCAGTTCCTGTCTGTGACCAATAAGATACAAGTGCTTTAGCTTTAAACAAGATTGCACACAAAAATATGTTATCTTTCATATTAAACTGATTCATTTTATTAAATCTCTTTTGTGATTAAGAGGACAGACTGAGGGAGAACAAATGAAATGAAATGAAAATTGCTATTCTTAGCTGCCCCTAACAATTAGCAAAGGTCATACTGGAAGGTCAAAGAACTATGAAATTCTTGTGGTCATAATGCAACTTACTCCACAAAAAGATAAAGGATTAGGTATTGAAAAAATGACCTCCCTGCCTTTAGCAGTGTAGTAGAATAAAGACCCTTGGAAATTGTTTCATTGTAGAGACCTTTTTCTCAGATTTCCCACTGAGTTTTCTCTTACTTTTCTATTAAATTCTCAGTAGACTCACAGTCCCATTAAAAGTAATTTATTTCACATGTGTTGTTTTCCATTTTGCTGAAAAAAACCCTGTAAGACTTGACCTCATCTTGAAATAAAAAGATTATTTTTAGGGCAGTACAAATATTTTTCTTTTTATTTTCTTATTATTTTTCCTCTTTTTTTTAAGAACCAGGTGACTCCAAAAAAGAGAAATGGGGGAAAAAAAAAAAGCTTGGAAAAATGCATTTCTCTTCTGCATTTAGGATGTGGTCATGCCCCAGGAGCCTAGAGAATTGCAGTTATGATGCTCCTGTGCTCAGGGGCCCAACTTTCCATCTCCATATAAACATTCTTCTTGCCTCGGCCGAAGTGTGTGCTTCTGATCTGCTTAAAAAAATATGTGCAAGATCTCTCCTGAGTAAGATAATTTAAGTATGATTTTAGCCACAGCTATTTACAAGTTGGAGTTCTGACTGAAGTGAGTAATTGAATAACGTTGAGCTCCTGAAGTTTGCCTTTTATTTATATATTTCTCCCAATTGTGTGGCTCGGTTTGCCATTGGCTGCAGTCCCTGCAGACTGCCCGAGGGCTCTGCAGTTACATAAGGCTCTGTCTGCTGGGAGCCTATATAAAGCCTTTTTGCACGCCAGCAAGAGGCAGAATTTTATCAAGATCCAGGTCCCACTGCTTTAGTTCACACAAGCAGGAGATTTGCTTGAAGATACACCGAAACCTGAACCTGAGCTGGTTTGTTTGCTAGCCAGTACTTCACAGCTGTCAACCTGAGTTGCAAGTAGCAGCTACTGTAAGTAGCTTCCTTGCACTATGAAGAATTTTTCATTTCCTATGCAGGATAACACACATCAGACTGAGAGTCCTCCTCCTCCTCATCACAGATTCCCGAGTTTGACAAATCAGTCAGATCCTGTTGGAAGACCAGAAAGAGATGAGCAATTAGCTCAAGTAGAGATTGCTGTACTGGGGGTCATATTTCTGACAGCGTCTGTGGGCAATTTTATTCTCATACTGGTGCTGTGGCGAAGAAGAAAGAAGCTTTCTAGGATGTATGTGTTCATGCTTCACCTCAGCATCGCTGACTTAGTGGTAGCATTTTTTCAAGTGCTGCCTCAACTCATATGGGATATTACAGATGTTTTCATAGGGCCAGACTTCTTGTGCAGAATTATCAAGTATCTACAGTTGCTAGGCATGTTTGCCTCTACTTATATGATAGTGGTCATGACAGTGGACAGATATCAAGCAGTTTGCTACCCTATGGTCACTTTCCAAAAGAAGAGAGCTCTCTGGAACATCCCCATTTGCACCAGCTGGTCTATATCACTGATTCTTAGCCTACCACAGGTATTTATCTTTTCTAAGACTGAAATATCTCCAGGTATCTTTGAATGTTGGGGTGAATTTATTCAGCCATGGGGCCCAAGGGCATATGTGACTTGGATTTTTGTAGTTATATTCTTCATTCCCTCAGTCATTCTTATCGTGTGCCAGGTTAAGATTTGCAAAATAATCAAGAGAAATATACATGTGAAAAAACAGAATGAATATGAATTAACAAACCAGAAGCGAGTCCTGCCATCCCGAGCAAGCAATGGGAACTGTATTTCAAAGGCTATGATCAAGACTGTAAAAATGACAGTGGTGACAGTTGTGGCATATGTTCTCTGTTGGTCACCTTTCTTCATTGCACAGCTGTGGTCTGTGTGGTTCCCCAGTGTCATGACCGAAGGTAAGATACTCTCCATCCTCATTCATAACTTGGTAACAGGCTAGCACATTGCCGGGGTGTTTGATATTTGCACTTTGCATTAGGGTAGAAATTACATGGGATTAGTTGAGTATGATTAAAAAGAAATCCCTGGATTGATTATCTACTCTATTTAATTAGGTACATAGAACTTTGTGTGTTATGTCATCAAAACATCATCTAAGTGTGCATTTTGTGTTTGTGTTTTGAGTCATTAATGAACAGCATAGTGGAAAGTATCATCTGTTCCAGCAAGGGTTTAGACTTTTAGAGGTTTTAGATGTTATAGAAGCAGAATTTTGGATTCTTGAGATGAAAAGGAGTAATTAACTATTCAAAGTAATAAAATAAATATGTCTTATTTGAATAGAACAGTGATTTTATAAGCCATCTGATTTTTCTTGAAGATAGAAATCATAGTGATGAAATCTCTGTAGCACACTATGAAACACTAAGAAGTTGCCGAGCAGCTGTTTATGTAGCAAAAAAAGCAAGCCTGAGCGAGCTATCAAAGAACACCATGGTGTAAACAAGATTATTCACCTATTCTAAACTCAAAGATATAAACCAAAGGAGAACAACAAAAAAAAGAGAATAGTTGTCTGAAATCTTCTGATCTTGGTTTTAAGAATTCTTCCTGTCAGTAGGAGTTTGAATCTTATTCTACATACATTTATATCACTATCTATGTCTGTATTTATCTGTACCTGTATAGCAGGTTAGTAATTGATTTTAAGTTTTATGCAGCTGCATCAAAGAAATGAGCTGCATGTAACTACTTAGCTCCAAAATTCATCCAGTAGAGTCTGCTTCATACCTTCAACAAATATGCATTGCATTGAATAAATGGGAATTTCCTGCTATTAGATTAACTTTTAATGTATGAAGAGGTGCACCAGAAAGCAGCAGACTGTGAAACATTAATGATTTGTACAAATGCTTTATTCACTGTTAGTCCTTTACCTATTCCATTCTAGGTTCAGCATTCACCATTATCATGCTCCTTGGCAATTTAAATAGCTGCACCAACCCATGGATTTACATGTATTTTTGTGGTCACATTCCATACTGCACAAATAAACAGCTGGAGAACATCTCAACTGAAGAGGAGTCGGTGGCCACGGGGAGCATTCATCTCGCAGACAGAGACCCTGAGGAGAACAGTACTTTTGGATAAATGTTGAGTGCTTTTTGTTGCTTTGTTACCTTTGCTATGTTCACAAGATGTATCATTATTTTACCACCATCCCTTTTTTTGTGAATAAGGAAGCTGGAAAATTGTCTTTTGTTGCATAAATATGTTCTGTAGCATATACAGGAAGTTTCTGTGTTGTGAAAGCCTGTCTCAATACTTCCATCAAAACTGTGTTGTCAGATGAATTCTTGTAAGGACTGACTAAGACACGGAAATGTATCTTAGATATCTTGTGTCCTGAAATACTTTCTCTTCTGTCATTCTGGATTTCTAAGTAGTAAAATTTTACAACTAACTACTCCAACAAATTGAAACATAATTGGAAAGGAATCTGACATAATTAGACTTGGATGTGTTCTCAAATTGAATCACAAATTGTTGATTATTCTGGTGTGATTGGGGGAGAACCTGGCAAATCTTGAGAGGACAGCAGAAAGTCAGAAAAATACTTTGCCACCTATTATTAATGCCTGTTTTAAATAAACTCCTTACAAACTGCTTTATAAAATGCCAAATAGCTTACTATAATTAAAAAAACCCCAGTGTCTTTGTGACACTAAACATCTACTTCTGTGTCAATTGCCAAGGTGGATCACAAGTAGCAGCAGAGTAACTGTCCAGGTTTGTGGCTTCACACCATGGGATTTGGTCTGCTATGTGTTCCCTGGTGTGCAAGCAGTTGACTGAAAGTCCCACAGATACACACATGTCTATATACATAGAAATGGGTGCTTTCAGTTGGTGTTCAGACCTATTTGTTCTAGAATGCTATTTATTGACAGTGTGCTTAGAACCCCCTCAGGCTCAAATTCAGTTGTTTCCCCATTGTGGTAAAAATAAATTTGCATATCTTTATCTCACAGTGCCATTTGCTTTCTAGTTTGTGGGTGTTTAATGCAGGTAGCTATTTATTCCTCTTTCAGTGTCTGCAATCTAATCAGAGGAGTGTGGAAGGAATATCATCAAGGCTCTTTCAGGTGCAATTAGAGTTGCATTCACAGAGATTCTTGGTAATACTTGTGTATCATCTACTTACATTATACTACATTTCATCAGTGCTATTCTCATTTCATTTTTATGAGTGCTAGCAATCTCAAATTTGAATGGGAAAGCTATAGAAGTTTGTTTTGTTTTGGTTTTTTTTAGTAGTCTTTAAACTATACTTAAAGAAATATTGATTAAACTAAACACTGGATTGTGAGAAGTGCTGCTGTACAATGGTTACACTTCAAGTTAGTGTGTGCTGATATGACTGAATATTCTATGATTTCTACTCCCTGTATAGTTAGACCAGATAGGGGGATGAAACAAATATTTCTCTTCTTTATAATGGGAAAGGCTAATGTCCCAGTCCAGCTGGTGAGAAGAACAGGTCTCTAGCAAGTAGGAAGAGGAAGAAGATAGACGAAGAAGGGTCTGTATGAAGTCTCTTATTATAATTGCAATTAATACCTTTTTCTTGCCTTTTTTTCCTTTCCTTTTTTTTTATCCCCTCTCTCTTTAATTAGTAGTTGTTAATTCTACCCCACAAAATGTTCCCTATTAGAGCAATTCTATAACACAAATGACGGTGTACTTGTCTGGGGTATGAACATCCAAGATGCAATCCATACTATTAATAGGGTATTTGTTATAGTCAGCCACTGCCTTTCCAAGGCTTTCAGTCAGAGTAACTCTTGGTTAGGTTCTCACTTATGACTTAATCCAATGGTTAATGGTGGTTTTATTTTGTTTTTCTACTTCTTTTGATTGCAGTTTGTTGCATAGTAAAATACACAGTCTTGAAAGGAACTGTAAATAGAAATGCTTCAAGGGATTACCTGTGCCATTGTACTACTGGATTTGCAGCAAAACACACTTAAAGCCTCAAATGTTATACATTTGCAAGGAAAACAGGCACTCAGATTGTGTGCAAATAGTCATCCAGATCCAGAACTGATGTAAGTCAAAGGGCTGCTCAGAGACTGCCTTGGAGCTGTGCCATTTTACACCACCTAGTCTGGCCTCTGATAGTTAAAAAGTATAACTCCTACTACTTACATTTCTTCATTGCTTGTATGTTTATTACTGGCTCTACAAATAATTTGATAGAGCTTGATTTCTCAAATAACAGTAGCTCAATGTGTTCTATAAAAGTCCTAGAGCAATATTAACTGTCCATATTTCAGATATTTTGATCATGTAATGAATGAAATACCAGAACTGAAGTTCAATAATTAATGCTCAGTGTCTGTAATGTTCAAAACAATATTTTCTTCCTTCAAGTGCTTTCTTTCTGATTTTTTTTTCTATTTTCTTTCCCCTGAGATCAGTCCTGCTGGTAAGAGGAAAAATAAAGGTTGCTGTACCACGGTGTGATGTCAAACTACAGGCTATGGACACTTCTAGTTTCAGTCCATCAGGAGGTGTTTGATCACAGGTATTCCTGATTCCTGGGTTTTTTCCTTTAGCAAAGTGAATTGGGCTGCTTTTTTGGATGTAAGTCATTATTCTGCATGACCTACCCTGTCTGCACCATGGGTAGCAGGTAGCACCCTGAAAAAACAGTCAAAGGACAGTTTGGTTCTGGTCCACATTTTTCTGTGAAAACTCATTTTCAAATGATGGATTTATTTATTTACTGTCTTGGGTTTTGTTACCACAGTTCAGTAAAAGGAGTTAGGTTCTTTCTTAAGATTATTGGTTTATGTTTCACAGTACAGATAAGGAGAAACGAAGACAATGTAATCTATCAATTCTCTATGGATTTATTACAGAAAAAAGCAAAACCCTTGCAGAATGAAAGGAAGATCACATCATGTGTTTGCATTCTTTACAGTCCAGTTTGAGAATTCTGTTATTCTACAGAACTGCTGTTATGTTTTTACAGCCAGTCCCAGTTCAGATACTTGTAAATGGTGAATACTGAAGCCAGAGATGTGAGGTGATAATCTCTTTAATCTTTCCATTAAATGCTTTTAAAGACAGTGCCAATTTCACTTTGATCACTTCGTTCTGATGATGGTAACTGGTTATTGGGTCAGATAAACTGCTTCTCTCTCTGCATTATTGAGAGAAGACTGGAAGTGTGATGTGGAGGCCTGAGTTGGAGCTGGCAGAGTTTATTATGAGAGGCAGACATGGCATGCAGACATGGCTGTATTGTCTAGTTCTCAAACACATGACCAGGATAAAAGTATCCTCAAGAGCTTCCAAATGTTAGCTATTCTTGGCTGAAGACTATCATGAGCAGACAAAGGCAAATCAAGACGATCCAGCTATTTCTTTCAGTCAAGTCCAGTTTGAGTTGGATTCCTCAGAGGATAAAAAAAGCAACCAAGCCATTTTCTGTCTCCATAAGGTAGGGATTTGGCCCTGGACACCCTGAGTATACACAGGAAACATCCATAATTGTGAACCAGATGATTCATACATGCAACAAAACAAGGAAACAAGATGCAAAGGAAAACAGTTCAAATGGGAATTGTATTATTTACACTATTGCAGTCAGAAATAATTTATTTGCTACTGTATTAGCAGATCCTTATAGATTTGAATTTAAAGGAAGTCTTGCTGTTAGAAAATCAGAAACAAAACCCAATGTAATTTATGCTACCACATCAAAACTCCAACTGTCATCTCAAACCCCACCTCTTCAGTCCTATGTGTGCCAACACCATGCTCTGATGGTCCTACGTGGAGCCTCATGATCTGCAATACAGTTCCCACACTCTACCCACTCTAATCTGTTGCAGAGGTACCCCAGGTTGTCTTCATTTTGCCTCTCTGAAAGAAAAAGACAGAAGCTGTGCCTTTTTCCTGGGCTTACCTGATGCTCCTGCTGTTGCCACTTGAGGACTTTCTGAAGGTCATTGCATTAAGAAGGGAAATTTTAGGCAAGTTTACAAGCCTTCTGTAAAATTTCCATTACTTTGTGCTTCATTTTTTCAGGAGTGAAAGAAAAAGAGGCTTTGAGCAAAACTAAGCAGGCTGTACCCATTCCCTCTTGTTTAGGTCCAGCACTTAGAGCTCCAGAAGTGCCTGCCTGCTGGTATGCATGTGCTTCCTTCTATGGAGATATTCAAAACCTGTCTGGACATTCTTCTGTGTGACCTGGTCTAGGGAATCCTGCTGTGGCAGGGGGGTTGGACTAGATGATCCTTCAAGGTCCTTCCAACTCCTAACATTCTGTGATTCTGTGATTAATACAGTAGTTGATGTCATGGAGCTGTCATAGGGCTGCTCTGTTGCTGCTCCTGCAGATCCTGCATGGAGCATGCCCACCATATACAGTGTCCTTGGGAAGTCACTGAGATGGTGGAACCAGGCTGGCAGAATACTTGACTCATGTATTAACTTAGTATCTTCAGATTTTCCTTTAACAAAGATTCTTTTCTATAAATGAAAGCAGATAAGAGGAATATCATAAATGTAGAAGTAGTCTAATCCTATTGAATTATAAGCTGTGTTGAGGCTATGAGGTAGAATTGATTCATTGATACAAAGAGTTACCTTGAGACACTGATCAAAAGAAACACAGTATTTTAATGCATTATCTGTAAAATACATGGAGGTACAAAAGGACTATCCTTAGAATGCTTTTGAATGCTGTTGTATAAATCAATTTCTAAGTAAATAATTTTGTAATGTCAGAAATATTGTTAGAAATAGATGTGTGTTATGTTAAATTTTAATCTTGTCATTTCATACAAACTAAGTTATAATTCTCTGGTTTTTGTCTATGCTGCTTTTCAAAATGGAAATACTTTCTCTGCCTTCAGGTTAAGAAATCAATTACAAATTTATAGTTGCATTTGTCCTGGAGGGAACTGTAGAGTTCATTCAGACAAGAATCTCAGAACTGAACTGCATTCAAATTGTTCATCAATCTCCTGCACCTGTAAGAGAAAGAAATTTTGCAAAAAGTATTATTTTTCCTAAAACTTTCAACATTTTTATTAACACTGAATATTATGTAAATGTATCATGAGTATGGTGTGCAGCTAGAAAGTCTCACAATATGGCAGAGCAGAAATATCCTTTACCTACAAAGTTACTATTTTAGCACTGTATAATCTCACCTTGTTACCACATGTTGCAATAATGAGAATGGGGCAACAGGAATGGAAACACTTCTTCAAATTCTACTCTGAAAATTCTTTTCACCTGTGCTTCTTTAAATTCTATGCTTCAGAGAATGCCCTAGAAAGAAATGAACAAGCTAGCTTTATTAATTGAAGTGATTTCAAATTGCCTCACCCTTCTGGTGCAAATGGTAATGCAGATGGGTTAGATGAGTGTTTGTTACAAGTTTTGCATTTAATGTAAAGGCAAGTCAAAGGAGAAGGTACTTAAACAGCTTCTTCATGCCCTAGGCAATTTAGGACTAGACCACTTACTACAAGGATTAAAATACAGGAAAATACAAACATGATTATTGCCCAGTCCTACAACTTCCCTGGGAACAACAAGTTTATCACATCTATCTGGTTTGAAATGTTGTTTGGCAAAAAGCTGCATCACGTGAAAACCTTGTGGTTTCCTTCCTGGCCTCTGGAGAAAATGGGACTATTTCTTCCTGTTACAATATTGACAAACATCTTCATGTGTCACATGCAGAACTATGTTTGTGAATCATTTCCATAGCATTCAACATTAGCCCACTGCTCACGTGTGCTGCTAGTTTTTCAGTTGCTGTATAAGTGAGTGGCACATTTACAGCCTGCCTCAATATCAAGCATATACATTTAAGGAAATTCTTGTAAATCTCTTTATTTTTGTGTATGTCTATTTGGAAAAGCACATTGGTGGCTTATTTTGAGAAATCTGTCATATGGCAACAACATTAATTCTTTCATAGAGTGTTCTTAAAAGGGATCTACAGCAAGTTTTAAGAGTGTGAAGATTGTAAGGTTGTCTCAGTTCTAATTTAATACCCTAACAAGCCAGTCTGCATCAAAGACATGGGGTGTTAAATAAAAGTGCCAATATATCATCCCTATTTTTATTAACCATGCCACACTTGTCTTATTGAATGCCAATTAAATGAACAGGCTTCTCAAACTAAAAAGGATCCACTTACACTTTGAGGGCTTATCTCTGATGTTTGTTTGAAGAAAGTGACCTGTGAAAAGTGGTTTTATCCCTTAATTTGATTGTTAATGTGCTGGATCATTTTTGTAGATTATTAGTGGTATTCACCTCATTTCAACCACTAAGGAGAGCTGCAAGTGGAAAGAAGAAACAGTGCTGGAAAACAGAAGCTAGCTCAGGTACTAGGTACTGTAGAGGCAGAGATGCTGAGGCTTGGCTGCAGTCAGAGTCAGGACAAAATGTCTAAAGAAGACCCACAGCAGGACTAAATACTTGCTGTGGATGTGTAGTCAAGCCTGTGATTACTTGAGGAAAATGGGCAGACTTGAGTAAGTGTTTATGAAACCACAGCAGCTGCCTTCCGTCATCCATACTGGGTTCATCCTCAGATTTGAGATAAGTATTACCTTTAACTTCCCTTTAACATTGCCAGAGAAATGTCTCTAAAGTATTTCAAGTTCTTATAGTTTGTAACTATCATAATAAAGGAATTTGTAGGAGTTCCTGGGAAGTCCTTATTTGAGATTCTAGGGGTTAAAGGAGTATGGGCTTTGTTTATTGGTTTTGTCTGAGATAATCAAATCAGTTGGATGATTTGGTTCAAGTTGGGTGAAAGGTTTCAGCTAATAGAACTGTACAAACAAATGATCAGTTTTTCACTGTAATATTACCAATTTATGAAAAGGTAGATAAGGCTTCATATGCAAAATGAAACAAGATGATTTGTTTTCAGTTTTGTTTCAATGAACTAGAAGAACCTCTCAATTTTTAATTGATCTCAATTTAATATTATTGTCAAAGTCCCAGATCAAAAAATGTGCATTATTTAAATAGGTCTGCCTCTGGGAGAATAGTTGGCCCAATGTGCTGCCAAATATAAAAGGACTGGGTATGCCAAAGATTTCAGAAGTGCTCCAAGATCACTGTCTGGGTAATCACCTCTCAGCCCTCATACCATCTCTTGAAACAAGCACAGAGGTGAGTGGGGACTCAGCAAATGTAGGTAGTGTTATAACCACTCTATAACTGCATCTCTGTCAGTTTTGTTATGCTGTTACAGCCAACTGAGCTTCTGAAGGATATTTCTCATAGATGCACTGTTCTTCTGAAGAGATATTAAAGGCTGCATTATGTGAAAAAGAAAGTATGAGCTAAAACTTCTTGGGCTTGAAATGAAAATTAGCAAGGAGCTAATAACCAGGCAACATGATTGTTGAATCATTATTCCTCATGGAATAATAATATAAATATACAAATCATCTGTGTATAAATAATCCCTTTAAGTGTTGAAATTTGTCATACCAACTGGCACTCTAGCAATATGAAGTGAGAACTCCAGCAATTTTTAGCATATGGGTACTTCACAGTATAATAAAAAATTGCCTAATATTCTTCCCATGGTATCCTACAGGAGATGGCATAGCTCCCTGAAAATGCACCTTGCTGAGAAGTTAAGTCCTACATTACAGCATGCAATAATTTTCTCCAGAAATTTCTTAAGTATTGCATTTGATGCTGTTCTTTAATAACATGCCCATCAAACATTGGGAACTGTTACTAATTTAGAGTAGGATTAACTTTAAATGGAAAAAGTCTAGATATTGTATCATAGAATCATAACAATTAATTATTTAGGTTAGAAAGGACCTCTGGAGGAGATGGAGTACAACCCCCTGCTCAAACCAGGCCTTCTTAAACCTCATCCCTTTGATCCAGGCTGTTAGATCCATCTGTAAAGCCTCCCTGCCCTCAAGCAGATCAACACTTCCACCCAATTCTGCAAACTTAGTGAGGGTAGACTTGATCCTGTTGTCCAGATCATTGATAAAGATGTTAAACTGATCCCAGGGAACACTTGCAACTGTCTGCCAACTGGATTTAACTCCATTCACCACAACTCTTTGGGCCTGGCCACTCAGCCACTTTTTTACCAAGCCAAGAGTACACCCAGCCAAGCATAAGCAGCCAGTTTCTCCAGGAGAATACTGTGAGAAATGATGTATAGCACTGTCACCATATAAAGATTAAGTAGAGTTCAGAAGTGATTTGATTTCAGAAGGGATCTTCTAGGAAGTTGAGGATGTCTGCTTTCAGCTAACACTGTATTGATTATTCCTCCTTGTTGAGACTGGGAAGACTCAGTGACAGCTACCTGCAGGGCTGTGTTATTCAGCTCAGGGACATCCCCCTCAGTCACCTGATGTTTCTGCAGGAGAATGAGGCTGCTCTGCTGCTTCTTTTACTTTGTTCCTTCCACCCACAGTTTCTTCAATTTATTAGCTTAAATTCAGCCTAGTTACAATCAACTTCTTTCATCTTTGTTTTTTGACTGCTTTTTACCACATTCTAGTCTTCCTTCTAATTCTCACTCTGAGTCTTAGCTCCTAAGCCCAAAACATCTCTAGAAAGCTCTTCTGTCTTTCAGATCTCTTTTCTTAGTCTGTCTCCTTCCTCTTTTCTCTCGATTAAGCTACAGCACATATGAGGAAGATGCTTACTTCATTTCACTGCCAAAGTTATGTGAAATCTTCACAGGGATTGGTGTGAACACAGATGTGGGTCATATTCCAAGCAGAAATATCTTTTAGGGATTTCAGGCTTGACTGAGAGGAAAGGGTGAAACTGAGTGACTGGACAGCCAAAATAGGTGACAAACTTTCTAGTGATTTCAAGTCTATTACATTAATGTCTGCTTTAAGTCTCCTATACATGCATAGATGTGTGAGGGACAGTCTGGCTGGCTGGAGGCCAGCTTTAGCATCTGGTATTTCTGGGATTTTCAGAGAAGAGACTGGAGCAGCCAAGCCTGTGCCTAATGAGTGACTGTGTAGTCTGGAGTCTGCCTATGCTGGCAATTTGGACAATGACAATACCCTACAAAGAGAGAATTTCCTAGGGACCATTGGCACTGAAAGCAGTGTGGAAAATTTGCCTGTGGTGTCCTACAAACCTAAACCAGCTGAACATGACATTTAGAAAATGCAGTGAGTAAAGCAGACTGAGCACTATAAAGGGCCTGTGCCTGGGGAAGTATATAAGGATAAACTGTTCAGTCTGTTTATTACTCAAAACATTTACACATTGTCCTGTAAGTGGATTATGTGATATTCTACAGAGCAGTACAAAGAAATCCAGTTCAGGCCAAGATATGCTGAGCTGGCTGCTTGTTGAAAGCCAGAGAGTGCACAAACATTTACAGGCATAAGCATATATACATATGCTGCTTCAAATACTTATAAAAAAGATGATACATTAAATTCCAGGGAGGCTTTCTGGGAGTCATTTCAGGGTAGGATTTATAGAGCTTTTTAATGTCTTTGAATAATGAACTTCTATTATAATGGATAGGAACTGAGCATCCCCACACCTTAGAAAGTTCAAAACAGTATAATTAATCACTTAGTGCTTCAGTTTCCCTTGTGTGAACAGGGAATAATCACTTTCCTTTCTTTCACCTCTCAACTCTCATAGCTATTTTGAAGCTGGGATTGTCTTGTTAGGTAGGTCCTGATCACAGATAGGGCTTTAGCAGGACAATAATGTAAATAGTGTGTACTAATGCTAAAATTTTGAAGTAAAGAAAAACATTAAATGTGTGATTCTGTGAATAAAAGTGCTCCTTCTGAAGCAGTTATTTCACATAGCCAGAGTTTTCTTAGAGTACCCTTGTCAAGTTAGTCTAACAGGTTGCTGCTGTTGAGAAAAGCATTTCCTTTCCACAGTTGCTCATGACCTTAAGTCCCCAGCCTCTCCTTTGTGCTGACAATGACTGTGATGGGAACTGGGTCAGGGAAATAAAGAGAAAACTCTTCCATGATCTTTCACAAATCCTTTTTCTTGCTGTTTTTTGAAGATATGTGTAGCATTTGCCTTTTTCTAGTCTTCAGTCCAGTTGTTATCTAGCTCAGTTAGTAATGCAGGAATTACTTGTTTAGCCAAGGTGGCCTCCTACTCTTCCTGCCCATTTTCTTGCAAACTGGGGTGAATTGTATCTACACAATCTGCAGATTGGCCATGGAGATCTAACTCCCCTGGGCACTTTTGACTGAGAGCAGTCTCACAGAAGGTTTGATTTAGCAATTCCCTGAATAAGCTTAACTCCACTTTCCTAATGTCCAGGACCTTTCTTCATAGTATTTAGAATGATTTAGGTTGGAAGGGAACTATGGACATCATCTGGTCCAATCCCACCCCCAGAGTAGGTCCAACCTAACTCGGTTGCTCAGGACCAAGGACAGAGGTTCCACCCAATTCCTGGCCCTTTGGCATCTGCTGCTGAGATATAAATGTTAATGCTTGCTTCTCATAGACACTATTTAATCTGCATCACTGCACAGATGTATACCAGTTCATTCATTATTACTTTTTGCTTGTTTGGGGTTTTTTAACCATCAGAGAAGAAAAGACTTGGTTCAGGTCTATTTGCCAACTATATTTGTGTTCCAGGGCTGTATTCATGCTATTGTGTGAGACTTTCTCAGAGAAGAAAAGGAAAAGCAATCTCTTCTGTGCTAAAACTGTTCTTCTCTGAAAATGGTCACTAGCACAGGACAGCTGTATACTGCCCTAGGTACCTAGGTACTGATGCAATCTCTCACCCCACCCCAAGGTGCCATGACACTATTTCTCCAGAGTCACTGTGGCAGTGTTTTCTCTCGGTGTTATTCTAGGGCCTTTGGTCTCATGACTTGGTGCCTGCAAACCTCTGTATTGTTGTTAGGGTGGGTTCTTGTGGGAGGTGGCTTCCATTAGCTTCAGAATTGCTTCCTTTTCCATCTCTTTCTTTCTCCTCTTTTTTTACAGATTCTAGTTTATAGCAGAGAAAATGCAAGCACAGAGCACAGCCAAGTAAATAATGGTCATTTAAATATGGGATAAATATTATCTAATAGTACTTGTGCATAGGAACTTAACAGCCAATGGGTATGCAACTCTTACACTTAATTAACATTTTTCCAATATGTTCCAATATGTCCAATAATTAATTTCAATCAGTGCTGACAGCATCATAAACTGGAATAGTAGTGGAGACTTTGAGCAAATCACAATGGAAAAGTTCTGAGGGGAAAAGCAGGATGGAAACCATCCTCCTTGACATCTTCAGTATTGCTACCTGTTGCACTGGAGAGAGCATCTAGAAGAGGACTGCTGCAGCTCTTCCTGGCTGTCTCCAGAGGACAACTTGACTCCTTCCCTCTCCCTCTCCCTCTCCCTCTCCTTCTCCTTTTCCTTCTTCTCCTTCTCTCTGTTCTTTCCCTCTATCCTTCTTCTTTGCCATCTCTCTCTTACTATTTCTAGAGATACTGAAATTATTATTACTGAGTTAATTACTGTGTCAGTTGTCCTGGAGAAGGATTTTGACACGAGCACCTTGGATAACACATAGAAGAAACACAAAATCTCATTTATTTCCAGTACTCTCATCTCTGCCACCTCTGGTAACTACTATCTTGGAGGAGGTTCTGCTTCTGTAGTAAAAAACAGGCAGGTTTCTAGCTCAGATAGTTGTATGAAGGGCAATTAGTTAACAAAGAGGAGAGATTATGCTGCTTTCTGCCTGAGAAGCATGGGTGTGAGGGAGCGTGAGTGTTGAGAAGCTGAGAAGAGCTGTATTATGCAAAGAGTGAAGAGGTCACTGCTTCAAGTCTTTTTTACTTCTCTTTCCTGGGAAAAGCTGTCTTTTCTGAGTAGAAATCCCAATTAATCCTGAACCTTTTCTGGCATAGATTCCATCCAACCCCTCTAAAAAAGGGAAAAAACCCAACCCAGTAAGTCACATCAAAGGATCATTCACCTCTTCAAATCTTCCAACACATTGGTTTCTTCTGTGGTATTTTTTGTCCTCTCTCAGGTTTTCTGACACTGTATGAACTCTCTTTATCATAAGCGTAGGAGGTTTAGTGTTAATGTAAGGAAGAATTTTTTCACAGTGAGGGTGACAGAACACTGGAACAGGCTGCCCAGGGGGTTGTGGAGTCTCCTCCTCTGCAGACATTCAAGACCCACCTGGACTTGTTCCTGCCTGACCTTATCTAAGGGTGTCCTGCTTTGGCAGGGGGTTGGACTTGATGATCTTTCCAGGTCCCTCCCAACCCCTAACATTCTATGCTTTTATGATTTTCCAGGCCAGGGCAGACAGTCTGCCAAGAGCTAGACAGTGCCATTTTCTTGGTAGTTTATTTAATTTGATATTTGTAAAAAAACCCCAAAAAACTGTAATAAGGACTCAGTTTAACATTTTTAATGTGTTCTGAGGCTGTGGTTCTGATTCTCATTTTTAAAATGTCATGCCATTTCACTGTGACATTTTCATAATGCTGCTTATTGCTTACTTCAGAGCTTATAAGTTTATTTAACATTGTCCTAATTTAGGAGGCCTTCTTGATCAGAGCATTTGAACTATCTGTGTCTATCATGGAAATAACTTTTGGTTGGCCAAACCTGAAAGCAGGATAGGGTCTTCCATGTTTCATGAAAGTCAGTAGCTTTACAGTGGCTTCTTTGGCAGGGAGAGCCTTCATCCTCTTTGTAGCTGCCCTTGAAGTACTGGAATGCAGTGATGAGGTCCCCTGGAGCCTTCTCTTCTCCAGGGACAAGATGCCTAACTCCTTCGGTCTGTCCTCATAGGGCAGGTTCTACAGCCCTTTGATGATCTTTGTGGCCCTCCTTTGGACCCTCTTCAGTCTGTTTGTGTCTTTCTTGAATTTTGGAGATTAGAACTGGACAGTCCAGGTGCAGCCTGACAGGTGACCTGATGGTGGTAGATCCTTCTGGGGACCTGATGGATAGGATGTGGAGAATCCGTGCCTGAGATTAGCCTTAAGATACAAATCTGCAAAGCACCAGACTTCACTGAAACAACCACCTGTGTCCTTTGGCTTCATTTTCTGACCTTTTCCTCCTCCTGTTCAGCAGCTAGGCCAAAATCCCCATGATTTGTTCAAAACACATTGTACACAGTAACAGAATTAGAAATTCATCACCACTCTGCAGGTGCCTGGGCTTTATGCAGAAGCAGGTTGTGGTGTTCCCCATCATGACAGGGAAGATCTGCTTTTGAACTCATACAGGTCTGTATGATCCCATCCATTATCCACTTCCATCATCAAGGACTTGGCTTTCCAGCCAATAAGCCAGGGCCTTGACTTTGTAAGGAATTAAGTGTATGTTCACTTTTACTCACTTGTACTTTTTGGAGTAATTTGGACAGGTGGGAATCTAAGTTTTCAGTGCAGCCTCCCTGTTGACCTCCTTCAACAACCCCTCAAACTCATATCAGATCTCTTCTATGGTATTTCTTTCCATCAGGAAAAGAAGAAACCAGATACAGAATTCTGAATGTATGGAAGTTCCTCTTTTAAAATATTGTAGAGACATGCATCTCAGTCTGAAACAGGAGCAGCAGCTGCCTTTATTCTATTTATTTGAAACAACTGTCTTTTTGTAGTCTGAAAAAGGCCTGGTACCTAATTTTGCTGTTGTTGGCTATGTTTTTTAAGTCTGTCTAGTCAGGTAACACCCATGAACTGCATTTCATAAAAACAGTAATGAATTTAAAGAGCAGGAAGGGAGATTTAGTTTGGATATTGCAGAAATAATTTCTAGTGGGGATATTTAGGCATGGGATTAGGTTGCCTAGGGAGAACAAATCTCCATCATTAGAAACTTCTCAGACTCTTGTTTGACAAATGTCTGCCAGGAGTTATTTAGTTGATCCTGCCTTATATAGACAGATAAGTAATATGACCTTTAAAGTCCTTTCCAGCTCTATTTCTTGTGATTGCCAAGAAAAGAACAGCACACATGGACTAGGAAAGAGGAGCACTCATGCCTCATCTCAGATTCTGAACAACCCTAACAACAGGGCTGTATAACTGGGAATAAAACACTGGTATTTCCAAAGCCTCAAGGTGCTCTGCAATAATCATGTGTGCTTTAGAATACAGAGAAAGTCTCATCATTAAATACACAAGTTAAATGTATTTTTAGACCTAGAAAAGGACATGATTGTTAGTAGCCTAGCAACAGGCTCGTCATCCAACATGGTAGTGCATTTAGAGGCACACAGATGTGCCTGGATGAATGCTTTAAATATATGAAAAGTAAAAATAAACTGGAAGCTCTCCTGCATCAGCAGCATCAGTTGCTAAAAGTTTCTGTAGACTGTGTTCTTTTCTTGTCAAACAGGGAGCCTTGCTGATTTCCAACAGCATACTCAGAAGCAGCAGGATAATGTCATTAATGAGGGTACTGTGGAGTAACTGTACAAGTGAGTTCTAATAAATGAGATCCTAAAGCTAAAGCCCACAAGGATTCATTTAGTCCCTTAATTGAGTAGCTGGGTTTTCCCCAGTGGGTAGCACAAAGCAACTACCTTTTTGTTTTCTCTTTAGGAAGTCTGATTGTTGATGTTCAAAGAAAAAGGAGAAAAGAAAGAAAGGAAGGGAAGAGAGAGGAAGGGAAAAGAAAGGAAAGGGTAAAAGGAAAGAGAAAGGAAGAGGAAAGAAAAAGAAAAATAAAAGGAAAAAGAAAAAAGAAAAATTAAAAAAAAGAAAGAGAAAAGGGAAAAAGAAAAAGGAAAGAAACTAAAGAAAATCTCAGTAGCAAGTGTGAGGATGAAGTGTATAATTTTTACATCATCCTTTGTGCAAAATAAGTCATATTTTGGATAAGTTAATGTTAGTTGTGAATGCAAGGAAAGAATGTAGCCTCTTCAGTTCAGAGGATCTCTAAGGGATTTTAAAAGGTTGTGGAGGAGCTGGACCAGGAAACAAAACCCATTTCCTTCTTTGCCTCTTATTGTAACATGCAATTAAGGAAAAGAACATTATTTAAAATATCTGTGGCAAATGCAAGATAACTTCCCCAGAGATGAATAAAACCAAAACACAGGCAATGATCAGATTAACAATCTTTCTAGCCAGAAAGAGGAGAGGGATCCAGATGCTGAACAAAAGGCATATTCCTCCCTTCAGTTGCTGTGTGGTGTATGTTCATCCATAGACAAGACATGATTTGCTGCATTTACAAAGCAGGCTCCAAGAGGGATGCTAGGAGGCAGGAATGGTAGAGAGATGTTGCAGTGTGCTTCAAAGGGAGTTGCACCTTTAAGCACTGAGGAAAATGCTGCTTGATGAGTTTCACCCATTTCATTCAACAGCAGATCAGCACATAGCTTGACTACAGTGTTAGCTGAAATCTTTGCTAGCAACATTTTATTGTGCAATGACAGTTGATGATCCCAAGCTGGCAAAACTCTCCTCACAGCTTCAGTTTTGAAACTGTATTGAAATCAGTGCTGAAAGCCTTATAATTCAAGGTAGAATTTACATCTTTTGCATTTAACTCTCCCTTACTTGGGGTAGCTGTCAGAGCCAATTTGATTGCTGTCCTGATGAGCTGGGATCATAGAAGCTGATCTTAAAAAGCCAATAACCTGCCCCAGGCAGAGCATGTAGTTTAAAAGAACATAGAAAATTGGGAATTTGTCCTTGGTAGGTTGGGGGGGGCACTGATTATGTTGGTTGAAGAACAGATATAGTCAAAGTGATATATAATATATGATATGTATGATCTATAAAACAAGATGGTAAAGGATTGTCTGCCCTTCAGGGTACCTAAAGGTATACCAGGACAAAATTGCTTACATGAAAACAAATGAACTGTACCACAGCTTGATTTTTATTCCCAGCTACTTTCCTTCACAGCTTCTGCCACAGATATATGTGTAAACGACATGCTGGAAAAGCTTCTGAGAGCAATAAAACTATGTTATACTACATATTCAGCCTGGGGCTGGGTTATATATAGGAACTTTTTCATGGTCCAATAGGAAAATGTGGCATGAACCAACAATTCTTGCATGCCTTGGACATAAGACATTGATCTCTGAGTGGTGTTGTGGCTTTCTGCACTAGCCCATTGAGTAGAGGAGAAGCATTTTTTAGGCAAATATAGGCAGCATAGACTTTCCAATGATACACAGCAAGTTTATAATGCATAAGCAGAGTGGAAATGAATCAATAGAGTCTCCCATTTAACTCCTTGTGCCATTTCAAATGTGATACATTTGATTTCTGAGGTGTATCCTCCTTCTGTTATGTAGAACTGAAGAGTCATCTCTGACCATGCCATATCACCAGAAGAGGAATCCTGCTTTGGCATCACTAGTATATTCTTTCATTAGTTTACAGTTTTGTTTACAGGAAATTTAACCTACCTGCTGAGAATTCCCAAATGCAATCCTTGCAGAAATATGAAGTCCTTCTAGAAGGGATGCAGCAGTATCATTAGATGATATTTTTACAAGCCAGATGATATACAGGGATGTAAACATACTCTCTTTCATTGGAATGATCTGATCAGATTCATTAGGGACTTCCAGATGGAAGCTAATCTGTCCACTCAGCAGCACTCCTTGGGAGCTGATGTGTCTTCTTGTATTTCAGAAGAGGGTGATATCTGCCCCATCAAACTCTGGTCACAATTTGATTGGCAAAAAATGTAGTGAGAAGCAAGTCTGGACCTGGAAGCAATCTCATGTCACCTCTAGACATGCAGCGGGGATCCTGCCTGGTGTTGAAGTATACCCTGGGAACAGTAATTCATTTGAATTCCTTTGTTCCTCTTGTTGCTCAGAATGGATGAAAGGATGTGACTTCATTCACAGGTACCAAAGGATTTGAACTGCACAATGTATGTCAGTTTGTTTTCACATTTGCTTCAATTTTTGTAATTGCTTCAAATTTTGTAATTCAAATTTTGTCATTCTGACAACAACTGTCTCATAGTCAGGTCTTTTAGAATCCATTAGGTGGCAAATGCTCTTGTCTAAAAAGGTTTCTGTCATCTAGACCAGATGGTATAATTCATTTTTGTTATGAATGCTTTTAAGTGTGGACAGTATAAAGTAAAGACATGACAAACATACAGAAGGCTGGCTGGCTGAAATAATATATAACTATGTTTCCAGGAAAATCAGATAGGCCATTTCTGTACTTAATGTCAGCAGGGATTACTGCAATTTCACTGTCTAGTTGGTTTTTTGTTGCTGTACAAATGCACTAGAGTTAGTGAGCTGAGTATACAAAAAGAGCACTCATTTTAACAAGTGGAGTTACAACTAAGAACAAGTTCATCATGGATATTGCAGACCTTGCCATGAGTTAGGTGGCTGGAATAAGCCTGGACCCTAGAGCACCAAAGGAGAGGTGTCAAGGCCCATACAAGCAAACAAGCAAATACTCAAGGAAGAGGTAGAAGTAGAATTCCTTTTGTGATTTTGTCTCCAAAAGTGAATCTTCTGTGCTTTTCTTTCTTTGTATTTTCTTCCCTCCCCCTTCTGGTTCCCTCCAGAGAACTGAATAGAGCTAATATATAGTCTGTTTCCTTTTCACATGTGCCAGATTATCTTGTGGGTCTTTAGTGGTGTCTGGTTCAGAAATTCTAGCCTAATAGTGAGAATAGTTGCCCAGGAAGGTTGACATTTAGGTTCAGTTTTCTGCTCAGTTTGTGAGGCTTCACATTCACCAATCAGACAACATTGAAGAGTTACCCTGTGCACAGCAGAAACCATTTATTCCTGCTGGAAGTTGTCGTGAATTTACTCAAAATTCTCTTGTAAGTAACAGTTCCACAAAGTTCCTTTTCTAATGAGTACTTCTCTGTGTGTGGTGATATTATTTGAACAGAAAAATAAGAGAGTAGAAATGTTGCTAGTTACTGGTACTATTACTGCCACTAGCGTTATGACAAGGCCAAAATTACAGGCCTCAAACTACAGTTGACTTATGAGTCAATTTCCCAACTAGCTCAGGCCTGAGCAATAGGCCCTGGACCAAAGTTGGTCTCCAGATAAGTTTCCCATCCATTAACCAACCAAACAAAAAAGAGTGCTGAAAGGAAGTTAGAGTCACACTTCATGCATGGAAGTATGGAGTAGGGATGTGAAAATCCTGAGATGTGAATTTCAAGGTCAACTGTCCTAATGTTCCTCTTCAGCTTCTTCACCTCCTCCTCAAAGCTTGACATCTTTCATCTGTTTCAAAAGCAAACAATATGCTCCTTGGAAGTACAGTGGCTTTTTTAGGGATAAGACCTTTCCAGCAGAAATGCTTTTTTGTGCAAGTGAAATCAACAGCACTGACTACTCCCTGGTGAGTGGTTTGATGCCTGGAGCTCACACCTGTAATTACCCTTCTTTTATTTTCTTGCCTTAGCTATCAGAATGAAGATGAAAATGTTTTGGTTTTTGGGAGGTTTTTTTGCCTCCCAAAGGAAATCTGAGGAGAAAACCCAGCATCCATATATATGTCACTTCTTTTATTATTGTGAAAAGGCTTAAAGGAAGGGATTTTCTAAAGAAGCTTAATAGCCACCATAGAAGTCCTACAGATACACTGCCAAATAGAAAGAGTGAACTAATGATTCCACAGGAATAATCTATAACAAAGGAAGAAAACACAGCTGATAGATACATACCTAAGCAAAGTGGAAAGAACTGGAACAGAAGAATGTGAAAGCAGGAAATATGTTTCTCCCAGGACACAATGGATCTTCCTTAGTTGAACAACTATTGTAATTTATTTAAGGAAGCAATCAATTTTATTTTCTCTTTTGTTTGGTAAATCTAGCTCTCAGGGTAGATATCCAAGTGGGGGAAGCTGAACATTCATGGTAAGCAGTAACAGCTGGTAAAGTAATTAACTGAGTCAATGTTTCTGGTGAAGATTCCCCTACATATGCATTAGTTATCTATAAATACACATAACAGGAAACCAAGTTTCACTGGTTGGGGGATGTAGGAAGCAAAAATTAGAAGTGGTATTGTTGATCTATCAGCTCCAGCTAGGACAAATATCCAAAGTAGCTTTAAAATAGTAGTCTGGAGCTGTGAAGAGATTCTTGTCCCTTTAAAGCTGATGGAAGAAATCAGGAGGAGGATTTTGCTTCTGCTGTTGGGAACTTCAAGAAACATGACACTGCTGTATCACTGATTAGGAAGGTGAGTTATTAATCCTTTTTTTTTTTTTTTTAAATCTAGATTTCTCTGCTGCCTTGTGTTGATAGTCTTTCAAGGATACAGCTCCTCATGAGCAATGGCTCAATGACATTCTTGTGCATGTTAAACATCAGTGGCATTAAGGAAGGAGGGAGGTGAATTGGTTCTGTTCACTGAGTCACAAAAGAAGGGTGAAGATACAATTTATAGAGAAAATTGATTCCTGTCTTCTTACTTAAACCTTGATCCAAACCCTGCTAAAGCTACTGAAAATACTTTTGACTGGAAATCTTTGATGCAAATGTCTATTACATTACTGATGAGTGGCTTGAAAGAGACTATAGAAATCAATTCACATTCAGGAACAAGATCAAGGGTGCATATAAAAATGCTTTTGTAAAAATTAAGATATTTTTTCTGTTACTTCTGAAGGCATCTGCCACAAGCCAGCTCCTGAAGCTAGAGATAACTGTGATTAGTTTAAAATAAAACTATGAACTCTGCTGTTACCTGCCTGTTTTGCAGCAGCAGGTTTTGGGGTCACAGGGACATTCTTCTGCAGCCATTGGAGCTCACCTTGTTACTTCTTTTCTATTAGGATGCTTTTTCAGCTTTTTCATGCTTTGTTTATTACAATTCTTAGGAGTGCAAGTAGTAAGCAGCATTTTCACCTATCCAAAGGAACATGCAGCTGCATCAGCAGCTCTGCAATGGCCACAATATGCAACACTGCTAAGAATCACACTGGGATCCTTCTCAGGTTCATAATCCACAGGAAAAGCAGGGTCAGAGACTGATATAACAATACTTGCACTGTTGGCTTTCCTAAAATGTGCTTTAATCACTTCCTTTTATCAGGCCTCTGCAGCCCTTGTTTGATAAGAGAAATGAGCTGCAACAAATTTACAAGCAATGAGTAATAGACAATCCATCTAGAAGCTTACAACTGTTGCCTGGATACAAATCTGTTCAAATGCTTTATATATAAAATGCTTTCAGAGTATTTGTAGTGATTTGTTTTGATGACAAATTGTCAAACAGAAAGCCAGGGCATGTGACATTGCTACCTTTACCTCCTCTATGACACAAAGTACTGTCCCTATGCTACCTTTGAATAATAATATATTAAGTAACAATATAATAAAGAACACTATCTTGGTGAGAGGATCCATGTGGCCTCTGAATATGGTTGTTATTTACCTCTAGAGGATTAGAGCTCTAAGAGTGCAAAGAATAGAATTTCATTTAATCAGCTGGCTACATTTATTAGCAGCTGCTGCTATTTTGCACAATCAAATATTGGAGAAAACTGTTAAAAATAAAACTAAACCCTCCCTTGAAATGCACTGAATTAATAAAGGGCACTCATATCTCTTAAAAGTTGAACTGTTAGAATTGATTACAAGCATGATGAAAATCTGAGAGTAGGAACAAAAAATTGCAAACTAGATTATTGTAGAGTCTGGAGAGGTGTTTTGAACCAGCTTTTTTTTCTTGTTCTAATACATGTATTTGCCTTGCCAAAATCAGCCTGTGTACAGATACATGCAAATACTGGAATTCCCAAGGTGAATGCTAAGCTGCATCCACGTGTCCAGCTGCTGAACTGTGTCCCAGAAACACAAGGCTATGGTGGGAAACAAGGAAATCTCCTTTGCAGAGATTTGCTGCTTGCCATGTGAAAACTACTTCTTTGCTTCCTCACAGAGAAAATAAACATTTTTGGGGTGATGTTTAAAAGTATAGTCCCAATTGTCACCCTTCTTGCAAAACTCAGTGAAAATGACTGTTGAAAGCATTGCCACTTGGCAGGGAATATTCAGGGCCTTGCTAGCAAGGTTTTTTCTTGGAAGATAAATACTTGAAAGATTCATATATTCCTTCAGCACAACCCTTTTTTATCTACAGAGCTGCAGCCAGCAGTGTGTTTCCTGCAGTGCAGGTGGGAGGAGCAGCAGGAGACAGTTTTCTGTGTTGTGGATTTCTTATTGATCACATAAAACGTCTCTACCTGCTTGCCTCACCTTCTATTTTGCCAAATAAAGCTAGTTTGTCAATCACTTGGGTGGTAGCTGCTGGTGTTTCATAACTGAACAAGAATTTAGAAGTGACTATGGGGAACTTCAAGTGGTACTTCACTTCACTGAGCTTGTTCCCTGAAAGCAAAATATAAATGGAAAATGGACAGAAGTTTACCCTGTGGGAGACAAAATCTTAATCCTAGTGGATGCATATTTGTTAAAGTTACATAGGAAGTGCTGAAGCAGACCTCATAGATTTGAGCTGATTAAAGTTCAATTTCATTGCATCAGTTTTTATTTCTCTGCCTGTAGTTTGATTCAAGTTTCAAGACATTTATTTTGGCAGTTTGGGGAGACTCTCTGACAAGACAATGAGTTTAGTTCTGTGCACACAAACTCTTCCTGTATTCTAAAGCATGTTAGACCAAGACTGAATTTTACCTCTGTAGAAAAGCAAGCTGTGTTTTGTGGCTCCTTAAAAAAGACAGCTTCAGAATTATTGCTGCCATGCATACTTAGAAAGCAAGGTTATTTTTTCTCATTTAAAAGCATGGAACACATGGCAAACACCCAGAATTTTTGTCTGCAGAAGTTTTTTGTCTAGGTATTGTCAGGAATGGTCTTACTGAGGTCATCCTTAAAAGTAATTAACAATGCATTGTTAATAATTATTAGTATTAGTGTGTTCAAGGTCCTTTCAGATGCCTTATATTTGAATAGTAATTAAAAATGTACCATTTTAATTATCATAAATTAATGTCAGAACATCAGATGATTGTAACAGCTCAGGCCAAAGGTCCACTCAGCCTGGCATTTTGTCTCCAATAGTGGTCATAGGTGCAAGAAGGTGGCAGATGTATATGATCCTTCCTTCTGACCCTCTTGGATGTATTTTGCTTACTTAGTGAGTCTAAGCAGCAGAAAGGTGCCCACCTGCTGTCTTTCCAATCCATCATCAGTATCCTCTTGAACCAAGTAGACTAGTTGCACCCACAGTGTCCTCTGGCCAAGTTTCATGAAAGTCTCTGTTCTAAAAAGGTTCTACTCATTGCATGAAACACTACCTTCTTTTGATTAGTTCAGATATTTGTGAGATATGGAAAGGAATTCCTGCTCTACAGAAGATTTAACTTAATTTTAGTCAGTAATCTACTGTTTGCCTCTGTAGTATATATCTGTGTATTTGGTGGTTGTAATTTGTATTGATATCACAGAATCATAGAATGTTAGGAGTTGGAAGGGACCTCCAAAGATCATCTAGTCCAACCCCCCTGCCACAGCAGGATTCCCTACACCAGGTCACACAGATGGGTTATGAATCTCTCCACAGAAGGAGTCTCCCCAGCCTTTCTGGGCAGTCTGTGCCAGTGCTCTGGCACCTGAACTGAGAAAACATTTTTTCTTGTATTCACATGGAACCTCCTATGCTTCAGCTTAGAGCCATTGCCTCTTGTCTTGTCACTGGGCTCCACTGAGAAGAGCCTGACCCCATCCTCCTGACACACACCCTTCGCATATTTAAAAGCATAGATGAGGTCACCCCTTAGTCTCCTCTTCTCCAAGCTAGAGACCCAGCTCCCTCAGCCTTTCCTCAGAAGGAAGATGTTCCAGCCCTGAAATCATCTTGGTGGCTCTGTGCTGGACTCTTTCCAGCAGTTCCCTATTCTTCTTCAACTGAGGGGCCCGGAACTGGACACAGTACTCCAGATGCAGCCTCTCCAGGGTAGAGTAAAGGGGGAGAAGAACCTCTCTTGACCTACTAACCACACCCCTTCTAATCCAGCTCAGAACCCCACTGGCCCTCCTGGCCACAAGAGCACACTGCTGGCTCATGGTCATCCTTCCATCTACCAGGACCCCCAGATCCCTTTCCCCTTCACTGCTCTCCAACAGCTCAGTCCCCAACCTATACTGATCCATGGGGTTGGTCTTTCCCAGGTGCAAAACTCGACACTTAGCCTTATTGAGTTTCATTAAATATGCACCTGTAATATTGAAACCTACCCCACACTGCAGATTTGTCAACCAATCTCTATGTATCTCCATGGCCAATATAGTATCTCAGCACCTCCTACTTCTTTAAATGAGGAAAAAAAATGGTCCAGGTTAAATTCAAAAGCAAGGCTTGACCCATGTGGAAATAACCCATATGGCTTATTACACTGCCTGTAGCATGTCTCCACTGGTGGTCTCCTCCCTTCCTTGTGCAGATTCATAGATGCATAGAATGGTTTGAATTGGAAGGGACCTTAAAGACCATCTAGCTCCAACCACCCTGCTGTGAGCAGGGATGCTGACAAGGGCTGGGCCTTTTCTAGCTTGTGCCTTACAGATGCTGCTGTCAGTGAGTGCTGTGGCTGTTTTAAGGGTGACAAAAAACCCCCAAACTTGGATGCTGGAACTGACAGAAAAAAATGCTACAAAATACCTTCTTTCCAGGTGAATAGCACTGTAGATCTACAAACTCATTTCAGAAAGTTGTTATTGTTTGGCCATGAGATTCAGATGTGAGATGAAATACTTGGCAGCCCATGGAGCTGTACTGGGAAATTACAAAGCAAGCAGCAGACATCCTGGCACTCACATGTTCTTCTGAAGGTGGCAGCTGCTCTAGTCTGATTAGCAGCTATGAAACTGGTTGGAAGCCAGACTGATAAATAAAATAACTCTTTCAGTACCAAATCTGCCTTTAGGTGTTGGAATGAAAATATAGTAACTAAACTGTGAATTTTCTAGTCCTACAGCACTTGTGTTACCCTAAAGTAAGAATAAGGCCCCATCATGCTGAAAAGTGCTATCTGAATGCAGTAGATGTTTTTTTAAGGAACTTAGAGACAAATAAGTAAATGAGTTCAGACTGAATGAGATCAGAATGACCTTGATCAAAAGGGATCCTCATTTCCCCTCATTCTGAATAATATTGCTGGCTGTCAGCAGTGTCCAAAACTGTTTTCATTTCACCTTTCCAGCTAAGCTGGGCTGATGAACTGCATGTTTGATCCTCAGAGTAGAATTAACGTGCTCCTAGCTACAGTGGTTAGCTAGGACTATCTAGATTGCCTACAGGAGCTGCAAAAGCTGAGCATGCTGAAGAGTAGCTCCCCTATGCTTTGGCACACAAAGGATTTTATGAAAGGCCAACACTGACTTCAAAGATAAGCAAGTTGGTGTGGAAATTAAATCCCATGGAGTATGATGACAGCTGGGAAACCAAATAAGAAGATTAGTCAAAAATGTAGCAGCCATAAGATTTAGCAAGTTGGCAACTCCTGTTTTCTCCTGGAAAGCACTTTTTAAGATGGCAGAGAAAAGAGCATATCAAGGGTATTCCTGAGGTACCCTTCACCAGGATATAAACCTGTTTTACACTTAAAATCTCTATGCCAAAAACATGGAGGAAAACACTAGAAAATAAGTGAAAGTTTCCAGAAGGTATCTTGTTCTCAGTAAAAATTTAGACCAGAAGAGATCATATAATTAGTGCCCACTGAAACACCATTTCCTGGGCATTTGCAAATTGTCACATCACCCTAGTCTGCTGGAGGTGGTAAGCTCCTGTCTGCTCCTTATGCTTGATTATTACCATGTCTTGTTGATGAGCTTGGCAGCTGCTCACTTGGAAATCGTGTTGTGAGGCTGGTGGTGACATCTGAGGAGAGCTGCTCAAGCAGAAAGGCTCCTTGTGTGGAAAACAGTGTCTATCTGCAGCCTACCAGACTTTGTAAGGGTAGCTCAGGCTGTCAAACAAGACAGCATACATATGATACCATTCATGCTGCTAAAATAAGAGTTTTCCCTTAAAATCAAGTCTTCAAAGTTATTAATAGTTGTGAGTGTGTGACCCAATGAAATAATTGGAATGGCATATGGGAAATAAGAGGATTTATCAATGACAAGATCTTCCTTTCTCTTTCTATCATTTAAGTTCTCCAGTACATTTCAGTCATTTCTAGGCAAATACTGTGCTAATTAGTTTCAATTTCCCTGGGGAAAGGGTCTGACCTTTTTTTCTTTCTTCCCCTGAGAACCTGTCTTCACAATTTTAATGAGAATATGCTGAGACTGCCTTAAATCACAGCAGTATGTCAAGATACATAATAAAGCCTGTAGAGTGGTAGTGGCAGGTTGGATAGTTGGGTTTATATTTCTTGATTTTTTTACTTTTTAGGAAATAAACTTCAACCTGTGCATAAATATATCCAGATATACTTACAAATAATCTGTGGAGATTTTGGTGATTGACTTCTGAGACTGAATTAGGAAATGGGTAGATAAAAGTAGGGTTTAGAGGCAACTGGCAGCCCTGGGGGATGCTATCAGAAGTAGAAATGAGAGTATTTGCTCCAAAGAATATAAACTGAGATTCAAGCCCCTTTCTACTCTCCCATTGATATTCTGCTTCAGAATCAGCAGCACAACCTGGAAACAAAGCAGGACCTAGTAAGGGAGGATTATGCTGTTCCACTGCCACTGATTCAAATGGATGTTCCTAGTTTTCTTTTAATCATATTGGAATGTGTCTAACACCACTGTAACTTCACAGGCTGCAAGAGGCTGCTTTCCTCTTGTCCTCCTGCCTTTCACCTACTTTTTTATTCTTTTGCTTGCTAAACATGGCAATGGGAAAACATCAAAGAAATTGCAAAAAATCTATAAAACAGCATCTATGTGTTAGGAAAATTAAACTGTTAGTCCCAAAGTACTTATACTACTTCTGAGAAGCCATGTCAAAACATAGAGCACATTTTCTCTAAGTGGAGCATGTACAGGGCAGTGCATGGGAGTCTCTGCATTGGTTCTGATGTGCTTTGCATCATGATGATGCTCTTCTCACCCAGGAGTGGCAGAGCTCTGCATGCCATTGTAAAATCAAAAATGGCATTTTTGGTTTTAACATTGTTCCATGTTATTTTCTTTTTCCTTGATGACAAATTCTCACCAGTAGCAAAATCAGAGGTTACTAAAAGTCATTTTAAATTCTTCCACCAAAAAGTATGCCTGGTCTCTACAGCCTTGTATGAATGCAGGTATCTCTTTGTGCCAACATTATATTCAGAAGCTGTAACCAGGAACATCTGCCTTTTGTTTTTGCAGTGTTTCTCTCCAGAACAGATTACATTTTGGTCACTGTGGGCCACACTGGTACAGAATCACAGAATGTTAGGGGTTGGAAGGGACCTCTGGAGATCATCTAGTCCAACCCCCTTAGCAGAACAGAGTCACCTAGAGTAGGTTGCACAGTATGGCATCCAGGTGGGTTTTGAATGTCTCCAGAGACAGAGGCTCCACCACCTATCAGGGCAGCCTGGTCCAGTGCTCTACCACCCTCAAAGTAAAGAAGTTCCTCCTTATGTTTAGATGGAACTTCCTCTGTTCCAGTTTGTGCCCTTACCTCTTGTCTTGTCACTGGGCACCACTGAGAAAAGCCAGACCCCATCCTAGTGACACCCACCCGTTAAGCATTGAGTAGCTCCCCCCTCAGTCTTCTCTTCTCTAGGCTAACCAGCCCCAGCTGTCTCTTCCTTTCCCCAGAAGAGAGATGTAGCTAGAGATCCTGTCCTGTCTCTGCTCCTGGCAGGGATCTGCCCAGCTCAGAGAGCTTCCTTACATGAGGGCTACAATAGTAGGAAGGGCAGAGCTGCTTTGAGAGGGAAACCATATTAAGTGACCTCCAGAAGCCTGGTAGAACCAACATTTCTGGGATTTTGTGGGTTTGTGGCTGACATTAACTAGAGTGGCAGAAGCTCCACCTCCCTTTATGGTGTAGATATGGCAGAATCATCTTTGTTTTACTTGGGAGTTGATTCTTCTGTTAGATTCTTTCCAGGGTGTGTTTGCAGGACCCATCACCCCTGAGACATGTTCCCTTCGTCAGAGCAATGAAAACAAAGCCAGCAGGCAGTGGTGCTGTGGTTGTCATGGGTCATGGGAGATAGAATTTGGATGAAAGTTTGATACTTTCTGTTACTTTGGCCCTCACTCTCTCTTAAGCCACTTTCAAAGTATTTTTATAGCATGTTTTATAGTCTCTTCAGGATCATGAGTTAGTTCATTTTCTCTCCCATTTTTCGTATTGCATGGATGTTTTGGCTCAAGTCTTAAATAAATACTGTCAGTTACAAAGCTCTTTATCAGTTTAAAAAGTATTGTTTCCATTTGCATCAAACATTTAGAACAGAAATATGATATACATGGAATGAAATCATCTGGATATTTGTTGTTAATGGTTACATGTTGAAGGAAAATATTACCCATTTAGGAGTTTTAAAAAAGGCTAAGTGCAATGCCAACTAGCATGCTGTACATGGGATTTTGTGGAGCTGTTCAAAAAGTAAGCAGTTGCCAATATGAGAATAAAGTAGCTTTTAAATGCTGCAAAATTTGTGGGTTATCTTTGCCAGGATTCCTGTTCTTACAGAGCTGCATTTTGCCTGAAGTATTTGTGTTAGGTTACTGCTCTCTCTTTTCAAATGGCTAAAATCTTTTCACTCTGGAGTGAAAAATTTGCTTTTCTTCCTTTAGGACCTACTTCACAGTGACTTCTTTTCACCAGCAGACACCAAACTTGGCAGAGTGTAAGCATTTGTCTTTCACTGGGGTTGCCCTGAAGCCTTTTGCAGCAAGCATGGATCACAGTCAGCTAGAAAGTATCTTCTGGTGCATTGTGACCCCACCAGGAGTTTTGTTTTGTGCAGGCTCTGATATATTTGCAGGGAGAAGAGGGAGTAGCATTTTTTCAGAGGAAGCAGTGGGCATATTGAGACCATATTGGACAAAGCTCTTAGACACATGCTGTGACTTTGGGGTTGTCCTGTGCATAGACAGGAGTTGGACTCAATGATCCTTGTGGTTCCCTTCCAGCTCAGGATATTTTGTGATTCTGTGATATTCCATCATGTCAAGTGACAAAAGTACTACCATTTGCAGCACCTTCCCAGCCCCAAGGATGTATAAATTGTGTTTTCTTCTCTTAGCAACTATTGCTTTCCTTTTGGTGGGATCAGGTGTGTGTGTGTGGGGTGGGGGTGGGGGGGTGCTGTGCAGGCGTGCCTGGGGTGGCTGCTGTGGCTCCAGGCACCAGCACAGATCACCAGCCTTGGCACATCACTCCCTGCCTCCAGCCAAACATCTCAGATCTGCTGAGAACAAAAAAGATGAGCAGCCAGATTTGTGAAGGCAGTGTGAAGTGTAACACTTAAATCCCTTTAAAAATGCCACCTTTAGTCTTCAGCTTCTTCTTAAGTAATGGATGTACTTGAAGAAAGGACAACAGTATGACAAACAATATGTTTGGTATTACCTACATCTTGCTGTGTGCAGGGGAGCTGGGGGGAAGGGCAGGAGAAATTTGTAGCCCTTATTTTGCATGAGATATTAGAGGGCCATGCATTAGGAACAGCAGTGACAGGTTTCATATGTCTGATAAGGTCTCTGGTGCATCTTCCCATTATGGGATCTAATATAGGGCTGCCTGCCTGAGCCTGGCCTCAGCTAATGTCTTTCTAACAGGACTGGACTTCTGCTGGGAAGGACAGGAAATGGTCTGTGTGGTGAATGGAGAATATCTGGGTTGATTGAAATGTTAACAATTCATGACTTTACTTTTGTTTATAGTCCTTACTCAGATCTCCTGAAAATCACAGATCTTCTGGGAAGAAAAGCACAATGAACAAGCACTTAATGCTTTGAATGTCCCTGCAGTTCTTAAATATTATTGGCTTCTACTTTTTCTCTGGAGAGCTGCAGAGACATGGACTGTTGCACAGGTGTCAATATTCATTTCAAACTGGCTGTTCCCAGCTATAGCTTGTCTGAAGGGTAACTTGTTCCTGTTTCAAAAGCCATCAATTTGCTCATTAGGATGCAGCTAAAGGGAATTTCCCAAAGGTTATTGATCCTGTCAGATGATGAGATAAAGTAAAATAGTGATTTCAAATATTGCACAGTGTTAAAAACTGTCCTGCAAGAAAAGGCAGGACATATTAATCTGCCACATAACATTTCATTACTGCTTCATAGTCCATTGTTACAAATTGTTGTAGGAAAAAATAAAATGCATTTTTACCACAAATGCTGGGAATTAAGAATGAGTTGGGATTTCTTATGCTTAGAGGAAGAAGATGGCAATGTGCCTGGGACCTTTCTAGCAACATCATTTTAAAATGTTCTTGTGTTTAAGGCAAGTACAGTATCTTGAACATTCTGGGGGGTGTGCATGTGTGTGTAAGTCTCCTGTCTTTCTATCAGTTCACATCACTTCAGCATCATCCTCATAATGGTAAGCAAAGAGTGTCTGCAACCCCTCAGTACACACCAAAACCTGTGTATAAAGCTGCACATTTGTTTCAGATGTTAAATACAAAACAAAATATCTGGAGCTGTGCAAAATAATAAAAAGTATCAATATTTTACTTGAAATCTCACAAAATGGATACTTGAAGAAGTAAGTTGATGACTTTACTCTAAAAGATGTAAAATACAATTTCATTTGGATTCATGACTGATCTCATTACAGTGAATTTATATGTGTAGAAGTTGTGAAATTAGTCATCTCAAATGCAATTGAGGCTGAGCTCATGTTTCTGGAGCAAATTTCAGATAAGTGTCAGTTTCTAAGATATTTTTAATTAAAAACCTAATTGGGATTTTTTATTACCTCTAATTAATCTCCATAAATGAAATGCAGTTTTCTGCTCATTATCTGTATCTTTATTGTTCTTCTGTCTTTTCTTTCAGCATTTCCTACCCCAGTAAGTCTCAGGAGCTTGGTTTATTGGTCCTTCTTTTACTACACTAAGAGGAAGGAAAACCAGGATAAAAGCCAGCATCAGTCCATGTTTTGCTTCTTTGTTGACTCCCTGCTGGAAGCCTGAGCTATGATTCAGTTCAAAGCTGATGCCCCCTGTGCCAGCCAAACCTTGAGTATTTGCTTTCCTCACAGTGGGAAAAGGCAGTGTTTCTGTACCAGGTGAGGAGCTGAGCTCACTGAGGATGAGTCCCTCCACCTTTTAAGAGACCATACTGCCGCGTGCTTCCAGGCGAGCGGGACAGAACGACACACATCAATGTGATGCAAGTTCAAATCCAACTTTAATCAGAAAGCTACACCCTTATATAGCATAGTTCGTCCCGTACACACAATCACGCTATGTCCATGCATAGATTTATTGGCTGCCCTATCTTGTCCACGCACCTAAATATTGCAGGTGATTTGCTAAGACCTACTGACCACAAGGCATCAATCTCCATCTCTGACTCCTCCTGACAGGTTCTTGTTGTTACAGGTGGCAGGGCTGTTGACCTCCTTGTTCCGGAGCTGCACAAACACGCTGCCCTTGAATCTGCTCTTCTCAGGACATTTTCACACAGTACAGAGCTCAAATCTGCAGGCTCTCATAACAAGTATTCCAAAACAACATACTTTCCCAAGAGAACAGAATCCTGTCAGACAATGCCTAAGATGGCTCACTACACATCCATTTTCCTCCAGAATATAGCTAGAGCCCCAACACCATACAGCCAACTGAGTTGAGAAGAGGATCTGCTGTGTTGCTAGTGAGGTAGGGATGCCTTTCCATGGATGTTGGTTAGGGCTCTGACTTGAAAAGAGAGTCTCCTGTTGTATTCACTCTTATCTAGTGGCAGCAGAACATTCATTGTTTCCTGAAAACACTGAGTCAGTCTTCTGGAGCCAACCTTGGGGAGGCTAATTTGGTGTTGTGAGAGTATTCATAGTCCAGCAGTAGGCATTGAGGCAATGTGGGGTTGCTGCTCCATAATTTGCCCTCCAGTCAAAGCCAGCTTTACCTGCTACAGGATTTCTCATCACATAAAACACTGCATAAAGGTCTTTGATGTAAATTTAATAACATTTGCTGGTAAGTATAAGATCTAAAGGGCTTGATGTATTTTGCATGCTGTGAAACTCTCTCTCTCATGACTTTACTATCCCTCATCTCCAAACAGTAGCTATTCTGGCCATTGAATGCTCCTGAAGCCTATTCTTATATAGCTTCCCAGTTTTCAGAACTCAAGGGGCCTTATAAGTCCCAAGACCTCTTATAAGAGGTCAAATGTTAATCTACAAGGAGTTTATGCTATTCATGAAGAAGTACAGAGGTCTTATATTTGATGTGCACCTTGTGTGGATGTCCTGCAGCACTGAGAATTGTGCCTGGGATGTACTCTGCCAATGCTAGGCACCTGGTGAATCAGTTTTCTTACTTGTCCAAATTTCTTGCCAAGATAGAGATCTCTTCCAAAATCATCAGGGAAAAATAAAAAAGCCTGTAAGTATATAAATGAAATATCTGAGCAGAATCCCCTCCAGAGCTTCATCTTGTCACTGGATCTTCAGGAAATGAAGGCACAATTTGGAGAACTGCCCTGCCAAACTCCTTTGTATTAGACTTTAGTCTTCCTAACTTGTCCCTATCTGAGAACTACAAGTGATTTTCCTTCTGAAACACAAGGTGTTTAGGGAATTTCAGGTGTTTATAACACACACACATAGAGAAATCTGAAATATCTGTCTAGAACATCCCCCCTGGCCACAGTCAGTGAATAAATAGGCATTTCCTCAGTTCATTTCTTCTGCATATCAAATATTGCTTAACTGAGGTGCACCTCATGATGGAGACATCCAGATTCAGGTGGGATGACTTCTTCCAGGAGACTGTGGTAGATCTTCCCAGTTTCAAAACCATGGTTGCAGTACTTGAATAGCAAACCAGACACCCTTGATGAAGGCTGTGATTAAACACTTACACTATTACCCTGATTAATATGCAAATAAGCAACACTAAGCTGTTTACCTGATTCAAGCTTTAATCACTGACCCACTTCAACAAATGAGGAATGCAATCATGCTCCACGAAAGGACAGTGAATGCATCTTTTGCCATTCAGTTGAGCAGAAGTCTCTCAAATTCCATGTTTTATGCTCAGAATACAAATGAGCTGCTTCTTGTCTGAAGCTGTTTTTCTGTAAGAGTGAAGACAATTAGCTGTCTTGTTTTGTTCAGATAGCACCCTTCTTTATGAAAGAGATACCTGAAATATAAGAGGAAAAAAATTAAAAGATAACCCTGCAGAGTTAATCTGTTTGCATAAGTTTCAACAACAGAATAAAAATAAAATTGAGGTCTTCAGTCCGAGTTGTACAGAGCGATCCAGCAGCTCCACCTGCTGTTTACTAGGAGCTCCTCTCCTATAGCTCGGAGAATCACAGAATGGCCAAGGTTGGAAGGGACATTAAAGATCGTCGACTTCCAACCCCCCCTGCCATGGGCTGGGATGCCACACACTAGACCAGATATGCAAAATACATTAATTTTGATCTAGAAATATATTCCAAAAGCATCTAGACAGTTTAACCTTTTTGAAAAGATGTGAGACAGGCTTCTAAGTTGCTTTTATGCTTCCATTTAAAGTGTCCTTTGCAGGACAGGCAGATATTTAAACAGGGGCAGGCTTTTTGCAATGTATCCCATATCATTTAATAATGCCAAGAGCTGCGTTTACTGGATAAAGTCTGTTTAGAAGTCTTAACTGCTTTATTTGTGGAAAATATCTTGGCAGAAACATCTCTGCAGCAGTAAATGGTCTGGTAAATTAGAAAGCCATCACAATGATTTCAGAGAAGGACAACATAAACCAGTGATTTTTTTTTTTATATGATCTAGTGTGAATAAAATTCTAAAGCATTTCCACTTGAGATGGAAATGAGATCCACTTGAGGTTGCAGAAATGTAATTTAGCTTGTGTTAGTGAGTCAGAAAACTCTCTGGTAAATAAGAATCCATTTTTGCCCAACTCTAGGTTCATTTTTAAGTCATTAATGAGCATATAATCTGCCCTTTTCTCAGTTTCTCTTCTCTCCTGCCTTGGTGCTGGTAATCCTAGATCTAAGACATGTCACACAGACAGAACAAGCAGAAAGTATTTAAGCAAATTAATTTGTTTTAAAATGAATTGTATCTTTCTACTGTAGTGGTATGCTGTGCACTAAAAACAGTTAATAAAAGCAATACAGGGGAGTGGCTTTCTAGTCTTGTAATTCCATTTCTTAGAGAAAAATAATCATCCAGATTCTGTTATTTTCACTAGCAACTTTTTCTGCAAAGCACTGTTTTCTTCAGTGTATTAAGAGGATATGCATTACCCAGCTATAGACTGCAAGAGGATCAATGCTGAGCTGACAGCACTTACTGAATAGTTAAGAGCTTTCCCTTTTACTAATCAGCAAAAATATCCCTGTTTAAGAAGATTCTTTAAGTTTGAGCTGAATCATCCAAAAAAAGAGATGGACCTCTTCACTGTTGTCGAGGGTCGAGGCTGGGCCGACCACCGACCCAATGACAATGATGCTTCCCTCTTATCCCCCTTGTCCCCCCCTACCTGGGAAGGGAAAGGGGATAAGAGAGAGACAGAGAGACTTGTGGATTGGAAAATACAACTAAAACTACTTTAATAATAAAAATAATGTTAAATGAAATATATACAAATATGTACAGAACCCAATACCAAACCCAAACCCCCCTGGATGGTAACTATGTCACCACTGATACTGTGGCAGTAGCCTCAGAAGCAGATGAGTCAGGCTCAGGGGCAGGATCCTGGTACTGGATGCAGGAACTTAGGGATCACTAAGTGCAGGAGAACAATCCAGCAATCCAGAAATCAGGAAGCTCAGAAACAGAATCTTGCAAGGGAATCAGAATCCCCCAAGAGAAATCTAGCAAGGGAAGCTGAATCTAAGAAGGGAAAATCCAAATCTAACAAGGAAAAAATCTAGCAAGGGAAAAATCAGAAAACCTAACAAGGAAAGATCTAGCAAGGGGGGGGGCTGACTCCCAGTTTATATATTGAATATGACATATATGGGATGGAATACTTCTAGTTGGTTGGTTTGGGGTCACCTGTGCTGTCTGCTCCTCCCTGAAGGTGCAGCCTTTGCCCTGCACCCCCAACAGGAGACACAAGATTTAGCAGTGACCTTGCCCTGCATACCAATCCCTGGTAGGAAATCGATACATTAGGCCTTATCACTGTTAGAAGCTGGCAGTGTCTGTGGAAACATGCTGCTGGTTTCAGAAAGTGCAGCTTCTTAGAGGAGCTTCAACTAAAAAGTAAAACCACTGAACAGAATTAGTTCTGTTCTAACCCAAACCAGGACAACTGTAACAATACTCATAGATTTTTTTTGTTTCTAGAAGTAAATGAAACACCTCTTCTTGCAGAAACAATTTTAATAAGGTCAGTGTACAAAAAAAACTATTAGATGAGCAGAAGATTAAAATGTAATTGTGGCCTCACTGGACAATGTGCATTACACACCTCGTTAGTCATTTAAAAGAGAATTGGGACACATGTTTTTCTAAGCAACAGTTTTACAACTGTGCATCTTATGTGCTTATTCTGTCCCTTCTCCTGCTGACCCAAATGCAGGAGTTCCAAGTGTCAGAGGAGCCTGCAGCTAGAAAGCTTTAACTTATCTTTATTGATTCAAATCACATACTTCTAAACAAAACTTTTAACAGGTTTTATTTTCCTTCAAAGTTTACTTGCAAGTCATGTTTTATAGGCAATATTCTACAACCTAGCTTTGGTAGTGGTTGATGTAATACTTTACAGAGAATGACAAAATCACAGAGTATTAGGAGTTGGAAGGGACCTCGAAAGATCATGTAGTCCAACCCCCCTGCCACAGCAGGATTCCCTACACCAGGTCACACAGAAGCATGTCCAGATGGGTTTTGAGTATCTCCAGAAAAGGAGACTCCACGACCTCTCTGGCCAGTCTGTGCCAGTGCTCTGCCACCTGAACTGTGAAAAAGTTCCTACCATACAATCTGCAGTAGATGTTTCAGATACCATGACCAAACCAAAATTTGTACAAAAAGACAATCATCTAAAAAGATATTTTAGAACAATCACCAAAAGACTTTACTGTATCATAGTCACTTCAAATGCTGTGAAACAGTTTTCTACAATCTTCAGCTTTTCTTCAGAAAGCAGGTTTTCTTGCTTCAGTTGCCCAATGAGTGCTTCCAAGGACCTGAGTCTCCCCAAAGTTTTTACCTCCTGCATTTCAAGCAGAGTGATCTTAGAGTGGAGCTTTGAAATTTTTTGCCATAGGTGATCTCTGTCTATGTCTTGTTTGCAGTAAGAATGCTCAGTTTGGAGCACTTCACTTCCACCATATGCATTCACATACACACATTTATCTGTTTCTGCCTCCTCTGCGTCAAGAAAGTCTTGCTTAAGTGGCAGGAAAGAACTATTAACTACTTCAGGCTCTTCTGGACTCTGGGCTGGCACAATGATAGCAATGACAGATTCTTCACCCCCACTGAACTGTTCAATAGTTTGTGTGACTGTGCTCAGTAAAACTGTATTTTCACTTGTTGGCTGTAGTTCAACAGAACAGCCTAGAACATGAGAGTTGGGATCTTCAATTGCATAGTCAGCAACTGACCCTAAAACGTTTTTCAGTTTCAGAGATGAATTCAAGTAGTCAGGGTCTGTGAATTGCAAGACTGTAGCTGTACAACCTACTGGAGCCTCTGTGGCGGTGTGAACACCGGTAGCTTCCACGCTCTGGACTGCTGCTGCCATTAAAACAGGATCAGGTTGATGTATATGCTGCTTAGAGGAATTACCAAGAATGACATTGTCCACTTGAAAGTCTTCTCTGTTCTGAAGTTGCAATTTTTGGATTTGCAAAGGTTTACTCAATGCAGTTGAGCAAACTACTTCTGCTTTTTCACTTACATTTTTTGTAATTACAGGATTGTTCTTTGGTGTACAAGGTTCAAGTGATGGAGATGCCTCCTCTGACTCTGCATTTGTATTTGCTTCTTCCATCTCTTCTCTCTTAGTTTCTTGCAGGGTGTTCTGAGAAGAGGTTTTTTCCTGAAGAGAAAAACAAAACAAAACACACAGATTCAACCACCTTGTAACAAGAAAATCACTTGAACATAAAAAACCTCACATTGGGCCAAATCTCATTCTGTAGCATGCTACTGGGTAACTAGTAATTTAGATGAGCACTGGTTAAAAATTACACCAGAGACCTGAAAATCCACGTCAGCTGGGGGACAAAGCACTAGAACAGGCTTCCCAGAGAGGCTTGTGCTTGAAACACATTCATACACAAACATACAGGGGGATTTTTAAACAAGCAGTTCAATTCTGACAAATAAACTTCATAAGTGATAAAAATTGCAGAACTGTTGGGGTTTTTTTGGATGAAAAAAAGTAGTCAAAAGCAGTCTAGGCAACACTTGCAGCTATCAAAGAAGACAGAACATTAACTAAAAAGAATTTTGTGAAAAATAATTAGCCACAAATTCCACTTTCAGCAATTTAGCCTTGAGAGTAATTCCAGTCTTTCCATCCCTCCCATCTCCAGTATCATGATCCAGAGGAAGACAATCATGGGCCAGAAGAGAATTAGGATAGCTTTCCTCAAGACTGTGCCTGTGTAGCACAGTGTTTTTATGCAACCAACAGTACAACTCTGTGAAAGACAAGATGGAAGTGTCTTTGTGGCATAACTTAGCAGCCTCACTCCTGAGCTCCTAGGTGTTAGAGAGGTTACAGATAGGAAAGAGAAGAGACATGTGGTGTTTGAAACTAATACATTTCAAAGTTAGAATTTAGATAGAGTTAATAAAAGGCCTTAAAAGAACATTAAAATATTAATTAGGCATAATAGCATAGGAAAAAAATACTTAGGATCATAATATTCTCACAGGAATTTAATTTTCCTATGGGAAAATTCTTAGAGGAAATGCTTCTGAAATTTCCAACTAAAAAAGGTATTGAACCTCCAATCAAAGTATGGGAAGTTGTTCTTCCTTGACACTATGAAATCCTGTATTTGTTTTGTTGTCAGTCCTGGTGACAAAATATTTTGATGGACAGGAATTCTATTTTAAAAGTAAAATACGAATATATTACAAATGAGAACATCTGTATTACACAAATAGCTGTTCTACTACAAATTACAACATCTGTATTAAACAAAGAGTTGTTAAGATTTGTACTACAATGAAAAAAAAGACAGGAATACATTACCTCCTCATCTGAGGAAGGGAAGATTGTTGGCACAGCAGTGTGTTTCAAGTACCGTATACCCCACCGCACATCCAGGGAATCAGGGGTGAAATGGTCACTGCAGAGAAGCTGGTGTTTGCTTGGAGTCCATGCATCTCGTTTCATATTCCGTAACCATTTCTCAAGTCTCTCTTTATCATGAAGTGGAAATCTTTTTTTAAAGCAGTTAAAGGAACAGACAAACAAAAATATTACATTTCAAATGTCTGACTTCTGTTTTAATAAAGACTAGATCATTGTTCCTCCAAAAGCCACACGTGGCAACGACTCTCTTATGCAGGTTCACAGTGTTCCAAAACTACAGCTTAGCTGATTCTCAAAGAAAAACACCTGAGATTCATGGGATAAATGTGCACATCCTCACCCCCTCCTCAATCTTTTGGATTTGTTGCCATTTAAGCAGTGAAGTTACAAAGGAGACAGAGCAAGCTTTTGATGCATCTGCCTCTGAGTATCTGCAGGAACACAAGGAATAATGCTGGCAAGAACAAATAACCCCTCAAGGACGGGTTAGAGGTCCAGCCTTTTCAACTCCTGCCTACTTAGATAGTGCATTCTTCCTGTGGGTCTTCCTACATAGCCTTCCTGATCTTGGAATAACAATGACCACTCAGCAACTGAAACAAAACTTAGTTTTGAGGTCTAAATTTTACCAAAACAGATTCTGAGGCTAATGCTGAAATTTATTTTTCAATTTTTTCTTAAATGCTACAAAATGCTTTCTGTTGCCAAATGCTTACCATACTTTTAGTCAACAGAAATACATTGATATGTTAAGTTACCTGCACTGCGCTCTTGTTTGGATTGCTAAACACTGTTTTTAACTCACCACTCTGGGAATTAAAAGCCACGTAACAGCAACAGTACAGAGGTTACTAAAGGCTTGGAATGGTGACTAATCAGCCAGCTGGCCCAACAGGACTATGCAGCCACCATAAACTGGTTGTTAGCAACCAGGTTAGTTAGCTTCCAGGTGCCTCCAAACAAACAAACCAGCAACACCTCTGTTTGCAGTGTAGGCTAGATAATAATTCTAGTAGGAGTATTTAGTTTTAAAGACTCAATATATGTTTACTTTCTTACTGTGTCAGGCCCACTATTTACCTTGCTAGATGTCACTTACTGAGCTCCTTTACCACTAAGTCAATGCCTCCACTAAGGCCTGCCTTAGTCAAACACTCCTTCCACAAAGGCAGTCTTGCTTGAAAAAAACCAGGGTAACCGGTGCTACTTAGCTTTAACAGCTAAACAGCCTGACAATCAGATGCACACATTTTATTTTTTAGCCGAATCTCTTTGGTTTTCACTTCAAGAATCCTCTGCATTTATTCAAGAGCCTTTCGACGCTGCTGGACTTTGCCACTTTGCTGCCACTTTGGATCAAACAGCGTCCAAAGGCGACTCCTAGCCCCTAGCCTTAGTTTCTCGGCCCCGGCTCCCAAGAGGCCGCTGCAGTCCTCTCCTCACTCGGAGCTGGGCCTCTCCTCACTCGCGGTTGGCCCCTCTGGCGCTCGCCAGCCCTCATCCCAACCTCTTAACGCCCTTTTCCCGGCCACTCACGGGTAGAAGCTCAGCTTGCGCTGATCCTTGGCGCTTTGACCTCCTCGGTTCTTGCAGCAGGAGGCGGCGCAGTACCGCGGCATGGCGAAACGGATCGGAACGGACAAGATGCTCCGGCGCAACCATGCGCGCAGCGGCACGGTGCGGGGTAGGGGGGGACGGTGCGGGGCGGGACACACAGACGACAACGGTGGCTGACACCGCCCCTCACGTCAGGGCCGTCGGCATGCGTCTTGCGTCACTCCCGGCACGTCGCGTCACGTGGGGGCTGAGCGGCCAATGACGCTGCGCTTCGTGTAGGAATCGCGGTTTGGGCGTGTGGGGAAGTTCTGCGCGAGCGCTGGCGGCAGTTGGGTGGGAGTGGTTGCAGCGAGCGGGGCGCTGGGGGAGCAGCTCCTCGGTGCTGGCGGTGGTGAGTGAGGGGTGAGGTGGAGACAGCCTTCCGTCGATGGGAAGAGGGGAGACAGCGAAGGGCTTGGGCTGCTGGGGAAGGACGGAGGGGTGCTGAGGTCTCTGGAGGGGAAGCGAGTGTGAAGGAGACGGAGAGGGCGTCGGGGCAGTCGGAGGAAGGATGATGGGGGTGGTGTGGGAAAGGGGGCGCAACGAGACTCCGTCTGGTAGGTTTATTTGTGCTTTGGGCCCCTGCAATTCTTATGTCTTGCTGGGCTCATTTGCTGTGGTCTTTCTCAAGCCTGACTGACTTGGAGGTGGGACAGTGTCGCTTAGTGTCGCCAGTATCGTTTGCCGAGGTCTGGCGCTAGTGAGGTTCATTAGGGGTCTGGCTAGGGAGGATGATGCCAGAGGAGACTGTCTCGTTTCACCCTTCTCCGAAGTAAGATTCACGAGCCTTCTCCTAGGTTTGCTTTCCGGTCAGTCTAGAACTAGAGGCCAAGAAAAGTACCAGCCGTGCAGTTTGACAGACTTTCCTGTAGCTGGCTGTGGACTAGGACACTTGCTTGCTCATCGGGTTAGTCCTGATATGAGAACTAATGGAAAACTTTGGTAACTTCGTTTGCAGAAATAATCGTACGACATTGGAATTCCACTGGGTAGTGTGCATCACAATTCATGTAATCAGAGCAATAGTGATGCTGTGGATTTTTGAGTGTATGAGGCTTCCTGAATATAAGCATTACCCAGGTTACTTGCTAATTACTTTGAAAGAGGGATGGAATAAGTCATTTGCATTGCCATATGGAAGTGGCTCCTTATTTTCTATATATGGCAGATTGTATTCCAGGTACATCATCCTGAAACATCACTTCATCACGTAGCTATTGATAAATGTTGAACTGATAAGGAAATGATTGTTATCACCACTGTAATACTTTTGATAAATATTAGTCAGTGTATTTCTTATACCAAGCTTATTAATAGTTGAAGTCTGTTTATCCAACAGAGTTAAACAGTTCATAAACTGTGTTCATAAAATCTGTAGCTTTAGTGCTAGAGACACCCAAATAAAACTTAGTTCTTTGTAATTTTTGGGAGAGACTGTTTTGTGACATAAGCTCAATGTCAAGAAGTGTACAGAACTTAATGATTTCTGGAGTGTGTTTTAAGTAACTACTCTGCGTGGCTTAGAAAGTGGAACTTTTGTGTGTGTAGTTCTCCATGCCCAAGTGGTTAAGCTTCAGGTTAGTGAACTGGTGGGAGAAAATACATAGAAAAACTTTGGAAAAAGGGTTGTACCAAAAATATGTGTAGTACCATGCACGAAGAACACTGAAAAGAACTGATCAGTGTCTAAGTACACTGATCAAAATGCAATTCGTTTCAACTGCTGCTGCTTAACACTTGATACCATGCAGGCTGCTAGCCAAATGAATGCTTAAGAGGGCATGAGTGCATTAATCTTACAAGCTTTTTGCTCTTGTCTTACAACATTCGTTTTAGCCCTCTGACTTACCTATTAGAAATGGGGTTTTTTTTCTTTTTTTTTGGTGCTTGATTGTTAATTTCTTTAGAGAATATGGACTTTCTGTTTAAGGCTTAATTGTCTCATGTACCTGATAATCAGAGGTTTTGAGTTCTACATTATAAATGTTTGGGCCACATACAATCTAAAATTATTGTAACTTGTAATGGTACTCAGACTGTAAGGTTGACTTATTCAACCTCCTGAAAAGTAATACCATTTATCTTTTGAGCTGTACTTCTGGTACACTCAAATCAGTGTAATCTGGTGCTCCTTCTGGCACATTCAGGGCCTTGTACATCATGCTGGTTAGTTAGGTGGCAGCCAGCATTCTATCTTGGAACATTTGCATTTCTGTACTCTGTACTAAATGTAGTATAACATATATATATACAAATATAATAAGCACAGGCCTTGGAAAATAATTTTGATCTCTCCTTCTGGCAGGAGGAGCTCGCTCTGTCCTTCCTAAAAATCATGAAAGATAAAGTGGCTACGTAGACCAGTTTTTTCTTACGAATTCTACCACAGCTTTTTCCCTGAGTTCTAGCATCTGTTTGTTTTAAAATGGAATTTTTGGACAAATATGTAGCTGAAAAAGATAGTTACAACTTTTAATTTTTGTTGAAGCTGCTTGTCTTGTATAGAAGACTTTTTTGAGTTCAGTTCAGACATTGAAAATGTCATATGTAAACTTTATATGGTATGTATCAGATGAATTCTTTGATACCAAAAATATGGTAGGGGTTTTTTATTTAGAGTGCAGTCTAATATTGTAAAGTAAAGGAAAATGTGCCCTACTTGGTTGAATTCTGTACTCTGAGTGTTTTTGTCATGTTCACCTTAGGTTGGTCAAAAGACCTCCTGAAGCTTAGCATCAAATAGTCTTTGTCTTCCTGCACCTTGCAGTTAATCTCTAGGCCAGCTGTGTTTTCAGGCTCTTGCTGTTGCACAAGGTATTCAGTGAATTGGTCTTGCAGTATTGGGTGGTTTTTGCAACCTGCACTTAATTTGGAGCTGCTCTGTTTATGGTCCTAGAACTTGAAAATGAGTTTAAGGTTAGTTCAGATATACGAGCATGAACTGTTTGATACAATGAAATGTGTTGTATGTTACTGAACAGCTCTGTGAGAGAATGTACAGTTGATAGGTGTAATACAGAGATGAACTCTGAAGTGTACTTGTGATGCATATGAGATGTAAGTTAGCAATGTTTTAATTTACCTGTTCAGTGATTATGAAACTAGGGGAGCAGAGTTTAACATGTGTGAAACAACATGCTTATGTGTCTGTCACTGAATGACTCCTGAGATCTTCCTTTTCCAGCTTATAGTTGTACCTTTTAAGTTCTTTTGGAAGCTGAAATGACTTGTTCCTCAAGTATATTTCTTTTTCTTTATAGGAACCAGAGAAATGGCAACTACACTATCTGTCTTCACATTTGCTCTCTGCATTTTGATGATAACTGAGTTAATACTGGCTACAGAGAGCTACTATGATATCTTGGGAGTCCCCAAAAATGCATCTGACCGCCAGATCAAGAAGGCATTTCACAAGCTGGCTATGAAGTACCACCCAGACAAAAATAAGAGTCCTGGTGCAGAAGCAAAATTTAGAGAAATTGCTGAAGGTAATATGTGCTAACCTTAATCTTAATAATTTGATACATAGCTTATATCTGTAAGCAGATGTGGTAAGTCAGGATACTCTGTTTTCACTGAATAAGGGGTAAAAAAGATTTTTTTTTTCTTAATTCTACTTCTGTGGTGTTCAGTGTCCAATATCAGTATCTGGCTTGTTTCTGTGTCCTTACACATGGGAAGGCCTTTTACAGAGTTTGTATATTCTGTCTTATTAGGCTTTTTGGCTTATGCCTCTTGTCGCAAAATATTCTCGACCAGGAGGAAAACTTTAGCCCTAGTAGGTTAATTCTTATCTTCTGATCTAAGTAAGATCCAGCTCAGGATTACTAGGGCTTCAGAGGGAACTAACAGCAACCTTTGAGTAATGATGGAAAGATTATAAAAAGAACTACAGCAAAGTACTTTAGGGGTTCATGGTGGGAGCACAAGAGATAACAGGTGCAAGAGGCTCAGAGTGGTTATAAAGAAAAACTGTTTCATAGTGAGAATGGGTCAGTGTTGGAAGAGGTTGTGCAATCTCTAACCTTGGAGATTTTTCAAGAATGAGTAGATAAAGCTCTGAGTAACTCAGTCTGATGGCATAACTGACCCTACTTTGAGCAGGAGGCTACAGTATAGAGACCTTCTGAAGTCTCTTCCAACATGAATTATCCTGTGATCTTAGGAACACACTGTTCATAAGTGTTTTGTGATAAAATGATAAAGGTGGAAGTGAATACTGAAGAATAGAAAAGGGCTAGCTGAAACACAAGGTGCTTCCATTTCTGCTCCCCATAGACTTCTATAACATTCATCTATTTGTGTAGTTCTTCTAACTAAGCTAATAAAAGATTTCTGGTTTTTACCTTCTTGTCTGTGGAAAAGTTCCTTTGAGAGAAGGGTAGTTGTTAATGTGGTGGTAGGAAGGGACAGTCTTGTTAGACACTTACTGCAGTTGTTAGGACCTATTGCAGGAGGAACTGGGAATTCTAAAGTAACTGTTGAAGTATATAGAATAGTTGCAAGGCTTTGACACATGAGAAAACAGAAGCGCTTAAATTACTTCATGGTATCAGACTAGGACTATTATCTGTCAGATTTGCTGCCTTGGAACACCAGTAGCTGTACCTACAGACCAGAGACTGGATGGAAACCTAATTCCATTTTCAGGTATATCCAGGCACAAAACCTAGGTGTATTGTTGAATTTTTGAAAAATGTAGGATTTGTACATAGAGGATATTCGTTCCTTTTATCTTCTTGATGCTTTTCTTGTTGCTTACTTGTAACTGCAGTAACTTGCTGGCTGGCGAGGAGTTTTGCAGATGCAGCTCAATGTTTCTGCCATAGGAATGCTGGAGGTAGTTCATTTTGTTAGGTAGAGCTAACTCGCCCTCTCACCTTCAGTCTCTGCCACATCAGTGCTATTTTCTTTGAAATACAAGCACTAATCTTTATTGCTTGTTACACTGTGTTGTGTTACGTGGGTTTAAACTTCTGAGGATGTAATCTGTCCTCACAGTATAGCTACACTGATTATTATAAATAACTACCTACTTGTTTTGGATTGGAGAAGGTTAAACAAATGTTGAGCTTGATGGGGCTTGCGTGTTGACTGAAAGTCTTGCTTGAAATTTGTCCTGATGAGGGAATAGGATGAAGCTGTTCTTTGTATTTGTTTATGGTTTTCTTTTTTGTCCTTTTTTTTTAAATGGAAATGTAAATAAACTTTTAAAACTTTTTTTTTTTAATGGAAATAGCATATGAAACATTATCAGATGAGAACAAACGAAGAGAATATGATCAGTTTGGCCGTCATGGAGGACAAGGAAATAATGGAAGCCCTTTCCATCAGTCATTTAATTTCAACTTTGACGATCTGTTCAAAGACTTTGACCTCTTTAGTCAAAACTCCAGGTCCAAAAAGCACTTTGAAAATCACTTCCGAAGTCACCGGGAAGCTCACAATCGGCAAAGACGTTCTTTCCAGGAGTTCTCCTTTGGAGGTGGACTGTTTGATGATGTGTTTGAAAATATGGAGAAAATGTTTTCCTTTAGTGACTTTGAAAATGCACACCGACACGCGGTGCGAACTGACAGCAGGTTTCATGGATCCAGCAAGCACTGTAGGACTGTCACTCAGAGACGAGGAAACATGGTTACCACCTATACAGACTGTTCTGGACAATAATAGTTTTTCTTTTCATCTCTTCTCTTCTTTCAGCATCTTAATCATTCTTGGTTTTGTGCTAACATGGAAAAAAATTCTTTGAACTGTTTCTAAAAAACACTTAGCTGCTATAACGACATTGTAGGTGAAACTAATCTTCAGAGTAGAAACAACATGCATTTGGGAAGTAGATGTTTCAGTAACCACATAGAATGGGAGAGAAATACTCTGGTGTGGCAAAAGAAATGATATGTATTTGAGTTTAGTAAACAGTTGCCATAAATTTGAACTTCAACACAAGAATACATATTTTTAATTATAATTTTTTTCATATATGCCAATTCAGGACTGTTTGAGTTACTGGTGCATGGGTTGCAGCAGAGGAGATACTTTAATTTTGAAATGCTGCTTTTTTTTTTTTATCATATCTTTCCCAGTTTTCACTTGCAGTTTTTACCTGATGCAGACTTACTGTGCAAATTAGATAATTTTCACAAAATAGCAGCGGAAATTTGACTTACCTGGGTCTTTGTTACTCTGTCCAGCATTGCAAATGTATTAATAAGAAGACACTTTTGTAAGTTGGAAAATAACAAGAAGGAATATATTAAGATTGTGCTTCACCTTAGGAGAGTGATATAGGAATTACTTCTATTTCCAAACAGCTTTTCACTGTCCTGAAAAGATCTTAGGATTCGAATAACCCTTGAGTTTTTTAAGGGATATTCTTGTATGTAAGTTTGTGTGCACACAAGGGTTTTTGTGGTTTTTTTCCTTTTCCAAAATACAGATATCTCTTTAACAAGATTTGGAAGAGCAATCTGAAAACACTCTTGTTTTATGTTTATTATATTACTATTTGTGCAGTGTAGTTACTGTAACTCAGTTTATTGAACTTAAATACTCCTTTGTGCTCTTGCAAACTTAAACAAGATAAGCTTGCCTACAGATTCTTAGTATTTCTGGAAGGGTCTAAATAAAAAATAGGTAGATTGTGTTTAGATTGACAGATTTATTACCTGTCAGCAGCAATATTTCAGCATTGTGATTTGAAAGGTAAATTCTTAGCATAAACACAGAGAAAATTACGAGTGTTGTATTTATCTAATGCCTTGTGGTGCCGGAATCTGCTAATAAGGACAGTACTAATGAGTATCAGTTTCAGCACCATGGAAATCCATAACCAGTCAAAACTTTAAAAGAAAAACAAAAAGCCAAAACAAGAGCCTCCACAACAAACCCCCTGAATGTTATAACTGATGTCTGTTTTATTTCTTAAGTAGTAATACAAGTTCAGTATAATAAATGAGTTCCCCTGAAAAAGATTACTCTCGCCCACAGGTTGATGTCCCTTTAGAATTGTGAGATAAGAATTTGCCTTTTGGAACAACTGCATGAGCAAAATGAGCATTTTAAACAGCAGTGCTCTAAATAGGCTTTGATTTCTTAAAACCTTTATCAAAAGAGATTTAACCCTTTGCTTCTTAGATGGATATTGAAAGCTGCCTATTTGCAAAGTAACTTTAACCTTCCCTTCAAGGGTACGTATTATTGCTTGTTCAGTTTTCATTCACTAAATACTTGGAATGGATTGTTGCATTTTATTGAGTGCTTTTCCTTTTCCATGTTCTTCTTTATTTATTAATAGACTAATACCTCATATATGGTCTTTATAAAAAGCCAGTAATTTGTGCAACGTTATCGGAATGTGCAATATTCTTATACTAGGAAAAGTGCTGGAGTGAGTGTTTATTTCCATCCTTTTTCTGTGTAAGTAGAGATTTTTAGTTTCTTCTGTATAATTAATATATGATTCAACCAAAAGTTGTAACTCATGCAGATTTCTGCTTTTTTTTCTTCAACATACTCCATCAGTCCTGTGTGTGAATCAAATTAACTGCCTGATTCATATCATATGGGCATCCAAGCGAACAAATTCTTAACTTCAAGTTCTGAATTATTTTCTACAAATACTAGTTTTATTAGAGAGTGTTTCTTTATGCATTTGAGAACTTTTCACACTGACAAGACTTTGGAAGTTTGTGGCCTTTAGTATTAAATGTAAGAGAGTATTAGGGAATGTGCTGTAGGGATGATGACTGCTGGAACTTAAAAGTGGGAGGCAACTCTAGAAGCAGGATGCAAAGATTAAATGTTCATGTCTTTCTTGGTCTAGTGAATAGTTCTTAATTAAAAGAAGAATGGAAACAGCAGAATGAACAGTTCTTAAGTGTGAGAGAAAGAATATCTAAAGTTCCTACTAGAACTAAACCATTGACTTCTTCAAAGGTAGTTTTCCCCAGTTATGTATTTTAGTCTATTCCCTAATCCTGAGTTAGAGGAATAGAAGCTAAAATGAGCACTCTAAATTGTAGGAAACTCTACTCCCAAACTGTTTTTCATTGACTGTATGAGTTCACCATCTTTCAGACTAAGCTAAAAGGTGAAAATCAAGGGGCTTTGGCTGCTTCTAGACTAGCTTCCCTTCTTTTAAGAATGCTCTGGACTTTATTCATACAAAGTGTGCTTGTTTTCCTTCAGTCTTTAAAGTCGAAGTATGAAGCTGATAGCTGATTATGACAGTATAACAGTAGGGTTGCTAGTGTTCTAGCTGATAGTACTTTAAAAAGACTTCTGCCTACAAATATTTTCTGTTATTCCTGTGACTTCTCCAGGTGACCTTTTTGTTTGTTCTGGTTGTTGAGCCAAAAGAGAGCTTGTCACTAGTCTCTGAGAGTCTAGTGTATGTCTATCCATATGACTTTCTATGATGGTTAAGCTTTGAATAGACTTCAGCTGAAGAAATTCAGGCAGGCTCTCCTCAGCCATCAGACTTCAGTTCTGTGGCTGTCAGAACACAAGCTTGCAAAACATGTTGTGCTTCTCACTTCTTCAGAGCTCTTGCACATTCTTGACCTATTTATAGTGTTTGCTTCATGGCAGGCTCTCCAGCGGAAGTCCTGATATAACCTTATGACACCCCTGACTTCAGAAGATTCTGAAGTGCCATCTTTGATCTCTGTCTCATGAAAAGACCCAGCAAAACCTGTGTATGAGGGAGAAAAAATACAGTACCTAACCATTTTTGAAAGGCATTTATGAATATGTAAATCTAAGTGGTTGGGTTTCTATAATTTTACAAAAAATAGTGTTGTCATGTTGGTTTTTTTCCCCTTATACTTTCGAAACACAGTATCTAGTGGAGATTGAAGTACTGTAAACTTTACTAGGGTGCCATTACATTAAATGTGTGACAATTGTTGTGTGTGATGTCTTTTTTTCTATATTCAAGATGTAGATGAAAGCCAGATTCAAGTGGCTTGTGTAGCACTTGTGTTTCATAGACTATTTTGAGCACTACATTTTCCCTGAGTGGGATGCTGGTGTTGGCAGGGAGAAGGGAGTGGAGCTGAAAGTAATTGACTGAGTTACCTTGGGTTTTTTTCAGAGATGTTGGGAATGGGTTGGAGAGTAGCCATTATTATGCCTGTATACCAAGAAGAGAGAAAAGCCTGTGCTGAGGGACTTTTTTTTTTTTTCAAGGGGCAATGGTTTTGAGAGCTGAAAGCCTCTGCCTTCAACTGTTGGGCCTCTGCCTACTGCCTGGCCTCTGGCCACACTGCTCTGCTGTGGGAGAGCAGTATGATCAATTCCAGTTGGCCTGGCTTGCCACTCAAAGCAGCAGGTTCTGAAGCCAAGGTTGGGATGCTGTCGTGCTGGTTTGAAAGCAGACTGCAAGGCTATGCTTGGAAGTTACTGTTTCCTGAGTCTAAGCCTTCCAAGGTAGAGGGTATAGGAGTTTTGGCATTTCATATGTCTCATCATGCCATTTCTCATTGGAACAATCTTCCTTTGAACCAAAGCAGCCTTAACTACTGTCTTAACAATGAAAAGCTGAATTTTGAAGACTCAATGTGTTGGAGACAATAGAAGATCTATGTTAAGTTTTTATGCTGAGGAATGTGGAGTTTGAAAAATTCTTATAAATTGAAAACTCACATCAGAGGAGTCTGGTCTGTTGGCCTTGAAATAATAGCCTTGTGGAGAGCACCTTGACTGCCATGTGTGGGGGGCTGATTTTAGAATAAAATGCTGTTCAAAGGGCATTTGGCTGTGGTGGCTAATGTGGTTGAGCCTGACAAGTCTGTCTGCAAACAGTGATTCATTAGAGCCACGCTGCTGACTTTGGTAGTGGGGGCACCTGTTTCTTTTGGGACTGGGCAGAGACCAGCTTTGCAGAGGCCACTGAGCAGTTGTGATATCAATTGACTGTCAGTCACTTGTAGCATAAGGTTGAATAAGTTCTAGGCTAAGGCTGTAACTCATCCTTGATTCCAGTTTGTTTAAAAACAACACTAAAACCTCACTGAAGTGAGGTTCTCCAAATGTTAGTCAGTGGAAAATGTTTATTATGGGGCACATTACCTACTAAGCACTGGCATTTGATTCAACAACATTTATTTTGGGAACTATGGTAACACTAAACTAAATGTTACTGCTTGTGGTGTTCCTACTGTAATTGCAGTTGTATCAAAAGGTGCTGTGAAGGAGCTCAGGTCACTAGGGGTGGCTGCAGTATTCTACCAGGACTTTAAGACACTAATTGGTGATGCTAGAAAAACTTCTTTCCTTTGAGGGTGACAGATCACTGGAATAGGCTGCCAAGAGAGGTGGTGGAATTTTATTCTCTGGAGATAATCAGAATTCACCTGGATGTGATCCTGTGCAACCTGCTGTAGCTGGTGAACCTTGTTTAGCATGGATAGTTGGACTAGGTGATCTGCAGAGGTCCCTTCCAACCCCTACCATTCTGTGACTCTATGAGTCTGTGGATGAGGAAACTAGTAAACCAGTGCTGTTTGAGTTAAGGCAGAGAGGACCTCTGTCAACAGCTGGTTTTATGAGCATATTGTTTGTGGAGCTGTAATGTCCCAAGTTCTAAGCTGAAGAATTGTGGCTAGCCAGAAGCACAAGCAGAGACAGTTACAGAGGAACAAGAGGAGATAATTTTGGCAATGGCTGCTCTGGTTTGTTATGGGTCAGCCTGCTCCTTGTACCTCATGGCACCCCTCACTGCATGAGGATGGCAACCTTTATCCTGGGACTTCTTCAGGAGGCACTCAGGATGAAAATAAGTATTTCTGTTTCAGTTACTGGTCAAGACCTAGAGGAAGTATTCATGTGGCCCTCTTTTCTCCAGGTATGGCTGCCTGACTAGGGATTGTGTGGTGGTGATGAAATTAGCTTGGCTCCAGAGAAAGACCAAGAATTGTGGCAAATCCAGATGATGTAAGCACAGTCTTCCAAAACATGAATCTCCTGCAATGCATAATGGAGCATGATTTTAATAATATGAACTGTGGGGCAGAGAGTGTATGGAGATGTGAGTGCTGGAGTGTTGTTCCAGATGTGCTGCAGGGTATAAATGAGCTGCAGGATAGTGTCCTCAGCCTGATCTGGGATGTGGAGGGTAGGGTGTTGTTTCAGATTCCAGAACATACACTGTTCAGGGTGAATGAGGTCAATCTGCTCCACAAGTGCAGAATATTGAGGAGTCCACATCAGCTGACCCTGGGGCTATATCTGTGGTGCTGTCTTCTGGAACTGTAGTTTCCAGTTGCACTTTGAATCCTCCTATTAGGCTCCATTTGTTACTACAGTTTCATCAAGGCATGAGAAAGAGAGAATACATTTTAGGTGGTTACTTGTTGATATTTTCATCATCTGTTCTTCATCTCCCATTGGCATGGAAGTAAATATGCTAAATGGGAAACAGGAAAGATGAATTGAACCTCATCTGAGGGGTCCCACTTGACTTTAATCCATTTCACTTTAGCACCTGGCAGTGGCAAGATTTTTAGCCTTGAATATGCAGGATTTTGGGTAGTGATCTAATGAAAAGTTGCCTCCTATGCCCACAGGGTAGAAGTAACATAAGTTTCTCTTCTGCTATGCAACAATAGGCACTTCAGAGAACTCAATTAGATTAGAAAGTGGAGCTGAAATGCTTGTCCTGGGGCAGTGTTTGCCAGACTGCACCTGGCTGAAGTAGGGGAACCCACTGAAATGCTGTAATTGTAATGCTGAGCATGCAGAGCTCCAGCTGAGGAAGAAGATACTCTCTCCTCCACCCAAATTCCTTAACCAATCCAAACAGTGTCTTGGATTAACAAGTAAATTGGTGACATGAAAGTTAGTTTGAAATAATATGGGTCTTTGGCCTGTTGGGCAGCTAACCCATGCTTGGGTTGATGGTTCTGCTACCTCTTGGTAGCTCAAACTTGGAGACAGGTGGAGAGGCAGGGCAGAGGGAGTGCTTGGTGTGTTGCTGGGATCAGTGGGCAGTTGTTATCTCTTGTGTACAAATAAATGAAATAATTAGCTGCACAGATGGAGTATATATACAGCTGGCTTCTGCTAGGATCTGAATGCAACACTTGTGGCTTGTTGCTAAAAGTGTTATTAAAATCAAGAAACACACTATCTCCTATTCTTACCCTCTTCCCCTTCTTCTTTTCCCCCCTTTGGATGTCTGGGCCTCTACTCTGCTCCAGTTCTTCTACTTTCCCCATTTGGCAATGGCTGTTATTTCTTAGGTTTCCACTTGCATTGTCAGTCCTTGTCAATTCATTTTAGTCTGTGCATATGAAACACAATTTGTGACCCAGTGACACTTTTAAATGGTGGAAACCTTTTCAGTGCTACCTATTTTCCTTCTGTCTGTCTTTTGCTGTGTCCTGTTGAGTTAGGCAAGTACATGGCATGGGGTTTTGTACTGGTTTTCTGCTTTTATTCTATTTGTGGGAGGACAAATGATACCCAGTCTTGCATAAAGGAAGACAGGTGCTGGCAGATGATATCTTACATAAAGTTTGATATAAATTTAACCTACAAATTGTATTGGGGAAAAAAAAATTGACCTGGCAGAATGAGTTTACATCTGTTTGGCACTTAGCATGATAATCTTGAAGTTTAAAAATAAAAACAAGCCCTCCAAAACCAGAACAAACCCCCTTGCCTTGGTGAGTGTATAGGCTAACTTCAGCAGGACAACTTTTCTCTTTCAGATTTCTTCTCTGTTGAGGGAAACAGAACTTCTAACACCTGGTAAATAACCAAAATCTGTAAGAGATACTGTAAAGAGGTGACTGGAGCACTTACACCTCCACAGGTAGCCTCACACTTGCTTAAAATATTTCTTTCAATTTATAGGTGCCTAACAAAAGCAATTTCTGGCACTTCATGAAGTTACCCCTTGTTTCCAAGTGCTGTCTAAGGCCTGCCCAGACCCAAGGTATTTGGATCAAGCTGTGTGTCCTTCACTGGCAATGAGAGTGCAAGTAGTTTTCATGAGTTGTTGCTGCTTAGACCCAAAGTGACTTACCAGATGCTCATAATTCAGTCCTGTATTTGAGCCCTGACCTGAGTTATCCATTGCTATATAAACAATCTGAGATAGAGGAGAGAGAGAGAGAGAGAGAGAGAGAGAGGCTAGGTTTCTTGGCTCCTGACATTGTACTCTTATCATGAGGTTATTCTGATTTTACTCCATCAGGCTCTGCCTTCTGAATCAGTATCAAATTAACAAGCTGCATGAGGTAGTGATTTTTGGCTGTGTTAAAGAGTCTTACAAAATCCTAGAATTACAGAATGTTAGGGGTTGGAAGGGACCTCTGGAGATCATCTAGTCCAACCCCCTGCCACAGCAGGCTCACCTACAGCAGATTGCATAGGATGATGTCCAGGTGGGTTTGGAATGTCTCCAGAGACAGAGGCTCCACCACCTCCCTGGGCAGCCTGGGCCAGTGCTCTACCACCCTCAAAGGAAAGAAATTCCTCCATAGGTTTAGATGGAACTTCTGATGTTCAAGATTGTTCCCATTACCTCTTCTGCTGTCACTGGACACCAGTGAGAAAAGCCAGACCCCATCCTACTGACCCCCACCCATTAAGTATTGATAAGCATTGAAAAGATCCTTCTTCAGTTTTCTCCAGGATAACCAGCCTCAGCTCTCTGCCTTTTTCCAGAAGAGAGATGTTAAAGTCCCCTAATCATTTTTATAGCCCTGTGTTTGCAGTGCTTCTGTCAAAATATCTTCTGTTGTGATAAAGGTATGGATCAGGAGCCACCTCTGTGTTATATTGATATGTAATGTATGATCTATCATGCATGTATTATATTTCATGCATGGATCTTTAGTGGAGAAAACATAGGTGGTTATTTTCACATCTGTGGATTTACCAGTAATTCAATCTGTGTATTAAAAAGGATGAGGATGGGAAATCCTGCAAATGCAACAAGACTGTACATTTGGAAAAGGGTGGATTGTGCCATGAAGATTGGGTCAGCATGGAGAGTAGGCAGTTTGTCCTGGAGCATCACAGCTTCCCAGTAAGCAGTCTTGATCTGCCAAGGAGAGTGCATTTGAAAGAGGGAATATGACTCCATTATTGCATTTACATGCTGCAGGAATCATATGGATACACATTATTTATGCCTGTCTGTACCACTTCCAGTAGGTGGCTGACTGTCACTTCACACTGACTTAAGCACTATAAAATAACAGCTGTCACACCTCCTGAGAACCACAGCCTGTTCTAACAGTATCATAAATCTGTTTTCTTGCTGTCCATGAAGCCTAAGGACCACAGAAATGCTACACTGCACAGTAGTACTCCCCTATGAAATAAACAAGTCATCCTTTAGTGCATTTTTGTAAGCCATACAACTCTTTTCAAGGCAAATAAATATACAAATTAGCTTCAGAACAGATATTAGTCACTTAACACATTCTAGAAATATGAGCTTGTTTCCTGTGGGTATGCTTGAAGGTTATAATCCATTTCAAATCTCAAAAACCAGTAAGTAAACATGTACCCAAAACAGTGACTAGGAGATTATTCTGCCTGGAAAAAATTGTTGGGTTTTGTGTTGTTGTTTTTTTTCAGAAATCCATTGACATACTGGTCTTTCTGGAAAGATTATGTTTCTTCTTGCTAGGACTGTTAAGAGAGGAAAGGGAAAAAAATCCCATTACATTGAAATTGTGTGCTCTTTAGTTATCTCTTGTATATGTAAATTAGCAATAGCAGTGGATATTGTAACTTCCAGTGAATATAGTAGTGTCCTAAGGAACAAAACCTCTCATTTGCTCAGCTGATCTGTAGAGCTCTATGAAGCAAAAGTGGACATAAACCAATCTTAAAACCTGGAAAAGGTAAAGAACAAGATTTGCCATTTGAGGCACATAAATTGTGGAAAAATGATTTGAGTTAGGTATTTTCTCTGTGCAGGTTTTTTCAAGTGGACCTTTTACAGTTCACTGAAACTAGTAATATCAGTGATGCTGCCAGGTTTAGCTTGTATTTCATAATTACATGGCAAGTGATTCTGATGCTTCACTTCTTTTGAGTGTTTCTAGGAAACTTTTGAGAAGCCTGGATGACTGAACAGTAAAGTGGCAAGTGGAATTTGAAGCAGATGAGTGCAACATGATGTTCATGTAAAATGAAAACTGCTCAGCTTAGATTTGACCACTATTATTAACAAGACCTTGTGGTTATAGAACTTGAAAGAAATATGGTGGTGACAAGGCTATGAGAAGGATTCAAGTTAAAATGAGGCAAATCTTGGAATATATTTCTTTTGGGGTTTAATAAAAAGATAAACCTCTTCAAACTCAGGAATTCCCTGAGCAGAAAATATTTGGAACTGGGAGGAGCAGAAGGGAAAAAACACCAAATGTGCTAACTGTCCTAGATGTTCTCTTAATGGAATGGTTGGAGACAGAGTCCTGGACTTGAAGGACCATTGGGTTGAGCTCTTGCATCCATTCTGAGTTCTAAGACTCATTCAATCCCACACTATATTGAAGTTTGTAAATCATACTGTTGCTTTTTGTATTCACCTTCTAGCTTTTTGGTATGTCTTCTCCTAGCAAGTGTAGTCTTGCAAAAGCCTTCCTGCTCAGCTCTTTGTGCACATAGTTCTAACAGTAATTTCTTACAGCATATGAATTCAGGTTTCAGTTCTGTCTTCTGTCACTCCTAATTCTCTTGAAGTACTGCAGTTTTATAGGGTAAATCCTAACTGCATACTTCATGTTATTTGTCATTAGAAGAAAGAACTTCAGTCTTGTGCTCTTTTTCACCCATATTGGTAATTTCTTATGGTCTAGACTTCTGTGCCTGCTCTTCTGACAGACAGATTATAAAGCTATAAGTTATACAATCTGAATTATACAGAGGAAAATTAAAGAGAGAATTAAGGAATTAAATCAGAATAAAAGAAAGGCAGATATATTTAAAGGAACAGCACTGAGTCTTCTTTGCATTTCCATTTTTTTTCAATTTGCTCTGAAAATGTGTATTCAGGAATATAGAAAATCTGGAGCAGATTGATATCTGACAGTTTGACACCTAGTCCTGGCTTGTGGAGTTAGACTGGCTGTTACACTGTTAAGGTCAGTGGACTGTTCCTTACCTAAAGGGACCTCAAAAGATCATCTAGTCCAACCCCCCTGCCACAGCAGGATTCCCTAGACCAGGTCACACAGGAATGCATCCAGATGGGTTTTGAATATCTCCACATTAGGAGACTCCATAACCTCTCTGGGCAGTCTGTGCCAGTGCTCTCTGTGATGCAAACCTGTAAGCAGAGACAGCTGTGAGATGTGGGGAGTGCAGTCAGATCTAAGGTTTCTATGCCCTGCTTACCATGCAGAATTAGTGTTTGAGAGAGCAGCAATGCAGTGGTGAACTGAGTTCCTAGAGACATAGATATGTCCTATCCTAAGAATGCTGGAACAAGGGTGGAGAGCTCCCAGCTCCCAGTGCAATAATGCTGTGTCAGGAAGGATTTCTGATAACTGGGTTTTTTCCCCCTCAAATTTTGGTTATTTATCACAAGCAGTAATCATAAGAAGATAATCCTCAAGGTTTAGGAGGAAAGTCAATATTTACCAACCCTGTAGCTGATGATATACTGGAAAGGTTCAGAATATTTTCACTCAGCACAGAACAGCACAGTGACCACAGCACAGACCTAGAAGACAGACAGCAAACTTTGCTTTAGATATGCAGCCAGCCCAATGGGAGGGATTCTATGGGAGTGCATTCAGGGTTGCTGTTGCCTGCTTTTTATTGTCTTTTAAAAGGCTCAAACTCAAAGTCATCATCTGGACTAGGGGAGGAAAAGACACCAACTGTAGCTTTGGGAAGAGTTCCCTACCAGGGATTAGAAGGTTGACTAGAAAGAGTGATAGTCACTAGTCTCTGCCTGCTGGAGTTAGGTATATAAACTCTTCAACTCTACTTATCCTTAAGCCTGGGGGTATTTACAAGAATGAACAAGAGAGATGAGTGAGAAACAAAACCAGGCAAGGATCCATTGATTCATGGTGACTGCCAATTCTTTAGTTACTCGGAACAAGACTGGTATGGTTTAAGAAGAGCCCTTCAAGGTTGTTCCTGGCACTTTAAGTACCTGTGGGAGTCTGGAAACTCTTCAATCAGAGATATAGATTGTCCAGTGAAGAAATGAAGGATGGCTGCCTTGTCTTGTTTTAGTTTATTAGATAGAGGAAGCTTTCCATGGAAGGACTTCTATGATCAAATTTTTCTTTCCTTGGACAAAGGTTACACAAATAATTCCATGTACTGGAGGATTTAAACACAATAAATGACTTGTATGAGAGTTTGGGCAGTTCAGGGCCTTTTCTCAAAGGCATTGTAAATTGGCCAGAGGTATTTCTGTATAGAGTATGGTGGAGAACTTTGAGGTCATTGCAGACTGCTGGGGCCAAGAGATTTGTGAGTGACTAGGAGTAAGGTTGGGAGATGATAAATCAGCTGAACAGAATAGTCAGCCACTGTCTTATCAACATGAGTGTATATACATTTATGAACACTAATTGTCTGGAAATGCAGGTAGGTGGTTACAAATATCTCCTTACAGCAAGAATTTAGGAGAGTATCTGTTAAACAGCTGAAAAATGGAGGTGAGGGTGGCAGTGGATGTGATGAGGAAGCTCTATAGCCTGTCATCACCTTCCCAGTGGATACAAACTGTGTTCTACCTGTACTTTCTGGTAGCTCTCAGATTAATTAATATTTAAATCACTTCCATGGTACCCTGTTTTTCTCCCTGAATGGCAAGGATAGTATTTTGTCTCCTTTTAGTGGGAAAAGAAACATACGTTTTAGGCAGTGCAGTTCATGTGGGGTCCACCTAAATAGCAGTAGTACCAGGAGCCTGGACTTACTTCTAGAACTTGTCCTGAGGAGGGGAGGCCACTCTCAGGTGCCCTTGTCTATCTAAGGTACACAGAAGTCCTTTGGCCCCTTCTGTCTTTGCCAAAGAGCCAGCAAAACCAGTCAATTCTAGGCTGAATGTCTTAACAATGAAGCCCATGAGGATGGGAGGTATTGTATGTGGGTGTACAGTTGGCCAGGAGAAAATTTTTTCCAAAGGTACTATCTTTCTGAAGAATTGGATTATCTATTTTAAAGAAATGTGTGAAATAAGGATTTTTTAATTCTTAGTTTTATTCTAAACTAATGCTTTTCCTGAGGGTGGTCAATTTTGTTCCATAAAAATGAAAAGCTTTCCTTAGCCATTTCAGCAGTGAAAGGGGAAACAGTCTCAGTAATTCCACATTTGCACTCTGGCCTAATGAGAGATTTAAACAAGATTCCAAGAGTATTTTCATACAGAACTTCATATGTTCCTAGTAGCTTGCCAGTCCTGCTCAGTTTAGAAGGACCATTCATTTGAGTGAATCAAGTTGTAACCTGGGAATGGATCCAAAACAAGGAGGTGGTCCACACACTCCTGAACTTTCTGGCCAGATTAAAACTTCTCTGGAATCAAGAGTATGTCCTGGCAGCCAATGGGAAGAACAACTGAGCATTCAGCAGCAAACTCTTCAAATGTCTGAGGCCCTGCTTTGCTGCCAACTCTTTTGATCCAATTCAGAGCTACCATACCTGCAAAAGATGAGGGACCATACCTGAATTTAAAATGCTGAGAGGTAACATTGAAAAAACTGGTTTCTGCCCAGTCCCATACTGCAGCTTCACACACAGGTAGAACATAACTGTTCATCTGCACAAGCTTCAGCAGCTCCTCAGAATACAAAGAGCTCCAGTCTGAACTGTGCCAGCATGGCCTTGAGGGCAGTCCAAGGAGATGAGTTAGAAATGGAGATGCACTGTTTTTCTGCTCCTGGTTTCTGGAGGTCACCCAGACCTTGGCATACTTGAGATCAATTAGAGAAAACAAACCAAAACAAAATGCAGGTCAATGTAGCATTGCTGAGAGCCTGGTACAGGCCATTTTTTTGTCTGAATTAACCTTTCACATCATTTTTTGATAAAGTTGCTGTTGCCCTACTGAGACAACATCATTTTTTCTCTTCTCTGTGAGGAGAATCAGGGACCAAATGTTTGCTGAGGCCACACCAAGAACAAAGAGAAAGGAAAACAAGAATATATTCCTGGGAGCCAAGGTAAGAGTCAAGCTGGGTCATCCTGTCTCTGAAAGACTGGAAACACAAGCTGCTACAGTGAGGAATCAACCTGGCATGCCTTTGGGTACTGATAGCTGACTCTGCCTGTGTTTTGTTCTTTTCTACCTGGAGCAGCTAAAATCAACGTGGCATAAGAAAGGCAATGAAGCAGGAGCTTAACTAATTACTGAATCTCTGCTGGCAGAGCCATATTAGTTCACCTAACCCCATGCTCTCTGCAGCAGTCTGCTGCTGCCACGTCTGAAAAATGTGAACTGCCAGAAGCACTCTTCTCTTTCATTAGCAAAGAGGAAGTTATTGATGCAGCTGTATTAAACTGGAGGAGGAAAAGGAGAGGGAGGTGGGTGAGAGTCTGCTTCCTTATCTCCAGACATAGTTATATTGGCAGAAGAATATCAGCTTTCTAAGTGAAAGTTGAAAACTGAAGGATAAGAAAAGGATAAAAGATGGTGAAGGGTCTGGAGGAGAAGCCATATGAGGAATGGTTGAAATCACTTGGTCTGGTCAGCCTGGAGAAGAGAAGACTCAGAGGAGACCTCATTGAAGTTTAGAACTTCTTCATCAGAGATGAAGGAGGGGCAGGACCTGATCTCTTCTCTCTGGTGACCAGAGGCAGGACTGGGGGAATGACACGAAGCTGTGCCAAGGAGGTTTAGGTTAGATATTAGGAAAAGGTTCTTCCCCCAGAGAGTGGTGGAGCATTGGAACAGGCTCCTCAGGGATGCAGTCATGGCACTAACTCTCCTGGAATTCCAGAAGCATTTGGCCAATGCTCTTAGACACATGGGGTGACTTTGGGGTTGTCCTGTGCATAGACAGGAGCTGGACCAGATGATCCTGGTGGCTCCCTTCCAACTCAGGACATTCTGTGAATCTGTGATAAGAATTAAAGCACACAGTATTTACTGTTGACATTTTTATGATGGAAAGATCACATTTTGTTACAGATGTAATGAGCATTTTTAGGTCTCATATAAGGCCTTTCAATGTTGTTACCCAGTTACAAGTTGTACCATTTAAAATCTGGACATAATGTGCTTTTTATTTTGCACAAACTAGAGGATCTTTCAAGGTCCCTTCCAACTCCTAATATTCTGTGATTCTGTGAAAAGCTGGATCTGTATGAAAGCAGCATTTTTAACGTTTCACCACTGGATGGAGATAGCACTCTTAAAACTTCTGAGTAATCACTGTAATGAACTACCTTGCAATAGAGAGATGGAATGTATTAGGAGACATGACAGCAACAAAGAGTGGGACACCAGTTAGATTTGTGGCAGAAAATGTCTTGAAGGAACATTCTTTAGCTTTGTGCTTGACCTATTTTTACAGTGAGAAAAGAAGAGATTTAGTTTCAAAATATGAATTCCACTTCTCTCTACATACACTCAAAGCTGCAATGACACAGACCAGCAAGAAACAAGGGAAGATAAAGTGAAGCTTTCTAGGATCCTCTTTATCTTTTCCCAGGTCACAGTGTCTTTTTCCTGACAGGAGGATCCTTCAGCTTTGTGGATCTGGCCTTGAGAGCTTGATGCTGCTGGTAGTCACTGAGGTTGCTCCAGCAGTGGTTGCAGTGGATATCTTATTTGCAGTGGAGACTCCTTTGCTCAGGGACAGTGGGGAGGAAGTTGCTGCGTGGGGAGCAGTAGGAGAAACGATTCCCACCATCCTGCAGGTAGGTAGGAAGATCTTCAGAGATGGCTGCAGTTTCAGGGGTGAGAGTACAGATAAAGGACAGTTTGCCCTAGCAAGGTTCACTTCTCACTTATCTTAAGGCATTTTTACACACTTTCTTCTCTCTTTGCATAGGTGAATGTGTGCATGCATGAGAGAGGGAAGGCTTTTAGCCCAGTCTCTTGGATAATCACACTGTGCTTCTCTGTTGCCAGCAACAACTTTTGAATTTATTAAAGGAATTAATGATGAATTAAATGAATTCAAAGATAATTATGGTCTTAAAAAACTTTGTGGAAGTAGGCAGCCAGATGGATTGGAGACTCTTGAAGTGCACTGACTAAAGTGAAGGCTGACATATGAGTTCAGGTATTGGAGAACCCACTCTGGAGAGAGCTTGTAGAAGTGCCCCTTCCCTGGGAGAAGCTTTAATCAGGGTTTGCAATCAACCACACAATAAAAAACCATAGGCAACCAGGCTTCATCTGTTCAATAAACACTAGAACTTTCCTTAAAAGCCATAAACTGAAAAACTGACCTGCTCCATTACCATCCCTCCTCTGCCTCCAGGTCACAGAGTCTGCACAGAGTTTAAAAGCTGAGAATTTTCACAAATAAAAGCAGTAACAACAAGAAAAATAATGTTCACTAAGGCTGATTTTTTTGTGTGTCTACTTCTAATATTCAGGAGATGTATTTTCAGGCAGCACAGTGGTTAGTGGAGTAAAGAGCTTTGAGAAAGGGCATGGGAAGGGAGGTTGAATATAGGAGTGACAGCTCCTTATATATGCCTGTCACTTTTGTTCTCCAAATACAGTATTTACTGGATCAATTGTATGCTGATTTACATGAAAATATATTCATTTCCTCTGAAACTAAGGTTTCAAGTGTAATTCCTTTGCCTGCATCTAAGCTTATATGGATCTTCATGGCTAGATCCTTAAAGGTATTTAGGTGTCCTCTACCTGGGTGAAATTCTCTGCTGAACTTCACCATCCATGATCCCTAGGGAGAAATCTAGTTCTGAGATGGTAAAGCTGATCAGCTTGAGGAGCAAGGTCCTAAACTACTGCAGAGAAAAGCACAGACAGCATTTAGGCATGAGGAGGAGCTGACCATCTGCAGGTAGGATTTGTTTGCAGTGACAGACAGGTGTTTTCAAGCGTGTGCCTTGTTATTTACTTATTTGACAGCTCAGTCATCAGATATGTCCCCACTTCATCTGTTATGCATCTGCTAAGCTGTTTGTAGAAAGAGGTGAATACCAAAGTTTCCAAAAGTAGCTTTCCCTCACTGTGTGGAGGGAGCAGTCTGACTTGCAGAGCATCTAGCTCTTTGGTAAGAAATACTAAGAAGTATTTCTGTTGAGTGAAGCTGGGTGTTCAGTAGTCTACTAAGGGAGGAAGGGAGAGGAGTAGGGTGTGCTCAACACACACAGACAGCTCTGGGACTGGCAGAAGAGAGATCAGGCTGAGCATGACCTTGTCTGCCTTAAAGTCCCTCTTTGAGCAGGCTTTCTGGTAACAAGAGGTAATGACAGCTGCTCCCAGGGTAAATGGTGAAGAGTACTTTAGGAATGCAACAGCTTTTAAATCCTGTTTTCTGATTAATGCCATTAAATAACTCAGAGAGGTTTGTAGCACTATTATTGTTTCCACTGTTACTTATGATTATGGTGGTATCATTGCAAAGGAGGAGAAGTTCCTGCTGTATTAGCCACTCATATTTCTACTGCAGGAAGAGGAATTACACCACCAAGCTCACCAGTCATTTTTCCTCTGCCTAGGAATGTTGATATTCAGAGTCCTAGGATAATGAGATGATCTTTTCAGAGATGGTGACAACCTCTCCTTTCTTGACAGAGCCCACTCATCATGAAACCCACTCAGAAATGAGTCATTGCTTACAAACTACTTTTAAGTAATCCTCAGCTGCCAAACACAAAGCACTCCATTCTGCTGGGGTTACACCTAGCCAAAGCCAGGTAGATAATCAGTTAGGAGCTACAGACAGAGGAGGCAAATACAGGGAAGACTTCCTGAGATGGCATACTGACAGCAGAAGTAGAATAGGATAGTTCTGTGGTGGATGCTGCTTCTTCTCACCTCACCCTGTTCTCTTTTGCACTCTGTTTTCCATGCATTATCATGTGAAATGTATTCCTAAATAATGACAATAATGCAGTCTTTAATTCAGTGATTTTTTAATTCACATAGCAAGAATTGAAATTCCAGACTGCAGGTGTTAGTGCTAATTTTGGAAACTGTAAGTACCTTGCTGAGGATGATAATGTAAGTGAGACCAATAAATTCCCATGGTCTCTCTGGTTCCAATTTAAAAGGTAAATAAATGGAATTTGCAGAACACTGCTTTTCCTGTTGGCAGTACTAGGATCTCATTGCATAATATATCCTGTAAAAACTAGTCTATCTTTTTTACAAATGAGTGTCTGAACTATGTGCACATATCTATATATATATAATATACCCATATGTGTGTGTATATACACACATTCTGTCATGCATATATAGTAGCTTCCTCTCCAGGGCTATTATTCCTTAATGGGTCACAGACATGCAGAATGTAATAATTAGGCATGGAAAAACCAATTAGAGAGAGTTCATTCCCTTTGCAACAGGAGGTTATAACCCTCAGTGGAGAACGTGTGTGCCATTAAGCTGAGACCTTATAACATAAGAGAATGGTTTCCCATATGAAGATGCTGACAGGGTTATTTGGTATCATCACTCCTGTGCAAGACCTAATAATGCAGGGTGGAAAAGCTGTTTGGAGAGGAAGTCACAGATCAGCAGAGTTTACTTCTTCTCTTTGTACTAATTATGTCTATTTTATTTTTGCCTTGTCTTACCTCCTTTCCTCGGTTCACTTCTTTCTATTACATGCTAAGAATAGAGCAAGACATCCCTTTTTCTTTTTAAACCACAGCAGAGAGCCTGCTACCATGGAGCTAACATTAGATCTTTTATGTTAAGGTTCACCTATTTCTTTTCAGCAATTTAAGAGTGACATGATGAGCATCAGAGTAGTGTTGGCTTTAAGCAAGTCTGTCTCAAGGGGCAGCTGATGTCACTCGATTACACACCTTGTCTGAAAAGGACAAGTGAGACCTTAAAGGAGTAATTGCCAGCCCTGCCTCTAAGTCACACATGAAGTCTCCCTCACCACAGTTCTACAGTGTGTGAGAAAAAAATGTGGTTTGCCCAAATGTCCTGGTTAGGGTTCAGATGGATGGGCACTTCTGCTCTCAGATAAAAGTGGAAAGCTATGGTGGGTTGTGCTGTGAGGCAGACTGTGCCCTGTGCTTCCTGAGGAGCTAGTTCACATGTACTCGACTCAACAAGAGGCTCTGCCAAAAGCACAAGAAAGAGCCAAGCTGTCTGAGGCCACTCAGCTTGCAGGGACTTGAGAGAAGCTGACAAGAAGCACAGAAGCAGATGGCATCAAGAGGTGAGTAAGTGATATTTTGTCTCTGGTTCTATTCCTAAAGGATCCAAAGCCCACTTTTTTCCTCCTGATACAGTGGTACTGCATACAAACACCAGTTCCTACTCCAACAGTCCTGGGAATTCTTGGTAAAAAGAGTTACTTCTGAAGTCATTTGTATCTATTATTCATGTATGCACTGTCTTTTCCATTAGTTTCTTCTCCAAAAATTGTTTGAGAAGCCCTACCAGGTATCAAGTATGATGTAGGAACAATGTTTTATCTGGTTTAATATTGCCATAGTAAAACTTTTTAAGGTGTCAAGATTTTGATACAAAGGCTATGTTATATGTTGTATTGTAGATTGAGCCATGGGCAAGCTATTGTATGTGGTAGCATGCTGTCCTGGCTTTGGCTGGGATAGAGTTAATTTTCTTCCTAGCAGCTGTTATAGTTCTCTATTTTAGGTTTAATGTGAGAATAATGTTGTTAACACACTGATATTTTAATTGTTGCTAAGTAGTGCTCATCTTAAGCCAAGGACTTTTCAGTTTGCAGCGAGGAGGTGCATGAGAAGCCAGAAGGGAGCACTGAACCTGAACTAGCCAAAGGGATATTCCATACCATAAAATGTCATGTATATAAGCTGTGGGGAGTTGGCCAGGAGGGGTGGATCACTGCTCAGGTATCAGCCAGCCAGTAGTGAGCTATTGCATTATGCATCACTTGGCTTCTCATGGGCTTTATTTCTCTTTCTTTATGTTATATTCCTTTCCATTACTAATAAAGTTATAGTATTATTTATTACTATTGTTGTTATATTTTAGTTTAGTTTAGTTATTAGCCTGTTATTACCTCAACACATGAGTTTTATTTATTTTTTTCCCCCAATTCTCCTCCCCATCCCACTGGGACAGCAAGGAGTGAGCAGTCAGCTGTGTAGTGCTTAGCTGCTGGCTGGAGTTAAACCACAACATATACACATGATGAATAAAGGGTACTTTTGAGTAGCCTCAGGCTACTCAAATACAAGCTGTCTAAAAATCACTGTTAGGAACAAGCATGTTTGAAATCACACAGATTTAATCTTACATGAGCCAACCCCAACACCCCAAACACTGAAACAAAAATTACAGCTCAAAATCCAATGAATAGGAGGACATAACCTCACTGATATCATTATGTCTATAAAATATGGATGGATATTGGTGCTGTTGTCATGCTGCCTACAAGAAACACACAATTGTCCTTACTCTGGAGTTATGGAGAGTTTTCAGTGTATTTTCTCTTTTAGAATTGTCAGTCTGTGCACATTGGTACACAACAGTACCCAAATGGCATGCATTGCACTGAACATCATCTGCAGTGAGATGGCTGGGCCCATCTGTATTTTTCCAAAACTAGACTGCAGGATATGTGGTTGCATATCTGTAGATTTTGATGTGTTTGGTGTTTACCTATCAGGAGCTGTTCCTGGAGTTCCCAGTGACATTTGCCTAAAACTAAGGATTACCTAAGAGACAGAAGACTTTGATAGAAGAAAATGGTCACACTCACAAACATGAATTGTATTCACTGCCAAAGACCTGCACCCCTTCTGGTATGTTAAAAACCCCCACATTCCATCTTGATTTGCTTCCAGCTGTGTGTCTCATGTTACATTTTATTCCCTTTTATGTCTAACATGAGAAGCTGTCTAATCAAGTGTCATTTCCTATTGAAGCCAGGTTTTGAATTTCCTGCCTTTGAAAGCACACTAAGAACTTTCCTTTCCTTTCCTTTCCTTNCCCTTCCCTTTTCCCCTTCCCTTTTCCCCTTCCCTTTTTCTCTTTCCCTTTTTCCCTTCCCTTTTTCTCTTTCCCTTTTCCCCTTCCCTTTTCCCCTTCCCTTTTCCCCTTCCCTTTTTCTCTTTCCCTTTTTCCCTTCCCTTTTTCTCTTTCCCTTTCCCTTCCCTCTCCCTTTCCCTTCCCTTCCTTTTCCCTTTCACCCCTTTCCTTTTCCTTCCAAAAGTGGTAATGGAAGAGAAAGTGTCAAGACTGGACAATACTGCAATTTGTTTTGCAATAAAAATTAACCTTTGGGTTGGATAAACAGTTGAAAAATCAGCCCAATTTATTCTTTAAGTAAAGAGACAGAACCTGATTGTCTTCCTGTGCTTAAAACTAGTAGTATGGAGTGAGATTTTGTTAGATTAGTTCATTAGTTTTGCAGCCAGTTGATGAATGACTTCACAGGTCACAGAATCACTGAGGCTGCAAGACACCTCTGGAGAATACCTAGGCCAATACCCTGCTCATCTCAGCTTCAGCTACAGCAGGTTACTCAGGTATGTGTTTCAGTTGGGTTTTGAGCAGATCCACCAGTCCAGTTTCTTTTCTATGCTTAAATGGAATTTCCTCTCTTGCCCTTTGTGCCCATTGCCTTTTGTCCTATTACTGGGCATCACTGGGAGGATATAAGCTCCATCTTCTTTGCTACCCCTATCAGGTATTTATACACAAGAATAGGATCTCCCTGAGCCTTCTGCAGGCTGAGCAGTCCTGTAGAACAGCTCTATGTATGGCAGGTGCTCTAAGCCCTTTATCATCTCCTTGGGCATTTACTGGACTCACTTACTGGACAAACTCTCTCTTGAACTAAGGACCCCAGAGGTGGACTCACCACTCCATGTGTGTGTCACCAGTGCTGAGCAGAGGGAGAGGATCATTTCCCTCAGTCTGTTGGCAATGCTTCTCCTAATGCAGCCCCAGATGTATTTTGGACTTCTTTGCTGCAAAGGCACAGAGCTGGTCGACGTTCAACTTTGTATCCACCAGGAGTCCCAGGTCCTTTCTGCAAAGCTACTTTCCAGTTGGTTGACCCCCAGTCTATACTGGTGCCTGGGGTTCTTCCTGCTCAGATAGAGGTCTTTGCTGTTCCCTTGGGTGAATTTCAAAAGGAAATGTTCAACCTTCACCCTCCTTTCAAGTGATAAAATTGACAATCAAGGAAAAAAAGCCTGCAAACATCTTAAAATTTGTTGTTCCTGACAAAGGAGGATTAAAATATAAACAAGGAAATGTAACCCATCTCTATAGCTGTAATAGGTTTTATCACATATACTTTCCTTCCTAGTGTTAGAATTCATTGAAGTAAATCCCATTATATTTAATAGCTGTACAGATTAGAGAGCCTTCCAAAAGGGACTGCTTGGTATTAAATAGCACATTTTGAATACCTTATGTGTATGCTGAATCTGAAAATTGAACAAATAGTAAACATTCTTTGAAAGGATTTTTCTGTGATCAACATTGACCTTTGTGTCTCTTGTTAAAAAAACCCCAGCAAATATTTTCTTTTATATGGAAGAAAGGTGTAAAAAAGGTTACTGCCCACATTATTTCAAGACTTGGGAAAGAAAGCTGAACAAATAATCCCTGTGGAAAATTCAGTAAGAAGATTGTTTTGTTGTATGAAATCCTGGGCTACCATGCCTTGCAAAATGTCTTAAGATGAAGAGTCAGAAGAGCACAATGAAGTTGTTAGGTTGAATCTTATATGATTGGAAACACTGCAAAGGGCACACAAGTAAAATCAGCTTGAATGTCTGTTTTCATGCAGTAAGTGTTTCCCATGCAGCCTATGTAGTACATTGCTGCTGACTTGCACTTCTCTGAGTAGCACCCCTACAACTCCAATGGCTTCAATAACACTCTAGATACTATTTCAGACACAAACAAACCCTTCATCTTTTTATTTAGCTTCTTCAATTTGATATGACTCTTTGTTTGGTTTTTTGTTACATGTCCTGAAGTTTTTTGGTGTACTGATCCAACCTCCCTGAAGAGAACTAATAGTAGAAGCCCTATGTATTTTGATACTGATAAACCTAGGGATTTTGTATGTTTACTCTCATTTTCTGTGTTGTATTTGTAACTCCTGCTTATGGAATTTTCCTTGGTTGATTTATTTCAAGTGAAAATCTTACAGCTAAAATGTAAAGGGAAAATGTGCAGAGAACATTTGCTTTACCAGGAACCATTTCTTGGCAAAAAATTAACAAAAAATCCCCTCAAATGGAATTACAACAATGTCCTGTCCTGCAACATAATCTTTTATTCAAGCACTTCTGGACATGAAATGGATTGATAGCTAAAGGACACATTATATCTTAAAATGCTTATGTCTGAGTGCCTGGAAATTGGGCACAAAGAAAGCAAAAGCGACCTCAGAAGAGAATGTGAACTGGTGTAAATTGACTTAGCACTATGGAAGCCAGTAAGAAATATAACAAACTGAGCATCAGCCCTTCCAGACTCTCAACAGTTTGAGTTTCTGTTCAGGAAACTGAATTTAACACTTTGAGAGACTGCTGTATTAAAAGACACATGCAGACAGTCTTTTGTGCAAGCAAAATTCTCTGGTATTTCTATATGAGTCTGTGTTCTGGTGTTTATAGCAAATACTGAAAAGCATATTGGACTGACAGATCTTTAAATGCTATCATAACTGCTAGCTTCAATTTCAAATGTAATTTTTATGAGTTTACAGTGTAGTTTTCACATCTGGGGACATTTAGAGGGCTAGAACAGGCTGTACCTGATGTACAAGTTGGTATCCAGGCAAGGGCAATACAAACATTTAATAAAACCAGAGAAGTTAAAATATTGTAAACCTGAACAGAAGGCTTTAGTGGTGCATGTGCTCAATACTGTGTCTCTAGGAAGAGCAGGCATAGAAATCTCAGCACATAATTAAGATTGTTATTTAATTGGCATTGCAGAGGCTTTAGGGATTAACTTACAATATTGATATACAGGGGGATAGCTGGCCTTAGGTGTTTGGGCTGATATAAGGAGGACAATATGTTGTTTTACAGCTAAGAATATATAAAGAGAAAATAGAAACATAAACCAACACCATGAATAGTCTCTGCTAACAATAAAAGGAGAGCATGAGACACCAGTGCTTACAAGGGTCAATGATGGTGATAACATGAAAAAGGTAAAGCAGCTTGTCCTTTTATTCTGAAACTAACCTTTCTTTAGAAAGTAAGAGATGCACATCTCTTGGTGAAGGAAGCGCACTGGATTTGCAGGTTACTTCTACAGTCTAGGCAGGAAAGACTTTCAGACTGGAGAAGAGCCCAAATTTAATGTGAAGTGAGGAGCTTTGAGATGGTACAGCACAAACTATTAGAAGAAAACCCTGAGTATCTCCCATCCTTCTTTTCAGACACAGGAAATTCTCATACTGCACATGTTCTTGCAATAGTACCAGGGGATTCTTGCAATGGTATCAGGGGTTGGATATCATCATACAGGCTACCCTGGGCCTGAGGAACACCACCAAACAACAGCTAAAAAGGATGCCCCCAAGAATAAGTGTAATGAGATCAAGGCACCAGAAACTATTAAACAGTTGAGCTGTAGATTTAACCAAACAACATGAAAAGCTCTTGCAATATGCTGAAGGCAATTTCTTGACATCAGAACATAAAATGTTTGTATAGGTTGGTGTCTTCAAACTGAACAGACTTGAAACTTCTCCAAGAACAAACAGAAACAAATGTCAAAGCCATTAACTATTATTCTGTAAACTTATTCAGAAAGGATGACATTCCAGAAAGGGCAAAAATATTACCTGTCTTCAAAGGCAGTAAAAAAAGAAAAAGGAAATTACAGACCAATCAGCTCAACTTATGTATAGAATGATTGCTGAAGAAATAATCAAAAAGCTTGGAAAATAGCTAAATGACAAATAACAGCCAGAATTGATTTGGAAAAAAAAAAGTCACATCAACTGAATTTCTTTCCATGAAGAACAGCAGGTTTTTCAGATAGAGGAAAACCCAGCTGACTTTAGTAAGCTCTTTGGCTCTCTGTTCTCCTAAGAACCCTAGGCAAAACCTGTCTTGATGAAATTACTGTGACATGAAAAAAGGGACTGGGGAACAGTGCTCACAAAACACATCTAAAAGTTCCTGGTCAAAGTGAGAAAATATTTCAAATTATGTTCTAAATGGATTTTCCAGTGTCAATCACTACTTCCATCAATGACATTATTAAAGAGTATATTTATTTCATGTGCAGATGGTAAACTGGAAGCAGCTGGAAGATCTTTGGTGGGTAGTATTTAGAATTCAGAATAGCTGACTAATTGGATAAATTGCCTGAAAAACAACAAAGGTGTGACTTGATGTGGATAAATGCAATTAGTCAAGGATAGAACAATAAGAACTGAAAATGTGGCTTGAATGGGAAGAGTTGAGAAGGCTGTGAAGAGGCGGTGACATGGTAGCATCCCTCAAACATACAAGGTAGGTACAAAGAAAAGAGGAATTAATGGTCTCTGTGTGTAAGTATGAAGAAGAGAGGTGGTGGCTTTTCAATGGTAAGAAGGGGGTTTCTGGCTCTACATCAGGAAAAAAATATCTCTAATTATCCTTGCTAAGCAGGACCTGTATACTAAGTAGCTATTGGACACCACAACCTTTGATGTAAACATGAGTTAGGAACATTCAGTATTGTTAATCTTGCCTGGACATGCACTGGACAACTTATGGAGGTCTCTTCCACATTTTGCATTAGAGAGTAACTATTAACTATTATCAACTTGTAGATGCATTCTATTTCAGAGCAAAAGAAACTTTTGCAAGACATGTATGTGTTCAATTTGCCTGTGGTCAGGATTCTCCTTTGTGGTCTGCATAGCCAATTTTGCCTGACATTATTTGTCCTGAATATGCTGAATTCCCAGCAGATTCATTTATTCCAGGTAGATCAGATAGCAGAATTTGCTGCAAATCTTTCTATAGTAGGAACTAAAAGCATGAGATGACATTTCTGGTTTGCTTTAGGTCAGTAAACCTGGCTTTTTTTCAGAGCTGAATTTTCCCAATGTAAAGAATGAAAAGATCCTTCAGAGGATGAAAAAAGAAACATATAAATGCTCCAATTTTATTTACCATGGCAAGAATTTACATATGCTTTATCTGTAATTTTAAGTATCAGAGCACTGTGGATAATAGATATGTTTGCTGTGTTTTGGTGGCTGCACTAGAATATACTGAATATAGTAATCTCTGGAGTCAAACTGCTGCTATTTCCACTAATATCATAATATTATAATTTTCCTTAAGTAATGTATACATGAAAATCTTGTCCTTGTCATTCCTCTCTACAGGTGGTTTTGTAGTTGTATGTTAAAGTGAGCAAATTGTTTCAGAAAAAAATATGCTTTTCTCTTCTAGTGACTAGGATAAAGGAGATAAAATGAGACAGATGAGATAAAATGTAGAGGTGGCAGTCATGTCTTGCTAATCAAGAAAGAATGATTGAGTTACTCTGTTCCTTTGGATCTTTTGATTCTTGTTATTTAAATGCATTTTACCATCTTTAGCTGCCACTGTAAATAGTAGGCTTCTGTGATGAGCTTCTCTGGTAAACATCTTTGCTTGAGTCTCTGCATCAGAACACCTGAACATCTGCCACAGATGATGGAAAAAATAACCTGAATTCCACTAGATTTCGTGCTTTATAGGCTGCCCTGTCCAACTAAACAGCTTTGCCAGAGCCAAAGCAAAATTCAGAGCAGTTCAGCATATTTAAAGCCTCTGTCATTTTACTCATATGTTCTGTGCCTGTGTTTAATTTCAAAGACCTTCAATATCACTGGGTTTTGTTTGGGGTTTTTTTGGTGCAAAATTGAAAATGTGGATAAAGAAGCATTTTACACATTCTGCCTGAAAAGAAACATTTCATGAAGATGCTTGATAGTGTGATCTGGTTTAGTCAGCTGCATCAGATGTGGGAGGGTTAAATGCCCTAAGTGGCCAACAGGAAGGAGATAAAATTAAAACTCTGCTTGAGGTCTCTGACTGTCATGTCAAGGATGAAATGAAGTGCCTATTAAGTTCAAGAGAGTGTCAGAAGATTGAGGTAAGCAGGCTCTGGGGTTGCTGAGTACCCAAGTCCTCCCTTCAGGTGGGAAGGGAAGAGAGTGGTGCCTTGTTAACTGTGCAAACCTTGGATCTCTCTGCTCCTTCCCTTCCATGCTGACCCTGGCTCAGAAACGCTGGTGAAGACGAGGCTGCAGCAGCCAGCAGGGCAGCAATCAGCTGGTCACCAACCACAGGCTTGTTTCTGTCAGCCCTGACTTCAGAGTCATAGCTGATGTTGTGTTAGTTAACATATCCCCTCAAGTCTTGTTCCTGTACAGCTCATTAGGCACTCTCCAGCTTTTTATATTGACTGAGATTCATGCTGCCAACTGCATCTGCACTTTGGAACATGCTCATTGTTTAGCAGGTCAGCTGTGTAAAGGTATTTATGGCATTTCACTGGTTTGTGTAGATATCTTAAAATTACACTGCTACACAACATGGAAGATACTCTTCCACAGGGTGATACAAGCTCATAAAATAGCCAAAACCAGAATAGAACTACTTGGAGTATTTAACCAAAGGAAATGTCAAGACTTTGTGAAAAAGAGAAGGATCTTTCCTTAAGCTGAGTAATTGTCACTTCTGTCTTGGTAAGTATTTGTCTGGAAAGCTGCAAGAGCTCCTGGTAGAAGCTGACATTTTGCAAGGCAAGCAGCCACATTTTGCTTTTAGGGTTTTTTTTTTTGAAAGAATTTATTTAGTGAAAAAAAATCCAATTTTCTTTTAAAATAGTCAGAAGATAAAATTTTACACTAGTGCAACAGAGAAGAAAAAATTGGTACTAAATTCCCTGGCAGATTGCTTCAAGATAACAGCCTACTCTCAAGATAATATAAGGTGAAAGTATCAAGTTACAAGTATCTAACCTGGTAAGGAATTAAAGCCTTGCAGAGCTCATTTGCACCTGGACATTATGGCTTCTGGGAATATTTTCAGTAGCAGATACCCCTTATTTCTCTGAAGAAACAGTCTGTGAATCCTATTTTGATTCTGCAATAGTTTTAAAATGCTAGACATCAACAGGTCCTCATTGTGTTGCTTTCTAGTCAGCAGTGTAGAAGCCAATTTCTTTCCTCCTTTGGCAAAATTAGACAAACACCTGGGCACACTTCAGGTCTGCAAGAAAAGCAGAGGACTTCAAAACCAAACACAATTTGAGAACACCTGTTTGGAGTTCAGTTAGTTAAGGTAACCTTGGAAAGAAAGGGTTAAAGGAGAAAGGTGATGGTTAATCAGATTGTTGATTGCATTACTGTAGGGAGGTATCATATAATGTGTGGTACAGCTGCTAGCTCTGCTGAGTCCATGCTTTTTTTTTTATATCAAGTCATGAATTTTACCTCCTATGCTCATTTCTGGGAGGTATTTTGTGGGTTTTCCCTAAGCAACAAAGCTGAGGATTAGAGACAGAATGATTATTCTGTGAGAAATGTTCATCCACTGGCAACTGCCTAATCCTTTATTGATTGCCTGGGTGAGTTCATTCTGCTGTGAAGAGTTTGCTTAGTTTCACTGACATAATTACCCTGAGAGTGTCTGATATGCTGGCTGAAGAATACAACGTGCCTGGATGGGCAGTAGCAAGTCTGGCAGGATATTTAGGGTGGTGCTTTGAGTTTGCCCCTGGAAATCAGAATCAAGGCATGGGCATATGGCAGTTGGAGGTCCCTGATCCTGCAGCCTCTGCCAGCAGTGGGCATGACTTGAGGGCTGTGACAGGGGTAGTAAGCTCCCTTTGCAGAAGGAGAATGAACTTTTCTGAGGTTTAAGGAAGCCACTGTGCTGAATTTGCACACTGAGAACTGCAGGGCTGAAATTTGTCTCTCATGGTTTAACAGTATGGTGTTTGTAGTGTGATAGGTGTTGGTCTTTTCTCCTGGGTTACTAGTGAGAGGAAAAAAGGCAATGGCCTCAAGTTGCACCAGGGGATTAGATATTAGGAAAAATTTCCTCACAGAAAGAGTTGTTAGGCATTGGCCCAGGCTGCCCAGGGCAGTGGTGGAGTCATCATCCCTGGAGGGGTTTAAGAAACATAAAAAACATAATTAAGGACGTGGCATGGTGGTGCTAGGTTGATGGTTGGACTTAATGATCTCAGAGGTCTCTTCCAACCTTAATGATTCTGTGATTCTGTTTTACCAGGATGCCTGTAGGCAGACAGGGACTCTGTCATGTTGCCTTTGCAGACAGAATGTGTGGGGCTCTTTTCTAAGCATGGATCTGATTCTTCTCCAGGAAACTCAATGCCAGTCAATCATCAAATAGGAGCAGGCCATAGTCCCTGCTTGCCATGCTGTCCTGATTTGTCTTTTTTTTTCCCCCAAAGGACAGCCAGGGAGAGCCATAAAGAGGTCAGGTAGCACTGGTAAAATATGAGAACCACAGTGAGAGGGCAGGGCCTGCCTGTAACTCCAAGACATCTTTATACTTAACATTAATGAAGAATGATCCATCAGCAGATGGAACTATCACTAATGGCTGCTCTGCTCTTTGGCTTAATTACTTCAAGCTGACAAGTTTGTGACCACACAAGGCAGTTTTTTATTTAGTATTTTGGCTAGAATTAGATATTAGGTGCCACAAAGATGTGAGGAATTAGAAACAAAGTTTATGGGGATTAATTAAGTTTAAATTTATAGTAGACCTAAGCTCTTGAAGAGGTCTTTGGCACCTGTTAAGTCATTTGATCTCTGAGGGCTGTGGGTACCCTCAGAGTGCTCTGGTTACATGCACATGTCAGGGCCCATGGGATGCCTTGGCCATGCCAAGACTTCTGAGGCCCCTTGACTGCCTCTAAACATTAAGCTGTGCCCAGCTTACCTGCATCATGCCTGCTTCCCTCCACTGTCCTAAATAAAAGGAAATCATCTATCAGCTCCTTTTTTTTTTTATTTTTTCCCAGGGGACTGCTGTTGGAGGATAAGCAAAGGAAAAGAGGAGCATTTGAAGCTGTGGCATTGTGAAAAATGAACATTTCTTTGCTGCTCATGCAGCAGCTCTCTCTTCCTCTACAAGGTGAGGTAAAACATGCTGGGAAACATCTGCCTCTAGCTGCTTGGCTCTTGAGTATCTGAAGGGAGCATAACAGCACCCATGGATATGGCACTGGTTGGCTTGGGTGTTGATCATTAATTTTGTGTGGGTAGATGAATNCCACAGATTTCATTCTGTCAATTTTTGCCACTTGCAGCCATCCAGGACTTTCCTCCTTCCATTCATAGAGACCACAGACAAACAAAAAGCCTTCCAAAGACACCTTCCTGGCTTTTTCTCAGTGTTTTAGAACTCTGTTAAAATAAAAAGGCCTCAATGTAAAAAGTTACTCCAGAAATTAGAAAACAGAAATCATTAGAATCAACATGTAGGACTAATACCCTAGTTTCTTTGCAGAAATCAGTTGGCAAATAAATCCATATTAAACATCAAAGGAACATTGAGTTTTGGTTTTGTGTGGTGGGTTTTATTTTTTATTTTTTAGGGGTTTTTTGTTCTGCTTTAAAAATAATCTGCTGTTATTGTTATGTTCCCTTTTCAAAGTTTCTGGGAACCTTCATACACAACCCTGAGGTTTTGACTGCTGAGCACTGAGGCTTTGCCTAATTGGTTTGCAGAGGACTGACAGTTGACATGACTTCCATTAATCACTTCTGATACTCTACATTAAATTTTCTTTTACCTTGTGTATTAATTCAATGCTGAGGAGTTGTCAGGAAGTGGTTAAGAATCCCTCTGGGCTTGTACATTTGCTTGAAACTGAAGTGTAGGAAGATAATAAATCATGTGAAATTCTGGCACTTCTCCCCCTTTGTCATTAGACTTTTGGAGCAATTAAAGCCTGACAGTTCAGCCACACTGCTTCACTTGTTTTGCTCAAAGATGAAGTGCAAGGATTGGGTTTTTTTTTCCAACAGAATCTTTGGTTTTCTGAATTTTAGGCTGCATTTGTAAACAGCTCATTGCCCTGCTTCATGAATTGTTTTCTATGTTGTGACAGATCTTTTTAAATCTCTGAATTTTTTGTCAGTTTTGAATTTTTAAGAATAGTCAGGAGAATTGACAAACTATAGAAAGAGAAGAATAATATTACTTGTCATCATCAGTGAGAATTTAATGCATTATACCATTTTCATAATGTAAAGTCAGAATGACTATGTTAAAATAGATTTGTTCCTGGGTAGAATTTCCCATAAAGTCCAAGGGAACCAAACACCCAGCTTCAGTGGGACTTAGATGGCCAGATTCTTTTGGAAATTACTTTCTTCTTCAAATGCAGGAAGTCAGAAATACCTCTATTGTCATGACTGGCTTCTGCCTCAGGCTGCTGAGGCCAAATGTTTCCTTTCTTACCTGTTATTAGGATGTATTTGCTTCAAATACCTCAGGATTTCTTGGATTGAAAGAAATACAGACAAGTAGGTTCTGGATCTGTATCTTGAGAGATTTTTCCTCCCTCAGTTTCTTTACTTAGCTAAACTATTAGTAACAATAAAGAGATCTTATTCATTGAGATCTAGGCTCAGACAATGTTCACCAACTTTACTAGAGAGATATATATACTCGGAAACACAAAATCCAACTGATATATTTAAGCACAAACATTTATAATGTGAATTTATGCAACCATAAAGATGTGCAAACATATAATATTTTCATAAACAGTAACAGTTCCTTAGCTGATCAGTGAAAATGTCTATCTAGTAGATAAAGTTCTTTATCACCTGCCAAGAATCCTGAATGTCAAAAAAACAAAACCAAAAAAATACCCAAACATAAAACCACAGCATGTGAATTGAAGTAATGGATGTTAAAAATATAACCACAACAAATGAATTGAAGAAATAGATGTTAACCCCCCCCTTGAAACATTGATTGGACTACACCACTAAATGTGATGGGAAAAGTGTTTGAACTTTTTCCCCCATCACAAGTAAATTGGTGGCATTCATGGTAATACTTAAATAATTAAAAGTGGATTAGTCAGGTCAATAAGAACATGACAAACTGGAAATCAATTGCTTCAGTTGAAAGATCAAGATTCAAAAAGCCTAACAATTTACAGAATGTGATGAATTTGATAATAATTTTAGAGAAGCTGATCTTACATAATAGTTTGGATTGGAGTGTTAAAAGCCAAAAGTGGCTTATTAGGGCTTGCTAATTTATCTGGAAAATGGAGATTAATAGCACAATGTATACTCTAGGCCAATTTAAAGCTGGTTCTAAATTTCCAGTTTCAAGTTGGTTCTTGATTTACATTCTTTGTTTCAAGGTTTCCAATTTCAAGTTGGTTCTTGATTTACATTCACACTGGTCTGTAAGGGCTGACATACAACAGTTCATGTCAGTAAGAAGATACACCTGGCAATAATATGTTAATACAACAGACACCAGGTTTGGTAGTTAAGTCTTGAGATTTATCTTGAAACTAATTTTCAGCATCCCTAGTGACTTAAAATAAAGCATTTGGTTTTCTCCTCAGGTTGAGACATTTCTAAAATCAAATAGTGGAAGTATTTCCTCCATGTAGCCAGAGATATCTTGCTACAACAGGGAATCTGAGGATCTAAAGTGATGTGCTTTTTGAGAAGCAAATAATTGGCAGTGGTATAGAGGTGAACTGATAGCATTGCATGGCTAGGGGTGAACAAGTGCAGTGACATAGCTGTCTGAAAGTATATATCTTTTCTTCCATATGCACTCAAGACTGTCTGTATAACTGGTCATGTGAGATAGCTATATAAGAAAGAAATATTTTGAAAGAGTTTCATAAACCCAGGCTGTAAAGCATTTAATTCCATTAAAAATTAATGGACAGGTCAAAAAGAGCAGTACAGATAGTGACTATACCTTCTACCCCTTCAGTTACTGAGCAGCAGGTGTTTGTGCAGCATTGGATGGACTCAGGATGGATTTTCCCACAGCACACTTTGCAGATCCCATCCATGGAAGGAAGCCTCCCTTTTGTTGGTTATTTGAGCTTTTATATACTTTTCTTACTAGAAAACAACTCCATCCATAAAGGCTGTTTCAATGAGAACTCCTTGCTGCACTTTTAGATGAAGGCAAGGTCACACAGGTGCCATCAGGAGGTGGAAGCTGCTTGCAGGTTTCTGTGTTACAGTGAGCTGGTGGAGCTCATCCTGTGGTCAAGGATGTGTACAGCATAACACAGTCTGAAGGCCACACTGAACACAGCACAGACATGTGCCTACTCAGGTTAACTGTTATGTGGGTTACTAGGTCTTTGATGTGTACTGGTTTCCTAGTCTGGATCAACACAGGACCTTCCCTACTGTATTATGGCTCAGGAAGAAAGGAAGGAGAGAAGGTATAGAAAATGTGACCTAGAAGGGTGTAGCATGAGAATGTGGGGCTGACTTTATGCTAGTATAGGAAAGCTAAAGAAAATTAGTAATTCAATTAAAAAAAGAGACTTGTTTGCAAGAAGATATTAAAAAAATTTTATTTATGTATTATAAAAGTCATTATTATGTTCTAGTTATTTCTACATCCCTGTGTTTCCTGAAAAGAGGAGATGATGATGGAAAAGGTGGTGAGAAAAGCAGCTGTAACTACCTTGAAAGAACACTAATGCTATCTCCCTATTTAAAAAAACTCTTTCAGAAGATGGTTTCCTCTGTAATCTCCTTCAATTAGCATGAAACCATCATGGAGATATAATTATACTTCATTAGGGATCCATGAATCCAGGAAATGAAATAGTCCATTCTCTTTAGACTCTGCAGACAGCAACAAGAAATGTGCTTTGTGGAAGTAATCTCCTTTCCTTCTGTCCCTGCCATGGATTGCAGCAGCTGTTACAAAGCTTGGCTAATATTTTGGTTTAGTCATATTTTCTACTTACATGGAAAGGACTCTACCACTAATATAATTCTGGTTTTCATTTTCCTGAAACAAAAAAAAGTATTTTAGACAATTAGTGTTATAGGAAGTCAGCATGTTACAGTGCAAAAGACACTATGATTTATGAACTTCTTAGGATAAAATCCAAAACAACTTGACTTCTGCTTAGCATTCAGCAGATTGAGAAAGCCACAGACTTCTAAGCAAAGCTTAGCAGTAGCTCACAAAGTCTGAACAGATTGTTCCAAACTTTTTGTTTTTCTGCTTTCCTGAAGGCCTGTTTCTTTGTTTAAAAAGAAACAAATTTGTTCTCAGAAGCAGTCATTTAAATGAATTTTCATAGGCATATTCAGACACTAATGCTCCAGAATAATGTCCTTAATTAATGATTTCTGGAAGGAAGACAAAGCAGAATGAAATTAGAGACATTCAAGACTCTGATAGCAATAGTTTGCCTAACTTAGAGAGTCAACTGATCCAGCATTTCTAAATAGCTCAGGAGAAAACACAGGCTTCTGCAGCAAGTGTCACTTTCAAAAACCTTTGAAACATGTGGTGAGCATGCTGGTTTTCTGTCTCCTACTTCAAAAGGCTTTGGCTTTGCTAACTTGCTAACTTCTACAGAGAACTTTTTACTGAATCCTGGAATTCTTATTTAAGGAGAAGCCACCTGCTCCCCCTGGTGCAGTAGTTGTGTCTTGCTGAGAGAGAGCTGCTACGGCTCTGGTTGAAAGCTGTGGCTAGGTTCTTAGCACATCCACAAAAGGAAGAAAGTTAGAAGGAAAAAAATATATTTGATGTGGCACTGTGTCACAAAGAGGAGATTATTTTTTTTTTTCCCTTGCTCTGATGGAAAAAAACTACAAGAAAAACTCCAGACTTTTCTTTTACAATGATGTCACTATTTGTGGGCATATAAAGTCTCTCTCTTTTTGTCTCTGCCTTTTCCCTCCATCTCTCTCCTGCCCACCTTGGCTTTGGTTCCAGATTATACTTAAACATGTGTGTTCACATGTTCAACAGAGCAGTTGTTAATGTTTAGATCCCAGTGACTGTTGGACAACAGCACACTTAAACAGAGAGAGTGTGCTGAATAGCTAAGCTGGCCTAAACTAGCTTTCAATAAAGAGAAATGGTGAGGTCAATGAAGTAGCAGTGGTGTCAGTGAGATCAAAAACTGCAGAATGGAATTAAGCTCTAACAAAAAAAAGTACTCTTCATCATTTTTCTCAGATTTACTCTGAAAGATGAATATTTTTCTGGTGGAAAAAAAAAAAGAATTAATTTTTAATTAAGGACTCTGTCAGGTGGTAAATTTCTACATTTGTCTGAGAACTCAAAGGGGTTTTGTGTTTTATTCCTTACCAGTAGTACTGACCTAACTTGGACAAATCTGGTTTGTGCATTTATTCACACAGCAGTAAAAATATGTCAAGGGAAGGTTTTGTATGGTGAAGCCATTCAGAATTTAGTCTGGTCAAGTACACTGGTGAATATATGTTGCTTACAAGAGAAAAAAGCATTAAGAGGCTTCTCAAATATCAAAAGCAAACATGTCTAAGGCCTGCCAGTATTTTTGAAAGGATAATGCATATTCTTAATAATCTGCCAAACACAGTATTCAGGTTACCTTTTGGAGTCAGACTGTGGCAAGGTTTTTAGATAATGAACCTCTTTCATGTTCTAGATATCAATCAAAGAGAAGTATAATTTCAGTTGACAGTGAGAAACAATCATAGGCATCTTAATTTTTTTATGAGTTTAACCAGCAAAGGTGAGTGTTGATCCATGTCTTTATATCTACCACTTGACAGCACAGCATTAAAAAGAATCTGAATTTATTTAGCTGACATCAAGACTTATTTTGCATTACCACAGAGAAATAGACCTTCCTGTGATGACTGGATCAAAGGTAGAAGATGATGACTGAATGATAATATTGCAAAATGGAGCTGTTATATATGTTTATACTAAACATTTAATGTTTAATGTTTATCACTACTTTTGATTCTGTGAAGGAGTATGACTTGTGCACTTTGATAGATTAAAATATTGCCAGTCTGATAGATTAAAATATTGCCAGTCTGAATCTCCAAAATTTCTCTAGGTTGTATGACATGATTTTCAGTAAGCAGAACACATGTGAAAATAAAGGCTGGAAAACTTTATTTTAAGACATATTCAAACATTGCCTGGGAAATAATTTTATTTTTTGCACAGCATACTAGGTTGTAAAATGTTGCATTATAAAAGGTAAAGTGATAAATTCTTTAAGTAGAAAGCAAAATGGCATTTCTTAGATTTTTTTCAGATCTGCATAAAGTCACCTTCTACATTTACAGAGTCAGTACCTATTCAGAAACTTATTAAATTGTTAAAAGGAAACTAAACTGTTTCTGAACTCCACTACTGGTGGACTTTGGATTTTCTGATATCTAATGTCAGTGAAGCTGGAAATTCTTCTCTTTTCAACTTTAGAAATATTTCAAAATATTTCACTTGGATAAAAGCTTCTTATTAAGCAAAAGTCTTCTTCTGGATACTGCTAGACCTTAGCTCTGTAAGATATTACATTGGTGAGATATAGGCAGAATCAATTGTGTGTGAGAAGGCTCATGATTTTCACATTTAAAAAACAAATCTCAGTGAAGCAAGGGTATAAGCTGAAAAAGAGATGAAGAAAGGGTTAAGAAATATATATTATTACAACTGTTGATAAATATTTAGTCCATGAAAATATTGGCAGGGCCTATGTGACAGGAGTGGAATTGTATTCCTAAAATTAAAGGAATGAAAGAATATGAGCTGGTAAACCAGGCTGGAATCAGTGAAACAACAAGAAAATACTCTATTACTCTTAAAGGCTTGACTCTCTCTGTCAAAATGAACTTTTTTACATGTAAAAAAGAGAGAGAAATGTTGCAATGAACTGTTGCAGAAAATCTATTTGTGGAATGGTGATGTAAAAAGCCTGAACATGAGAGAATCAGGCACCATGATGTTCTCCAAGCCAGTTAAATAGCAGCATTATTAATTAAGCATACTAATTTTGTTTTAAAAGATAGATGAAGAAAGTAGTTGTATTCTAATCTGGAATTACTCCTAGTGAAAATTAATAGCAATAGCTACCCTGATTCTGATCTTGTGCACTCAAAAGTGCTTTTTATCTCCTTTCTTTCTTTTTAAATTTTAAATTATTTATGCATTTATTTAATTTCCTGTAGCTTTTTAGGATTCTTGGGACATTTTGAGGCAAGAAATTATTCTTGGTTCAGCTGCAGGGAAATATCCAAACTATACTGACAGGTATGGACTGTGTTGTCTAATCTATGTCAAATAATTCTGTGGCTGATTTATCATGACTTATTCCAGGACTGGTTTATCCTATAAATGGAATATTCAAGAAAACAGTTACCCTTGTCCATAGGAGTAGTCAGTTTGAACAGTTGGTAACATACTTAGTGTTAAAACACTGGGAATTAAAACATGCAGACTCTGTAGAGACAAACTGGAATGATAGTCTGTGCTTCCTTAGAGAATAAAAGAAATAAAAAGCTAAATCCCAGTTGTTAGGAATCCTAATTTCTGAAAAAGTCCAGTTAGTCTGTGAAACATGCTCTTAGCTTAAATGGGTTAAAGTGGAGTTCATGGTAAAACCAAAGGATATTAATTCCACGGAACATAATGTTTTGGGTTTTTTTAAAGCAAATTATATATTAGTCTAGTGTAAAACCCCCTAAAGCTCTTCAGGTAGGCCATATGGAGACTTCTAAGTAAAAGAAAGGCTACTACTAAAATGTATACACTCAATTTTCATTTTCTATCTCCATGTTCAGATGCATTTTTATCACAGACAACACTGCAAGGACTCAACATGGTTCTTCTCTGAAAACAGAGTACAAGGATTTGCATATCAGTATTAAATAGGCTTTCCAAGATAGGTGGTATTGCAAATTGCAACACAGTGGCTTATTATCTTACAATTTGGGTGAAGGATGTTACAAAGCAGTGTGAAAGCTTGTTCAAAACTGTGGATTGAAATGAGGAAATAATAGTGTGAGGAAATGGATTTCTCAGATAGCTTCTGACTAAGAGGTACATTCACACCAAAAAATCCCTTTCCTAAGGCTATTTTAAAATTCCTAGATAAATATGGAAAATTGCAACCCTCTTCTTACTTACCACTATAGTTAAAAATAAGGAATTGCTCCTTAAAAACACTCCAGTGTTTATTTCTCTTTGGCTAACTGGGCAAAGAGCCCAATTCAATCAACTTTTTGGAGAGAAGAAACTTGTTATCTTACCAAGGAATTTGTACTAACCCTAGTATTGTATGCACAATTTGAGAAAAACTAAAGAAAACCTGGGATCTCTTCATCTGGAAGAGTGATGATATATTGTGAAAGGATTTTTAATCTTCCAATTATACCTTTAATGTACATCCAACCACACTAGGTGGGCATGAGCACTTCCATATGTGGCAATGTCGTTTTACTCTGAATCCTTCAGGATTCAGCCACAGACATGCCTGCTAAGTGTAAGTACTTTTATGGTAGCTATGACTGTCAAAGAACATAAACAAATCAAGGCCTGAGATGAAAAGCAGTAATTTTTACTGATATCATGTTCCTCTTTGTATTGCTTGGTCCAATAAAAAGTAGCTTCTCTTCAAAAGCATTGCCTCTTAAGAGATTTTTTTGCTGTGCAATAGTAACAGAGTTCAGTTTTTAGCTGCTAGACTCTGAAGTGCTCAAATATGAAAGGAGCTCTTTCCCCATGCAACCAGTGTATTCTTCCCACTAGAAAAGTACTTTATATTAAAATGTAGGACATTTTTGGTACAGAGAAGCAGTGGACACAGTAATTTAATTGCCTAGACTACTGAGTCCTGATTTATAGGGTGGTCAAAAGTTCAGCACAAGGTAACACTGAGGCCCTAGGAGATGTCTTTGGCTCTTTTAATGAATAACCTTATACAACTTCAGGAATTTCCTTTAGAAAATTTTAATCTTCAAGTAGATAGTGGATGCCATTCTTGATAAACAGTTGGGGTTTTATCCATCTTAAACATATTTTAACTTTGGCCATAATGAGTGCCTATATGTTTCACATATATCTTTTGATTGGTATGCAGTTGCCAAGAGAAAATAGTTCAGCTACCCAGCTGCCCTCATCCTTTATAACTAGCCTTTGAGAAATGGTCTTTATTTTCACTGGATGATGGAGACACTGTCTTCCTGGATATTTCTTGGAATAAGCCAAAATTATAAGCAAAAATAAAATATTCTGTACAAAGCAGCTTTCAAGAACATTTTAAATTGGATTTTATTGATGTAAAGTAGCAATGGTTTTAGGAATTCTCTTATGTTTTCATGATAATTCACTTTTTTGTTGTTTCTTGATGTACAGTGCAAAGTTTAACTCTGGGAATATGCAGCCAATCATAAGACATATAATTAAAATGATAACAGGAAATGTCTTTATTACCTTAAATTTGACTGTTATCTAGTGAAGTGTTAATATTTTGAAGAACATCAGACATCTGATTTTTCTTGATAAAAATTAGAATATAAAGAGAAAATGTCTACATTAATCTGCTCAAGTGCCAATAACTGTAATTTCAGTAGTAAAACCTGACAGCATGAAGTGTTTCTGTGACATTTCAGTTTGCATAGTTGTATTAAATTTGTAAGACACAAAAATTAGGTTGCATCCTTTCAAATACTTTGTGAACTCTTCAGCTGCTCTCACTGCTCCCTCTGTTTCACCAGAATCCTCAGGGAAAAGTCAAGTCAGCAGTCATAGCTAACCATGAGTACCAGCAGCTCAGTCTCTTGGGAAGGAGAAGTGGCTGCAGAGTCAATGGGTGCCATCCTCTGGATATTTCATGATCCTACTCTGGGGATTGGGCTCTCAGGACAACTTCTGTTGTCCATGGTAAATAGTAATGTGGTAATTTCACTGCAGACTGAGGAAAATGCCAGTACACTGTTATGTGTATAAATCCAGATGGAATTCTTCACTTTTATGGAAGAAGGAAATAATGGCAAAGTCAAAATACCATTGCCCTGAAGCACTACAGCAGATCAGAAGAGAGGTGATTAGCACAGAGGGAACTTAAAATGCAACATGAGAATAGTGAATTGATGTAAACTAAATTATATCACCAGGATTTCACACAAGGAGTATGGGAATCAGGCAGGAGTAGGAAACCAATGAGAACATTTGAATTCATTGGAAAAATGCACTTTTATTCAAAGAGTAATTTGGATGGAAATTTTCCATCAGACCTAGCTTCTAACAGCAAAATTGCCATGGCTACCAGTGTTTCTAATTATAACTTCTAAGTTGGCATATGTGTATTTGCATGTAAAAAATTGATTCCCAAACAGTAATAGTGGATGTGCTACTTGAGAAATATCATATTTTTGGTGTTTAGGTAAATGTTGAAGTTTTCAGCAGTGGAGCTATAGTCTGAATTTTGAGGACTAAGCACTTTTCACTGTGCAAAATTACCTTGACTGATCTAGAGGTTCTCTTCCCATGCCAATATGCTTGGCCTCATTAACATCACGTTGTTGGATTCTTGTCATTGCACAGATGTAGAGCTGAAAGTCATGGTGAGTTTCAAAACACCTACTGTGTGGGTTTGTCAAACCATGATGATGTGCTTTTCTCTGCTCCTTGATGCTTTTACATTCATAGAAATCAGTTCAGTTTGTGACTATGGGTTTTATTTGGTTTCTGTGTGAATACAATTTTAGTCTTAAATCCAGATATTTACAGTGATAAAGTTTGAAATTCTTTGTATGCATTCTAAATATTGCTTCAAGTTAATTTTACCAGCAGGTCTGTTCATTGAGATAACAGACTGCAAGGGACTATTGCAGAATAGCAGCAGGTCTATTTAAACATTTCACTTTTTAACAGTATTTAAGGAATTTTGATTCAGATATCAGTTCAGAAAACCATTAAGAAAAAATGCTTACATTCTGTAAAAATGCTACCACTGCCTGATATAATCTGGCTTTAAGAACAAGGGAGGGAAGATTAAGATTAGATTTTAGGGAAAAATTCTTTATCCAGAGGGTGGTGAGGCTCTAGAACAGCTTGCCCAGAGAGTTGTGGCTGCCCCATCCCTGGTGGTGTTCAAGACCAGGCTGGATGTGGCCCTGGGCATCCTGGTCTAGTGAGTGGCATCCCTGCCCATGGCAGGGGGGTTGGAGCTAGATGATTTTTAAGGTCCCTTCCAACCCAGGTCATTCTATGAATTCTATAAATAAACAAACCTAACTTTAAACATGCCAAGTGTTTTCATGAATATCAATGCACTGTTGAGTCAGCAGTTATAAGAATTCACTTTTCTTCTTAAAAAACTTCAGAAGCTTAAGCTTTAACTATTGAAATACTGGGAAGTGCTTTGTGGTAAAGTGCAGGGACTAGAAATATTTTCAGAACTAGGCTGTGCTTATAGGATACATTCTCAACTCTGTGTTGGTCTGTACAAAATAGGAATAGATATACAAGCATACCCATGAGATGAAACTATAAGTTAACAATTGGGGAAATATCACTAGTATTTACCCAGAGGTGACCAACCTGTTTTAAGAAGGTCTGCCTTTTGTAGAAATAGAAATATGTTTAAAGTTGGATTTTTGTCAACATCTAAAACCAAATCTGATTTAGGCAGCTATCTTGTTTAGCTTGTTACAGAGTTTTGCAGTTGTGAAATTTCTGTTTCTTGACAGAGAGCAGAAAATAAAGTGTCCACAAATGACTTTGGGCTAAAAAAAGGTTATGGATTTATTTTGTGAAGCTTTGTCCTGGCTATAGTGGAGTTCTCCTTCTTGCCATACAATTGCAAATTAATTCCCTTTAGGTAAACATTTAATGTATTCATGTTCAGTTTTCCTGTAATAATGATATTACCAAAATATAATGGTATTTAGACAATTTACACAAAATACATTAACCAAAAATAAGCTGTCATTTCCTTAGTGGTTTTCAGCCATATATTAAAAAGAAGAAATCCCTACAGTTTGGGATAAGAACTTATTTTGTTCTTTTGTGCCTAATCAATGCCACAATAATCTCCCTTACACAGTGGGACAGTGCCCTTTGTAAGCACATGATCCCACATAAAGAGAAGCTGCCTTCAATTTTATTCTGTCAGGCAAATCTCTACAAGTCTTGCTATTTTGCTGAAGGTGGAAGCAATTCTGTAGAAGCAGTCCTGCCTCGAGTAGATTAATCAGTGGAAGAGCACCTGACTGCATCCCTGTGGGAGCTTTTCAATACTCAGGTGTCCTTTTTAGGTAGCTCAAGGGGAAAAGAGCATAACCCTCTTTCCTCTGTAAAATGAGGATGCTGATACCAACTTCAGTAATGGGCTGTGAGAATAGATGCTTAGAGTCCTTGGATGTAAGAATCTGGATAAGAATAAATCATTATTATCACTAGTATTAAAAATAATTGCAAGGAACCAAGGCCAATTTCTACCACTTTCTATGTTAGTGTTTTGATGTATCTCATTCATTTTCTTGTGCCTCCTTATGGAGAAAGATGTATTGAGTCATACTGTGGTGCCAAAGAGGGGTAGATTAACATCTTTTTTGCCCTTTCATTTCTGGCATTTTTTGTGAACTAGACTTTATTAAAACCCACTTTTTTTGTTTTGTTTTTGTTTGCTTGTTTAACTTCCTGTCTCATCCTGTATCTCCTCAGGACTTTTCAACATATGTAAAAGAAGGTGTCAAACCATATATGTTTAGATCTGAAGGATATGATACTGCATGTCCTTGTGTACTGAAAGTCCTTCAGAATAATTCTCCTTGAAGCTTGTGCCCCTTAAACTAAGACTTACATCTATTAGATATACACTTGTTCTGATGTGGATTGGCATGAGGAAATCCCATTAAAGCTAATGGGAGGTAGAAGAGCATATATGAAGAAGACACATCCCTGAGGAGGTAATAAAGATATTCCATTTTCTTCCTACATAAAATGTCAGAGCCATCTAGAACTAATCTTCCTTATTATTAAAAAAAAAAGCTTGAAAAACTGCTGGAGAGTGATAATGTAAGACTTTGTCTGTATGCTCAAATGTAAATAGAGAACAAAAGCAAAATTTAAATGGTGCTTAATTCATGTTTGGTACATAAATAAAACTAAGACCATAAATACCACAAACCTACTGTCAGGGAAAAGTAGGCATGATGTAGAGTAGCTGTGCTTTAGGAACAAGTGAGGCAATGCAGCTACTCCCTTTAATCAAGGAAATCCATCTCTGTTTCTACTCATTCCCACAATATCAGTCACTCTGTTGTTTTTTTTTCTCTAATTCTCAACATGGGTATAAGATGGATACTCATTTGATGAGTATTTCATCATAAATGAGCAAACTTTCCAGCCTACTTCTGGATTGTTCTGTGTCACTGACACTTTTATGCAGAGTTGAAAAGCTTTTCTATTACTCATGTTCTTTGCTTGGGGGTTGGATCTGCAGTGGTAATGATATTTTATCTTTCATTTTTTCAGTACAATAGTATGGATGTCAGGCTGTCTCAACCAATTAAGTATAAATTCATTTGAATCTTTCACTAGCAAGATCACTTTTGGACCCATGAATATCAGCAGAGCCAGAAAGGTATACTGAATACCTTAAAACTGATTGTGCTGTTTCCCTGATGGGGAAACTGGTGTTTTAACTTCTTGGATATTAAATAAATGTCAGTGAAAATATGGTTTTACACTCTTCAGGTAAACCTGTGGACACTCCCCATTTGTGCATCAGCTGGAGGTAGAAGAGGAGAAGAAATGAAGAGTGTTGTGGGCATGTCCTACCACAGCAGGTGGTTAGGATTACTGTTTGAGGAGGGAGAAGAATTTAAATTAGCTGTACTTTCCCTGCCAGGAGCTTTAAAAAGGAGGCAACAGGCACTCTGCCAGACATAAACAAATTATTCCAAACTACTCATTTTTTCTCTTTTGATTTTATTATTTTTATTTATTCCTCAAATGAGAATGGCAGTACTTTCTCCCAAATTTGACAAAATAGCAATAAAAATTTTCCATAAGCAAATCAACTTCTCTTCCATTTTGAAGGTAAAATTGCACATCAGAAAAAAGCAACAAATAAAAGCAACATGTTTTAGTGACATAACCAAATCATCATTCTAGTATAATAACATCTCTAGCAGATTATTATGGTACTAACACACTCTTTGGTCTTACAGAAACAGAATGAATAAATAATAGTTATGGATTTGGGGAAATAGCTCCAAGAGAAAAACTTCATTTACCTTCCTAGTTCACTCAAGTCCTTCCATCACAAGCTCACATTTGCTTGTGAGCTATGTGCACTTATGTGCCCCATAATCTATTTAGAATCCCTAACTCTGTGTGTTAATATCACTTTAAGATTAACAGGAACTTTATGAGTGTTTATCCTTTCAAGCAACATTCTTATTTATGTGTTGAGAACCTGGAGTGCTAAAAGAGCTCCACTATCTGTTCCTAATTTTAATCTAATTGATGCATTGATAGTTTAATTACATCATTAACAAAACCATTTGACCTATTCTGTGTCAAAGGTAAACCAGTGCATACTATCCTACATTTATTTCTCTTATGTGAATGGCAAACCTCTTCATCAACTCATTTTCTGTTTATGTTGCTAAAAGTGTTAATGCAGACAATAATGTTTTATTTACTAACTGTTTCTTTGTATTTATATTATGAAAATGTTTATGTATCAGAGCTCTTTTACAACAAAGACATTGTCTTCTGTTTAATGATCCAATAGAGGCTTGGAAACATATTAATTAAGCACCAGAAGGCCCCTTTGAGGGAGACATGGTAAGTAACATTATCCTTGTTATACAAATAATAAAGAGGTTTCAACTTGTTGAAAGTTACACAGCAATTTAGTTCTGGACATGGAATTAGAAATTAATTGCCTTGTGATCTAATGATTCTTTCACAATTCATTTTTTCAAGTGTGATGTTGATAATAAATAACAAGCTAAATACACAGTGGATAGTGAATATCATGGAACAATCTAATTGTTAGTATCTGTCCTTGGCTACTTGATAGCAGAGAGGTTAATTCAAATGTGGTGCTTTGGGTAACAAATACCAATAAGGGATATGTTCTCTTCTCAGTATGTGTTTGTAAGTCTCATTAATGATAATGGAAGTTATGTGCCTGCAGGAGAATGAAAGGAGAATACATCTATCATGTCAATGATCCATGAAGTTAGAAGAAATTATATAGTCTACTATAAAGGCACTGAAGGAGTCATTATAGCCTATTAGGTAAATAATGTGTTTTTTAAAAGTCTGTACATAGAATATGCATGTAGCTAATAAACTATAAAGCTCAGATGGATTATTATTGAATTACTGTGCTTTAAGACAGTGATCTTGAGATGAATATCCAAGTGATGTTTTGGGGAGAAGGACAAAGAGTTTACTGCAGATTTCTGGTGGCTGTGCAACAGACTTGTGTGTTGAAATGTGCCTGTAGCAATCTGCAGGGGGACAGGTGACAGCAGTCACATAACAACTTCTGGGTGTTGACTCACGGATTTTTTTGACTGACCCAGTAAGTGGCTGGATACAAAAATTCACATTCTAAAAAGCCATTTAAGCTTTGAAAAGGGGATAAACATTTTGTTGAACCAATACAGCTTCAAGATCATCAGGCAGTTGCCAGCAGAAAGGCACCAGAAGTAGAGTATGCTATGTATGATGTAACTAAAGGAGAGATTTTGGGCACTTCTCTAAGGAGCCTGCAGCTTATCTTTCACAACACTCAGCAGTGAGACACCTGTTGTCAGCAAGCTGATATAAAGCACTGAGGTTATGGTGTGCAGGTTCCCTAATGGAGAAAGTTAAATGTCTTTGAAGCCCTGTCTCTGAAGCCATTATGTGGAGCAATGAGCTGCTTTAGAGCTAGCCAAGAGGAAACAAAGTCTAGAAGTGTGACTAAACTTCCCTATCCAAGAGTTACAGAACTCTTCTGGGTGCATGGATGGCAAAGGTGAATTTTATTTCTAGCAATCCAGAATCTCAGACTTCAGAATCTGCAAAACAGCTGGGACAGATGGGATGTGTCACAGGTTGTGAAGTAACATGGCTGAAGTTATGCAGATGAGTAGAGAGCTGCAGAGCCAAGAATAAAACCAAGGTCTTTCAGCATCTGCTTTGTTGCTTCATCGCATTGACCCCAGTGTTTTTTTAGTTCCTGAAGCTTGTTCCTATGTCACATTATCTCCAAATGAAAACTGTTCTTTTTTCTTTTTTACTGTGCCTCATTTGTTCTGACTGTGAAATAGAGAAGTAATCCCAGAAACGTTGCAGGAAAGAACTTTATCTGTGCCTTTTTAATATGCTAGCTAGTGCAAAACTGAGATGCTTACATCTTCTTTTAGATACATCATTGAGATTCAGCATAATTGTATCCTGGTCAAGTCTTACCTCTGAGGGAAAGAGTATGTATCTATTTAGATCTTCACAAGCTACTGTCTTTGCAGCATGAAAAAATTTAACAGTGGAAATAGGTTGTTTCTCACCAGTTGGCACAATAGTTGTGAATAATAACAAAAGAGCTGTCTCTAGGTATTGTCTATCTCCAGCTGAAAGCAAAAAACAAAACAAAACAAGAGGGAAGGGAAAGAGCAACTGCTATTTAGCAGCTCCCTGCTTATTTGGCATGGAAGTCATTGTCTGAAGTCAGTTGAAAATCCTGTTAGTGACTGCTATCAAGGTGTGCACTCTTTCCAGCATCTAGAAGTCCATGCTATTCATTATATAAATACTTTTATTTCCATTATGTCTGGTTTCCAGTTTGCTTCTGTCAGCAGGTTGAAAATAAGTAAGCATTGCTATTTGTGCATTTGGAAATGAGGAGAAAATATGGAGGCACTGACTTCTACAAAGGTGGAGTGTGGGCCTCCTACACATTCCTGATGTAGTTTGTGCAATGCCTAATTCTCTTGTCAGAAATTCTCAGTAAAAATTCTCAATCAAATAAATGCACAGGATTAACAGTCACCCAAATATGTGCACTAATATACTAAATGGTGGTCTAGCATGACTGTGCAATGAAAGCATTATCAGTACTAAGCTGAAATCAAAGGTCTGCAACCAATATCTCAAGTGGAATCATCTGCTCTGGCAGAATAGCTAATTGTTGCAATAAATTGAAAGAGATGCTGATTAATTCTGTCATTCATGTTCTTCAACATTTGGAATTTGAAACCTATTCTTTTCTCATTACAAGTTGGAGAAGACTTGGCACTAACTTCTGCCAGAGAGGATCCAACTTTTAAAAAGCAAATTTGTGATTTGAGACTGAGTAGATATGACTCTGTTAATACAATAGACTTCACCTTCTGAGATCTGCATTTCTTTGTCTCATTTCAGATGAGAATTAGGTAGTTTTGCTGTATGAGGCTCATCAAATCAGTAATGGAACACATGGAATCTTGTTAATGACTTACCTAAACAGGTGTTTGCCCTCATCATTCTAGGTTAAAAGGTATCCTATAACAAAGTGGCTTCAGGAGCACCTAGGATTGTTATGTAGTAACTGAGAACAATTTTTAGATTCAAACTGACATGATGAGAGGAAAAAAGGAAGGCAGGCAAAGAGATTAGAACTGTATCAGCATGGAGGAAGAACAGGAAGAATGGGATAAGGAGACAAAAGTAGATAACCAAGGACATGAAAGAATTAATGAAACTTGACAGGTGGGTACCTTAGAGTGATAATATCATCTTGGCCTCTAAAGACTTTCAGAAAATTCCATTTTCTGGTTCTTGTGTTTAGAAAAACTTAAAAGAACATTCAGGACCTAACTGAGATCTGTAACAGCAACTGAAGCAGGGGCTGGAGATGAAGTTATAGCTGCTTCTACAACGGGATCCTGCAGTCCTCTGCCCAATGTAAGGGTGACATTGAGAACTTTTACACCTGAGGAAAGTCTGTGATTAACTTTTGAGACCTTTTTTTTTTTCCAGTTATTTGTAAAACAGCACTTTAAGAAACAGTTCCTAACTTCTGGAAATCTTGAACAGACTAATTATTGAGTGGGACACTTGTATAGGGGGCACAGGGAATGTATTGTCTTAGCCTACAGGTTGCTCATTAATTAGAACTGGAGCAGGTTTTGACCAATCTATTTGATGAAGCTGGGCCCTTACAGAAGAAATTACATTGACATAATTCCAATGTACAAGTTTAATAATGTCTAGGTAAAATACAAGGTAAACAGAATGCTTGTTAGCTAGTCTTATTGCAATGCTTGTCATTATGCCTTGATTAGTGGGGTTTTTTTTTTCCAAGTACAGAAGAACCATTCATAAAACTTCATATTTCCAAAAGCAGAGATGAAAACAAGCAAAATACACCTGCCAATATTCTACACTGAAATCAGCTCAAGAACAAAAAGCAATGCATTGATGAATTTACATCTTCTTGCTAGTCTTAGCTGTATATCAGTCATGATAACACATGCCATATCTCCCTGAATCCCAATCATACATTTGGAAATTGCTGTAATTTATCAAAGCTGCAGCACAAGTCAAGTTTTGGCAATAAATGAGGGGATTGAATCTCTATTCACAGCATGTTTCATTCAGCATCAAATGAAGACAATGATTTGTGCCTGTTAATACTGCAGCTTTTGGAAGGCAAGGAAGGAAACAGCAGAATATAAATTTATAAATTTATCATTTGTTTGGTACTACATCAAATTTCCTTTTACCTTTCCTTCTCCTGGCTGAAATGGCAGTGACCTAGAAGTCTGTATTTCCTAGCATAATACAGACCCGCCTGAGTGAATCACCACATATTTAAGAACAGACCACAAATACAGATTAATGAAAATAATACATATGCTCCCAAAACATCAGGTTTAAAGAAAACCTTATCCTTCAATATTCTGATCTAAATTTTTGGAAGTGACCAGTATCTTTGAATAATGCTATTCTTTCCCTAGGTCATTCTTTTTTATTGTATCATTTAAAAAAAAATAAATAACAAAGCACTAAGTATTAGTACAACAGTAGCAGTTTCTTGAAGCCATCTGTTTAGATTGCATAATGGGACTAGGAATGAATTACCTTGGTTTGGAAAAATTAATTGAGTCAGAAAGCATTCCTAGCTACCTTATCTTTAAAAAGGGTATCTGTTCTAACAGCAAATCATCAGAAATGAATACAAACTGCAAAAAGAAAGGGAATTGTCTGGACTGCAGTATGATTTTTTGCATGTACAAAGACATATTTCATGCTTGGGTTTTTGCTTGCAGTCATATTTGCTTGTCTAGTTTTGACTTTGGTTTGACAATATTTTGTATTTTATTTTCTGACAGTTCCAATCCTGCATGTATACCCTTAACTTTTCCAAAGAGGCTTGGTCAGTAATTGCTTTGATAGGTACAAAAATGAATCACAGTGACAAATGTTAGCAAGATCTATTCCATTTAATTCCATACTGCTGCAAGCAGATGATGGATTTCCTTACAGTGTCCTTCACTACCACTACAGAGCAGTAACTAATTTAATTTGCCACTAGATGTCATTCCTTTTTCATGCAAACAGGAAAAAATGAAGATTTCTAATTAAAAATTTCAGTTAAAAACTTAAGGATTAGAATCAAAACATGAATTTGCCTTACTCATAACTAAATGCCTTTCTCTTCATTGTTTTCACATATGATTGAGATGAGGTAAACTTTCTGGGGACTTTCAGCACATCTGTCAGTGCTTAAAGGAAGATGTGAAAAGCTTTGATGTGTTCAAGCAGCATGTTGTTAGTCTTTATTGACAATTAGTGATTCAGGGTGGTAAAGATTGATTCTGTCAGATGAAATTCATGACAGGATTGGAGGTTCAGTGACATCTCTTTTTATATTTGTTCAGCCCCAAAACCTATCTCTCTAAAACACAGACCTGCTTTGGCTCAGTGCATGTCAGCTGTCTGCTCAGAACTGATTTCCTTGCTGGCTTTTCTCACAGCTTCTCTGATCTCTTCAGGTTTCCTTTCATTTCTGTCTAAACTTTGCAAAGCAAAAGCCAATGAAATTCTTTAACTTTTGTGCCTGGCAGGAGGCTCCATTCTGGATAGTGACAGGTGCCTGTAAAGGCCTTTATTCTTTTGATTATCTGTGCCCATTAAAGAGTGTAGCTGTTTCTTTCTATTTTATTATATTTTTTTTAAGATGAAGATTTCTGAACAATCCAAACAGTCTACAGGAAAGATCCTGTTACATTTATTTTCAATACTCATAGATTCACTTTGGAGAATATGTTTGTTGTTTTTTGGGGGGAAAAAAAAAAAAAGATTTATTTCACATTTTTAAAAATTATTTTGTTTTTAGCTATGCTTAAACATTAAGTTGAATGTACACTGCAATAATGATAAAAAGAAGTGTTGCAATCTTTATGCCAATAATTGGATAGCCTTTAGCATATATTTCATTGCTGTAGTCACAGCCTTTCATTAAGGTTTCTGGGCAAGGATGCAGCACCAATTTTTCAAGTATGATCTGCAATCATTTAAATAACATTAAATGTAATAAAACTGTATTCAGTGAAGCATGACAAGCTCTGTCTTCTATTTTCTGTAATCTATGGTCACAGCAGGGATGATGACTTTCTGGTGCTCTATGAAAGGAAGATGGATTTGAAATGAGAAATATAGTCATTGTTTTAATACGTGTTAACATATTTTGAACTGTCATAGCCTTTTAGACCACAGACAATTTACTGTGGATAATGTTCTACTAAAATATTTAGATGTTATGTTGCTGGCATATTAATTTCCTAACACTTGCTGTTTGGTATCAAGTAAGTTTATTTTAAATTTGCCCTCACCTTATTTTCCATCTACTTTGTCAAGCTGCAGGTCTTTTTTATTGAAAGGTGTAAATAAATGACATATTTGTATACTGCATTATTAGACATTCCTTCCATTTTTGGAGTCAGATTACTTAGTGTAAGATCCACAATATATAAAACTTAGTTATAATACCAAAAAGTAAGTCTGTCATACAAAACAAAGATTAAAATTTAAATATTACAGAACCCTTATAGAAAATTTCTGCTGACTGTGTCTTCAAATATGATTGCTCTTTTACCTTATTTTTTTCCCCTAGTATTGAAGAATTGTTGTTTTGTTGTTGGTAAGCATCTGTAAGCAGCACAAAACTTGAGTTCCCTTAAGAAAAGAGAGATTTCATGAATCTCAGATTTGAGATTTGGGAAAATCTTGTTCTTCCATGGCTTGCCTCCCTAATCTTTAGACCTGTCATTTTGGACTCTAATCCTTGCAAAGTGACCCACATGGGTGGAGTGTGTGTTCCTGTGTTTCAATGAAAAGTGTGTTCTGCTAGCACAGTAGTGATATGAGGTGGTCTGGGTCACTGGCTGTTTGGCATCACTTTTCCTACCAGAAAGAACTCTCCCATTCAGTTGTTTCAGAACAGTAGTAGAAAATATTTCATAATCTATAGAAGTGCCAAATAAATAATGGTGGCATGATCAGAAGTGTGGCCTTTCATTGAAACATCCCATCTTGATGTAGTTTCTTCTTTTCTCTCTACACTAGAGTTAGTAGATATTCTATGAGTCACTCACCTATTCTCCAATTTGATTTGAGTCCAGACTTTTACACCAAACTCAGCTTGTGTTGTGTCAGCTAGATCAACAATCCATAAACATTCAAAAGCCTTGGCTGGAGATGTCAGTTACCCAGAGAAAAGTGAGAGGTACCAGGTGCTTTTACTTAGTTCATACATCCCAGTTGGATTGTAGCACAGTTTTAAAGTCTCTGTCCATCATACTCCTTATAGGTCCAAGAGTACCAGTATTACCACTTTCTTTCTCTTAAATATGAATACTGTCAGCATATGGCAGATGACATCTCATTTCCTAAGATCAGGATAATGGTGTATAAAATAGTTCTTGCCATGTACTTCATTATTTAAAGAAATTCTTTCCATCCTCCTTCAGTACAAGTGAGCTTTCAAGTGTCTGCTCTGTGACCATGAGTTCACATTCTTTCTATTTAGTAGTTAACATCATCTCAATTAATATGTGTGACACAGACAAATTTAATAAGCCACAGTGCTAGTCTCTGAATGTTTCAGGAAGTTTTCTATTTAAGGTAGCAGGAACTGACCTGAAATATTTCATGTTTTATGCATACAGGTAGAACAAAATATCTTCTACTGATTTATAGTACAGAGGAGATATTTCCCAGCATAGCTGATACAAAAGGAGGAGTTGGCTAATTCCTTAAAACACTAATTTAGTTCCTCATTTGTGGCAAAATCATTTTTCTCTCTCACAACTAATTAATCTCATGTGAAGGTTTCAATACCTTCAAAGACATACAAAAAGTAGGCTTTGTTCTGTCATGACTGATTAATATATTTGGTTCATATGGAGGAATGCTATTCAGCCCCTAAACATTTTCTCTTTTCCAGTGGTTTCTCATTTCTTCTTGGAAATATGGTACAGTTGGATAAGCTGCTCTTTCTCATTCAGGTTTAGTTTTCCCAACATTTTAGCTTTTTTACCAGTTAATTTGAAGTCTAAATTTAAAAAAGACCCTTATCTATGATTTTCAGACTTTCTAAGTGGAGTTAGATATAACTTTGTCTTTATGCCTTTGATACTTCTAGATGCTATTTATCATCTTTAGTCAACCACATAGCAGAAGAAATTTATGGCCATGTTCAGCCAGCTGTTACCATGCTTGCTGAACCATCTGCTTTTAAGAGACCAGTGATTCAGGCTGCCTCCAGTTAAGTAGGACCCTGGTATTTAAAGGGGGTGGTAGGAGTAACAGCAAAGCATGAGTGCCACTGGAGGTCTTCTGGATGTGATCTTTCTTCATTCAAGTTGTCTGTGGAAGGGAAACCCAGGATATAGACTCTGTGTGCCAACAAACCCTAGTGAAGGTGCTATGATTTAAGCACCAGTGACTTCTATGGGTTACATATCCTCTTTTCAACAGTGAAGTTATTGTCTTAACTGACATATGCTAGGAATTTTGTCTATCAGTCCTATTCCTGCAGTCACCAAATAGGGGAACACAGAGTGCTAGAGGTATTATCTTCAAAGATGTTAGGAGTTGCATCATTTATAAAGGCTGAGAAAGATTGGTAAAGGACCTGACAGACTGCCTAACAAGGCAATGGAAATTGCTGATTTCTCTTCTGGATGTGCATGCTATGGTAGGGGCCAGCACCCATCCTCAGTGCTGTGGTGGCTGCTCTGAATGAGACCTTTAGATGCTGAGTGCTGAACTCTGTATCTCCATTGATGGCTGCAGACACTCTCGGTGGCTGTGCTCTGGGCTGGCTGGATGCAAGAGGCAGTGTAGTTGCATTAGTATAGTGCTGAGTTGGAACAAATAAGCCTTGGTGAATCTGAACATGTTTCATATTCCTAAATCCTTATTTCATTCTTAAAATTGAGATTTTTATCCTGCACCAGCATACCTGCTTAACAGTTATGAAGGCCACTCTGTATTATGAGGATCCTTGCAAAATTATTCTTTGTTTTTAAAGCACAGAATAATAAATTGCTGACCTTGGTATAACTAATTCTTGGTCCAGAATAACCATGGGAGTTTACAAAATAGGTCTGTAATTAATATTACCAGATTAACATAGTTGATTTAAGTTCTTAGAAACACTGAGCATCACATTCTTAATAAATCTAACAGTGTTGGCTTTAGCTACATAACATTACTCATGAAAAATACAGCTCTGAGATTTAGGAAAATTCATTCCTCTGCAGTTCTGAAATAGAAGAGTAATTTCTCCTCCAATCAATAAATACAAATAACAGACATTATTAGCATTACTCTGAAACTGCACATTCTTTACTCCATTTTAACTGAAGGTCTTGCACAAGCTTGTTTTATTTAATCAGACAAGCTGAGATTGTTTTTAGCATTTAGAGAAGCTAAATATGATGTGGAATGACTTTCTCAGTTTGCCAGGTAGACTGTAAATTACAAAGATGGGAGTACACAAAGACAGTGCTGTAGTTAATTTTAACAGTTTTTAAAGCAAGTCAAGTTTTTTGATAACACTAGGGAGATGAAAATGACTATTTCTTGAGCAGAATGCCATATCAGCATGCTTTTTATCTTTGGTGTAGGCTATTGACTCTAAACTCATCAATCTCACCTAGCATTTATAGACAATATATTGAAGAAATTAAAAGCATTGCAGTTTAGAGAAGTAAAGTGTAGATTACCTGAACAGATGAAATGCTACAGTTGTGATTCATCTATATGGCTTTTGCAGTTTCATTTATACTTCTGGAAGGATACTAAATATTGCTTCAAAGCATACTGCTATCATAAGCACAAATATTTTGCAGTCTGTAAAAGGTCAGTTATTATGTTGTAACATGCTACAAATCAGCAGTTTTAGTGCATATTGCATAGTTCACATTTATTATCTGTTCTTCACTGAAACAGATTCATGGGGTTGTTTTAGCCAGTATCTTTCCTGGCATGATCATATTAAGTAAGTGATTTTATATTTTGTTTTGTTTTGTTTTGTTCTTTTAATTTCAAAAGTTATCTGAAGCAAAAGCTATTAACTCCTATAGTTCTAGGTGATCTTTTATATTTTCCATACATAGAGAATTATTACCACATTTCTTGTATTACAAAGTCCTGTCATACACAACAGCAATACAAAAACCCTGAAAGGAGGTTGGAGCAAGGTGGGGGGGTTGGTGTCTTCTCCTAAGGAATAGAAATCTTGTCCCAAGGACAAGAGGAAACAGCCTCAAGTTGTGCCAGGAGAGGTTTAGGATGGAGATGAGCAAAAATTTCCTCATGGAAAGGGTTGTCAAGCCCTGCTTCAGGCTACCCAGGGTAGTGGTGGAGTCACCATTCCTGGAGGGGTTTAAAAGACTTGTAAATGTAGTGCTGAGGGATATGGTTTAGTGGTGACTTGGCAGTGTAAGGTTACTGATTGGGCTTCATGATCTTAAACATCTTTTGCAACCAAAATGATTCTACTATGATATTTGATAAGTTTGGACCAAATTCAGTTACAGTCTGCAAAAAAGATTCTCTGGATTTCATTTCATCTGACTTTTGATGTGTACAGTGTGGATATGTACATCTCAACTATTTATCCTAAGCTTCTTTTACAGTTGATGTAAAGAAAGAGGCACTTAACAGATGTGATTCAGAAAACTTCTTTAGATACCTACTTTGATATGAGACAAACTACCCTGAGGGTGTCTATTTATGCTCATTATCTGTGAAGGCAACAAAATCAGTAGCTCAGATGTAGACATCTGCATTTGCTTTCACAGAATCATGGAATCACAGAGTCATTAAGGTTGGAAGAGACCTCTTAAGATCATCAAGTCCAACTGCCAACCTACCACCACCATGCCACTAAACCATGTCCCTAAGTACCACATCTATATGTTTTTTAAACCCCTCCAGAGATGATGACTCCACCACTGCCCTGGGCAGCCTGGGCCAATGCCTTACAACTCTTTCTGGGAAGAAATTGTTCCTAATATCCAACCTAACCCTTCCCTGGTGCATGGCTCCAGTGGGCTTTGATTTATGTCTTAGCAACGTGCTAGTTCTTTCAGTAGTGCTCAACGGCAAAACTGCCTCAGCATGTTGATACTACAGATTCCAAGAAAGCTTCATCACCCACAAGTTCTCCAAAGATTTCTGTGAGAAAAGCTACAGATTTTGTTTGACTTTGAGTTAGATATAGTTATAATGGGTCTTTCTGATGTTAAGATTTCTGAATCTGAAAAGATCTACTGTGGAGAGTTATGGAAACTTTCTAGGCTCCTCTACATCATCAACACGTGGCAGAAATGGTCCTTAGTGAACCCACTTCAGTTTTACATTAGTGAGTTGTGTGGAATGTTGGTAGCACTGCTACAAGCTGTTGGTCTGATGTAATCAGGCCTTTGTGTTCCTCTGAATTCCTTTCTCTGTGGGAACACATCTTTTTGAAAAACATCTAATTTTAATTTTAAGTGTCATTGAAGGAGAAAGCTCAGTCCACAAGTGCATATCCTTTGCCTTAGCAGACCATGGGCACTTTCTGCCCCTCCTCTAAACAGGTTAAGAAGCTGGAAAACAAAAAGGGAGAAGAAAAGAAGGAAACAGATCATGAAGTTTCTTGTCCTTTCCACCTCCCAGAGTAGTTACAGCCTCAGAGCTTCAATCAGTAAGAAGCATAGTGCACGTGCAGTAACTGCTTTTTCACTCAATCACTTAACTTTTTATTTGCCATGGTTTAAAGCTTTCTTAATTGGCAGGAGTTGTTGGAGGCTGCCTCACTGCCACTGAAACCTGTAGTACAACTACTACAGATTAAAGACACATAAGGTAGTGCAGAACTGAGCCCAGAAGGATATCAAAGGAATTTGCTTCTTGAGCTCTTCTCTTTCAAGTCTGTTTAAACTAAGTCTTTCATATCTCCATTTTTAGGTATACTAAAATTTTTAATGAGATTTTTCTAAGTAGTTAAGAATAGAAGCTATTTTACTTCACTAGGTAGAGAACATTTATTATGAAGTAACCATATGTAGGCTGTCTCTTTGAGAAAAGAGAATTTATTCTACAAAGATAATGTTTACTCAATTCAATTTCTAATCCCTTAACTTTGCTTTATTCTGAACAAAGTTAGCATGCAATGTTTCTCTCTTAGGGTAGTAGTATTTTTGTAGCATTTTAAATTATTAACATCATAATTAAATCCATCCTTCCACCTTGCAGAAGTGTAGCTGGTATATAAAAGAAAGAGAATACAAGTTCTGGAGTCTTTTTCTGCATGACAATTAAAGTACATGGTACACTGGTTATAATTCCAATCTGGAAGAAATGTTAGGTGAAGATTTAGGGCCATATATTCCTAAAATGTCAGGCCTAGCAAATCAATGGAAATGTCCTAGGTATTGTTCAGAGTAGGTTTAATTGTGACAATATCACATAGTAGTGCCAGATTTTTTTCCTCTTCTGTCAGTAGCTATCAATAAATATCTTGCATGACTACATATTGCAAAGCACATCATATTATTCCATTATTATGCCATCCAGACTATTATTCTATCCTTTCCTAGCAGAATATGGAACTCTAAAATATCAAAAAAAACCCCAAATCTGTGAAAACTTAAGAATTTGTGGAGGATTCAAATTCCCTGAGATCACTAATTTTGTAAATAGTAACGGAAGGGTCAACAGAGCCAATAAAGAATATTGCTGAAAAATGTTGAGTTAGTTCAGAGGTCCAAGCAATAGACTGTACAATGTGTAATTTTTTTCAGTGGTTTACAGTAAGTCTGCAAAATGAGTCACCAAAATTTGGAATAAATAAAATGAGTGAGATGCTACCTCTCTGTGGCATGCCTTACAGACTGTGCCATTGACAGCCTTCTTCATGTTAGTGTGTTACCATGGTAAAAAAGAAAACGAGGAGAGACCAAAAAGAATAGGAATAAAAAATGAATATTCATTTTCTGAAGAAGTGGTGTTAAAATATCCAGATTATTCTGTTTAAAAAAGAATAGTTACAGGAAAAGGTAATAGGTACCAAGCCATTAACCTTTCATTTTAACAAAGACTTCTGTTTACCCCACAAGAAAAATGTGCATATGCTCCCTTTGACTTAGTTGGTATAAAGAAATGTATAAAAAGAAGTGGAAAGTCATGTTTTCATTTCTAGTGCAAGTCTTTTCCTCTCCCTTTCCCCTTTCCCTAATCCTTCCAGCTGCATGGGCTTTCCACTTCTGACTGCTGCTTGCTTTAAGGCAACTAGCACAAGAGTATAAAGAAGTGATTTGTGCCTGCTGTTTTGTTGTTGTAGTCCATCATTGCTAATTGATTTTTAGATATTTTTTTTTCCCTGCAAATAGAACAAATAAATCTGAAAGAAATACCCCAGTAAAACTGGGCTAAAGAGAAGTAGTATCCTCTAATGGTCCTTAATGCAGTATAAGTTAGTACTAATTACTCATTACTCAGGGGGCTGGGTGCCTTCACTGCACACATAAATTCCCATTACTTGTGTACTCTGAAGGCACAACACTACAGGCATTCAGATTTAAAGATTTTTTTTTTTCTCTTCTCCTTTTTTGTCTTTTCATGGACTTATAAAAAGTACCACTAGGTTTAATGAGTTACAAGACATTGGAAATAATCACAGTATTTCTTCTGCACTTCCTCTGCTTCCAATTGAAGTTGATTTTGGAACACTAACCACGTACATTAAAACCCAGGCATTACTTTAACTCATCATTTTATTCTGCAAAATGATAAGTACTCTTCAGATGTGACTCTGTTTCTGACTGACTTTCTAAGAATATGAATTTCTGATGGTCATTTTCTGACAAGTATATAAAGAACTTTACTCTGAAGACTTTAATATGTCCTAAATTTGGATAGAGTAGGCCAATGAATCTAGAAGTTGCTAATAATTTACCAAGAAGCTGATGTGGCAGATCTGCAAGCAAGGAAACTGCAGAGACCTCCTCTCCTGAAACATGGGATGATGAAAAATTGTCAAATCCATACTTAATATTAAACCCAGTATAGGCTTAATATAAAATGCTTGATTTACAGATTCAAAGCTAAAAGAATAAAGGAATGAATTTATAAATATCCTTGAAGATCAGCTGACAGTTTGGTGGTGCTGCTAAGTTATTAGAAAACATTATTTTTGAGAGTTTAATAAGGACCTCATGATAATGAGTAACTATAGAATGAAAATACTGGACAGAATTCAGTGTAAATGGATATTGAAAACCATGAAAAAGGTCTTAAATATCTAGATACAATCCTAGACCATGAACTAAATATTTCCATTTAGGAAAAAGAGCTAGATTATTTCAACAGAAACATAAGCAGGGGCCACAAAGTAAACTGAATCACAAAAAGTAAACAGAAAATAAACCAGAAACCAGCATTTTACCACTGTAGAAAAGGAATGCCTGCATCTCGAGTACTGTTTGCACTATTGCTTTCCCAGAGAAGGATGGCAAGGGTGGTCAGACAGACACACTGGTTTTAATAGGTAAGGGGATTACAGCATTTAACCTGGAGGAAAAAAAAAATGGTTACAAAGAATATATGAGAAAAATCTGTAGAATCCTAAGGGATATGAAAAAGCTAACCAGAGATTTTTAACTACCTTTTCATAAACCAGAAAGAACCTATGTGAAATGAAGTTGACAATTTCAGGACAAGTCTGTACAGAACATTGCTGTGAAACTCTTTGACATTCTACACCCTGTAGAATAAAATTTTTATGTGGATTTTGAAAGGAGTTGAAGCTAAAAACCACCACTTCTAGGTTAGGATTCCTGAACTTTAATTGCTAGAGGCTATATTGGGAAAGTATCACTAGTGCTTGTCATGTTCTTATATCTGTCTCTGATATCTGCTATTGTCTGCTAACATAGACAGAGTCTATGGATAGACCAACTTTTTTTCTGATCCAGTTTGATCATTTTTATGTTCTTTTATCTTCTTTAAAAAATGTGCTTTAGCAGTCCATAAGCTTGGGCCTTTTTACTCTGTTGACATCCCTAGAGACAGCTTTTTTTAATCCCCAAATCAGCAGCAAAAGCATAAAATTGAAACAAATCTCTTTGCAACACCACAAGAACAATTTTAGTGATTACTTTGCTATACACCATAAATATTTATGCATTAATAATCACATAGATCTCAACCAAGGTGGCCCCAATTCTAACTGACAAAAAGGAGTGCATTGTTTCAGTCTGAAGCTTTTGAAATACCTGGATTCAGTTCCTGGTTTCCTGTGGAGCTCAGTGATATTTAGAGGTACATACATACATGTGGCCTGATTTAATATGACTGCTGAAAGGTGCTGAAGTTTTTGGGGGGGCTATATTAAGTGGCCTTATAAGAGCATCCTAACTTGATCAGCTAAGGTTGTTAACCAAAGAGATGCAATACAATATAATATTCCTTCCAGAATCTGATCCAAAGACTGAAAATTAGAGAGGGGGAAAAGACGAGAGAGGAAAAAAATGGCCATCAGGCCCAAAGATAATTTTATTTATTTATTTTTCCTTCTAAGTTACTCTGTTTTCCAGGCTGATAACCTGAAGGAAAAGGAAGATGGGGACAACATTCTTCATGGGTCAGAATAAACCATTGCTTACAGGCTGTTTACATATGAAACCCTTTTCAAAATAGAGAACACTAAGTCAAATGTAGCATTTCATTCACCCTCCATGTAGAATCATCTTCTTTCTTTCCTGTGGTGTTTTCCCTGAAACTAGGCAAAGAATAGCTTGCAGACCTCAAGGTGATTTCAGACCCATAAAAATTTAAAAAGCAGGAACTTCAGAGCACAGGAGATAATCTTTTGATAAAGAAACCAGAAAACAATCCCACCCACACCACCTCTTTATTTGCAGAGATGTAACTTGTTCATGCATTTTGCAACAAATCTAAAATTCCTTTTCTGTCTTGTTGACATTTCTATCAGCTCAATTCTGCATACTGTTTGTAAACAAAGGCTTATTTTTTATATAAGAAGGAGAGTAAATCTCTTCACTCTAAAAGCCCTTTCATGTCGTTGTATTTAGAAAACCTACACTGAGCTGTGACAGAAATGTAGGGGAGCTTTACCATTTACTTAAAAGAAAGCAGGATTAGGTCCTTATTGATTAATGTGATTAATATGTATGATGCTTCTGGAGTTCACCACAGCTTCTTCAGAGTTGTTTTTGTAGCTGGCTGTAGGAACAGAAGAACAAAGATCTGCCTTTCTTTGCATACCACTTAACAAACATTAAGTCCATCAAGGGTTTCCTTTCCAGATCTAAACAGAGCTCTGTTGAGATGAGTTTCCTGATGCTGACATTAGCTGATCACTTATAAAAACAACCCCAGCATCTTGAATTCACCTTTAAAAAACAGAAAAGAGTACATGGCTTCAGTTCTGAATAGAAGAGTGATCATTCTGTTTTATCTGTGTGTTAGAAAGCACAATTCCACCCTGCTTTCACAGAGGGGAATTTGGAGATGTGTTACTGCCCTCAGGCCTATTTTCACATACTGCACAGCTCTGACTATGAAGTGTGTGCAAAAATATTTAGTTTTGGAGTGCCTTAGGGGACTTACTTTTAATGGAGTCAGTAGGGAATGCTCTGTATTTCTCCATAAAAAAAAAAAGCACAGTTTTCCTGAGTTTATAAATAGCTGTGGTTATCTTTTCTTAAACATATTTACCATAGAAACATGAATTTCTATGTTTTGGTAATTGTTTCAGGTTCAGATACTCATGATGTATCCAGTCATATGGTATCTCTCTATTGTTCTTTTGTGTGATTATTAATTATGTTCCACTGTTATTGAAGTAATATAGATGTAAGTCTGTAGTTTCATTCAGAACTATTAAAATTATAAAATATTAAAGATCTTAGATTTTTAGCTCTTCTGGGACTGAACTGGTGATTTCTCAGATGTGGTTTCCAAAATCATTTGTGGTGTTTCTTTTTCACAGGTTATAACAGATTTCTTGCAAGAAGAGGTTTGGATTTTGTTTTCCTACTTCCAAAAATGATCTGATGAAGTTAAAGAAATACATCAAGCCTACAGATAATTCAGCTAAAATCAGGTAAATAGAAATTTTTATAGCACAAGTGGAAGTTTGTATGATGTAGGTACTCAATACTATTATTTGTTATTGTGGAAGCCATGTCTTCATTGTGTCATTCTTCTTTGTTACCAAAATAACTTCCAAAACCAACATAGACAGGTTTCTTAAAGTGTGATTCAGTAAAGCCATGTGATTAAGGGAATGCAGAGTCACATCTAGTTCTACAGTGAGCTGCAGACCTGCTGTATCATGCCAGGCTTTTATCTCACATTGATTCCCATCTGACAGACTTTGCAGATGAAGCACTCCCCCCCCCAAGTTGATTTTCAAGTTGTGGTGTACTGGGGCCCTGACCCTGGTGACTTTTGCTAGTCAGAAATTCCAGTATCACTACATCACCCTTTGGACTCCACAAAAAGCCTGCAAACAAAGGTGGATTTGATTCCTAACACTTTTCATTAACATTTACTCTGATAATATGGACTATAGGTATTAGCTAAGTTTCTGGATAGTGTGAACTGGTGATGTCCTCAGTCTGCTCCAAATGTATTTTAAACCACTGTAGACCAGATTGCAACACATGCATTCAAGATGAGAGCACACTTTTTCCTACATGTACTCTATCCACTGAAACTTCTTGTGGAGTAACTTGCCATAGTGTTTCATAGGCTGAGTGTAGAATGTCCTGGCCTATCTGAGATGCTGCTATTTGTCTTTTTGGCTAGCTGTGTGAATAATGAGATCTTTTCCAGCTGTATATTTCTAAAGATGTCATTATCCCTTTTATCCTGCCTCATTCTTAAGGGCAGCTAAAAAAGAAGTCCTACACAGGATTAGAATGGCTGCTTATAGACTGAGCAACTCTGTACACCTATCATTTAAGGACTGATTTATTTGCTACTCATTTATAGCTATAGTCACCTTACCACTGTGGTGGAGTGCTTCTAACTTTGTGTCGTCTTTTTTTCCCTCCATTTAATTATTTTATTGGTTGCTTTTTGTTTCCTTCTGCCTTATTTCCTTGCACTCTCTTCTACCAAACAGTATCTGTGTAATTTTCAATTTCATTTTTATGGTTTCTCAGGCTCACATTGTGTATTTTCTTTTGAAGTAAAGGAATAATAATAGGTCGGTAGTAGAATATTGTTTCAGGCTTATTAATATGTATGATGTTTTTTTCTTACCTCTCTTTACTATTTACTTTTGTAGTTGCTTTTTGGCAGGCAAAGAAAGGGATGGCATGGTTAGCAGATCTTTGGAGTAGAAGCAGAGAGTGAAGGAGATAATTAAAGTGTAGAAACACAAAATCTAAAACAGAAAGGAGAAATAATATGGTAAAAACATGAAATGTCTGGAGGTCCTCATTAGTAATACTAGAATAAAATATGAAACATATAAGGGAGTTTGAGAAACTGAGCTATGAAACAAGGTACTAAGAAAGTCTTGGGGGAAAGTGGCTTGGAATTTTGAGATTGGAGAAAACTCCATAGTGCAGCATGATGAAATGGAGAATATAAGACTGGAAGTAACTTTTCTCCTCTGAGGAAAGAAAGATTAAGGAAATGACACAGGTAAGATGTGGAAGAGCAGCAAATCTGTCTCATCAAGAGAAGCATTACGAAGCTAATAGGTAGACTTCATTTCCCATGACAGAGGATAGAACACAGTATGAAATAACATATTCTGAACTGAGGAAGATGTATTACTGGGGACAGGCAAAATTTAGACTGTGGTCTTAACCTTGTTTGCTGTGAGTACAAAACCCTTCAAAACATACTATTCTGTACAAGTAAGATAGATATAAAGTGAGGAACTAAGCCTGAAAATTATGTGCTAGGTTTACGTACACTTAAATGCAGCCATCAGATGATCACAGCAAAATGTACAATTTATACTGGATTTATAATTTAAAGTATAGACTGATTAATCTCTACTTGTGCCACATAAATAAGCTCTAGTGTTATTAGGAATCAGCTACTAAGTTCCATTCCAGAATCTAAAAACAAATATAGAAAAAGTAAACTTTGAGGCATGGGAAGAAGTCTTTTGTCTGAAGAGTCCTACCAATAACTATGGTGAAAATCAGGAGTAATCCAAATTAATGAACCTTTTAAATATTATACTTCCACCAGAAATGTTAAAATCAAACACTGCATTCTTTAACAATGTTGCTGTTTTTAATCCAGCTTTATTAATAAGGGTTTAGTTGGATCATTGTCAAAACCACTGCTGGTACAAGTAGAAAAGTACCGAATAATTTAAAAAAGGAATTATCTAGAAGTATTTACAAGTACTGCAGTATATACTTTAAAAATATTATAGAAATAAAGAAATAATAAATCTGGCTAAAAAGAAAAGCTTCCCATAAAAGTGTTAAGAGGTCTTTGTAGAGATCTTTGGAGTCAGTTGCATATTATTCCTATTTGTATGTTTATCATGTGGCTGGGAATGATTACTAATACCAGGGTATATCTAAATGTTGTACTGTATTCTCTGCCAGGATATGAGCTGGCATACTGACTTTGCTTATGACTGTCTGTGGTAGGTTGATCCTAGCCAACAAGTAAGCACCCATCAGCTGCTTGTTTTCCCCCCCACAGCAAGATGAGTGACAATAAGAAAGCAAACTTGAGAAAAACTCAGGTTCAGCCAAAGACAGTTTAATAAGTGAAGAAAAGAGAGAGAGAGATAAAAAGGTGATGGAAAGGCAATCACTAATCACCTCCCATAAGCTGACCAATAGCCAGCTTGTATCTGAGCAATAGCTGGTTTGGAAAAACAAACCCTCAGTTGCTTTGTTGCTGAGTATGATGTTATATGGCTTGGAACACCCCTTTACTCAATTTGGGTCGGTTGTCCTGACTGTGTCCTCTCCCAGTCTGCCCAATCGCAGCCTACTTGCTGTTGGTGGTGGGGCAGAGTGAGAAACAGAGGAAGCCTTGATGCAATTGATCAGCAGTAACTAAGACATTGCTCTGTATCAACACTGTTTAGTCACAAACCAAAACCAGCACTGTACAGGCTGCTGTGAAGAAAGTTAACCCCATCCCAGCCAGACTCACTGTACACTGTCATCACAGGAACTCTAGACATTGAAATATGTAATGGCAGTGATGTACTTCTGAGCCATAAGTATCATGGACATCAGTGAGTGTTATTGCCAATGACAGTCATTACCATACAAATAGCCTCAAAATACTCAATGCTAAAAGGCAACTCTTAGGAGAATTGAATACTAAAAGAGCTATAAACATAGGCCTTCAAGTGCTTTTAATATTACATTCAAAGTTCATTTTGTCCCTTTCATCTTTCCTTCCTTGGAAGATATGTCTTTCTGACATAAGTAGTTTTATGTGCCCCATGCAGGAAGATAAGGGATTAACACGGGAGTTCTACCAGTCTTGCAGTGATACCTGCTCTTGACTGCCTGCTCCTTTTTCCTGCTGGAGCTTACTGCTCCCTGAGGAGGGCAGACAGAACAAAGTGCCTGCCAGAACCTTAACTGTAGGGTGCAGAGCCTGTTATCTTTCTTAAAACCATCTCTGCATGCCACTTAATTTAAACTGCAGGATCTACAGATACATCTGAACCACAAGTGCAAAATCCTTCCAGATGACTCCATTGGAAAGGAAGTAATTTTTGAGAGAAGGAGCAGGAGACTTCTTGGGCTGACACCTTAGGTTTCACAACTGTTTTTCTGTCTGTGCCTCTGTATAAGACATTAGAGTAATCATGAAGTTATTCTCAGTTTCTTGGTGATCAAAATGGTTTGGAAAGCATCACAGGCTGTTTAATACAGGGTGATTATTCAATGTTTATGACAATTATTAATTTGTAAAACAAATGATGTATCCCTCATAGCTTTGCATTTCTTAATTCATCAGCTGAATGATTAAAGTTTGTGTCAATTCTACTATGGTAAACAGGCAGATCAGATCTTTACCTACAGTGGAATAAACAACTTTTGTCCTTGCCTGAAGGGACACTGTCATTGTCTTGAGCTTACATCTATCATTACTATTGGTTAATTAGAATCAAGAAAAGCTTTAAATGCCCTCACTCTGATTTATCATTTAGGGTTACTTCAACTGTCAATCATTTCAGTCCTTCAAAGATGTTTATAAAAACTATTATGAGTATTTTTTCTATAGGGTTCAACAGCAGGAGGTAGAGACTCCCTTCTGTGTGTTGACATTTGAGTGTTATCTCAAAAATGCTTTCTCAGGCTCCTTCTAATTTCATTTTCTCTTTTCAAACAATGCCATCTTTCTTTTGGAGAGGCACTGCTGAGCTACTTCAGTTGCAGATATTCCTAAAAAAATCTGATAAAGAAATGAAAGCATAAAAATATCTAAACCAATTATTTTTTAAGTGTATTAATAAAACATCTATGTTATCTAATGTAATAAACTATTTAATTTCTATATTATTTGTCAAAATAAACAGAATTCAAAGTTCCTGATCTTTAAAGTCTTAAAACCACGACTTTGGGTCAGTGAAGTCTAAAAAGCAAAGGTGTGAGCTTTCTCCAATGGCAAAAGAAAATTGCAGATTCTCAGTGGCATTTTTTTCACTGCCTTTGATTTGTTGTGGAGAAATATTTTTCTTTCTTTGGGTATGTTAAAGAAGGTTACTGAAGGAAGAATATGTGATGGGAAACTATGGGTGAGTGAAACAGCAACCAGCTGTGGAAATGCCTGCTGCTGGGAAAAGGCAGTTACCATGCAAAATTAATTCCCATTCTGTACAGGCCAAAAATCACCTCTGGAAATTATATCCTGTGTGTAAACTCAGTGGGTGCTCACATATACACATAAAATTGAGCAAACAAGAGACTTGCTTATAAATGCCAAACCATCCTATTGTAACCTTAGTGGCTTATAAATACATGCTTGATTATAATCCTGGAGTGGATTTCTAAGAGCAGAGAACACTGAAAGCTGTTTTGAACAGCCTTTAGCCTCTATTTATAGCATTCTACAAATGAAATGTCACACCCATCAACATCAAGCACAGCCACTTCAACAGGAGCCCACTTTACCACAAAATCCACTACAACAATCTCTCTGTCTTTTTATATTTTATTTCCACTTTAGAAATGCAGAATAACTGCATTTGACAATAGTGGTGTAACAATGATATCTCTTTAGATATAATCACAGAATGAGCTATATAGAGGAGATGTAGCCCTTGGTAGACTCATGGCTGTAGCCAGATGAAAAAAGACAATCTTTCAAGCACACAAACCCTCCAGTTGCAGGTCAGGTAAAGAAGCAACATAATTTAAGAATAATTACTCTCAGTTAATTTAGTTATGTTAATAAAACAATGCAAGAAGAATAGTTGGTGTTTTGTATCTATGAGACATAAGGGGAAAGGGAAGAAATGATGTTTAGCTCACTGTTAAAGAGACACACACACCATTGTCTCCTGGAGCTGGAGGCAAACCAAGTAAAATGTCATGAAACCCATGTTTCTACTAAACCCAGTATTTTTGGTGTCCAGTGGAATAAAGAACTGGAGCCTCTTCTGAGGTTGTTTTCTTGATCTTGCTCTTCCTTGCAGATCAGGACTGTGAGGTCAGAGATGATGTGGTGCTTTAGTGGAAGGTGTTCTTGCTGTTGATGTCCCTGCCAGGCAGGGGGGTTGGAACTAGATGATCTTTAATGTCCCTTCCAGCTCTGACAATTCTATGGTAAGCAGGTGTTTCTGTCCTTTCTTACCTGTCTGTGAGTTTATTCTGCTTTGCAGGAGTTGTTTGGTTTTGCCCACAGGACACATTGGATGCATCAGTTTAAGTATTTCTAAAACATGGGTGCAGAGACTCTGTTAGCTCCTTTGGAGTGAGCATGGACACCCTAGTGATGCTGGGTATGTGTTGAACTAAACCAAGACAAAGAATTTCAACTTCCCTTCTGTTTTCCAGTCCACTGTTATGAAATTCAAAATAACATGCATAAATTATGATAGTTTCAGAATCTCCCACTCTTTCCAGTAAGTAGAAATTATTAGCTATGCATTTCTGCAAACAAGGGAGACAGGCTTTCCACACCTGTTTTTGTTTGAATTATTTGGTATTTTGCTGCTGGTGCAAAGTTGTATATCCAGCCTGAATTTTCCTTGACTGCTTTCTTCCTTAGTTGGTCTATAAATTAAATTTTAAGGAAAATTCTTGATATTTACTAAGCAGTAAAGCCAAAAGGAGACTGTTTTATGATTACTGATGTTAGGCTTAAAGTGTTTCTGTAAATGGGGTTATTCTTCATCAGGAGTGTCACAACCAGCACTTCTTTTCTATAGGTCAATTAGAAGAAGTAATGTTATAAGTCTACCATTTATAAGTACTAAACCATAAAGGACTTGCTACATATGGACTTTCTGATTGCTGTGCTAAGCCAGATAAGTGCCATTTTTCTCTGTGTCTCAGTTTGAGTTAGAACAGAACTATTTCTGTTCAATGATTTTATTTTTCTGTAAGAATCATATTTCATGCCAACTACAGAACAGTCATATCAATATTTGAGAGGAGGTAACATAGGTGTGTGAAGGTTTATTTAAATGCAGTAAAACAGGAGTTGTGGACTGAAATAAATGAGAGAAAGCATGAAGAGGATATAATATTTCCTAAAAATACATGCTATCTAATCATATTGACCTAATAGTTAAAGCAATTAAGCAACTGAACTTCTTTCCAAGAGAATGAAAGGGGACACCAAAACCAGAAGTATTGCAAACAAATTGTCTAGAAAAGCTGTCAGGCTTGAAAATCAGTACTAGGAGAAATATGGAGTTAGACCCTACTCAACTGCCTTGTTTTAGGTCCATTTTACCTGAATTTTTATCTTAAGTAAATTCACAGAAGTATTTTCATGAGCCAAGATCTCAAGATGTTGGATGTAGTCAGTGTTCTCCTTGTGAGAAGGATGAGGTACATAGAGGCACATCCTGATACCTCATGCTTAACAGCATCTTACTCCTCAACAGTTGCATTATACTAAGTACCTGCATTCATAAAGTGGAGATGAATTTAAAATAAGAGGTACAGTTTGGCCCTTGCTACTCACATTCCTTTATGATCTGAGAGTTGGACTAGATGATCTTTCGAGGTCCCTTCCAACTCCTAACATACTGTGATACTGTGAAATTCCTTTTCAGTAGTGCTCCAAAGTATCAAACTCCTCTGTTACAGCAGGGGTTTTATGTAGCATGTGGTTTCTTTAAATGATCTAAAATAAATTTTATAAACTATTAATTTGCTGTAGAAATAATTTGTAAGCTTTCATGACATTTCTTGTTGAAAGTATCATGCAGGCAAAGGTCAGCTTCCAAACATTGCCAATAAAAATAACTTCAGAAGATTAAATTTACAACAAAATAATGGTAATTTTTTATTATATCTTAAATGTCATGGTGACACATAAGAAATGTGCCCTAGCAATTCCATTGTGTAAATCAACTAATGTCTGCACCTTCTCTTATGTCTTCATTATCAAATACAAACTTCAAACAAGGAATAAATGTCATCCAGTAAATTTTTGAATGTCATAAACATACTCATGAGTTCTACTCTAAATATTTTAGTACATCATAAAGGGACTAGATACACCTCTTATCCATAAAATACAGATTTATGTCACAGCAAGACCCCTGGTTTTATAACCCTACTAATAGTATTTTAAATCCAAGCTGGGCTATGATACACAATAAATTGTTAGCTGTGCCATTAGATCATGCCAGCTGCAACACTGTGTTAAAGACCAATAAGAGATGACTGTAATTAGTGTAATTTAAACACATTATCTAAAAACTATCATAAATATTTTGGAAGTTATGCACTTGACAATTTTAATTTCAATAGCACAAATAAGCCATTTAGATGTGGTTTTGTATTGACTGTTGTACATGCTCTGAGATATTCTATCTTTTCACTTTCCTAGTAGTGCACATAAGAAAATCATCAACCATTATTTTATTAAGCTAGCCCTGAAACTTCAGTGATTACATTAAATTCCCTGTGGGGAACTACCATACACATACCTTAAGCCTGTATTAAGGGCTACCTGCAAATGCAGATAAGCAAATGTGTGTATACATCACTTCTGAAAGGGCTTCATAAGACACCCTTTGACAATTATGTGAGATGATTAACAGGCTACCAAGCTTTCTGGACAGAATGTACCACATGGACTTAGCCACTGGTATCCTGCCAAAACTGCATGCACTAAAGGAAGTCCCATTAGCAGAGAGAAATGAAATAAAAACTAAACTTGCTCAGATGGTTAAAAAAGATCATATTGAATAAATTCAGAGACCAGCTGAGTGGTTTAACTGTATGGCTACCATTGTTAGACTAAATTGTTTTGGAGATTAAAATAAAATCATTAACCATGGTTTCAGTGAAAAGGTCACATCGTGCTTCAGAATGCAGATTATCTTCAGCATTTTGTCTGAAGATTTATATGACTCAAGAGTTCAAGCAATCTCTGTTCTGTTGAAAGAACCCAAAGCCCCCCTGATCTGCAGAGACACTAGTATGACTAGTGGGTTTTGTTTGTTTGGGTATTTTTACTTTATTTATTTGTTTTATTTACCTGTTGGTCATCTGGAGGCATTTAGGATTCTAACAGCTAATATCTAGTGACAATGATCAGAAAACCATGAGGTTTTGTTTTATCTGTCTCATCTGGAGACATTCCCCTGTGATGTGAGTACAAATTATTTATGTGGACATTGACAGAGCTCTGCTAAGTCCAAGGACCACTGCTTGGTCCTTGGTAAAGTGAAGCACTAATGTGAAGTTCCTGACCTTGTGCACCAGGCAAGTGGAGTCTGCACTGAAAATCCTCTGTCAGGGCAAGAAGTCTAAGAAACAATCCAGCAGTGGTCAAAGGGTTGCTTCTCACTGTGTTGGCTTTAAGCTTGCATTAAGTGGGCACTTTTGTTTGCTTGTGGAAAGCTGCTGCAGGCGTGACATGGAGTAACTCTGAAAGACATTGAGAGACCTCCTAAACACTGCTGAGTCAGAGAAGGATTGCATCTGGATATATCTGTTCTAAATTCTCATAAATCTCAGAAAATCTCAGAGGTATAAAAGGATGAAGAGAGCTTCTTTTTATTTATTCTCTTTACTCTCTTATTTCTAGATTTATGATCACAGAATCCCAGAATATCCCGAGCTGGAAGGGACCCATAAGGATCAAGTCCAACTCCTATTTAGGCACAGGACAACCCCAAAGTCACACCATGTGTCTAAGAGCATTGGCCAAGTGCTTCTTAAACTCCATGAGAGTTGGTGCCATGACTGCATCCCTGGGGAGCCTGTTCCAATGCTCTACCACTATCTGGGTAAAGAACCTCTTCCTAACATCCAACCTGAATTTCCCCTGGCACAGCTCCATGCTGTTCCCCCGGGTCCTGTCGCTGGTCACCAGAGAGAAAAGCTCAGCACCCACCCTCCCTCTCTGGTGAGGAAGTCCTAAACTGCAATGAGGTCTCCCCTCACTTTCCTCTTCTCCAGGCTGAACAGACCAAGTGATTTCAGCCTTTCCATGTAAGTCTTCCCCTCCAAGCCCCCCTCTTTGTGACCCTCCTCTGGACTTTCTCCAACAACCTCGTATCTCTCTTGTATCATGGTGCTCAAAACTGCACACAATACTCCAGGTGAGGAGATGATGAGATGGACCACAACTATGCCATTTGATATCAGGAGCTCTCCATATTATTTAAGAAAAGGAAAATGTTATTCTTGTTTACTGTCAGTAACCTGGTCTCATATTTATATTGTGGACAGTATCCATCCAAATACTACTGCTGTCTCTTCCACCAGGTAGAGACAGTATTTCTGAATTACCTCTGTTTGGTGTGTGAAGGAGGGACAATGGACTTTTGACAGCATCCAGAGTAGGTCTGTGCATATTAGACAAAGGAAAAGAATCAGCTTACCTTCCACATTCTAAATGAAAACATTGAAAATGAGACTGAAATTAGTAAAATCTTCCATTTTAATTGAGTGAAATCCTTACCTGATACTTAATAATTCATGTTGCACAATATCCCAATATTTTATTTTATCCCAATATTTATTTATAAGAACAGGAGAACTGTGTAATCTTTGTAATTGTATATGCAGTTAAATCTTCTGTCATTAAGAGGAGACATTTCAGAAATATGCAGAAATATGTGGAGGTACTTAAATATTCATTACTTTTGTATATCTCCAGTATTTTTCAAGTATTTTTCTTCTGTAAGGAATACATTATCAGTCAGAAATTATGATTCATAAATTCTCTCACTTGTGATATAAGACAGGCAGACTTTTAAAATTAAACTTATTTTTCATGAGAACTTCAATATTTCTTTGATAAAAAGATTACCTAAGAATTTTGCTGTTGCCATGTAAATGATTACAGGTGCCCTTGTACAACTTCAGTATTCAAAAGTCATATTGTGGGTTTAAAAGTACTTATTCTCTAGTATTGTGATAATTCATTAAAATGAAAATAATATAAAATTGCTGTCACTGTATACTTAGGACAAAAGGAGTTACAGTGTTGAATCTTTAGATACAAAGTTTTTACTTCTGCATCAGGGCTGGTAGAAGAACACCTTGAAATATTAGTAATTGCAGTAGTCACTGGAAGTTCATTTTTGTATCCTTACCAATTTGGACATGAGGAACAGACAGAGCTTTGTGAGTAAATATTCAAGCCTGAACCTTTCTGGATGCCTCAGTGTTGAGTTGGCTCTGCACCTAAAAGGGAATGTTTTCCATTTCAGAGGCTGTTTAGACATTACCTCACTGAGAAAGTCTTTATTGGTGGATGAAAGATAGCCACATCTTCTGACCTTTAAACCAAGAACTGAATCATAATATTACTGAGGTTGGGCAACCTGTTTTGTTGTTTTTTTCCCCCTAGGTTCTGATACAGCAGAAAGTCAATGTTTTATTTAAAGCCAAGAACATGTATTTTAAGGACATAAATGTTAACTTATACTTGGATGCTTCTGGTTTAATCCTTTTTTTTTGTTGATTAAACTACTTGAGAGAGAGTGAGGGATCAGCACTGGTGGAGCAAAGCCAGGTAGCAGCAGAGAACAGACTGTTAGACCTGTATGCCAAAGGGAAAATGGGTCGTTAGTGTCTCTGTTAAAGAGATCAGTGGGGACTGAAGTCACCATCATAAGTGCTCTTCTAGAAAAAGACCATTAACATCTGTAAGTCTTACACAGATTTATCTCTAGGTATGATCTACTCCATCCACTCTACTAAATGCCTTCATGAAAAGTAAGTGTATGAGATCATAAAGCCTCTGTGCATCAGAAAGTATCTGACATATAGCCAGTAAATGAGAGGAGAATATTTCTCATAAAATAATCATTAACCTATCAGTCTTGATCCTCAAGAAGTCTCCAGAAGACCTTCACAAGGATCATAGAGTCATAGAATATTCTGAACTGGAAGGGACCCACAAGGATCATCTAGTCCAGCTCCTAACCCTGCACAGAACACCCCAAGAGTCACACCATGTGTCTAAGAGTGATGTCCAAGTGCTTCTTGAACCCAGTCAGTCTTGGTGTTCTGACCACCTCCCTGGGGAGGTTGTTTCAGAGCCCAGTCACCCTCTGGGTGAAAAACCTTCTTCTGACATCAAAGAAGAACCTAGGGACCAAAAGTCATAACTCCAATGAGTACTAAAATGTGTGAACTCAAGAGACACACTATTTTTAACATATACTCTTTTTCTCCTTCCAACTCAGAGTCAGGCTGATGGTGATTATCAGCACAGGCAAAATTTAGCTATCATCCCAACAAAAGGTAATCTTACACATGTGCAACTTGCACATCCTTTTATCATTCTTCATTTTTTTTAGCATTTTATTTAAAAATACACAACATAAAGAACATTAGGTTATCTTAATGACCAATCCATCCAATATATTGTTATTAACATAAATCTAAAATGAAATGAAACAGAACCTTTAGGCTCAGCCTAATAAGACATTCCACAGGGAATGGATGAAAAAGACAGAGTATTACCAGAGATGTAGAGGTAGGAACAGCAAGTTACTTCCTAAAATGACAAGCAGATTACACTTAGGTGAAATAGTTCCTGCTTATTTACAGGTTTCACAGCAAGTACTTGTTTTACAGCTTTTTATACTAGATCAGGATTTCACTGTGATGTGTCTGATGGTGATGTTACTACTAGTCACATGTTTGGATATTTTTGCATTAGTCTTTGAACATTTAGGCTGCTGAGTTTTGTGTGAAGTGCAACCTACATAGTGAACAGCCTGGGAGAGCTGCCAACAATAAATTGCAATAATCCAACCTTGTTGTTACAAAGGCATGAATCAAAAGCTCAGCATCTTGCTGACACAGCAATCATCTTAACCTTGTTATAGTCCTGAGATGGTAATATGAAGTCTTATCAATATTGTTAGTATGGCTTTCTGAGGAAAGCTGTGGGTCAAAAATGTCTGGAATTTATCATGAAGAGCTTTTCTTTGTGGGATGTCCAGCAGTAGAGCTGTGATTTCATACTAAATTGTGGCTGAAATGAGAGAGATAGAGTTGCTTGCCTGTGGAAGCACAGCAGAATGTAGGCAGCAGCCAAAAGGTTATATGAAACTCAGTGAAATGAAATAAAAGATGGTATTTACATTTTCACTTATGATTATCTGATTTTAAGGTTGTCCTGTAGGTCTTTCCACATCAAATAGAGTTCTCCAGTGTGCTCCACATCCTTTGAAATAAAAAATTTCCAGGAAACCCATATCTGGGGTTTTTTACAGTTAACTCACCATGAAGGTTGCATTTGGTTCTTAAGGAGCAGTCTATGTTAAAATCAAATCAGACAGAAGAAGAATATAGAAAAAAAATCTGGAGAGGCAAACATCTTTAGAGGCAGGAAAACCTGCTTCCAACTTTCCCAGTCAAGAAAGTGGAAGAAGGAAGATTGGTTTCAGGTAAACCTTTCCAAGTTTCTGTGACAGGCAGTGGGCTGAAGATAGCATTATGATATGAGATGGATAAACACACTTCTTCAGGAAGACAAATTTCATTGTAGGCATTTCAAAAGCAAAATCTCCCTGAAGACATTTTTCTCCAACTACCAGGGGAGCAAAACATTGATGAAGAAATCTTGCTGTATGATTGTAATTTTATTTTTAAAAAGATAAAATGTCATTTTTGGAACAGCCCAACTGGATCTGTGCCAACACAAATCCAACTGCCACTGATTCCCAAGGTAAGGGAGTAGGTGGACATGCAATTCTTTTTGAAATACCCTTATGGTTATTGTATTGAGTTAGCATAGCAAGGTTTTGGTAGCAGGGGGGCTAAAAGGGTGGCTTCTATGACAAGCTCCTAGAAGCTGTCTCCAAGACAGACCCACCACTGGCCAAGGTCAAATCAATCAGTGACAGTGGTAGTGCCTCTGTGATAACATATTTAAGAAGGGAAAAAAAAGTGCACAACACTGCTTGCAGCTGGGCAAGAGGAGTGAGAATATGTGAGAGAAATAACTCTGCAGACACCAAGGTCAGTGAAGAAGGAGAGGAGGAAGGTGCTCCAGACACTGGAGAAGAGTTCTCCTGCAGCCCATGGTGAAAACCACGGTAAGGCAGGCTGTCCACCTGCAGCCTGTGGAGGAGCCTATGCTGGAGCCAGTGAATGAGCCCAAAGGAGGCTTTAATCCTATGAAGAGTCTGTATTGGAGTAGGATTGCTGGCTGAGCTCATCACCCTGTGGGGAACCCATGCTGGAGCAGTCTGTTTGTGAAGGATTGCACCCTGTGGGAAACACCCATGCTGGATCAGTTTGTGGAGAACTGTCTCCTGTCAGAGGGACCCCATGCTGGAACAAGGGAAGAACATGAGGAGTATGTCCCCTGAAGAGGAAGGAGTAGCAGAGACAATGTGTGATGAACAGGCTGCAACCCCCATTCCTTGTCTCTGTGCCACTTTGGGGGAGGAGGTGCTGGCAAGAGACCAGAATCCAGCCCTGACCTTGGCACAAACAAGCTCTTTCAACTTGTGCTGTAAAGACTTTCAGCTATCATCAGATAACAGGTATGTTGGTTGTAAACAGAAACCATTAGAGGATGACACAACTACTTTCAAGAAAAAGGTTCAAAAGTCATTTAGGATAACATTAGAGCACATTATTTTAATGAAAAGGCCATGTAGTAGCAAGATGTTTTCCACATCAAATAGCCACATTCATGTTCCTCTGAGATCTGCTCTAAGGTTTTCAATATGAAATTGAAAACACTGTCAGTTTTCCTCCTGTACAAGGGAACAAATTGTGTTCCTCCATGGCATGGGGATCAGAACTGTACAAAAAGACATTTGTTAAAATCTTTGTAACCACTAGCTACTATAATTATTGTTTTCAAAGGATACACATCTTGAATACTATTGACTGTCTTATTAAGGGCTTCTCAGGATGGGAAATATGTAGGAAAAATTAGGCTGGCTCAGAAGCATTTTTGTTCATGACTAGTGCTGTGCTATTAGTAAGCCACTGGACCTCTGTAGAGGGAAGGAGGTGACTCTGTTTTGCAAAAGAAGTCTCCCTCAGGGCAGTTTTCTTACTACAGATGTCCCTCACCTTCATCCCACTGGACTGATTGAGTCCACAGATGGCAGAACTCCTTACTAACAAGAGAGAAATTTTCACTGGCAAAGTACTTCAAGTGAGAAACTGAGTTGTAAAAGAAATGAACTTGGGTTCAGGCAGTAAAAATAAGATTTCCAACTGCTGTTGGAAATCACACTATAGAGAGGTCTACATGAAAGGCTTTCTCTATGTGGAAATACAGTTCTTGAGATTTCTTATTTTTTTGGAAAAGAGAACATAGTTTTGCACTGGATACCAAAGATATTATAAAGAATTTATCCAATATCACTTTCCTGGGACTCTGTAAAATATTCTTGTCTATCCTTTGATTTGAACTGCAAAGACATAGTGGTAATAGATACACTTCTGTGAGCATTTTTAAAGGAATAGTTATCAGTAATCTTCTGCTCTTAATTAGATACAGTTTATCATGTACTTATGCTTTTTTTCTGAATAGAAATTGACTTAACATATGCTTAAGAATTTTTAAAGCTATGAACTTGCTCTATTTCTTGGTTGCTTGTTATTAAGTAATATGGATAGTTTCCTGAACAAAGCCTAAAGGGAACAAAGTTCACCTGTCTAAACAATCCAGAGTGAAGGATGAAACAAATCCTTTAACTATTTTCAGGTTTTTGTAAAAAATCACAACTGGGTATAATCAGTGTGGAAAAAAGAGCTGCAATCCCTAGGGCAGAAGGACCAAAGGACATTTTTTAAAGCAAAAAAACAACCCCAAAACACCTTATAACTTTTACCACAGGAACTATTTGGACATACACTCAGGGGGAAAGAAATGGATTCTCTCTCATCTTTGAAAAGGCAATTAGTTAAGCTAAGGTTGAATAAAGTTGTGAATTCTGCATTGCAGCTACTTACCTTGAATCCACTCTACAGATAGAGCTTTAGGCTCAGAACAAGGTCTGTTTATTGTTTTGTTAATAAACATTAACACATGTTCAAAAAAATACATGCTTATTTTTTTGCTCCTTTCTAGAATCAATAAAACATGTATTGAACACTTTAATGCTTTCACTGGCTTGTTTCATATTGTATATTTTGACTAATAATGGTGTAGAAGCAAACAGCAATTTTGCAGCCAAATATTTCTTTTAATTCATCCTGGGAACTTGGAGACGAAGAGCATAGAATGGGAATACAGAACAAAATATGTTTTAAACCCAGCTTTCTTTTTTTTAACACAGTTATTAAGAGATGTTTGCAACTTATAACTGATTTTGGATGAAAGGGGATAAAATCTATAATCTCTTTGATTCTGTGAGGCCAATAAATAGCCTCTCAGTTCCCACTCCCTAAATGTGTTGTAGCAGCACAGTGTCCCCAGATGCTGGCTGGAAAGCCAGACAACAATTACTTACCAAGCAGAGAAATCCTAAGATACAGTGCAGAAATCTCTTTGATTTTTGTGGTAAATCACTTAAGACCACAATAAAAATAGAGCCCTATTAATAACAAAGCTGTCCAAGGGCTGCATATATTTCTTCCTGTCTTTCCTCCTGGAAGGTGGTTTTTCACATTTATTTTAACTTCTATAATGTAGCTTGTAAACCAGTATCTCTCCTAAAATAGTATTCCAACTATCAATTATCTCTTTTCAGTAAAGCCAGGCTTCCCTAAAGGTATGAGCAACTGTAAAGACTGTAAGCAAGAAGTGTGCTCTGCACACACATGGATTGTATACTATCTTTGCTTTTACAGGGTACAGAGGACCTGGTAGTGAGTATTGAGCTAATTAGGTCTCCAGGGTCTCTTCATACTGACTGAATAATATCTCTGTATCTAGGGTCTCTTCCTCATCTGGAAACTAGGGAGCAAGGCAAGCACTGAAAATCATAGGTGGATCTTCTTTAAATTTCCTGATGGGTTTAGTAAGTCTGTGCAACTGTGTTAAAGTTTTAATTAAGCTGATATATATGTTTCAAATGTTTGTGTAGGTTTTTTTTTCTTTCCATGAAAGTATTGTGCAGTGACTCTCCATTTGGAAAAGATATTCACAGCACTGCAGTAGGATCAGAAGGGATAATGAAGGGAATATGTACTCTTGGAAAGATTTGGTAGCAATGTGCATTTTGGCAGGAAAAGGCAAAGAAATATTATGTGAAACTCAGTGTAATTTACTTATTAGCACATAATCCACCTGAATAGCTCATTCAAGAGCCTGCAGAGTGCTTAGACACCTTTGTTATACATAACTTGATGCTTAAGAGTTTCAGTCCTGACTTTGATAAGGGCACTGGCCTCAAGAAGTAATTTGTGAGCTTTCTTCTCCAGATTAATTTAGTGAAGGAAGGACTCCCATTGTCCTATTATTCTTAAACTGAAATGTACATTTTTACTTTCCAGATGATCTTGGGCTTTGGCATTTGGAAGATTTCAGTTATCTTAGAAGATTTCTTATAAGACTTGGTCTTGGCCCATGGAAAGCCCTCTCTGCATCTTCCCAGCTGCCCCTCACTAGGAGACTCCTGTGATTCTTTTCCTGCCTAGCTGCTGCCTTCCCTCTTGCTGCATGATGCAGGCAGGAGAGGGGGGGATGTTATGTTTGCTTTCCTCCATACATCTTCACAACCTTCTTTTCAATCTAGAAAGAAACCCCTTTGCTACTAATTGGTTTGAGATGACTGCAGGGAGAATTGAGGCTGACAGCCTGGTTCCCTCACCTGTCTGCTACCCTATAGAATCTGCAAGCAAGCTTTGCTGGGGCAGGGCAGTTTTACCTTCTGCAGACCTACCTTTCAGATGATGTCAAGGTACATAGCTCCCTTAAAATTAATTAAATTTAAATTGACTTACACAACCTAGAATTTGGCTGCCTGCTGAATTTGCAATGAGTCCCTCAGTTTTGTATGGCTCTAATGGATGGCCATGATCTAATAAGTAGTTGCTCTTTGCACAGCAATTTGGAGCCTCTGCTGAAAGGGAGCTCCTGCTGCCAGGGTCCAGAGGTGACTACTAGCAGTTGGAGCCAGCTCTCCCTGCCTGTCACTGCCTCCCTCACTGCTCCTGTTGCTGGTTCAGCAAAGCCCCAGAGCCCTGCCAGCCTGCAAGGGGAAAGAGAGGAGGGGTTGACCCTTCCCAGAAGGGACAGATAACACCAGTAATCAAAAGCAGTGAGAGGTTAGATGGGTAGGTGCCCCTTCTCCTTTTCTTCCAGGCAGCAATTAACTAGATATTTACAGTCTTTCCCAGAATCATATGGTTTCCTCTATGGATTCAGGAAACAGAAGATGGGAATCTATAGCTAGAAGATATTTCTCATTCTACATAGAGTGGAACTGTTATCTTTGTTATTTTTTAACAGTTTGCTGGGGTATTAAACACTGGTACTGAGCACTGAAGATGGAATAGAACATGGCTTTGAAGGCAGAAATTGATTTGACAAAGCTCTGACTGGATTTTGGCAACAGAGCACTCGGTGCATCGTTGCCAGTTTTTGTGTTGCTTCACACTAAGAGACAGTTCCTTCAGCAAGTCTCTGGTTAAGATTCACAGATGCTTCCAAAGAAAGCTTTCCAAAGAGCAATGCTTCACTTTGCATTGTGGGGAGGTTTAGAATGGATATCTGGAAAAACTGTCTTCCCAGAAAGAGTTATTAGGCATTGGAGCAGACTGCCCAGGGAAGTGGTAGAGTCACCATAAACATCCAGATGTGGTGATTCAGGACATGGTTTAGTGGCATGGGGGTGCTAGGTTGATGGTTAGACTTGATGATCTTAGAGGTCTCTTCCAACCTTAATGATTCTGTCATCCTGTGACTTCATGAGGAACATCCCTGACAGATTGATGGCCCAGGTGATCTCTACATGGCAGAACATTTAGGTATGCAGTTATAGACATGTTTGAGTGTATTTCCAAACACTCTGATGGATCTGGACCGTTGTTTGATCCTCAGGGTTGCTGCAGGACATAAAAGTGATCCAAGCCTGGGCTTTGGCTGGAAGTAATTTGGTAAATTTTTGTCTTCCTGAATAGATGTAGGAAGGCAGCAAAACACTGGCATGGTCTGAGTATTCAAACCTCAGAGTGTAGCATTTGACCTGTAACATGCAGACTTGTTATTCTCTGTGATAAGAACCAAAGTAAACCTAGTTATGGAGCTGTTGTTTTAGGGAGGTAAACAACAATCTTCTCTCTCTGCAAATTAATAAAGATATTCCAAAAGGTAAAAGATTCAGATTCTAGGAAAGAAACACTGGCTATTATACAGTGCCACATGTCTCTGTTGTATTGTCTCTGGCTAGAGGCAAAGATAGTAAGTGAATCTGTCAGCTCTGCTGCACCCCTGGAAGCCCTATGTGTTTTGGATGTTTTCTGTAACACTTCAGCTACCAGATAAATAAGTTACTGTGCAATCAAGGATTAAACCTTTTGCTTTCACATGGGAAAAAAATCCTAAGTACTTCTGCAACAAAGAATTGTGGACTTTGCTTTCCGAGGAGCTACAGTAGGAATGATAGTTTACACACTAGGCTTTGACACTAGAATATTTCATATTTAATTTCCTGAAACATATATTCCTGTTCTTAGACTGACAACAGAATGAAATACAAAAGCCTTGGATATAATATATTGCTCCCATAGTCCTGGAGTGGTCTCTGCAGGCTCCAGGTAAGTGCCAAAACCTGCCAGGATATCAGCTATACCACAATTAATTTATTCCATGTTGCTCCCTTTAACAATCTTTCAGCAGTACCAAACTGATTTCATTTCTACAGCCACTGTTCTTCCTTATCTCATCTCCATTCTCCCTCTCAGCTTGAATTAAATAACAGAGAAGAGAGATTTATTTTTGATAGCTCATTGTTATAAAGGAGCTAGCTCTGTGGCATTGTATAATATAGAAATCTTCATTATACAGATAGGTTTGAGTGCATTCTTCTCGAAAGAAAGCAGTGTAGTTGAATTAACTCTTGGTATATTCAACACATAAAGCATCCCTTTGATTGTGGTACAGCTCAGTAAGCACTGCTGAGTTGCACCAGGGAGGGAAAAGTTGCCAGCACTTTCAAAAAGCTAGCAGGCTGTAAGCTTGCTTCCTGTAGTCATTCTGACACACTGTCATAAAACTCAGCAATCCCAGTTCTGATTTGTTATTTGAGTGACCACACAGTTTTACAAAGACATTTCAATATGCAATCACTTGACCACACATTGAATTCCCATTGAGAGCTCTGGTGTATTGAATCCTACAGAGCTTTTTGACTCACAGGTGCCAGAAACTCACTGCTAGGACCATTAAAGCTGCTGGATCTTTTCTGATGCCATCTTCAAAGAAAGATAAAGTGCTTTTGGAAAGCTGTAGGGAGTAATTGCTTTTTGGCATATTAGATGGATTGAGACAGCTAGGGAGTTGTATTTCTCCAGAGATAATTTTATGATTTAGTTGCTTGTGTACATCCAAACTCTAATTACCATTCTAATTCTGTACAATCAATAAGGAAAGCACCCTGTGTATGTTCTGCTCATTACACTGAGTCACTAATAGCTATGGGCTAACTTGCACCCCACAGAGCAGTGATATACATAAGGATGGGAGAACTCCAGGAAGCAAGAGCCAGAAAAAGCACAACTGAAAGTTGTGCTTTGCCCCATTTGCATGGATTTCCAGCAAAAGGTGGGAAATGGTTTATTTCTATTTGCATTGAGCAAAGGAGGTGGAAACCCACACTGTGTTCTTACTGCTGAAACAGTAGTCCCAATCCCTCATTTTGGTCTACAGAAGGTACCTGTGCTGTGCCCTGAGTTCTCCTGTGCTCACAGCATGTTTCCTACCCTGAAAAGTACTTCAAAGCTCCCATATAATCCTTTAATTGGTTTTAATTGGAGTAAAAACTTCCTGAGCACTCATTTCTTTTATTAAAGTTACTTGTGTTACCCCAGTGCTCAGCAGCTCATTCAAGGTGCTATGTAAGTAAACAATCTAAGGTTATAGTGATACATCTTATTTCAAATAGTTTCCATGTGGAATGAAACACAAGATTCAGCTGATGTGGACAGATGGGTGTGGGATGACACAAATTGCTGATCCTAGCCAGCCTGTTCTCCTTTTTTATTTCTAGATAGAACAGTAAGAGAAAGTTTAAGGAGAACTGGAGAAAAACAATGAAACATCTCCATGGACAGCTTTCCACATGTGAAGAGAAACGTGTACAATCCCAGAAGTATTTGTTCCAAAAAGCAATAAAACTGTCAGATGAGGAAGAGACAGTGCTGCTATTTCAAACCAGAGCTGATAGGGTGAGTACAGCAAAAAGGGTTTTGACAGTGAAGACTATCAGCTTGTATTTGACATCAGGAAGGAGAATCTAAGAGCAAGACTCAAAGGGAGAGGTGACTTGATTAATCATCTTTGGAGCAGCGTTGCTCCACAAGCTGTTAAGAGAATGTGGTCTGTATGACAAGGTGGGTGGTTGTGTAGAAAAATCCTGATCTTAGAGATGAAAGAATGTGTAAGGTTTGTAGTCTGAAAGATAGAGCTGTCAGTGAAGCCTGAGTCAAAGACTATTAGACCTGAAAGACAGGCAGGAGGACAGCCTTGTGCAACAGATCAGAAAAAATAAGGTAGCAAAACTGAAGAAGGAGAAGAACTCCTCTGATCTCAGAACTTCTGCCATAGATATTTCCTAATCCAGGAGCTGGAATGGAGGAAGGACTGTCAAAGGAGTGCACATCTAAAACAGCCAAAAGAAATATTGTGATGGGAAAGATAAGGAAAAGAATTGAGAGGGAGACTTAAAGCACAAAACGAATCAACAGGTCCATTAATGAAGGAGAGGAGAGATGGAATATTTGAGATCAGGAAACATAATGTGGGAAGGCATGAATGGGTCACAGTAAAAGAGCTGAGGTCTTCAACAACAAGACAACTTGGAGAAGACCAAGGGAACAACTCTTTTTGGTAAATAGAACTCCAAGTTGAATAATGGAATTAGACTGAGAGAAAGGGAGTTATGGGCTGGAAGAGTTTATTGACTAAATTCACCAAGGGTAGAACTGAAGGAAGGTTTTCATTCCTACCCCAAGGTTGATTTCAAATTGTTTTTAATCCAAAACAGATTTAAGTATGAAATGCATATGTACTCCAGGAGCTCATTTTCTCAGTTTAATCTTAGCCATTCTCTCCACTCCCTTTTCTCCTTCTGATCTTCTGTTTTTTATTAAAAATTGAGTTTTGGCAAAAGGAGTGAAGATGGTAGCTATTCAGGCCAATTTGTCAAAAACCCAGAATTCATATCTTCATAGTCTGCTGCACCAGAGGTGTTGGCCACTGATTCTGCCCCAGTTCATTTTACAGTTTGCTAGGCAATTCAGTGATCCTACCTAGACTTGGACTATATTTGAACTTTAGGCATTAACGTTCTTAGAGGAAGTATTTCTGTACATGAGTATGCAAATGAAGTTTGGTAAAGCCCTGCAAATTTTGGGACTAAATTGAATGTTATCTAAATACCTTATCTGCCTGGGGAATGTGGCATTCCCAGAAAGCAGGCAAGTAGATAGATGACACAGATGTCTAAGGATATCTAAGACTGATCCCACTCCAAGTATTTGATGTGCCTGCAATTCTGTCCACGTGCTTGTGATACTCAGTTATTCACCAGTGAGGCTATTTTACATCTGATCTCAGATTGTTTTGCATGAGTCATCATTTTAAAGAGTTGTGAAATGGGATTTTGAAAGTTTCTGATTCATATATTTTGATAGTTTTAATTATTTAAGCAGAGGAAGAAAAAGATTATTGTGACTAACTGCCCAAGCTAAGAAAGTAGTGCAATGTAATTAAGTTTATAATCTAAGTAAATTGCTTGTGCAGAGCAGGAAGATTTTTCACCTCTGTTATTCTGGATGTTAAATACTAGCTACTGCCCAAGAAAAGATAATAAGCAGGATGGGACAGTGGCTTTATCTGACATGTCAAAGTCAGGTTTCCTTTGAAGGAGGGGAGCCCTTATCTCTGTCTCACAACTCTCATAAATACAAGGAGCTCTATATTTAACGATGGAGCTGTTATTTTTTCCTCCTTGTTTCTACTGCATGGGATCCTTTTGACATTTTGTCTAAATTCTGAAATCAAAATGGTTGTCATTATATATCTAGTACACCCTGCAGCACAGAAGGAGGTGAGGGTTTTTTCTGATGTGATAAAGCTGTTAAAGAATCTCTTTTTAGTTTAAGTGCATTTAGCCATATGGTATATCAAATAAAGTTTTCAAAATGCCTGGAGTCCTTATCCAAGTGAACATAAAACAAGACACTCAGTAGACCTACAAACCAGGTATGTAGAGATAAATAGATCAGCTAAAACCATGGTAGGCATTTTTTTTTCTGAAGACTATCTATGTGAATGGGATTTTTGTCTCACTCCTGGGAAAACTGAGGTAGCTAAGAAGCTTTAATGCATTCTTAAACTTATCTTAGTTAATTTTTAAAACAGATGTTGTGATTTTCCCCTTGCCTCTTCATTGTTATTGTCTCCTAGGAGTAATCCACATTACCTTTCCTAATAGTGACCATCAGTTCATACTCTCTTATTTTATGATCTTCATTGTTTCATATTTTTTAGCTTATAGTTATGAAAGTACAAATTGTTTTAAATTCTTTTTTTTTGGATGATTTCTTAATCTCCCCTAAATTTTTTAAAACTCAGAGTTGGAGATATGAAAAACATAGTCCTAGCCTGCATTTAGATTATTGGCATACAATATAATATTGCATACCTGTGAGTACTTAAATTTACATAGTTTAATATTTAATCTCCTTATAAGCTCTTCTAATTACATTATTCCCAAAAGGAAGACTGACATATATTTTAATTCTCTTTAAAACTACAACAAATTCATAGATAGAAATAAGATCCATTTTTTTTTGGTCCTATTTTATTTGACCCTCATCCTCCAGCCTCTTCCATAGGCTTCCAGCTGCATGGACAACTACTTTGAACAGGAGCAGTCTTAGGAGTTTCTACTCCTGTGGAGGCCCTGTGTGGACTCTCAGAATCCCCTCTCTGCCTATGTCCCTCTCCAGTATAATGGCAAATATCATTATCTTTAGCAAAAAGTAATAAATTGTGCCAAACGTAAAATGTCATAGATTTATTTTCTACAATGGATTAAAGGACAAGTTACGGCTTCTCATAAAGTGGGCTGGATTTGGACAACTCCTAACCCCTATGCTGGAAGTTAATCAATCTAGTTACAAAACATCCTCAGAAGGGACCTCTGCAGAAATGCTGTTCCTAGCACCTGGGCATTATATCTTTGGATATTTGAATGTTTGAATTAATTTATGTCTTGGCATGGGTAGTTTATCTTTTCACTGAAAGCAATAAAGCAAATTTCCTGTGAAGTCTTAATATCAGCCACTTGAACTAGACTGCTGCAAAATGATCTGCTTTAGCAACACCAAAATGTGCAATGCCAAAATAGCTGACCCAGTTTACTGAAGCAGGAAAATAAATAAATGACCTTTTATTCTGAGGCCACAGAGGAACATGACCTTATTTGTGAAACTAAACCTACGTGCATGTTATTTACTTGTTCCTGTGTAGCACTCAGCTCTCATTCTCTCTTCCAGCTTTCACTATTTCTTAATGCAATAATAGTTATGAAGTTTATCTATCTGTTTATCTTTCAAGGCTGAAGGCCCTCGTGGGGGAATGTAGATAATTATTAACAGAAGAAAGGGAAAAAGTTCCAACCAAAGACAAACAATGCCCCAGGCTTTATCATACCATCCTGTCAAATCTGTTCTGCTGCAAAGATCTGGAGATGTGTGTGATATTCCTGCAGACAGAGCTGAGTGTTTATACATGGCTAGATTACTCCCCAGTGTCCTCTGAAGATGACAGTGACAACATGGAAGGAACTGACTTATTCCAGCACTTGTTCAAGCCTCAGTCAATGTTAAATTCTCCCCTTTGAGTTCAACGAATCACAACTGAATGCTAATAATTATCGTGTTTGCAATCCCAGAGGCTTTATGAGCCTTGAGACAGAGCAGTATCTTTCAATTAAAGAATGGATGAAACTCAGAGCTGCCTTGTTAATTGGCCCAAACATCCTGCAGTTAATGAAGTGTTTTTAAGGATTCTGTAAGCTCATGAGATGTCTGAGTGATATTGTGGCTGTGGACTCCGTTAAGAAGGGGAGAATCTTTATCAATAGCAACAAAGGCAAATAGCCCAAGCGAAAAGGCTGACACGTTCACAGCATGGAAATGAACAAAGCCTTGGTTCTCTTTGCTCTGTGTCTTCTTAACTTTTTATATGATGTCTTCATTGTAAACATTTTTTAATGCACTGGAGAAAATGAGTGACAGTTAAACTTTCCCATGGTAGAGATGAACTACATCTTTGTGGACCCTCTCACAGTTCCTTACATCCCAGCATCACCTACACAGACCATATATTGGTCTCAATAACTGAAGAAGATTCTCCAGCTTTGCTCTTTAAAGGATGGCTGCAACAGCTCTGGGGGTGATCATTTCCTGTTGAAAAAGGGGAGGGAGGGGAAGAGATGACTGATTTGTTAAGGCAGATACAACAGGACTTGCTTTAAATGAACAGCAAAGTACACCTCATCTAGAGGAAGCTTAAACAAAGGATAAAGCTTGAAAAAGTTGGTGTATTTTGTGCTTTTTCCTGCACAGTGTTTTTAAAAATGCCCAACAGTACAAAAACAACCACACAACCCCTGGTGAAAACCATCTATTGACATTATTTCTGCTTTTCAGAAGCCATTGTTGATACTGAGAATATTATAATCTGTTTCAGTGCAATGGGAAGTGTGTTAAAAACAGAACCTTTGGTTTTTTTCCTTCACATCTAGTTAAGGATATGCAATATAGTAGCAAGAAGTATGAGTTTTAATTACTAAAATGTACCTCCTACTTACCTACAACTTCTCATTCTTAACTGGATACAACTGTTAGCATGTGCAAATACTGTTTTTAACCTCTGGTTTTCCTTGACTAAATGATTTAGTTTAGTCAAAACCTGAGATGCCGTCACTGTAGTTTTGGTTTGTGGATTTCTGGTCACCTCACATTATTTTTGGAGAATTAATATGCATGAAACATAACTTATATGTGAAAGCAGGACTGATATAAACAAGCAAACCCATCAAAGTGGTAGGATGTTCCTAAGCCCCTGGTTTCAGCCTAATTTTGCTCCCATGAAAGTCAGTTGTAAAACTCTTACTGCCTTTGCTTGGGGATGGAGCTAATCCATCACTAAACACATTGGAAAATCCCATCTCTGGTGCCTTGAAATCTCATTATACTAGTAAAGGGAAGAAGTAATTGCTCATAGTGTAAAGCAAAGTTAAAAATGAGCTGTAAGGAAATACAGAATTTAAAAAATGTGGTTTATGGTCAAAAATTTGCTTAGAGGAAAAGGTGGAATTCATCTGTGTGTCAAGGATGCAAGTTCCTGGTTTCTGTGTGAATCAATGGATTATGCCTGGAAAAATGCATAACACTTAAAAAAGAAAAACAAAAAACCAATACTAAAATCCAGCTAAGTCAACCTGTAAGTAATTAAAAGTTTCTACATAAATTGATTTTGTTAAAACAATGTTATTCTGAACTTTGGATCTCTGTGTTTATGAGAAGCATTCATCTGGAATAACAAACCCCTTTGAAATGCAATTAAAATCAATGTCTTTCTTTGACACAAGCCCATTACATACATTGCTTTTGGTGTCTCTTAAAAATACAGTACTTTCTCAGGAGTCTCAAATCAGCATCTGCAGGTAATAAATACTGTTTGAAATGTCTTGATGGCAATAGTAGAATTTCCTGATTTTCCTCCTCCAGAAGAAGCTTTTTCATCACTATGACATTTTTAATTTTTTTCATGTTTTATTTTGTTGTATTTTAATTATTTTTTTAATTTTGCATCTTTGTGGACACTCACTGTATGTTACAATCTAATTCACAAGCTGTCTATCTGACAGCTCAGTTCTTATTCAATGTAAATGATGGTGTCTCACCTATTCCAAGAGAATAAAGGTCTATTGTTTAGATATCTTTTAATAAAGTGTGCTTTAAATTGTCTAGGCAGAGCAGCCATTTTTAGGTACTACCTGTTGGCATAGAGAACAATCATTATTTGGACTCACAATAAAATACACTTTGAAAATCTTATAGAAATGTGCACATTAGTGAATGAGTGCACTTACAAAAGCCCCAGATATGAAGAAAATGCAATGAAGAATCCAAAACTGTGCACAGATTAACTTGGTAAAGTGAGAAGCATGTCCTGCTTTCTCCCCATAGCATGGGGCAACCTCTAGTCCACATAGCAAAGACTTATCTAGGTGGGCACAAAACTATGCAGTTGCATAGCAGAAGAAAATGCTTGCAGTGCTTAGCTTTAGCATTTCAGTCAAACTGTCACCTCATCAAAGCCTTTTGCAAAACTGTCAGCAGGGCAGTCTGCTTGAATGCTAATCTTCCAGCCATTTGGGGATCAAATGTGTCCCTCTTTATGCCACTTTGTGTATTGTTCCTTCACACTTCATGTTCCTGTCTCGTTAGCACTTGTGATGGACTTGACATTTTTGGTTTGCCACTTGGTCTGAAAAGTCATTTTCCTCCTCTTTTTTGAGGAATGCTGAGACCTCATCCAAATCTTTTAATGTGTGACACTGCATTTCCTTTCTCCCCAACCTCCTCCACCTGGCTTTTATTTCCTGTAATTCTGCTCAGGTGATAGCTATAATGAATGTAACTGGTCATGATGGTTGCATCTGCCTTAAAGTGGATTTGGGGGGAGACAGATAAGAACACAACAGCCAAGGGTTAAGTTGAACAATGTTTTCACATAGCTATGGTGCTGGTCAATGTCTGACTCAAGCTAATTTAGGAAGAAGCTAACATCTGTAGTTGGTATGTGAATATAAGTCAGTTATCTTAGTCCATAAATAGTGGATAGCCCAGGGCTAGTTGAGATCTCCTATGTAGTAGCAGGCTGCATTGAGTAGGGACACCTCTCAAGGTTACTCCTTGAGGTTGAGAGATTCCATGCTGCAACACTTTCTTGGTAAGTGATGTTAAACTTTGCATGCTAAAAACTTTGCAATCCTAACTATGTGATATAAGGGATCAATTGTGCATATATAATCCTTTAGACATCAACTGTTGACTAAACCTGGAATTAAGTCCAGCCATACCTATCTGCTCTCTAAGAATGAGTTTAGAAAACAAGGAGGTCCTTTCTCAACCTCATGACTCAACAGGAGGAAGTCCCTCGCAATTTTGTCTGACCCTGCCCTCTAGGCAGCGTACAACCAAACATACCTTGGCATCAAATCTTGTTAAACTACTGCCTCATTTACCTTTTAACTTTGTTAAATCACTTTTTTGTAACAATAAATGTATTGTTGTTTCTCTGTTACAAGGGAAGTGTGTCACTCCATCAGTGACATAATACTTGAAGCATGTCCTTTGAAGGAGAGGCAAAGTTCCCTAGGTCCCTCAGCCCTTGGCTTTGCAGGCAAGAATCAATTTAGTCCCTTTACTCCTATCTAGTTTGATATCTTATTCTGTTATTTTAGAGATCTAATTATCAAGCTTAATCATTTGTGCACCTGGGTATTTTAAATGTCTGACTTCACTGGTTCTCAAAGAAGAACTGAATAGCTGAGGTGGTATGAAATGAGTTTTTGCAATAGAATCAGGTTGTTTCATTATTTAAATTAGTTAGAAAGTGAGATCTATCATAAGAATCCACATACAACCATTCTAACAAAAAGTCAGAAATCAGTAGGAGTTTTATCCTGGCAAGGAATGCTACTGTTTATCCAGGTACAATTTAGTCTGAAGATGCAAAGATTTGTTATCATTAAATCAGTGAAATTTGTCAGCCTCCTAAAAAGGGCAGTGAGGGCAATTTGCTTCTTCCTTCTCTTTCTCCTAGTCCTCTCTAGTTACATTTAGGGAGAAATTTGTTGTTTATCAGAAGTTTGTTTGTCAGGTGGGATATTTTTTAGCTTTTCTTTCCAAGCAGGAATCATTTACACTAAAGCCAGACCTTGGTTGAATAAAGTGGATCACCATGCAAATCTAGATGTTTCAACCCCAAGCACGAAGTGGTCAGATTTGCTTATATATATATATATACACACACAGGATATCTGATACTTGCTGAGATAAAGCAGAAGATATAAAAAGGGAGACAAGAAGAACTAGATTGGGTTATTGTTGCTTGAGAATAGATGTCCTGATCAGCAGTAGCTCAAGTAGTTGGAAGAATGTCTGCCAGTGATTGCAGACAGTTCAGAGATATTTCTTCAGAGATTAAGTTAAACAGAAACTCCTTTAATCTAAGGACAGTTAGATGTTGCTGGGTCAGAAACTGAATTATGCAATGGAGGCAGCAAACCAGCAACTGAGGCTAATATCACTGAATATAATGAAAAGGCAAATACAGTAACTCAGAAGGTCCATAATGAAAAGATAGAAAATAAAACAACAAAACCCAAAACTTTCCTTCTTCCTCTGCAAGGAAAGAAACTGAATATTAAGTGGGAATAACAGAATCACAAATGCAGCAAATAAAGGAAAGAAAATGGAAGGTAGGAAGGAAGAGGTCTCCCAAACAGGAGGCAATACAGAGCAGAGACTTATCCTGAACTGGCAGTCACATCTTTGGATGATGATAACTGGAATCAATTTTAATACATCTGAACATCTCCCTGCATGTGGTGTTTCATTGTTGCTGTGCAGGATGAGAAGAAATAAGACAGCATTGAGAGACTTCTCTTTCTTCACTTAACAGCTCTGCTTACTCAGAATCCCTCTGGGAATTGACAGCCATTTCTAGCAGCAATTCAGCCTTCCTGCTGCTGTGTACAGCAGGGGTAATGCACTTGTGTTCTGGGCTATTACCCAAGCTCATGAAGTTGTAGTGGGTGGCTCTTATTTGGTGTGTGAATGTTTCACACCAGCTTCCTAGGCAATAATTTAATATTGCTGATTTTTGAAAATGGAACTCAGATATTTCTAATGGAAAATATTGTCTTTCAAGCCAATCAACTAAATTAAGGCACCCATTTAATTTAAAATTGCTTTCACAGGTATAACTGTTTGTGTTTTTTTGCCACCATGCCTATTTAAGTTTGCCACGGGCAAGAATCTTAAAGCTTATGTTCTTAGTAAAATCTCTGCAAAACTTTTAGAGTGCTTTTGGAATCTTTAATGCTTCCCTACTGAAATATCAGATTTGGTGGGGTGGGAGAGTGGGGACTGCAAAGAAATTGAGAGGAAGATCTGCACTTACAGCTACAGGCTTATACATAAACCCTACTTTTCTCTTCCCCATAGAGCTGGAATTGTCCTTTGCCTCACTGTTGTATAAAACTTCAAGTTTTCTCATAATAGAGCTATTTTCTTTCTACTGTGGTAGAAAATTCTTAATGTATTCACACCAGTATTTCACTCCAGTGGTTTGACATGGAGGACACAGGTATCTAGGCTAGCTATACATCATTGCACCTTGCATGATTCTTTCTTGCTGTCCCACTGCTGCCTTTCCAAAAGGCAGCATGGCTGAGAGGGAGCTTGCAGAGACTGAGGTACTGTTTTGTTATGTTAATTACAGAGGGACCCTAAGGGAAAGGTAGCTATTTGCACTGCAGATATACTAAATTAAGTGAATATAATCTTATCCCTATCATCTTCAAGGAAAAGAAAGGAGCACCTGGGTTAGCCTGGGTCAAGGGCTTGGGAGATCAGCTTGATTTGGCCTCTTCTGAAGGCAGAGTGTTCAAGAAGAAAACATGAAAAAGGCATGTCTTATGAGGAGCAACTGAGGATTATAATTCCTTAATATAGTAGGGAAGGTGGAAGGCATTGCAATCCTCTAGAGCCCTGAGTGTTTCATGCAAGGAGCACATATACTGGTCACAAATATATAAGATATTAAAAATTTGTATTCTTTTACCACTTGTAGCGTAACAAAACCATGTTAAATGCAGTGATATTTACACTTTCCTTCAATTACTTGTAAGTTTGCCTAAGCAGTAAAAATGTAGTTGTAGACACATTTATTCATACATTAACAGTTATACCCTGGAGAATATTTCAAGCAAAACTGCATTCAAATAGGCTGTTTATTTGTTTTAAGGATTTTTTTTAAAATCAACAATTAAATAGTCCATCTGTTCCCCAAACACTTCTAGTTAAACATTTGACTATTCAGTTTTGAAAAGGCAATTTTGCTAAATTGAACATTCTGTGTTGCACATATATAAATCCTTGACTGCTACAGGGAAGCAACAGAGTAGACAAAAACTTGAATTTGTCAGATTCAAATATGGTGAGAATCAGTGGAGTTAAACCCACTTAAAATACATTAGGTTACTTTCCCCCCCCCCCTTTCTCAGAGAAGTAGAAGTTTAAAATATTCCACTTTAAAACAGGGTTAATCTTATAATTAGAGACCACAACAAATGGCTCTAAAATCCCTGGGAGAGTACTTTCAGCATGCATTTGTGGAAATCACTCTTCAGAGAGAGTTTATATTCCATAGATTTCTTTTTCCTGTATTTTAGTGTTGGGCTAGAAATGGCTGATATTCTTATTCAAATGAAACTACCCTCTAAAATCAGGGTAAAGACTTGCTGGTGTTATAAATGCATACAGAGGAAAAAAAAAATGGGTGATTGAGGATAATTTAGAATTTTCATTAAATGAGCCTACATTATTCTGAGAACAAAGTGCTTTGTGATTAATGAAAATTCATGATTGTTATTAATTACACATTTTTAAATTCTTTCATTTTAACCTGTCATATCAGTTTCCCGTTGCAAAATGATATGTTCCAACTTTGAATATTCTGAACTTTACTTTGCTCTTAAATTGTGTCCAGAGTTTCCTTTGGGCAATCAGATTTTTGGCAAGTCTTTCTTCCATTTAGCACTAACCATTCATTTAGTCTTCATCTTTTTTCTTCCAAATCCTACTTTTAACCTTGCTTTATCTTTTTCTATAGTAGAAGTACTTCGAACAAAACTGAAGCAAATTTTAAACTCTTTTTTTTCATTGCCCCTATAGTTACTAGGTGCTAATTTGTCCAATCAAGAATAGGAGATGAATCCAATAGACTTGTATTTATTGTTTGCCTTAGTTAACTAATTAAATCTTCTTTTGGGATTTTTGTTTTGTTTTGTTTTTTTTTACATGGGCTGGCAACACTTCAAGAAATAATTCCTTGAAATTGTTGTATTGTATTTGACTTATCAGAATATATCTCCAGAAATCAATCTGTATATGCCAGACATGGAGGCTGAACCACTGTGCAATCACAGATGGCAGGACAGATGTTACAAATGTATTACAGTTCTAGAGAAACATCAGCACTCTGAGGAATGAATACATTATCTTCAATCTATCCTAAAGATGCCAAGTAGAATTGCACGAGATGAAGCAAATTCTGCTTTACTGTTATTTTAGAGGTGTTTCATGGCCATGACTAAGAATACTATTTGGCCTGCTCTGCCTTTGAATACCAGTACAGAAATTAAAAGATACAGGAATCTGTTCAAAAACCAACTAACCAAACCAGGAATATTTACATGGGAAAGAAAATGGAAGGGCAAATAATATAATAACAAAAAGTAACAGGAACCAAATACTTAAACAGGCATGCATCAAAGTGTTTGTTTCAAACCTTGCTTCAGCCTCAAGGAAAATTGTCCAGATCTTAGCATACTTCTTCCTACATTTCCCTAATTTAATCTTGTTATTTTTCTTATTGTATTTTTGCCTTTCCTTTTTCAAATACATTTTCATTTTCTCCTGTTTTGCCTCTGGCTTTTGTTCAATGAATTTAATTTCATCTGATTAGGACCTCAGTGTTTGTCTAACTAGTGCTAGACTAGAATTCTCTTTGCAAACAAGTAGCTGAATAAGTCCTTGCCTCCTTGCCTCCTTGCCTCCTTGCCTCCTTGCCTCCTTGCCTCCTTGCCTCCTTGCCTCCTTGCCTCCTTGCCTCCTTGCCTCCTTGCCTCCTTGCCTCCTTGCCTCCTTGCCCTTATTGAATATTATATAATGTTTAATGTTTTGAACTCCAGGCATTCATTCAGAATGAACAACTTTCATGTCCTTCCCAGTTTAACAATGATCCTCTTATTTCTGGATATCTTGCTGTTTTTAGCTTTGGGCAGTGTGGTGTCAGAGTAGGACCCATTGGGGGGTGGATGGAGGTTGGTGGTTGAAGGGTCAGTGCGAAAAGACCAAGAAGGAAGCAAAAGAAAGAGTCTGGTCCAGGGGCTGGGACTGGCATGTGACTGGCAAGAGCTGTGTAGAAGATGACATAAAGGGAAAAGTGAGGAAAAAAAGGAAGGAGTAGTGAGACCCTTCTGAAAAGAGGAATAGAAGGGTCTGAAGCTGAGAGGCTAGCAGGAGAATTTGAAGAGGTACACAGTGAGGTCAGTGGGCTGGAATTCAAACTGAACTGATGGGCAAAAGGGGATTGAGCTACTAGAGAGGGTGCAGAGAAGGGCAACCAAGCTAATCAGGGGCCTGGATAACAGGCCTTATGGGGAGAGGCTTAGGGAGCTGGGCTTGTTTAGCCTGGAGAAGAGGAGGCTGAGGGGAGACCTTATCGCTCTCTTCAGCTACTTGAAAGGCCATTCTAGGGAGGCGGGTGTTGGCCTCTTCTCCCTTGTGACTAGTGACAGGACTAGAGGGAATGGGCTTAAGCTGTGCCAGGGTAGGTTTAGATTAGATATTAGGAAGAATTTCTTTACTGAAAGAGTGGTAAGATATTGGAATAGGCTGCCCAGGGAGGTGGTGGAGTCACCATCCCTGGAGGTTTTAAGAAGAGGATAGATGTGTTTCTTCAGGGGATGGTTTAGGGGTAAGAGTAGTGTAGGGCTATCGGTTGGACTAGATGATCTTGAGGGTCCTTTCCAACCCTAATGATTCTGTGATTCTGTGGGATGACAGCATGGTCAACCCTACAGGGTAGAGCAATGGCTCAGTGGCAGTAATGGGAGAGTTTGAAGTGTAGACAAAATCATTTAGATTTAGCTGGAAGTCTAGGGAAGGGATCATATATTTTAGCAAGGATATAAAGAAAGAAAAGGTGATTTAAAAGCAGGTTGCAGGCTGGGGAGGGAGGACAGAAATGAGACCATGGGAAATCAGGAGACATTGCAGATTAAATTAAGCCTATGGAACACAGACACTGTAGGAGGAAATGTGATGTCTCATATACTGTGATGACTTCACCTGTTGTCACAGCACTGAATTTAAGGATGAGTCACCAGAGATGAACATTACCTTATTAATTTGAAGAGGATAAAATGTTAATCCTAATTTTGAATGAACAAACAAGTTAAGAAATTAACTGCAAGCACTTTATAGATATTACATTAAAGGATATGCTGTTATTGTGTCTTAGGAGAACAGAACAAAGGAAACCAGGAGGTAAATATGACTTTTAGAGGATATCTTCTCTCATTTTTTTTTTTCTGTGTGGATTGTGATTGTTGTAGAATGTTGCTGTTCTCTTTTTCCATATTTTTTTGCTGCTTTTGTAACTATAGCAAAATGAAATGGACTGTTTGCCAATTAGAAAGTAGCAGCTAGCTTTAAAAAGTCAGTCTCCTACTTCTTTTACTTTACCACAATAATGAGAGAGTTGAGCCCAAACATCAAAATCTAAATCCAAGCTCACAGCAAAATACCTGACAATAGACAAACTCCCCAGATAAAAATGAGAATCCATTCTGATTCCTTGCATAACCTAAATTTATCTGTCTATTATATCTTATTGTTACATATGGTTTTATTACTAGTTAGAGAGTTCCAAGAACTTTTTAGGTGTTTTATGGAACAGATGAAAAGTACAGAGTTCCTCCTCTGAGAAACTGTGGGTCAGATTCATATGTGAAACAGTAAGTAAAAGAGTAAGAAAAGGGGTGTGAGGAGGAGGAGGAGGAAGAGCCAACTAACAAAGTAGTCAGGTTGCTTCTCACCACTAGGGCCAGCTGGCCAAAGTCATAGGAGAGAAGAAAGAGTTCATGTCTATTCTAGACTCAAAACAGAATCACACAAGGATAAACTGTGCATTTTGTTTTCTTTCTTTCCTTGGATTTAGCATTTTTTCCAGAAGTACTGAGAGTTTGATGTTATATAAGCCTTCCAAAAAGTAAAACCTCAGCTTCAAACTGAAGGAGGATTTAGATTAGATCTTAGGAAGAAATTCTTTTCTCAGAAGATGATGAGACACAGGAACAGATTGCCCAGAGAGGCTGTGAATGCCCCATCCCTGGCAGCGTTGGGTGTGTTGAGCCAGGTTGGATGTGGCCCTGGGCAACATGGTCTAGTGGGTGGTATCCCTGCCCTTGGCAGGGGGGTTGGAACCAGATGATCTTAAAGGTCCCTTCCAACCTGGGCCATTCTATAAATCTATGATAAATTGGCCAGCAAGGGTTAAAAGTACTGTGTGAACATTTTATTGGCCAGTTCAATTAAATAATGAACTGACAAAATATATTTATCTCTTCTAGCTATGTAATTTATCATCACTTAACATTGAGTCACCACTCCCCCTGACCTACCCAGCAATTTACCTTCCTTTCTGCCATGGAGCATCTAGACACATGGCTTTTTGTACCATGCTTGCAAATTACTCAGGCTATTTTGCAATAGTGCAGGACACAAGTTTCCAAGTCCTAAGCTATTGGTAGTACCCCCCCTGCCAACAAACCTCTTTTGTCATGAAGTCAGTTTTGGTTTTCTAGAGTGGTGGTGAAGAGGTGTTCTTTCCAGGGGACAGATTACTGGCTGTGTTAAGGTCTAAATGTAGTCCCCAGCATTAAGAGCTGTGTCAGTTCTGATTCTGAACTAGGATTGAAGGGAACAGTCACAAAAGTACAATGTGTTTGTGGGTTGAAAGATGAGGATATCCTTGGGCATTTAACAGTCAAAGAGGAAGATGTTGGTCATGGTCACTATAAAGACCAAAGGCTTCTCCATAAGATGGATAAAAGCAAGAAAGAATTTTTTATGACTCCTTGTCATAAAACATGTAGTTAAACAGAAAGGTACTGAGTAAGTGCAGGAGGATAAAAAAAGACTTAAAATGGATGTTTTGGAAAGATGTTTCTGCTCCAAAAAAAAAATATTCTGCCCAAGTGAGACTGCCAATGCTGCATACAGACAAGCTTTATATTAATTATCTGTGTTCATAAAGTAAGAATGATTGCATCAATAAAGGGTGACTCATAGCTAAATGGTGCTTTTCAACCATATGACATCTATTGAGAACAAACACTGTGCTCCAGATTGAAGCCAACTAATGCACTAACAACGTAATTACAATGATTGCAGCTGTGACAAGGAGTATGACTGGCTTTCAACCACAGCATATAACAGTTTACAAGAAATGGATTTGTTAGTTAAGTGTGTTGCAGTTTGGTTAGGAGAGCAACTAGAATGGAATTTGACCTGCTGGCTTAAACTAGACACTGCAGAAACTGATAAGCTTAGAAGCTATTAAGACTGTAAGGAAAAAAGAAATCATCTAAACCCAGAGTAGAATTCTGCTATTATTTTTATGATATTGCTGTGTTGCCTGTGAGTGTTCATGTGCATATATATAGATTTACTGAAGAAAGGATCATTCCTATTTTCAGATGCTCACCCATGAGAAAAGAGATGGAGGGATAGGATTCTTTCACTGGGCTTGTGAAAGCCTGAGCTACTGATTTTGGGCTTCCTGTACAGTTACTTGAAATGATTAGATCCTTTCAAAGTGTGATTCATTTTGCCATATTTTAAACTTCCATTTTTAGGTGGCATTATTTTGGAAGTATCTGATTTGTTCCTCTGAGCAAAGGGAACTAAGATGACATACTGACATATGCACATACACATTGTAAAAGTCTTTATCAGACCAGATATGTATTATACCTTTGGATGACTACAGACAGACAGATAAAACACTGTTAATGTACATAAAACCAGGTATTCAAGGTAAGAATAGTCATAGTATTCCAATATTGGAACAGGTTGCCCAGGGAAGTGGTGGAGTCACCATCCCTGGAGGTGTTTAAAAAAGGTATAGCTGTGGTACTTAGGGACACTGTTTAGTGACATGGTGGTGATGGGTTGACTTGGGCTTGATGATCATAGAGGTATCTTCTAACCTTAGTGATTCTGTGATTAATATTTGGTTCTCTGTGGGTATTATAGCAAAGGTGAGCTCTGAGAAAGACAAGACTGGTGAATATTTAAAAACTACTCAGCCCAGAAACAAGGTCACATGTGGAAAAAGGTGGAAAGTAGTGATTGCCTGAAGATTTAACAAGCCTGAATATTACAGGTATCTTGTGAAAGGAACTCTGCATGAGAGGTGACAGTCTATGAATGGCTTTCAAAACAGAGGAAAATGTGGTGCTCTCTGGGTTTGCAGCAAGATTGCTGGTCTGTAATTGCAAGAGGAGGGTTTATCCTTGGCAAGGGTTAGAGCTGGGTTGGCCACTAACTGAGTGACAGATGCTTTCTATTACTTCCCCTTCCCCTCACCATGGGAAGGGAAAGGGATTAAGAAAGAGAGAGAGACTTGTGGATTGGAAAATAAAACTAAAACTACTTTAAGGAAAATAATAACAGTAATACATACAAATATTTACAATATATACAAAACCAATACCAAATCCACCACCCTCCCCCAACCATAGCAACCACATCACCATCACCACTGATGCTGTGGCAGAAGTCCCAGACTGGATTCAGCAGCAGATGGGAAACATATTCAGGGGCTGGATCCCAGAACTGGATTCAGGAACACATGGAATGGGATTGAAGGCAGAACAGACAGAGTCCTCCTTGGATGCTTGACATTAAAGAAGTGAGCTTGACCCTGGTGATGCTTCAGCTGTATATCAAATATGACATGAATGAATACCTGGTTGGTCAGTTTGGGGTCACCTGAACTGTCCACCACTCCCTGAGAGTGTATCCTTTCACTCTGCATCTCCCATCGAGGTACACAAGATTTAACAGTGACCTTGGTCTACATATCAGTACTTGGTAGTAACTCTAAACACTAGGTCTTATCACTGCTAGAAGCAGACACTGACTGTGAAAACATGCTGTTAATTTCAGAAAGTGCAGTTACTGAGAAAAGCTTTAGCTAAAAAGCAAAAGAATTTAACAGAATTAATTCTGTTCTATCTCAAACCAGGACAATCCTAAACCCCAGCACCCTGAAGTGTGTGTCTTTGCAGTTTGACATGACTCATGTGTAAACCCCCAGGTCTCCCAAATCCACCCAAGAAAAATCCACACTGCTCTCTCCAAAATCTCTCTCTGAGGAGTTCACCCCCAATCCAACAGCTTCATTTCATATACTGCAACATCACTGAGCAAGCTGAATGATAAAAAGGACAGCATTTATTAACTGGAACTTTAGGTCAGACATTTTATTAAAGAGCTGGGAAAAGGTTGCATAATGCAAAAATTTCTCTTTTAATAATATCCTGTTCAATTTTATTGAGAACCTGAGACCTTAGATTTCAAACAATATCCCTCCTCTCTCTCTCCTCCCAGCAGCTAACCCCATCAGATCCCACCCAATCTTTTACAGAGTTAGAGAGGTGGGAATACAGGCTCCCCATAGCCATTCCCTTTCTGGTGATCCCCTCTAAATAATTTTTACACCTTGAAGGTTCAAGATAAATCCTAATTCCTTTCCCTCTCTACTGTTTATTCTAATATCTGTGTGCAGTGCTGCCAAATCTAATCAGAGCACTGATAGCTTATCTAGCAGCAGAGGCAAAAATTAACTCTGTTATTTAAAGCACTTTCTGGGCTATTACAGCTGGAAGCCTTTTCAATCTTCTGCAAAATACATATCATAACAAGTATTAGCTATGTATATGTTCTATTAAATGAATAATCTTAATTGTGGCCTTAGCTTTTGGCAGGGACTAATCATCACAACCCATTTTTACTTCCTGACACAGGCTTGAGGAGTGTTTTGTCCAAACAACCTTCTTCCTTTACCACATTCTGTTACTTTTAGAGATATCTAGCACCAAAATGGGTAGAATTTAACAGAATTAAACAGAATTTAACAGAATTTCAGGTGTTGTTTGGGAAAGAACAGAATAAATCAGTAAGTAACATGATGAGGCTGTATAAATCCAGGATGTCCCTACTGCTCAAGCACTATTTGCAGTTCTGTCAGTCTTACCTTAAAGGGGTAGAGTTAGAAAAAGTACTAAGAGAAGCAGCAAAAGACAACCAAACCAGGGAAAATCTTCTGTACAGAAGCTGAGTAGACAAAGAGTTTTGAGACTGGGGGAAACCCATCCAAATATCAGTGAGATTGAAATTTATATAAAGATGGAGAGAGAATTTATTCAATAATTACCACAGTAAAAGAAAAGGAGGGTACTAACTGAAGGTGTTGGGCAGCATGTTTAAAACAAACTGACAGTATAACTAGTGAAAGATTAAACTGAGATTCACTTCCACAACATGTTGTGGTGTCCAAAGTATAAACAGATATAAAAAGGTCAGGAAAATCCAAGAGGACATACTTTTCCAGGCTTTTTAGTACCATGGTCTAAATGGTCTCCAGCTCAAGAATTCCCTGGACTATTGATCTCCAGTAAATTGCAGGATTTGCCATGGAAAGAAGGGGGTGGATGACTTTTTGCCTATCCTTGTCTACGAGCCCCCAGATCACACAGCAGGACTAAATCTGTTGGCTCACTTCACCTTCACCAGCAGTTCACCAGCAGGTGAGCCAATGGTTTTGCCTTCAACTGGAAAAGTTTTGCCTTGAATACTGAAGTCCATTTGGATCAGTTGAGTTGATTCAAGCAGTTTGTAGAGGATTCCATGGTAACCACTCCATCTTCCTGTAGTAAGAATGTATAAGTCATACTACTTTGAATTGAAAGTCAAAGAATGTCCTCAGAGGAATTTGACCAGTTTAGAAAGTTTTTAAGATTCATTTTAGAAAACAGACAAATGTGACCTCATCAATATCATTATACTTTTTACAGGGTGACCTTTGTGTCAAGTGTACTAATGAGGTAGAAAGCACATGACTGGAAACAGCAGCCCAGGCTGATTTTATTGGAGCATTCGTAAGAATAGGAAAATGTCTTCTTGTATAATGTTTGCATGTGGGGAAGCTTCAAAGCATAGAGTGAAGCAGAGCAGAATGCCTTTCAAGAAAGTATTTGTGTTCCTTAGAAATATAATAAAATCCATTATCCAGAACTACAAGAAACCTTGACTTTTCATAATAGCTACCCAAATATGCTACTGATGTTTTGAGGTTACACTGATGATGGATGATTTTCTCTGCTGTATTTCAGTGTTCTGAAATCTGGCTACATCAAAGTTTTGAGTTGGAAATCCACATGGCTAAACTGAACTTGATAGATAGTTTACTTTCCTTTGGAGTTGCTTGTAATTAATTTATTTTTATTGGAAACAAGTTGACATTTTATTGTTTATGGAGTTTTCCTTGCTTTTACCTCAATTTATCAGCAACATCATGGCCAAAAACTTGTAAATGTGGTTTGTCCATAATCTAGACATGAATCAGAACAGGTACCTGTGTGCCAGAAGAGAATTTAAACATCAATTCCAATGACAGTCATAATCTACCAAAGTGCAGGCATTTAACAGACTTGAAAAACACAAACATTCTAACAGGCATTAATTATGTGGCTGTTCTTAATTTGCTGCTTTGGCTCTCAGAGTAGTCAAACCTGACCTCAGAGTCTGGATCATCTGCAGTCAGGGTGAAATGCTCAACTTGTTTAATTTAGTGGCAAAATTGGTTTTGTTGTCAGGAAATCCAGTTTTGGGGGATAGTTTTCCATAGAAAGATGAATTGTTCTTGCTATTGAACAATTTTGTTATCTATGGAGTTTATATATTTAACATTTATTTCAGTAATACTTTGTATTTTCTTTTTTCTTATTTTAGCATGTGTTGGGAGATAAAACACACTTTCATTTAAGGTGACACTTCCATTTGATATTGGTAAATGCAGGAATTGTTCCCATTCTTTATCCCTGATGAATCTCTCTGCTTCTCCTTGTAGCATTGCTCTTTAGCTAATCCCAACTGGCATAATGTTTAGAGATATGTTTAGAGAATGCACTTTTCTGGGTAATTTTACTGGTACTTTTTTGATGGCTTGGCTTGGAGGCCATAAAACTGTTAACATTCATAGAACACAGTACAAAAACTCTACCAAGGTAGAGTGTGTGTTTTATGTATTTTAGCAGTATTTAATAGAGTAGTTTATTGTATTTATTCCCTCCCCTCATTGTATCATCTGATTCTGGGACTACACAGAGTGAAATTCCATATAGACCATCCATAAAACATATCTCATATTTTATCTGAGTGGGGGGTTTTGTATTTTTTGGGTTATTTTTGGAATCATATTATTTTAAGAAACAGTACAACTTATGCTGGATCCCCATTATGCAAATGATTGTACCTGGTCCTGCCACTAACAGCAGAGCAATACATGATATATGAAATGCCAATGACTATAACTCACCATAGCCTGTATTTAGTGAGGGATTAATTTGTTGATTTCTGCTGTACAACAACAGCAACCAAAAATACATGACATGTTTCAAGTGAACCTCAGGAGATTCAAAAGTTTTATTCCCATAAGCTTGGTGACATTTGGATCCCTACCTGAAGATTATCCAAATACTTTCTGGATTTCTTTATTCATGAAAATGAGGAACAAAAGTAAGGAGAAGTGTGTAATTGAATATTCAGAAAATGTAGGAGCAGTTTCAGCTAGAGCTAGGTGCTGGGAGATGAAAAATGAGAACTAATTCCCTTCTATTTAAGAACTGCTTTGTGATTTCTGAAGCATGTTCATTTTTTGTTATTAAAACTGGAAGGAGGCTCCAGCTGTCCTCAGAGCCCTTGTTCAACAGCAAGTGTTCTGATAATGTGGTTTTATTGCATACTTATTGTAAAAAATAACTGCAGCATCTCTGCTATGGTTAACTTCCTTGGAACAGCTGGCAACCCCTTGTTTTTATAAAGAGGAACCCTGCTGAGCATTCTGGTTGCAAAGAGGGTATAAATCATAATAAAAAAAGTCATGACATAGAAGAGACAAGACATATATGATCAGTGGTGACATGCAGAGGTCTAGATCACACTCTTCAGAGTACTTCATCAATGCTTATACTTATATTTCCATTTGTCTCCATTTAGGAAAGCTCTTAAGGATACACTTAAGCTTAAGCTGAAGTTAACTTGCTGAGACCTTCTTAATTACATAAACCTGATTTTTTACTCCAAGATGGGAAGTGTGGAGCAGTATTTTACTTTATTAAGAAGTGTATTTTAAACCCATATTCTTAGCACAAATATCTTTTTTTAGAATTTATTCTGCTATATATTTTCAGAAAATGTTTTTGCTCTGTTAGGACAGAAATGGAGGCAGAATTCCTCCATCCCTCAGAGAAACAGGCCCAGATGGGAAGAGATACTGAGGGACAAGGAACCATGTGAAATTTGAAAAATGAAGCACAGACCCTGCTCCAGTGTGAGTTCTGCTCAGCTTTGGTGAAAGTCTTGGATTCAGTGCTTGCTGTGGCAGGGAACCATCTGCAAGTTGTCACATGTGAATAGAGTTCTGTTAGCATTAGAGGGATTTGGCATCCTGGAAAGCAAGGCAAAACCACAGTCCCCAAACTTCCTTGAGGCCTGCAAACTGGAGGATGGAGATGAACATTAAGGCATTGGAGTCTGTCCAGAGAAGGGCAATGAGGGTGGTGAGGGGTCTAGGGAGTAAGTCTTATAAGGAGCAGCTGAGGGAACTGGGGTAGTTTAGTTTGAGGAAGAGAAGGCTCAGGGGAGACCTTATCTCTCTCTACAGCAACCTGAAAGGAGGTTGCAATGAGATGTGACTCAGTCTCTTCTCTTGAGTTACCAGTGATAGGACAAGAGGAAATGGCCTCAAGTTGCACCAGAGGAGGATTAGATTGGATATCTGGAAAAATGTCTTCCCAGAAAGAGAGAAGAAATGCTGTGGTATTCCAAAGGAACAATACTAATCCTAGGTGTCTTTTGACAAAGAATACTGTAAGAACATCACAAAGATCTTTCTCATGCTTAAGCAGACCCAGTTGAGGAGCTCCAGGAATTGATGGAGGTCCACAGACCAAGCTCATGTTTTAAGTTCATGATCCAAAAGACAATGTTTCACAAAGTCCCCAAGAGCACACCTGAATTTCCATGATCCCAGAGGTTTGGGACTGGCACATATAAACAGCTCCATGCCACAAGATGGAAAGAAATAGTAGTTTGGATGCTGAGGATGGCACCAATCTACTGCAATGGTGATGTCAGCAATACACTGACCAAAACCAGAAAGGCCATCAGCATTGTGACCATAGTGCTTCCTCCTGTTCTTCAGTCCACTTGGGTCTGGATCTTGGGACCAAAGCACATGGAAAAAAGAGTTGGTTGGGGGCAGCAAGAGAGAATTCTCAGCATCTGAAAATATATTGTTTCATCTCAGAGGGGGAGGGAATAGGCCATTTCTAGGTAAGGTGTCCTTCTGGCTTCTGCCAATGTCCTTTCACTGGACAATTGTTGGCACTTCAGATGAAGGTAAAAATCACAAGGAGAATCCACTTAGGAAACAGTGTGGGTGGCAAATTTCTTTCTGACCATTTCAGGTCACAAGCCAAGAGACCTGGAGCTTGGTTTGAACACTCTGTTAATGTACAGCTGCCAATATTATCAGCTTTCTGAGGCAACACAGGGAATCTTGCTCTTCCTGTGGGCCAGAAAAGAAACAGAAACATCTATATATACCTACACCCCATGGGGCCCACTATCATGAGCCAAATGAATCCCAGGCACAGAGATTGAAAAAACCAAATATTAAAGGGTACAAGCACACTGAGCTCACCAGTCCTCTTGATAAAGCTGTTACAATGTTAAATTGCCTCACATCTCACAAATTGTTTTTTTGCTGCAAGAGTGAAATTGTCTGACTTTTCAGCTGTATTCTGCTGGACTGTGTCCAGCTTTGTTAGCAGGGTGGAGAAAGATCCCATCCCTGCAAGCCTTTCTGTATGCAAGTGTAACCACCTGGCTGTACTTTCACAGTCCCTTTGTTAAACTGGTTGAGTTCTTTAATCCTCACATATAAAAGGTTGGCTTCCTGCTTGGGCCATTTTTATGCCTGTCTTTTGAAATCTTGTTTGTATTTCTGTGTCTGTATTCATTTACTGTGCAGAGCAGCTGCTTGCTAGGCTGTGTACAGCACCAGAACACTTTTTAGTTATCTGCAGTGCTCCTCAGGAGTGTGCTGGTGTTTCAGGATCATCTTCTTTGGGACAGGGCCTGGGCAGGGTGCTGATGAGTATCTTTTCTCTCCTCTATCTCATATGTATAGAAGTGAGAGTTTCCAGAGAGGAATCTGAGCAAGTGTTTGCACTTTGTTTGTGAAGAAAGTTGAAGTATGGCAGAGGAAAAGTTTTCTGATAAGCCAGTCATCTGCAGTGAGGGGAAGGAAGGAACAGTGACAGGCTGTCAGGTCTATGGCTGCAAGGATGGAGGTTGGAGGTGAAAATCCCAGCAACCCAGAACCCTGGGGCTGCTCTGCTGCATTGACATAAACTACAGAAAACTATGATTTCAGTATCTAGTCAAGTGAACTGGAGAACAACATCTCCAGCACTGTCCTGGACAATCTTTTTTTTGTTTTTTTATTCTTTCCCCTACTCCCCTTTGTTTGGTTCTTTTTTTCTTTTAACTGAAAAACCTTCCTAGCTCTTTTTGGTTACACCCAGCTGTCATATTAAAGTAGTCATGTGAAGTCTCTGTCTACTGTCACAACATACTAAAACAGCAGCAGCCTCTTACCTAGAGGTTACTTCTAGTCTTGATGCCAACTATTTTAAAACATTCTGTGGGTTCTAAACATTTAACTAGGGAATATGTTACTCTGAATTAGTAGATTGGCTTCCTCATAATTTACTGTCCCACCAAATTTGGTGTCATTTGCAGTTTATCAGCAATGATTTTGTGTCACCCTTTAGCTTTCATATCTGCTGTATTTTATAGTACAATGCAATTATGAGGCAATATTCTGTTGTGGGCTATGTGAAGACATCTGTTTTGGTTACTTATAATATACCCAAATTATCATGGGAGCTTTTACAAGTAATTCAAAAGAAAGGACAAATAATACAGTAAAACTACAAACCCTGAAATCTGCTCCAAATGGTGACCAATCAGTTCTGCTCTGCTGTTAGAGACAAGATACTATACAATTCTCTTTTGTCTCATAACCCTTTCAAGAAACAAGAAAATATAGCTCTGAGTGTTCTTCTGCCCCAAATCAGCCAGCATGGGGCTTTTTCAGATCAGCTGGGGGCAAAGTCCAAGACTGCTTTGCCACAAGGACTAATTAAAAGAGGTAGTGTTTAGTCTGAGTGTCTGTCATTCTGTATGTGGCATAAATCAGTTTTCTTCAGCTTTCCTGAGAAAGGCTCAAAGCCCATGAGCACCAAGAAATGTCCCTGCAGCACAAACTAGGATGATCATCCTTAAGGTTATCTTTTTCATGAAAAGAAACTGCAGATAATTCAGGACTGCCACAGTGTTTCCAGAGTGGCCTGTGTGTGGTAGTCTTGTGCTCCACAGTCTTTGATTAAGTGCTGTTTGGGATGCTGTTATGACTCTGATTCCAGATGCAGTGTGACAGTAAGCAAGAATCCCTTTAAAAGCAACAAAAGTTACTAGGTTACCCTTCATCTATGAATGGTCTGCTACTTGAAGTACAATATTTTTCTCATTTTGATGCTAAATAGCTCTCCTTCAGTAGCCCAAAATGTATCCTTTCAAAAACTCAGCAGATTTTATGCTAGGATTTGTCCACAATCACAAAATTTTCTTACTTCTTATATTATTAATAATGACCACTTAAAAGTTGTGCACCATCAGCTAAGCTATCAAAGGATAAACCTACTTAAGAGGCATTGTATATCTGGCTCAATTTCCTGAGATTTTCAAGGATGTCTGTTGCATAGATAAGTATGTTGGAGAAGTTATTTTATTTTGTTAAATGTTTTATTTTAAATAGGTTTTCCTTTTTGAAATAGGTTTGGACTAGGTAAGATTTAAGATAATTCAGCCACCACTGTGTTGAAAAGTAAAGATTAAACATGAGATACATAAGAGGCTGTTTCAAGGCCCTGGCTTAGTTATCTAGGCAGCTATCTGCTCTGAATAACCACTGTTATTCCCTTGACATTATCCTTTAGTGCAGTTTAAAGCATGCTGTATGTCCTCTAAGATATTAAGTTAAGCAATGACTTCTATTATATGGCAATATTGAATTCTTATGAGGCTGAATGGGAAACACAGTGGATATTATTTATGTCTAAATGTAAGGTGCAAAATTAAGAGTTAAGTTAATGTTAAGTTGCCTATCATTTGGGTGCCATTAGCAAAATAGTTTATTTGAGTATGCTGCATTGAAGAAGTGTTTTGTATGTTGAAAAGTCTTTTTTCTCTGAAAGTCTGAGATTCTAATACAGAGATCATTGTCCTGCCCAATCTCAGGCTGAGATGATTGTGTAGCTCTTCCCTAGATATCTTTTATTATAAGACCTTATAGTTATGTGTGGTCTGATTTCTGTATCTGCAGTGAAGCCCTGTAGCTCTGTTTGCCAAAAGCTTTGCTGCAAGAATCAGTGCTTCCTAGAGGGCCACATTTCCAAATGGAACTGAGAACCTGGTTATGCAATTGTCAGCCATGTGCTTGTTCCTCTTGCTGCTCTAGAGGGACTTCTGGCATGATTAAGGATTAATCAACAGAATAAAAGTTTGCTGGGTCAGGTCCCAGCTCTGGAATGTGATTATTTCATTGCATGTAACAACATATTGTGATTTTCAGTATTACAGAATATAGTAATAAATAAGCAAGGCTGATGTGGCTCTGAGCTTGGTTGTGGATTAATCATGAATTCCAGTTTGTGAATTAGAACTGGCAGGCTCTGCATGAGTTTCAAATCTAGTGCAATGGATCCCCTGGGAGCTATTTCAGCTTTTCTAGTTATGCAGTAGCTCTGATGTTGACTGTATAAGAAGCCAACAGATTTAGGAGGAAAAGAACTGGGAGGCCAGGTATAGTAAATCATAAAGTTATTCCATGTTACTGAAAACATTTGGGAACACTACTGGGTACTTTTAGGCTGTGAAAATTTGACCTTTAGTCAGCTAATGATTATAGTACCTGATTATCTCCTTTGAAGTAAAAAAAAAAAACCAACCTCAGTAAACAATAAATCTACTAAATATGTTGGACCAGCCTCCTACTATGAACCTAATGACTTCTTGATCACATCTTCATTTTTATCTGTCTAGCTTTTGCCATTGTATTTTCCCTCTGTTGAGACTGACTACCTCTCCCCTGTTAAATCTATTCCCTGCTGAAGTCAACTCGTATTCCTTGATAATAGTTTGGGCTTCACATTTAAAATGACTTCAGTTGTCTGAGGAGGTGGGCTGCTTAGTGATGCATGTGTTCATTAAAGTTTGGTTACTGAGGAAGCGTCACGCAGAGGTTTCAGGTCTGCTTGCAGAATCACTAGAGGGAGCTCCAGGTGCATGGGAGGAGAGGGCTTTGTTCTCAAACATCACACAAAACTCTCAAGAAAGAAGGAAAAAATACCTTTCCCAGTAGACAATGATTGTTAAATGTCTAAAGGAAAGAGGGGGGAAAAAAAAGAGTCCTTTTTTCTTCTTAATTAGAGCATTTTATATGCATTTGTTTGCCAATAATACAAGTCAGCTGCAGTGTTTAAAGGCTGGTAACAAATAGTGTCCAGTTAAAACCTTTGCAAATAGGAAGCTTGAAAAATGCATAATACTGATGATGCCTGTGAGCCTTTTTAAGCAATAACAATCCAGATACGTGGCTTTTTCAAGTGGCTGGTTTGTCAGAGCTGATGAGATAGATAAGTAAGTTGGAACTAACCCTTTTCCTTTGATGCAATGCAATGATTCTAAACCAGAATAATGCCTCTGTAAATCTATTGATCTGATGTCTGTATTCAGAAAGAGCAATGGCTGTTATGGTCCTATAAAAATGATCATTTTTCATGGGCATAGGGACATTCATTTGGGCAAAAATGGGAGTGGAGTGAGCCCAAACAGTGAGCATCAACAGCATTTATTATTTGCAAAACTACTTCCAAGGATGGGGCATTAAGAAGGTATTTTGATATGGCCTGTCTTTGAGATCTTTTTGGGTTATTTTCATTGTTTTTAAAAAGACACTTTAGCTTTATATGACATGAGAAGCTGTCAAATGCTCTATGAATTGTTAATAGGTAATGTCACCATCTTTGTCACACAAATGAAGAAGCTGAGTAATGTTAAGAGAGGATGAATAGACCCTTACAGCTCAGTGCTTCCATACTTTTCCTTCTGTGCTTGTGTTTAAAGCTCAGACTGTATTGTCCCATGCACTGAACCCATGGGGAAACAGACTCTGACACTGACTGTGCCAACTGCTGCTTCTTGCAGTGCCAGGGTATGGTAGGACTCTTAAGACAAAGGAACTTTATTGTCTCAGGACACATTTATGTACATACCTACAGGTTTTACCATAGTTAATTGTTCAAAGACATACTGATATGTGTTAACATCTGTGCAGTGCCCTTACTGCACCAAGCCCTTATAGCCTGATTTGCTGAAAAACTCAGTTTACTCCCTGAATCTTCAAATACACATAAATGCTTTTGTTTTGTTCCTCAGAATAATTTGAATTAAGTCAGTGGCAGTTCTATAAATGCACACACTAGCATAAGCACCACTAGGAGCTTATCTTTTCAGCTAAGTAGTGATCACCAAGGTCATTCCATTCTCAGTTAGCCAAACAATGTATAAAAGCAGAGCTTTTTTTTTAGAGCTTTAATATCAGCTCTACATATCCTCTTTCCTAGAGAGGTTTTTTATATGTAAGACTTCTCTGGACATTGGTTCTCACAGATAAAGTAATCTTCTTTAAAATATGTACCTTGGAAATACTGCATTTTACATTAGGCTCTTCTACAAATCCCAAGAAAGAACACAGTGTTCATCAGAATTTCTGAAATATTATCAAATGTACTTGTTATATGTGTTATGTGTGGGGAAGACTGCAACAAACTATTATTTCTGCATCATTTGTACTGGGAGTGAAATTCATAAAATGTTCCATTCTACTCTGCTGTTTCTTTGTACTGGAGGCCACATACCAACAGTGCTGCAGAAAATAGAGCAAATAGCTGTGTATTTTCCTACAGTGACTGATGATACAGAAATATATGGCTCATTAGAATAAACCAGACCAACTCACAACTGGCAGGAAATGTTCATCTTTAACTTCTATAGTATTTATAGAGTATTGCCTGATACTTTGAGGAAGAAGTAGGTTTTTTTCTGGAGGCTGTTGTTCCCTGATGAGAGCTGCTATAGAGGTATATGTATTGTCAGGTATGTGTCAGTGTTATAGGGAGGCCATTGTCTGGTGAGTGGCATTGTAAGCAAGGTGAAGCACTCTTCAGTTTTACAATCCCTCCTTGAACTTCTTCCATGTGGTATAATTTTTGGATCCCCCTTTTTGGTGAGCTTTGATTAAATAAAACATTCTTAGACTTCAAGGTCATTTTAATGTAATAGTGTTATGTTTGGATATGAAAATTGTAGGAAAAGAGAAAGAGGCTTTCTTCCCTTCCCTGCTTTCTGAGGCTAGAGGTTAAAAAGATGTTTCTTTCCTCCCTACAGTGTTTTTAATGGAACAGGAGTATGAAATATTGCAAAGCATTTTCTTTAAGAATTTTGCATACTGGTTTCAGAAGGACCTAGTTAAAGCTACTCAACATGTGTATAAGCAGCAGGATCAGGTCACTAAAGAGAATCAGATAAAATAAGTGGGACAAAATCTCACAAAATCTTTGGGTAGCACTAGGATGACTTCTATGATTTTCAATAAGGCTAAAATTCTCTTTTGTATCTGTTGTTCTCCAAATATTTATCTACAGTAACATAATAAAACACAAATAAACTCCTCTGGGCAAAGGAGCATATATGTTTTTCTTAACAGGAACAAAATAAGAAAAAAGGTTGTGAAGTGCATATTGTACAACAGCAGAGAAGCTCAAAGAGGAATTAAACTCAGATTATTTTGTGCTGTTCAGTTTCTCAAAAAAAGATCTGTTTTTTTAGTTCTGCTTCTGCTTATAGTGCATCTTTCTGAAATGTGTATTACAGAGACAAGAGAATTTATAGGATGAAGTTACTCCTCAGATTTTCTCTCCCACCAGAAAACAGGGTGTTTAACAATTTAAGCAGTAAGTTGTAACAAAATTTTAGCCAGAATTTAGCTGGAAGCATCAGGGCTGAATCCAGTTTCTGTCCCAGGCCATGTTTTCAGTGCAGCTCATGCAATGATGGGAGGAGGATTCTCAGCTTTGCTATATAGGCCAAGCCACAATGTAGCTCATGGTGCTTTACATTTTCCATGTACTGTTAAGAGGTCTTCATGACACCTCAGTGAGGTAGCTAAGGATTAGTAACTTCATTTTACAGGAGTCTTAAGTAGGGAAGAAATGAATTGTGTGAACTTGTATAAGGAAGCAGTGACAAAACTACTCTTAGAACTGAGAAGTCCCAGCCCACTAAAATATGGTGTCTTGGGCTCAAAAGCTCAAGCTACACAACTATTACCATAAAGCCAGGATGATTAACACAGGTCTGAGGTAGACTGCCAAGACATAATAATGCTGTCATAAAGTATATTTTAAGGCTTTGAAATACAGAGAGAATTGAAGAAATTGTAATTACCCCCCACTAATATTCTTGTGGCCATTTTGACTAACAGCACATCATAAAGTTGATTTGACAAGTTGGAGACATGCTTTGTTTTGTAGAAACAAATGTACTGAACTCATGGTTATGTGTGCACTGTGTCTAGACACCAGGACAATTACAAGGAAAATTACATTTTCATTTCTACTGCAAACTGTCTTGTTAATCTCTTCAATATTTCCTTGCCTAATCATTTTGTCCAGCAGTTCCCTTCTTTAAAGAAGGTCAGACAAGCTCTTTTTATGTTACTGCCTGCTGTAGCTACAATATAGGTAATAATAATCATAGTTCATGCAAAAAACTCCACCACATCTACCTTTGCAGTGGATCTAGTAGATATTTTAGTATATATTTGTTTACTTTTAAAGTTTTAACATTTTAACTGTGGTGCAGTCTTTTCTCCTGGTTTTATTGTTAATATAAAAAAGAATAAATATATCAGGGAGCAAGATGTGGTGAGTTTCCTTTCCCTACAAAGTCATGTTTGCCTTTGTGCTCACTGCCTTTCTAGTACCCAAAATAAGTGTAAAATGTGACTAACCATTTTCTCTTCTTTTCTACTTCTGCTGTGGAGGAGATAAAGAGACTATTTTTCTTCCAAGGGCCAAATGTCTCACTGCCAATACAGCATAGCAGGCTTCTGATTCCAACATGGATAGAAAGCCTAATGAATGACAACTGGGTCTTTTAAGAAACATAAAAAGTGCTTCTGAATCTCCTCTGACTGGGGAAGCAACTGAACCCCAGGAGTCTGATATATATCAATCATATCATATCATAAAATATCACCATTTGGATGAACTCATCAACAGAGTCATCTGCATGAAGAAAAGAAAGCATGCAATTGCTATCACCAAAACACAGTTTTAAAGAGAACAGGTATGGAAAATGGTTTCTTCTCCTGAACACAGGTCTCAAGGAGGTGTTTCATTTTAGCTTCCAGACAAGCAATCAGGTCCAGGAGCAAAACAGCACTTCTTCTTGGGTAGTTTAGGCATTTCTTGTTGGCTGTTTTAGGTGTCCTTTTGTACACCTGATTGTGAAGCCCTTTTGTTGGTGCCTAAATCTCATGCACTAATAATGAACTTTGTCTTTATCATCACTTACAGAAGAATTGCCTCAGCACTTCTGGAGCTGATGCATATGTGCACTGCAATGTTGACCATGGCAGCACTCGTGTGCCTCTGGGTGTACCATGGCTGTGAAGAAGTTCCAAGTATTCCCAATCTGAGCTTCAATATCTTCCACAACTGCATAAATTTAAAGACTTAACATTATTTGTTCTAAGTTCTTACAACACCTAGTAATAACCTTTTTAAAGAAACCTAATTTATGACTTAGGAAATGAGAGGTTGCTTAAGAGTGAATAAAAACAAGGAAATGACCACTGCAGAAAACAGGAGAACAATGAATAGGGAATGATTCAGCCTGAAAATTATGCAAACAAACAGTAATGTAAACTACTCAGAAGGTATTTTACCACTGCAAATTGTTAGCATTGTCAACAGTTTCTTGAAATCACAAAGTGTTTGCTGAATTTCAGAATTGCTCCTGCTGGTGTGCATATTTCTATGCAAATGAATGCCATTAAACAAATGCTCCTGCAGTGATGACACAAGTTCCTTTCCACATTATCACAAGTTCTTCCCTTAGGCATACAGCAGGGAGAAAAAAAAAAACTAAGAAAAAGCCATTCAGATTATTCAATGTCCAATTTGTTTCTAAAATGCTGCAAATTTCAAAAATAGTGTATGTGTTTCTGTGGGTGTGCATAACCTTTCTATAGGGGGTGTGCCTTTTCCTGATTCTTAGGGAATTTGGGAGAGTGAAATGCCCACATCTGGGCTAATTCTTGTCAACCTCATCATGGTGCTGCCTTGTGCTGCTTTTATGTCATGCAACTCAGAGCCTTTGTTACCCTTCAAACCAACCTAAACCTGCAAAGATGTGATTCTGAATATTTCAAGATGGTTTTTAAACCATGATAGAAGTTAAACAGAGCTTAAACTTTCCTATGCCAGTCTAAACCCAACAGTGCTGGTTCAGGAATTCCTGAACAGAGTTATAACAGAAAACAGAAACAGAAAAACAGATAACAGATAACAGAAAACAGAAAACAGAGTTATAACAGAAAGGATAAATAGTTTGGCCCATGTGACTATGTCCTGTTCATGATCAAATACCATTAATCAAGTAAAAGGAATATACTGCCTTCAGGAACCTCCTGATTTACCTTTAGATATCTGGGCTCAGAATGTTGAGGTGTTATGTGCTGGCTCTTCCAATCATTTCTCAAACCTATGGATCACATGATGGACTTGCTCCTTTTCAGTGTGGTAGAACTGAGCTTAGAAGAAAGTGAGAGTAGGCAGAAGGAAGTGGGCTAAGAGAAATGTTTCTGATGTTGCCTGTGCAAGTCTGTGCTTTCAGCTTTACCAGCTACCTTTGACTGAATTCAGTAGGATTAGAAAAATTCTGCTCTTCTGCAGAAAGATACCAAGTGGTTAGTCATAAAGCAACCAGTGTCCAAACAGCATGTGAATATTTATGGACTTTTGTTCTTTACAGAAGATCATGCTTAATCTCCAGCTGTAGAAATCTTAGATCATCTTTCACTTAGATCCTTTTATTTTAGAAGGTTAACTACAGTTATACAGTTTTTGTTTACCCAGGTGGAGGCATGGTGTTTACCATGTAGAGGAGGTATTAGGTGGTCTTCTGAGAACCTGCTGAGCTCTGGTTGACACAGACTGAAATTACATCTTATCCTTTCCTGAAAAATGGATGTTTGACTCTTAGGTACTCTTTATTTCAGAAAGCACTACAGACATCAAACAAGGAATATACCTCATTTTGATATATTTTAAATGGAAATGGTGAAAAAGTTTGCTTTTCTGTCTGCATCCTGTTCTTTCCACCACCTATTATCCTGGCAGAATCAATAAGACTGATTATTTCTGAATAGATATTTGCAGTTGCATCTAATGGTTTCATAATACAAAAAAATTTTTATACACCAAGGGGATTTCACAGGCTACTCTTCCCAACTGTCCTGAAGTTTTTAGAGAAGTTCCTCAGCAGGAGGTGTAGAGGTTTGAAAGCTCAGTGGAAATGGCAATGGTGAATAGCAATTTCTCCTGCAGATGTAAAGGCCACATGAATAAAAGAAACAGAGAAAGGGCTGCAAAAAGAATTCAATCTGCTGTTAAGAATTTTAGAATATAGTTCTGGCCTTCCCTCAGATAATGGTTTGCTGTCTCAGTGTTCCTTATGTTTGTCCAGGATACATTAAGACTGAGCTACTTCTCTTTTAAAGAAAAAGTGTGCTTATGTAATTGTTTCCTTCAAGAATACAGAGACAGTTTTACAACAAAACTGATGAGCTGAAGTAGATTCTACCTTTAAACACAAATAAACCTTCCCTCTTGTTGCAGGGAGGCAACATTTGAAATTGGATGTGCAACAAATTATTGTTTGCATCTTTTCCTTTGTCTCTGTGCCTTAAATTATCATGCTATTTATTCAGGTGAGATGCATTAAAATGTAGAAAAGAAAGAAAATGTGAAGGTAAATAAAGGGCTACTTAGATAATTCTTTACCTTCATTTTACTTTACATTATTTCAGTGGTACATTCCTGATTTTGGCTTCACAACAAATGAAACATTCTCCATTTGAGACCAAGAATCAAAGAGGCATTGTCAACTTGAATTTGGCCCTAGATTTCAATATAACAAAAAGAAAGATTTAGTTAAATCTAACAGTTGCAGGAAAGCTTTTGTAATTAAAAAGACTTGAACTGTCCCATGTTGGAGGACAAAGATTCTCTTGCAGTCTTTAAATCACAAATGATGCAGCACCAGCAATAGGACTTTGAAAAGACAATTACTTTAAGTCAAATAAAACCAAACAAAAATACTGATTTTTGATTTCCACTGCCTTAGTTGTAGAAAATTTAAATTAATAGTAAGCAAAAAGTAAAATAAAAGTAAATACATTTTTCTGTCTTTAAAATTCAATTATCTTCGTAGATATAGAAATTGGTTTATAAAGTATTTAATTTAAATAGCAGATATTTTGGGTAATAAAGGTGGAGAAATGGTTCTTGCCAAAGCTTATTGATCCAGAAAAACATTACCAGGGCTAATTGGCTAGGGCTTTTTACCAAACATTGTTTAAACATACTGCACAAAATGTACCTCTTCACTTGAAGTTACTGCTGCCTGCTGATAAAATGTCATTTCCCTTCTCATACTCAGCATGTTTCTAGTTTAGCCTTCTTTTGTTGTGCTTAGTTATACAAATATTAGAAAGACATTTCATTTACACTCATTTCTATTCTGCCTTCTTAGTAATTATATCCATGTTGACTAATTCTTCAGTATTGTGAAGCTGTTGGCACAGATAGGTACAAAATGTGGCTGTCTAATATTTTGATGGTGCTGAGTCTTAGGCACCCTGAATGGAGAGAACAGTTTTGATAAAATCTAAGGAAAAACTCAGCATAATGTGCATTTTTAACAAACATAATCTAATAAAGCTTTGCTTTAAAGTTTAAAACTGGGCTGACTTATGAGTCTCCTAGAAAGTCTCAATACAGTAGTTTCCAATTCCCTAATTCTTGATCTCTAACTTTCTAAATTCCTCTAGTTCCCTAAAGGGAATCTCCTAAATTCCCTATATCTCTATATAGCTGTGTCTACACACACTCCATTCTGCCCAGAACAATCAGGAGGAAGGTGCTACCCAGCAGGACAGAAGATATTTGTCTTCCCTTAATCAGCTTCTAGAGGCTGAAGAAGGAGCATCCTGTAAACCATGAAGACCTCTTTGAATTTTCATTTCTTGGAGAACAGAGGGAATCCTGAAGATTAATCTACATTTCCTCAGGAATATGATGTAGTAAGAGCTGTTAAATGTTGACCTTGCTTAGAAATGTCATTGGGCAAATACACAGTGAGTACCAATTTTTAACTTGGAACTTCCACTGAGGAAATAAACCTCCCTCAGGAAGATCTACTCTCAGAATCAGATGTATCAAATGTGTTTCTGCTATTATACTTCTCCAGCCTTCTTCTCTACTTCTTCACAACTAATCTTTTTACTGTTGCACTAGGAAAACAAGTGAACACAAGATGATTAGAAAGAATGCTTTATGAAATTTAAATTGGAAGGGATGCTGCTGAAGCCAGTGAACCAGAGCAGTGTGTATAAAACAGTGTGTGTATTACTGAAATATGAAACAGGACATTTTTGAGAAAGCCATGTATAACAATGACTGAATCTTTGGATAAATGGCATCTGATTTGTTTTTATAGTGACTGAACCACTCGTTTCTCCAGGAGATGCCTTAGGAATTCAGACTCTTCTAATGATACCTATGCATTTCACACCACTGTGACAATGGAGACAAGTGAAATTCTTCCTAGGTTTATAGGGCTCAGAGTGCCCCTAATCATTGGTCTCCTAGGAAGTTCTCCAACTGCTAGTGGAGCTTGAGGGTCTCTCTGCTTCCCATCTGGGCCAGAGACCTCTCACTCCTGACTGTCTGTGAACTGGTAGATGAGGCCCTTCTCGTTCACGCAGGAGATGCAGGTTCAGTCTTGCACAAAGGAGAATCTAAGCTCCAGTTTTCTGCTTCAAGGATGGGAACTGTATTTAGCACTTTCAGTTCCATAATACATGTTTATCAGGGATTCATTTTGGAATAGCATGTCTGTATGTATATATATATGTATGCTTAGGATCCTATTTAAGCTTTTGTCCTAGAGTGAAGGTTTGGAGAAATGAGGCTGATGCTGATTCATCTTAGATATTTGTCTCTCATCCCAAGATATTAAAAGTATTTTATAAGACATCTATAGCTGAGTGGAAGCCAACACACCTTGCAGGCTTCTTTTCTCTTTCTGGAAGAGCTGATGAGTTCTGGCTCAGCAACCTTTGGAGCTGCAGTGGCCTCCTGTTCCTTTTCTTGACAGGTCTCTCTCTGATAAATGTATGTTTTGTTTTAGTGATTTGATAGATGATGATTCTATCTGCAAGTGGGAACCTTGATTTGAGACTATATTATAAAAAATATCCAGATTAAAAACCTGTTTCTGGTTTACAGATTTTTGAAATAAAAAAAAATGACCCAATGTCTGAAGACAACAGGCAAGTTACTGGCCCATATCTGTGAGGTTTGCTATAGCAACTCTGCAATGGGTCCCCTGAGTTTGATGGATTACACTTTTACTGAAGAAGATGAAAATATGTCTGTGTTTGGTACATACATTTGATGAAATTATGAGACCATGCAATCTTTTTTATTTCTGACAAAGCTTTAAAGAATTCAGGTTTTATGGAATGAATATTGACCTACTGAATGAATCATTAGTATAACATTGACATTTTCATAGGCCTGGAGGAGTATTGTCAGATGATTTACCTGCAAGAAGATAGCTGACCTGTTTCATTGCTTAAGAACTTTGCTTCTACATCAGATATATTGAGTTTTGTAGTTGTAATTATCAGACTGCTTACCTTTGCCTGGCAAGTACCAGCATCCTACTAACAACATTTTTGTTAGTTTCTTTTGAAACTCCTTCTAATTGCTGTCTTTAATATCTAATTAGTTCATAGTTGCTGTGCACATTCAGAAAAGTAAATTTACAAGAGTAAATTTCTACCTTGAAAATGGTGAGAATTATGAAGGAATAGGAACAGATAGAAATGATATATGTTTTTAATTTACTCATTGAAATTGAGGGGATTAAGGTCACAAGATTATTTTTTTTTTCTGAGTGATAAGTCAGATCACAGCTCCAAAAGGGTTGGAATTCTCAGCCCAAAATGATAATATTTTACAGAATATGAAGCAGGGGTGAGTCTCAAACTGAAAAATCACAGCAAACTTTGCTATGGGTATTCCATCAACCCCACATGTGGGTGATGTCAAACTAAATGAAGCCATAAGAGTCTCACTGACTTAAATAGGTTCTGGATCAAGTCCTTTGTGAACCAAGTACTTAGTTCTATATGCTGGAGATGTAATGGGAGAAACAGACTCCTCCCAGTTAGTTCATAGCAGTAGTGGAGCTGTTTCATTTTTAATAATGTGTGTTCTGGGGAATGCAATACAGATATTTCCCATCCTCTGGGAAATGACTGTTTACATCCTGTAGTCCTTCTGCTTGTGCCTCCCACAATATCCTTTTCCAAATTTCCAAAGGCCATGAAAGCTATTGTGGAAAGCAAGTCAGTGGCATATATTAGTCAAAAGAAATCCTTTTGTTTGGTTGCTCTTCATCTTCTTGGCATCTTCTTGACTTCCATGTATTGTCAAGACATGATGTTCTCCACTTTTTTTACAGCTCCTTCAGCTATGGATCAGGCTAAGGTGAGCACAACACTGGTGGATTTCAATTAGGTCTTAGTTTTACTCTTCAGTATGCTTCTTCCCCCCCTCCTTTGCATACAACAAAAACATTTGGACTGAAATCATAGAATGGCTCAGGTTGAAAGGGACCTTAAAGGTCATCTAGTTCCAACCCCCCTGCCATGGGCAAGGATGTGCTAAGAAGTACCTGATAAAAGGAAAAGTCATTGTTTCTGTGCTGATGTCACCAGCAGCATGACATCAAAATATAAATTTAAAATGGGAATCACCATAAAGACAAGAAAACTGTTAATATAACTGTCAAACACATATCATATCTTTTGTCTCTGTTGCCCATTCCTACATAATAAGGAAACAAAGAAATGAAATGAAATGAAATTGGGGAGGTTGTTTTATGCACTTGCTTACTAAGTTTTTCCCTGCTACTGCAGTTATAATGACAATAACTGTCACCTAACAGCAACTAATGTTGGCTCCACAGTCATACACAGATATATAGGTTTGTGTTAGGGTTTTTGCTCTTTTAATATAATTTAATATTGGTTATGATCTAGATAACAATAACAATAAGTTATCAGGCAAGTTTTTCATTAGAGAATATAAAAATTTAATACTATAGTGCATACTCATAAAAAACATGTTCTGATGTTTTGGAAGCTAAAGATCTCAGTTGTTTACATTAATATTGTATGAATTTTGTAATCCATAAACTAGGAACCTCATCTGAGGTATAAATCTTTTTGTATTCCTTAGACATACCCACTTAGATTCAGAATTCAGGCAGTCTACATTGCTTTCTGGAGGTGTATAGTTATTTCCATTCATTATAAGACAAGCTTAAAAGCACTAATAAAATTAATTAATTAATTGATTTATTTATTGCATACAACATTAGCTTGCATGAATTTTAATTTTAATGATACACTACAGGTTTATTCTGTTCTCTATTATCTCTGGTTTATTTAACACCACTCTGGTTGTTGCTGGGCTCTTGGATGATATCAGTGTTTGAGCCTCAAAAAACAAGCCCTTCAAGCCTCTAAATAGTTTTCCCTAATGCAATGATCATCTTGCATGTTGCAAATGAACCTGTCTTCAAGCAAGAAGGAAAATATTAACCATTAGCTGCAGAGAGTTATAGCTCATCTATAAGAAGGGATTGTGTAAAACTGTACTTACACTAAGAAAAGAAACATTTTCCCTGACTGTCTTCTTTCAGATCACCTCCTCCTCTTTCCCTGCTTTTCTGCTTCTACTTATCCTAACCACAGTACACAGAACAGGTTGGAGCCCCACATATAAGCAAAGGCTAAGTGGTCATGCTATCACTCAACATTTGCAGGTACATAAAGAAAAAGATGAAAAGATATTTTATCCTTATATTCTTCACCATAAAGAAACTTACCAGAATGGAATAGGTGTTATCTGACTTCTACAGAAGAGCTATCATTGTCCTTCAAAGTAACAACAGCATGGATACACTTGGGAAGAGAATTGTGCTCTGAGTCAGGATACCCCTTTGGCACTCTTCCCATCTAGAGCTGAAGATGGAAATTAAAGCTGCTTTCCTGACAGAACTGGAGTTAGTTTCTTTCTTCATGTGACAAACCTTATTAGTGGAAAGCAGAGCAGTTTTCACCTGGTTGTGCCAGGAATGATTTTAGCAGAGAGGAGAAGTATTCTTCCTTCCTCTAGACAGCTCATAACCAGGCTTGTTTGGAGCACTGTAGGGTGATGCTCCTGTTCATGTAGCAGCAAAGACAGCAAAGTGCAGTTATGGTAATACTTGTTTCTTTCTCATTTACTTTGCCTTCCAAAGGAGATAAAGGCAATCCTCTAGGATCTTTCAGAGAGATGATACATTTAAAATAATGGCTCTTCTGAGGATTCTAAATTTCAGTTTGAACCACAAATGCAACAGCAGGAGTTTCTAAGTCAACAGGAAGAAAAAAAAGGATGTTGAAACAATTTTTTACCTAACAGAGGTTAGATAAAAAAGCCTGTGTTGTTCCATGGAAAAACTGAGGAAATCTTTCATAGAATCAGAGAATCATTTGGTTTGGAAAAGACGTTTACAGTCATCAAGCCCAATTGTTAACTAGCACTTTCAATTCCACCACTAAACGATGTTCCTAAACACCACTCCTTACTTTGCAAACCTCAGAGATTGGATGAGTTTATTCAATGCAAGTGCCTGAAATGTGTCTCATCACTAATTAATTCCCCTGGAGTCAATCTGCATAAGGAATTCCTGAGTGAGATATTATTGGCTCTAACCATGTGATAATTTTCTAGAAAACTGTGTTATTTCTTGCACATTAATAAATCTCAGTACATCCCAGAAGATTTACCTTCACCAGATGAACACTTCTTTTATTGTTTAGATATTAATCTCTTGTCTTTAGATGATCTTTTGTGCTTTTTTCTTTTGAAAGAGGGATTTTGTGTGGTGACCACTCTTCTGAAGACATACTAGAGAGTTTCATGAGTTAGGCTTTAAAACATATCAAACCATTTCAGTGATTGTGGATAAGTGTTTAAATTTGAGGTACATTGCCTTAGAAGTGATGAAGATTTTAGTCCCTTCTTGGACTAGTTGGGAGGATTTTGAGTTTTCTTTGTGAATTAATGAATCTATCAATTTTCTCCTCCCTGAAGTGATAGTTGATCTTTATGGCATCACCTGTCTAACACCTTGGAACCACCAGAAAATTCAATTGATCTTGGAAGAGTAAAAAAATTGCCTTCCTTTCTTCAAATTCATCCCAACACTTACTTTAATTTTCCCCCAGGGGCAAACCATTTCTATCTAATTCCACTTGTCTTTTCTAATAAATGAGCACATTAACAATGTCCACTAATAGAGATGATAATTTTTCCATTTTAATCTGGAAACATTCTTGCCAATTTGTGATTCAGTCAGAGATTCATTTAAACAGGCCATACAGTTATTTTGGATGCCTGATGTTTTCCTTGTACCTCAAAGCAATAAATAGTTTGTATTCTATTATCAGGGATAAATGGTGAATCACAAACCCTCTAGAAGTCAAGGTGAAACATATATTTAATATCTTAATTCCTGACAAGATCAGTGATAGGTTTTGCTCTTATTGCAAATAGTTTTAAAAGGTGACTAATACTAATAATTCATGCTTCTCCTTCATGGCTCTCAGTGACAGTGGAGCCATGTTAGCATGTAATGCACCTCTAAAGTGGTAAATTAAAGCAGGTACTGCTGAAGGTCTCTACATTTACAATGTATGTATTTTAGAAGGTTTGCTTTGCAAGGAGTTGTCTACTTACAGTGACTGCATGTTGTTACTGCATATGGTGTTTGAAGCTGCTTGAAGGAAAGCTGTCCACAAACATTTACCATCTGGAGTATGGGCTGCTTAGCTACAAAGTATCCTGGAGAGGATGGTTGTGTCATTTTTCACAGCCCCATAGCTTATATAAGGCTCACATTGGAAGCAAGCTTAATTTTTGTTTCTGCTTATTCTGTTGATCATTGTTTATTGGTGACCTCCTGGTGCCTGCTGAACAAACCTCCACTGGCTGAGTAAAGGGTCAGCATGAGGAAATGTCCATGAAGCAGCTAATTTGGGAGGATAGTCTGAATGATCTGACTCCTGCCCTCTTGACTTCTTTTTACCTGGCAAAAAATATGGCTTCTGAGAAATTTTAGTGTCAAGACAGCTTTGTCTCTGATAAGCCAAAGCTTCTGTTCCCAAAAGATCATCTAAGGTTGGTGGAGTGGCATCATGCTTGAGAAACAGAACATTCAACACTGACAAATGAACTTTTGGAAGCAGCAAGTCACCAAGGCTCTCTGTTACCAACTGACACCATGACTTGCCAGGTAAAATTTCAGAATCTTATACTCATAAACCAGATAGAGTCTAATGGCTTCTGGAACCTCATGACTTACCAATGGCTAACCATTCCAGAGTGTGCAAAGTTTTGGTTTTCAAAGTTTCAAAGACTATCCACTGAATCCTCACTTTTGGATAATACAGGCAGCAGCTGCTGAAAAACTTGTCTGGACCTTCATTCTCTGTAACTTCTGCACTGTGAAGGCTCTTGTGGGAGTCAGACTCCAGCCTGATGCCTGCTGGCAGGTTAGGGACATCTATTCATCTCCAAATTGGAGATGTCTGATGAGGATTGAACATGCTGAACATTCAGGAGCAGACTGAGATTGTTGCTGGTAAATGCAATGACATGTTGTGGACTTCTGCAGTAAGCCAAGTCTCATGTGATAATAAAGAGTGATAGATTTCCAGGATCAGCATATGTCACCTGTCTAATTTTCTCCAAGCACACACTCACTAACATTACATATTTTGGGCAAGTATGATTACTCCAGCTATGTGTTGTCATGCCCTCTATATTTTTTTGACCTTTTTTCTACCAAGTAACTCTAATCAGGATACCCATAGACCTAAGCTTCCATGATTAGCTAGTGAAAAATGTAGCTGACAAATAACAGCATCATTTGGTTTGGGAGAAGGTGGGAAGAAGTAAAAGAGGGTTTGCTTGATCTCTGCTTTGCTGGATGGAAGAAGGTCAAATGTTTAATGCTGTCTGTGGTAGCAGCTACTGTGGCTCAGGTGTAATCTTCCCTCTCTGGTCACTTCATCTAGCATCATCAGTTAGGCACAAAAAGGCTGCATAAGCAGGACACACCTTGCAAGCACAAAGCATTTATTAATTGTTTAGCACATGCAGGTGATAGCTAGGATTAATGAGCTATAAAAAGGAACCTGTGAGTCAGAGTTGCACTGTACCAGAGACAGCAGAGCAGTGATCAAGAGCATATTGCTGCTATGAAGGCTACTGCACTTGGAGACAGCTTAGTTCATGATGGTTGCAGACACTTACCTAGAGAAGCAGTTCCTGTTGAATTCCTGAAGGCATCTTCAGCTACTCTCTCCAGAAGAAGCTGTTTGCCTAGTTAAAAGTAGATGATGGCAAGTGACTACACAGATAACAGGGACAATCCATGAAAATCTTAGATACACACCTCTGCTAAACATCTTTTTCCACTCTGTGGGATGCCTGTGGTTCAGTCTCTCCTCCAGTTCATGACTTATATGTTCTGTTGTGCACTCAGATTTTTCTGAGCCCTGCTCTGTATTTACAGGCTTTTGGTGGAAAACATAGTGAACAACTGCAAGACATGTTACTTGAGTTTAGTGCAGCTGTATGATTTGTGCTGGTGTTCTCCATGGTTTTGGAGGAAAAATTGTAGAGGAATCTTGCCAGCTCCAGAGTGTACATTACAGATGCAGAAGGTAGCTCAGACTGCTTTTGTTATTTTTCAGTATAGCACAACCCTTTAACAGAATGCCTGCCTTCAAAAAACAACCAACCAAAATTACAACAACCTGATCAAATCAACAGTCTCTCAAAATGTCAAAGACTTTCAGCCAAGACAGACACAATAGGATGACACAGCAAAATACCATCTGCTTCTAAGGCTATTCAAAATCTTTTCTACTCAACAACCCCTTCCAGAACTGTAGGATATGTTCTCAAACCTTCCAGTGCTTCTTTTCCTGGGAAATAATGAAGATGAGATAAAGCATCCATATCCCCTTCTGCCTTGTAATGGAAAACAAAAGCATTCAAAATTAAACTCCCTGACCTGTTCTTTGTGATAACAGTGATTTGCAATACTGAAGCTATTTCAAAGTGTAGCTTTCTTTTCTGATATGGTAAAAAGTATTGCAGTAATGTTAGACTATAAAACCAAATCCCACCTTTTCCAAGTTAACAGACTATAGGGTCTTAGTAATTCCTTTCTGTAGGTGTGAAAAGACTTTTCAAAGACCATATTGAAATTGCCATGATCTATCATTCTCTTTTATTTAGATATATTTCAAATTGTTATCCTTTTTTTCCCCTCTTTTTGACTAAATTATAACCTCTACTTAATTAGGAAGTTGTTCCTGTAAAAAAACAAATAACATAAAATCTATCAGACCTTTATACTTAGGTGAGTATTCTACCAACATATATGTGGAATAAGATTGGGTCTTGGTATGTCTTTTGGAACTTTTTGGCTCAAGCATTGCTTTGTTATTTACAATTTTTGTAGATAGATAGATAGAATTAAGTACATAGTTATATACTGCTCAAAAAAGAAAAGTTTTTCAAAACAAGGATTGGAGGGGAATAGAGAATCATTTGAGAGGTCTGAATCATTTGAGAGAACTCAATTAAAACCCAGAAAGAATACATGAGATGAGATTCAGTCATTTTTCCCCCCTAGACATCCAATACCAGAAAAAGAGCTCCTTGAACCAGACCAGAATGAATAAAAAGCAGACTCATCTCTAATAGAAAAACCAAACATGTAAAGACGTTTTTAAGAGACTTTCATACTGACAGGCTATTTAATGTTGAGTTGCTAAGGTGGAATAAATTACTTAGAAAACTCCTCTCTAATATGCCTAAGTTACAGTACTGACTAGAGGTCCTAAATTTGGATATTTGCATATGAATGACAAAAAATGGCCAAAGTTAGGAAAACCACTTAACAATCCTTGCTTTAGAATGAAAGGAAAGACAGAGATTGGGTAACCTGGAAACATGCTGTTTTGTTGCATGCAGGGGTTAAGACAAAACAGGATATATGTCTTTTGTAGGAAACTACATTTTTCATGGAAACTATATTTTCCAGTTTCTGTCTATGTTTTAACTCTCAAAACATTCTCAGCATTCATTCTCTACCCAGGCATCCAGTATCTACCCAGCCAACAGGTTCCCTTCCCCCTGTATACCACCCATCTTCATTTTACATTTGGTTTAATCTGCTGAATTCATATGGTTTACATAGAAAATAATTAATCTAGAAATTACCTAAAACAGAGTTTATATGGAAAAGACTGAAATCTTTATGTCCTACATGGAGGTCACATTCAAATCTAGCCTCTGTAGAGTGTCTGAGGGCTTAGGACTATAATTTAGTATGCTCCCTTTCTGCTTCCTAACTGCCCATCAGCTTTGATATAATGATGACAACAAATAGTATTTCCATATCATTTACTGTTTTCTTGGAACCTCTGAAAGTTTCTGTGCTAAAATTCTGGTACCTTGAGGGTAAGAATAACTTCAGGAGAAGATAACAGCCTGTTTCCCAAAGCATACTTCTTTCCTGCCTAGGCATCTTTCCATGTAGAAATGCAAGCAGCGATGTGAAAAGTCTCTGCAGTTCTCTTTGTACCATGCTGTGCCTGGAGGAGTATCTTCTGACTTGGTAGGGTAGCCTTTACCTTACTCAATTCTTCCCTTTTTACAAAACATACATGTTACTTTTGTCAAACCCATCCTGGAAGGTTGCTAGATGCTAAAACAAGGACAGTGTTGTTAGCTCAGGAGTTTGCCTGGGTTGCCATGAGGCACAAGACTGGAATCTCTTCCCTGTAAGGACTTGCATATGTAGCACTTCAAAATCAAATCCATTTTTTGTGTACTCCCTTCAACTGCCTAGGTACTTCATGGTTACAGTAGTACTATATATAGTATATAGTTATCCAAACATAATACAGATCCATACAACTGAGCTAAGACCACCTCCAGAGACTCTAAAGGCTTCTTATGCCTTTATCCAGTCACAGCTAAGAATCTAACTCTGTGAAGGTGGTTAAAAAATAAAATAATAATAAAAAATAATCTTGCAGTTGCTAGGCTTTCTAGCAGTTGCTAGGAGATAGGTAGCAGGAGTTTGTGATTGTGGGAAATTAGGTCCCACATTAGGGGAACATGTGTTGATTTTCAAACTCTAGAATACTTGCTGTTCAGGTACTGTATGAGCTAATATATTTCCCTAAGGAAGTATCTGTACACTTGTATAAAGACCACATTAAACCAAACTTAAATATTCTTGAGTTTTTGGTGCTTTTGAAATTTTAAAAAGTTTTACTTTTTTTTGTTGTTGTTGTTACAGCCTAACCTTTTAGGAGTATCAGAATCAGAAACAGCAGGAGGACCTTGAAGCATTAAAAATAGCATATTTGACATTTTAGTTCAAGGAAGCCAGAAAAGCTTTTTACATCCTGTTGTATGCCTTTTCTCTTTGGCACATCCTTTCCCTTTAATTTCCTTTTCATTCCCCTGAGTTTTTCATTATATCTCCAGTGTGAAACATTAGATCACCACACTACATCATCAAAATGAAATATTTAAGGGATACTGAAAACTGTGGTCTTACTGCAGATCAGAAAAAACTTGTTGGTCATAACTCTGTTGATTCTTGTGTACAGTAGTTACTTTGTCCCCTTTACTTTTGTCAGTGTCAGACAGAGATTACAAAACTAAACTTAAAAATTCACAGCTGAAGCTGTGTTAAGTAAGGCTAAATATCTCCAAATTAAGAAATCCAGAATAAATTTTTTATGTTGTCAAAATGGTAATTTCCTAATTTAAAATTTTAGACTGATTTAAGGAGAGAAAGATCTTCAATAAATTATACATCATGCAATCCTGTTTACAAAACCAGCTCATATTAAGCCTTCAGCTAACTTAGTGAAAACCACTTGCTGTCCTGAGGCTGAATCCTCTAGTGTAAATATGAAAACCATGCCACAAACATCATAGAATAATTTGGGTTGGAAGGGACCTTTAAAGGTCATCAAGTCCAATCCTCCCTGCTGCAAACAGGGACATCTTCAACTAGATCAGGTTGCTCAGAGCCCCATCCAACCTGATCTTGAGTGTTTCCAGGCTTAGGGCATCTGACACCTCTCTGCACAACCTGTTCCACTGTTTCATTCTAGTACTTTTCTAGTTCCAGCTCCAGTAGTTTGCATTGGGCTGTGTATTTATAAAGAGGAGCACTCAGAGTTGATTGGTCACTTAAATCCAATAGCTCCTGTATTTAAATATTACTGCATTAGGAGATTCATTCAGGAAACATTATATGGATTATTCACACACACACAAACATTTACACTGTAATGAGCAGGAACAATCAAATATAATAAGATTGAGGTTATTTGTGTTTCAATAAAAATCTTTACAAGATGGTTGATAGTTCCTTTGCCCTCTTAGCCAAAGGTATTACAATTAAGAATTAATTTTTCTCTATTTCCATTACAAGCAAATTGTAATGCTTGCCAAATTTGCAGCACACATCTATGGAACATTATTCACTGTAACACTTAATACTAACATGTAATGCACCACATTTGCATTTTTTTCATTAGCTTCAGTTCCTGTATTTCTTCTGTGATATCTTAATTATTCTTGGAACATAATGTCCTACTTCTGTATAAACTCCTATTTGGGTTCATAGTTGGAGTGTTTTTTTAGAGAAGCTTGTGCTTCTACATGTATTTTTGGAATAGTGCCCAGTCTATTTCACTAATTTGTAGTTTTAAGGGAAGATATAGTTGGAATATTTTAAATGCTTGACTGCATAGTTTCTAAATTGCCTGTTAGGAAACAGATTAGAACTAAAATCTAAAAACAAGTATAGGCAAAATTTAGGATCTATTTAAGTCTGAACCTCAGGATATGGCTCAGTTCCTTTAGTCTTGTTTGTTTTCATATAATGTGTGAAATTATCCAAATGCCTACCAGTTTCATAGGACACTTCCTAATCAGGCATCATCCAACTCCTCCTGCTTCCAAGCTCACCCTCCAAAAATGGTTCAGTCTCTCTCTTGAAACTCAGGAGGAGGAGGAGGCAAGGACTAACAAAGTTCTCACTGAATGCTTAAGAAGTGACAAGGCTATCACCTCATGATGGACCAGAGTCCATCTCATCTGCCCACTCTGGTTGCTAAGCACTTTTTCAGCAAGTATTCACCCTGTTCTGGATGTTTTGGGTTTGTTTTTTTCTCCTAGCAGGCAGGGATTGGGGGCAGTGCACTGCCTAAATGTTAGTCCTTTGCTCCTCCTCAAGACTCAGGGTTGTATGTTCCTTCAGTCTCCTGATCCTGCAGTCAAATGATGTTTCCCTCCTTGCAGTACCATTAACCTCTGGCTTTCTTGGAAGATCCTTACAAAAGAAGGAGGTGATTTAACCATGCTTTCAACTCTTTTTTGAGGATGAGACACTGCAGTTTCAGCATACTTGGAGTAGTGTTGTTAGCCTGCTCTGAGCAGAGTGCAATTTGCTGGCATCTGGAGAAATAGTCTAGGGAAGTACCACTTGTACTGTGCATGCCTTGTTTTATATGGTTTCTGAGGCACTTGCTGCTCTGTTTGCAGACACAAGATACTAGTTCATGTGGGCACATGGTCTTGGTGCTATTGCTCTTTTGTTCTTCTGACAGAATGAGTCAAGGATTTGTCACTAAAATATAGCATTATGTTGATAGACATTAAGTTGCTGCTTAGCCCTTATGCATACATTGCAGTGGAGAAGGAAGAATGCTCTCTAAAAACTTTCTGGTAATGTGATTTGGGATAGAAGAGTTCACCTAAGAACTACTATTTCTCCACAGTAATGCAAGGATGGGAGAGCTGGAAGCAGACAGCAAAGTGTTTTGTGCAGGCCTTTTCTCAGCCAGATGAGGCACCTCAGACACATGTACTTCTCCCCTGCCTGCAAACAGTCTTTTCAAGAAGTCTATTTTCACTTCCACCTTGGGTCCTGTCTTTTGCTCCATCTCTGTGTCTTGGTTCTAAATTTTAAGGTTACATTAAACATGGGATTCTGAGTAGGAGAAACTCCTTCTTTAATGCTTTTGCCTCTGTCTGAAGGATCAACTTGCACTACCTGATTGACAGATGAATCTGTAAGAAGAGGTACTTTACCTTCTCTAGCCATCAAGAAATTAAGCTCCTAGGACAGGTTTTCTTCAGTCAGAGTGAGAGGAGGATTCTCCTATAGAGTTTCTGCTTTCCAGTGAAAAGTGTAAAAAAAAAATGCTTCTAAAGTGAAAAGAAGCAAAGATAAGCACATCCCATCAAATCTCAGAGATATCTGAGGGAATCATCAAGCTATTCTCCCTCCTAAAAGACAGCTGCAGGTTTCTAGACTAGTGCTTGGGTGTGTGTTCAGATGATAAGAATAGGAATCTGCTTCTTCTGAACATATCCTATAAACAGGCTTTGAAGTCTCCAGGGTATTTCAGAAAAGTTAAGGGTAGAATTTTATGAATGACTACACAAGGCTAAGAATATGAAATGGCTTTCTAGAGTCCACATATACATTTAGTACAGGAAAGATTCTTGCTTATGATAGCTGCATTATTTTATCCTTTTTCCTGCAATGTACTTGAGATTTACCTTTCCCCAGAGACCATGTCAAATATAAGTAAAAAGAAATTAAACAAGCTAATCTAAAGCTGTTATGTCAGCATACCAGAAAGAATTGCTACTCTTTGCTAACAGCTAAACCCTCAAAAACCTGCAAAGCACAGAGGCTAACAACCCATTTTGCTTAAAGATCCAGCACTACTCAAGGTTCATATAAAGAATCTTCAATGCTAGTCTGAGGTATGGGATGGGATTTGCAGGTGTAGGTGTAGCTTAAGGAGAACAGCTTTAGGGTAAATTAATCTAAAATGGCTTTTTCACTGCATTCACAAACAGGGAATTCAAATAGCCTTTGTAAACATGGATATATATTTTTGTTCCTATGAATCCCAACAGAGGTGTTCATCTACACATTTGGTACCACAGCAGGATATCCAGAACAGAACTTTTTCCCCCAGTGTCCCTTGTTCCAGGGAACCTTCCAGGAGGATTGTACTTTCTTCACCTAATTCACTGGCAGTTAAACACCCAAGCTGTTTTATTTTTCTGCAGAAATTCTGCTATGGTTAGGTACTATATGATTACTTCTTACAGAAAGAAACTCTGATTCTACAGAAACCTGGCTACAGCAGATTTATCTGGCTTTCTTCCTACAGCCCTGCAGTGTTGTGATATAAAATATATACCTTTTCTCAAACTATTGAGCTCAACAGTTACCATAATAAACAGGCAGATATTTCAAGTAAACTTTCAGTTTAATCACTGACTCCTACTCCATTTTGATCAAGACTTATTTTCCAGGTAAATTTAAACAAAGATAACAGTTGTGTCATGATGTAATGGCTAAGTCTGAAATTGGCTTATCTTAGATCTATTAATCTTGTTTGACACCAGTGATTTCAAAACCACATTAACACAAGCATCAAGAAATGAACTAGACATGACAGGAAGACAGCTCAAAACCTAGCTTATACTCATCTTCACTATATTCTGCTTCTGGTTTAATTCAAGGAAAAGATGCCTAGATTTTGTAGAACTGTGTCCTTTTGTACAAGAAATTTTGCTTTCCAAATATTGTTTATAATTTATTTCTAGTTGATTTTGGAAAACAATTAATGACAAAATAGCTGTAGGATTTGTATCAGGTCTAGCTGCTACACCTCCCTCCCAACATAGTGGAGGTAAAAATGGACAGAAATTTGTTGTCAGAGTTGACAGGTTAAAGAGATAAGCTGGTACAACTAAGGAGAAAGTAGATAAGATTTGATATTATAAGGTAATATCACAGCATAAGTTAAGATTTTCAAGTTTGTACTCAAGGATGAAAAGACAGATGAGGACATGCAACTAAGGGACCTGCTCACACCTGAGTGTAATTGCTCTTGGAACAAGATAAGCTATCACACAAACATAACAAACACTTGCTCTGCTAGTATTCTATAATTTATATGACTTGTCAGATATTACACTGAAATCTCATTTCATTTGTGATTTTTCACCACTTATGCTTTTGAATATGTACTGTAGGGCAAGTTAGACTGTCACAGTCACTGACTTCTTTCTAGTTTGATTTCTATCTTGTTTCTGCAGGCCTGTATTTAATTTGGACCCAAGCAATGTGAAAATGTCATTGTTGCCATTAATTTGACAAACACCTCTACATGCTCATTCACAAAGTTCAAAACACCAAGAACTACCTGGCATTATGCTGCTGCCTTTTTTTTTTTTTTTCCCATGCTGAACTAATGTTGGTGACTGGTGGGATTTGTTGGCCCTGTAAGGGCCCCAAAAGTGGCCTCAAGAAGTAACATTAAAGATCAGGTTCTTAGTGAGATGCATTAATATGAAGGAAATGCCAATGTGCTTTGGAAACGATGTGTACAATAAGAACACTGCTCTCAGTGCTGCAGTACTTAGAAGCATACAACCATTGATTTAATCTGAACACCTGAATCACAGCTGTAGAGAAGCACTTGAGGGAGCTGAGGTGGTTTGTTGTTGACATGAGGTGTTGTGTTGACATGGCATTTTGCAACATGGTTGCTTAGTGAGCATGGTGGAGTTGGGTCAGCATTTGGACTTGATGATCTTAGAGGTCTCTTCCAACCTTAATGATTTTATGATTCTGTATGGGTTAAATGTCAGATACTAAAAAGACAGTTCATACAGGTATCAACATCTTTCATTTGCTTCACTTTCATGTAATATCATTTCACTTCAAAATGCAAGGAAAAATCCTGTTCTTCTTATGTAGTATCTCAGAACAGCAATATGCTGTTGCAAGTCTATATCTTAATTTCAGGACTGTCTCACAAAGTACATAAGAAACATCCAGGCTTGGTGGTTCAAGTATTTAAACTGACTGTCCATGCTCTAGAATACTAAAATCAACTTGGTTCAGCTCCAAAGGGTGTGCATCAGAGGAGCTGAACTCTGGCAGCTATATAAGCATTTGATGGGCTTGCTCCCATGGTGCAACTGGGAATTGCTTCATGTGGCAGAATAGACACATTCTGCTCTTGTGTGTTGATCACACAGCAATTGCACAGGTAATAATAGCAGTTTAATAGGTGAAGGAAAGATGAGAAGAAAGAAAAAAAAGAAAAACCACTCACCCTCCCTCCAGATAAACCATCAGCCTCCAAACAACAGTCACTTCAGAAGCCACTACCACCATCCTCCATCTTCCTTTTCAATGTTGAGCAGGACACTCAATAGCATGGAACAAATCTCTGGGTAGTTTGGATTGGTTGTCTTAGCTATATCCTCTCCTAGCCCTCCCAGGTGTACTGCCTCAGTTAAACTTTTCACCTGATGCTGTTTATCTGCAAGAAGAAAGATAACTCCCACCTGGTTAGATCCAGTTCCCTCATAGGATAAGTCCAAAGGGTTGTCATATGGTTTTAACTTTCTTTAATGACTGACATTGCTGAAAAGGCTGCAAGTACATGATGGATGCAACACATCTGGCCAAGGGAAGGTGTCTCTCTGCTAGCTACATTGCAGGCAATGATGCCAAAAGAGGTGCCTACAGAGCATGATACAGCTGGCCCTCTTTAGGGGCTTCATTCTCAATAAGAAAGTCCAGAAATTAAGATATTCATTCAACTGCTTACATAGTTCATACCATCTGGGTCCAGAAGGTCAGACATGAGGCCTGTAAGGTGCATGAAGTCTGAAGTATTAGTCTGCTATTAGAGTCTATCAAACTCTGCAGCAGCTGTAACTTAAATGGGAGCTTGCTGTAACTATCCTCTGCAAATAAAGCAGCTGCTTTTTAACCTATCAGTTCTGCAGAGGTTTATATCTGGAGTTTACTGTCATGCTGACAACTATCTTCACAAGCTCTGAGTGTTGGGAAGGAAACAGAATGAGAGAAAGATCCTCTGAATCTGAGCAAGGGGCAGGAGAAAAATTCATCCCCCTGGCTGGAGTATACCAAGGTAGTAGGATACTTTGGTGGGTGCCTAAGACCTTGTGAGTCAATGAGTGCTCTCTGGGGCTTTGTGTCCTCAGGCTGATTTATCAGCCTCTGTCAGCAGCAGATGTCCTTTTAGGAGCCTGCAGAGACCAGAATGCAGCTGTAAGTCCTTTGGCTTTGGGAAAACTTGAAGGGCAGCAGAAGACATGGCATAAACCTTGTGAGTGATGCATAACAGCTGGTTTGGGAACCAGTTATGAACTTCTACCAAACCAGATGGCAATCTCTCCAGGGCAGCCTTGAGCCAGTGATTAGCTGGATAAAGGCAAGTAAGGTACAACACACAGGCCAGAAAGAAAATGAGGGAGGAAGGAAAAGTGAACAAGCCACAATGAAACAAGAAACTGAGTTCAGAGGTGTCTGAATTGCAGGGTTCAGTGGAGGCTTTTTGCTTACCAGGCAGAGAATCACAAATCACAGAATCCTTACAGTTGGAAGATACCTCTAAAATCAAGTCTAACCATCAACCTATGACCACCATGCCACTAAACCATGACACTCAGTTCTTTCAATTATGGAATAGTGGGTTGTTTGGTTTGTTTGGTTTTTTTCAGTTTATGGAGAATTCTAGACATTGCTTGAGGAAAAATGGAACTTTTTCAATTTTAATTTTCCTTTTCTTTTATTTCATCTATAAATAGTTGGGTTCAAAATTGTCTGTGGCAGGAGCACAGCTGGTACAGCAAGATGGTTACAATGCATTACAAAGCAACACTTTTTTTCCTGCCTTTTTAACTCTTAATAGCAAAATATAGATTTAAAAAGAAAAAACCTAAAAAATAAGACATAAACAGCAGATTCAGTAAAGATGTCATACATATATCCAAACCCCATGTAATAAATAGAGACACTTTCCATGATTTCTGAAAAACAAAACCCAAAAACCCCCCCAAAACCAAAAAAACAAACCAGTAAAGGTTAACATTACAAAGTGATATCTGACTTAGTGTATTCAAAGCATGAACTGCATACAGCAAGTACTACAAACCCTTAACAGTTTTGCCATAGAAGAAGGTAATTTGTTTAGAAATAAATGCTCCTTTTCCCTTCTGGGAAATTCCCTATTAGTGTTTAAAATAGTAGTGGACTAGAGGGAATGCAGAGTATATTTTAAGTAACAGTTTCCATACAAATGTAGCTAAAGCCTACTTAGCTATGCATTTCTGTGCATTACTACCAATATACCTGACTATTGCTCATACCAACATGCCATTTTCATTGATTAGTGGAATTTAAAACAAATATGTTCTAACCACATTACTGGAATTATTTTCCACTTGAAGCATAAAAGTGTTGGAATATCAATTCAATGCTTTCCAAACCATGCCTCACTGTAGTCATTTGTCTGTTCTTGCTGTAGGAGTGAAACTGTCTTTCCCTTAAGACAATTAAAGAGTTGCCTATCCAGTTTGTGCTGTTTGCATGCACTAATTGGGAATAGAGGTGTTTCTGAGATCTGGCAAGGGTCTTCAATTTTCCCTTACTATTCTAAAAATGTGAGAAGGGGATTCCTGTTATAAGGGGAACAGGAGTGAATGACAGAAGAGATGCTAAGGTAGTTTCAGCTAAAAGATGCTGTGACTTTACTGACAGATGATTGGGCCAATTTCAGGAGTGTCTCCAAAATTCAGTGCTATTTTTAAGACTCTTAAATGCTAGAGTCACTTGACAGAGAAGACATTCCAGGGCAAAACAGTGTTTTGTAGAATTTTAAAACTCAGCCCACTCAACCTCCCCTAAAGAAACCCAAACCCTAGTGGTATTTTAGATAATAAAAAAATATTTAATCTCGGTGCTGACCTGGAGATAGCTGATTAAGGGAATTTTCTTGAGATGTTTTCATATTGTTTTGCTTTTTGTTTAGAAAAGTAACAGACTAATGCCTCAACATTTTCTGAGCTTAGTCCTTAGAACTGGAGAACAGAGAGATGGGTTTGAATAATTCAAATAATCAGTGTTTTCTTTTCTGACTGTGTTGTATGTGTGAATTTAGAGCTGAGTTTCCAGACTGACAGCCAGGCTGTTGCCAGTTCTGTAGGTATGATCTGGGAATAGAGAACTGCCTTCTTCAGGGCTGTCAATTCAGTATTTGAATAGAAACAGGACTCACACATTATTTAAAGAACTGTACTCTGCATAAATTTTAAACACACATTAACACTACACAGTCTAAAGGGCAAGCTATCAATCATTTCAGCAGCTCTCATCCACCAAGCTGTAGGTTGATGTCAGGGTTTCACAAGTGTTGTTCTCCTTCTCAATGTTGTTCAGTATCTGGGTGGAAAGAAGTACCAAGGGCAAATATCCTGGACTGGCAAAGTTCAAGAACAAAATATTTTTTATTATAAATCATCTTAATACTTATTTGTGGCAATTATAGGGTTTTTTTTTTTCAGACATTCAGCATATTGCCCAATTAAGGTATAAAATTTCTAGCAAACTGACCCTCCACAGAAAACCTGACCTGCACCACTTAAATTCTTTGTTAAATGGCAGAGTTATAGTCTCATCCCAATTCAAAACCAAGTTATATGCATATTATTCCAGTGTAATTCATATACATTTCTTGTCAGAAGGTAATATCAGGCTGAAGTTAAAGCACCTTTATAATTCCCAATGCTAGTAGTGTAATTCAGCCTAGAGCTAAGGTATTCTCAAAGCTAATGGCAAATGATTATTTGGAACTCTCACAGCCAAGTACAGTCATCCTTTTGAAAGCATTGTGCCTATCACTCATCAAAGCCATCAAGCAAACAAAAGCTTGACGTTTTAAACTTGTAGCTCATTATCTAAGTGCCCATTAAAGTTGCCTCTTTTATCACTCTGAAAGAAGGCAGTTGCTGCCAATATGTTAAAATAATATTAGAGATACAAATTAGAACCAAAACAAGGACATTTCTGGGGTAGGTTGTCACTTCAAGTGAATGGAATGACAGCTGAAGCTAGAATTTCTTTGCTTTTGTCAGTTCTCATTAGACCCTTAGCATGAAATTAATGTACTGTGAAGTCATTTCTTTAACTTTCATTGCTTGAATAAAATAGAACTCAATGGCTACCATGAAAACTGAAAGCAACAGAAAAAGGAATATCATTTTTTGCAGTGCCTTTTGCTTGTTTTTACAACCAAAGGCTTGTTACAATGCTTGTCCCCAGAGGTCCTAGAACAAGTACCCCAAGTGCTATGTCTTTTGTAGAGAACATATGAATCTTCCAAGCAAAACAAATTTGTTCTGGGTTTCTGCAGTAACAGATTTTTCTGCTGAAACAGAGGCCAGCAATGATGTTATATGGTGCAGGTGCTTTAGAAGAAAATAAAATCAAAGAAGTTTAAAATGTATCTTAATGGGGTAAGCACTGTGGTCACAGTTACTGTCAGCCAGGTTATTTGTCTTATTTAAGTAGAATTTGTGAACAAACAAAAATATTTAATTACTCTGATGAATTTGTAGTAACATTGCCCTGGAGAAGTGCTAAGTGGGGATGTTCTTTATATTACTTCTGGTGAGAATGCAGAGCAGTTAGGATGGATGTTGGAGAAATGCTTCAGACTTAATGAGATAAAGCCTTGTAGTCTTATCTTCTTCAACACCATAGGTAAAATTCTCTTATTTTCAAATCTTGCAGAGGGTTAGGGTTATCCTGTGATAGTGTCAAAGTCTATTCTTACTCTGCACTCTTTTTCCTTCTAAAGAACTTTTTTTCTATCCCCTGCTGATTACGAATTGTCTTTCATATTGCCATGGATGCTTGGAACTGCCTCTGTGTTCTCATATGCAAACCAATCTTCCTTTCATTTTTTGGTGTAACAAATGAAGTTTTTAGTCACATTTCCCAGGTAGTAAATAATCCTGAAATTTAATCAGATACTCAACAAATGAGACCACTAAAACATGTTATATATTGTTCAAATACAATTTTGTCCAACATTTTTCCAGGCTTGCTGTAGAAGTTACCTTAAAAAAAATACAGCCAGTTGGCAAAACAGTAAAATCACACTTGATTTATGAGCAGTTATTTGTTTGTGTGAGCACTTATTTGGACATAGCAGAAGTAGCAAACTGTGCTGATAATTATATATCCATATTTCTTTTAGATAGGATAAATATTCTTGTAAGAGATATTGTAATTTCCATTGTGGTAACAAAGATGAGCCATGAAAATTTAGCTTAATTTGTGTCAAAATTTGTTGTTAGTTAGAAGTTGAAATTTATAGAAGTTGGAATAACTTCCAAGAGAAGAGATTTTGCACAAGTATAAAAGGATATTAAGAAAATCTAAAATAATTTATATGTGTTATCTTTGGTCAGTTATGGCATTAATTCTTTGCATTCATATGCAGAGAAAATATTTTTTACTATGAGATCATTATAAGAATAAGATTAAATTATAATAATTAGACTGGGTAATAAAAAGATGGAGAAAATGATACTGTACCATTGTAGAGCCTATTTTGTAGTCTTGAGGATAAAGTGTTGCCTCTCTACATTTGTTTACTGACTTTATAGTCAGTAAAATTAATGAAGATAATGCATCATTTTCCATGTAGGAAAATCTATTTCATAAACTGTAACAGCTCCTGTTCACTTTCAATGTCATATTTCATGTTTACACTTTCTTTAAAAATAAATGCCTTATTATTACCAGTGAACTCAGAAGAGATCCATCTTTGGTCATTTTAGAAAAGAGTCCAAAAAGATGCAGGGACCAGCTACTTCTAAATCATTATTCCACATTTAAGGATATCAGTATAATTTATTTCAGGTTCACACAGAACAACACATGCTCCTTGACTATTAAGTGTCATTATTCCACTAAATGAAGTGGAGAGACCTTTGCCACTCAGCTCAGGAAATGCACTCAGAGGTTCTGACCATAAGAAATAAGGAGAAATGGAGTCCAAAGAGCATTATGTGTGATGAATTCACTAGATTCCTTTGAAGGCTATCTTGCTTGTGATAGTGGTTAAATGGCAAGGGAAGAATTATGTTGTAAAATGCTAAATATATTTGCATGCATTTATATGGTCTGTATGACCTCCAGAGGTCCATCCAACCTGGTTTATCCCATGATACTATAAAATATGTATTGAACTGTTAATAAAGAGTACATAATTAATTAAACAGTAGAATGGATCTTCATTTATCTTCATTCATTAATTTCACAGTTAATATTAACAACCTTAGTTTAGGAATTTCAAGGCAGTTAATGACTGCATCTTATAGCTCAAACATTGGGCCTTTAGTTCCCTTGAATTGTCATTAATTGACTGTAAACACATTAATTGACTGTAATGTAAATAAATGCTGCAGAATAAAAATGTCCCTTCATAACTCAAGGGTAGATTGTTCAGAACTGATCTTTAAATCTTAATGGTTTTGAATAGTATTTAATATGAAAAATAGGCATGTGAAAATGTTACTCTAATATAACTTGAGATGACTGAAATCCTCACAATAGCCTATACAACACATATCTATATCTAGCTGATGCTAAATCTAGATGACATTAAAATTTATCTTTCCCTGAAGTTTATGGTTTTTATAGCACATTGGACAGTGATGTCTGGTCTCCAGAGAGAAAAGCACAAATGCACAAATAATGATTTCTTCTGCAAGATTTCATACCTGATATCAATATAGCTCAGATATCATGCCTGATCAACATCAAATGTTTGTTTCTGCTGCTATAAATCAATAGATAGTTTTCTATACATGCTGCTGCAGAGTAGAAGGAAGTACCTGAGATCTTTTTAAACACAAACATGGCTAAAGAAAGAAACATCTTTACTCTAGCAAAATAAAGGCTGAAATTCTAGAGTATTAAACTAGAAAAAATGTTGCAAGACAGAAAATCCCCAGAGAGCAAAGCACAGTTCTAGATCATTCTTAACAGCAAAAATCATCTGTGACTGTGCCTTTCCTCATCAGGAAGGTGTTCCAGCCCCTTCATCATCTTGGTGGCTCTGTGCTGGACTCTTTCCAGCAGTTCCCTATCCTTCTTCAACTGAGAGGCCCAGAACTGGACACAATATTCCAGATGCAGCCTCACCAGGGTAGAGTAAAGAGGGAGAAGAACTTCTCTTGACCTACTGACCACACCTCTTCTAATCCAGCCCAGAATCCCATTGGCCCTCCTGGCCACAAGAGCACACTGCTGGCTCATGGTCATCCTTCCATCCACCAGGACCCCCAGATCCCTTTCCCCTTCACTGGTTCTGGAGTCTCTTGATTCCCAGCAGCATAGTTTCAGTAAGGCACCTTGCCTCTGTAATTCTTTATTTCCTATTTACAGTCCTGGCATATGGTTTCAAACCTTTCAACCCTGATATGCAGAATATTGGTGCTGTGAGCATGGTAAGACACAGAGCTATTTGCAATAAGTTTCTGTTAGCAGAAGCTTCCCTTAAATAAGGACAAGTCTTTGATTTCTTTGCCTGCTGCAGAAGCAGTCACACTAAAGCTGCATTTTGTGATTTTGAGAGACTCCAGCCAAGTGACCACACTTTGTTTAACAATCCTATGAGGCTGCTGATGTAAACACCTTTCTTCATTTTCAGAAGTATCACATTTTTATGCAAAGAAAAAAATTCTAAAAGTCTAAATTAATACAGCCACATACATTCTTACTAACCATATTATTTCATTTATACTGTTGGTTGAGTACAGAAACTGATTTTTCCTGCTTAGTTTATCCTAGAGTACACAAATTTCCATTATGATTTAAAGGGAATATTTTGCAGTTAACTGCAAAAATTTATTTTTTTAAATGATTCTGGTAGTGGCAGGTAATTAAATGTGTCTTCTCTAGCAGTAATGGGAACCACAAGAAATAAAAGTGCAGTACAGACTTAATTAAATCAGAATAACAAGGTCATTGGAAAGTTAAATGCTTTTCTTTTCATATAGACAACATGCTTCATAAAAAGATTTATATTCAAATATAAGATAATGTGCCCAACATTTGCTCATAATTTTAATTTTATTAGGGGCATCTAATTACTTATTAATTACTTAAAAGCAGTAGCTACTCTAAAGTATGCATTGCTGAGTTCTCTAGTGTTTTTCAGAGTAAAATTCTCCAGTTCTATATGTTTGTTTTCAATTTTTGTTCATTAATGTCATACACACACTTAATATATGCAAAGGCCATTTTCAGTCACAACTGTTTCATTATTAAGGCCCCAAAATTTAAATAACTGAGAGAATTTTCATTCTGTATGCCTCCAACTTGCCTCATATCTTCATTTTCTGCCAACAAAAAAAGAAACTAGCTCAAAGGCCTGCAGTCTTTGTTTGAACTAAAAGAATAAAAGAGAGAGCAACTTCATCAAAGGTCAACTTCCCCTCCTACCCTTTTGAGTTGAAGAAAAGGATGACTTGAAGGAAAATCACTATTAGGTTGCTGTGAACTGCTTTTTGAGGGGAAGGAATTGCTCAAATCTATGGGCTGTCCCAAAAGACTCTAGGACTGTATATTTTTGTCCTTTGGGCTGAAGTTGTCTTTTACCTTGTTCTAAAGCCCTGAAGTTGTATGTTGCAAAGAAAGAAAGAAAAGAAAAGACTTTTCTTATGGTTCAGGAAGGCTTGGCCTTTCTGGGCAACATAACCTAGAAACAAGTGTATTTCATTCCTTCTCTTTCTGTGAGTCAAAAGGCATTGCAGGTTAGGAGACAGGGTCTTATAAACCACAGTCTCAGTCCTTGATTTTTAATGAGGCATGTAAAATTGCTCTCACAGGCTGGGTGGGAGATGCTCATAAATATATTCATTCAGCAGAGGCTTCATTTAATGTCACCATGTTCACAGACAGAATTTTTGATAAGACAGGTGACCCACCATCTCCATCATCTGGTTGAAAATTTCTTTTCAGCAAGGGTGGAACCTACCAGCCTCCTGACCTCCTTGAAGTCTGGTTGGAAAGTTGTAGCATACCTGAAATTTTTGGCTTGGTTTGGGGTTTTTTTTGGTGGTTTGAGGGGGTTTTGTTTGTTTGGCTTTGTTTATTTGTTTTTATTTGTTTTGGGGGTTTGATTGTTTACTTTCCTTGACAAGGGTTGAGTTTTCTTTTGGTAATGGCAAATCTCATTGACTACAAAGTTTTTGCTGGAAGAAAACATCAGAGGATTACATTCTCAAAACTGAGAGTTAGTCTGTAGGAGTGACACCATATTGTACAGACTAGAAGATGAAACATAGACTCATAGGTTTATTATGGTTGGAAAACACCTCTGAGATCATCGAGTCCAACCATCCACCCAACACTTCCATGCTCACCACTAAACCATGGCCCCAAGCACCACATCTCCAGGTTTTTTGAACCTTTCCAGGGATGGTGATTCCACCACTTCCCTGGGCAGCCTGTGCCAATGCCTGATAATACAATTCTCCCTGTAATACAATAGGAAGAATGTGTTCAGAGGAAATGTGGGATGTTTTTCACAGAATAAGCCATATTTGAATTCTATGATACTGGGACAGACCCACTTTGGACACTTTTTATTTGCAGAAGTGATCTCTTCCTATGTTCCAAAGTATCTGCTCTCTTTGTAGCATGTCTGAAGTGGGTTGCTGAGGGATGTTTCTGAACAAGGATACATAATAGAGAAAAAGGTAATGGAATAAAACATGCACAGCAAGAGCAGCAAGATGAACAGAGGCTTTGTTTGTTTGTTTGTTTTTCTTTTCCTTCTACTGAAAGCTGTAAATCAGGTTAGAAAAAAAGGAGATAAGTTTTGGAAGGTGTTGTTTTTTGCAGGAAGTTTCTTCCCATCACATCTCCACCATCTTTCTGGTCCTATCAAACCTATAATTACATGGTAATTGTCTAAGGACACAAAGACAGCTGAAAGCTAGAATCAACAGGTAAATGGAACAAAGCAGGCAAATTTTCTGTTATGCAAACCCTTTTTATGGCTTCCTGTTTGTCCTGCATTTTGCTGGTGTTCTGAAATCATTCTCAATTCCTTGACCCATTTACAGGAATACAGCACAGATCTCACTTCAAAAGATTTTGTCTTCATTATTTCCTTCAGGTGGAGAATCACTTTCATCTCAACACTAAAACCTCCTATGACACAGTTCTGTTGTCTCTCTGTAGAATAATGTGAATACACATTTACCTTTGTTCAAATCTGTAACTGGAATGCAGTAACAAATGGACAGATTAATTTTATACTCAATATTGAGAATTCTCATTAAGTAAAATTTTAGCCTGACTTCCAAAGGAAGTGAAGTGTACATGAAAGCATAGTGTGGATGTCTCTCTGTCTTCCCTAATAGTATTTGAACCTATTTGATAGAATCAACGAACTTAGCTTAGCATTTAAATGAGGACAGATTTAGAGGTAAAGAAAAGATATCCTATTAATATGAAAAGGTGGCTTGTGAGTTTAACCCTTATGCATTCACCAGAAAATCCACATGAAGGAGAACTGTGCTCCCCCCCATGCAAGAAAGCTTCAGCTGGAGCTTGAATATACTCAGAAACCAGAGAAAAATGCTGTATATTTTTTCACATACTCACAGGGCTACTTGTTAAGAGCAGTCATTAATTTGAATCAGGGTTACTGTGCACTGTTTTTATCTTAATGTTAATAGATCTCCACTGTAAAGAAGATATTCAGGATTAACAGGGCTGTGTCTCCACATCCTGTGTATAGGCAATATTAAGTGAGCTCATATTCTAACAGTAATCAATAAAATCTTAAAGAAAACAAATGATGCATCAGCTGTGACATCTCAGAAAAGAAAAAAATCCAAAAATTTATGATTATTATCTATTTCACATGTTTATTTCTCTTTTCAATTTTTAAAGGGTAAATATATCACTTGGTTCAGAATGCAAAAAACATCTGGTGATGTTTTGACTGTTAACATCTCATTTTTTATTTCATTTTGCTTATTGAATTGTGGTTATATTTAAGCTGTTCTTCAGTACTGAAGAAAAAGAGGCAACTGGTTTTGATGATAACTGAGACCTCTATGGATTACACTAAAAGTGCCACACAACAAAAGACACATTAGAGTTCCATGTGTGAACAGTTTGGCCTCAATCATATTAATATTTTAATATAATGGTTCTCATATACATTCTTTTAATATGCAGAAGGGGATGTCTTGCACTAAAGGCTGCTTCTAAGCTCTCTTTTGATTTGCTTTCTAGTTGGGAATAGTCCAGACAAGGGGAGGTGTGTGAAAGCCTCAGAGTTCACAGTAAGCCAGACTTCAGGATCTTACCTGTTTTAGCAGAGGTAGGACAGAGAATGGAAAAGGCTTAATAAGGCACAACCAGGCTCCCCAGTCTGCAAATAGAGAAATGCAGCAGAGAAGTGGGTCCTCCTGGACCATTGTTAGGAAAGGAATGGAGCATGATAATCTAAAATTAACTGCCACCAAGGCTGGAGTATGTGTCTCTCACTTTTATCACTGTGAACTATTTCAACTTGTATATTGTGAGACATCCTTAGGAGTGTTTTATAGGTAATACAGTGAAAGAACTGAGTTTTGGTTAGGAATGGCCATGGGAATAAGGAGTCCATAGGATGTCAGCAATAAACAGCCTGGCAAAGCTTTTCCTGTTGTGCTTGTTGATTTGTTTGGGTAACACATCAGGAATTGTGAGAACCAGAACTTGAGGTGATGTCATTACCTCCTCACAGCTATCATAGCTGTAAAATACTTATCAAGGAGTGGCAGTTAAGTCTCACTTTTCCACACCCACAGAGCAAAGGGACTTATATTTCCCATTGTAAATAGTGTAAAAAGAGACTCAAAGCCAAGACATATCAAACCCCACCAGAAGAGGTTAATATATCTATCTAGAGATAGAGATATATAAAAGATATATAAATATTATACACATATAACATATATATATATATATAGAGAGAGATAAGATATACAATGCAAATGGGACCTAGGAATTCAAATTAAGCTCTTAGCAGCTCCCCTCTATGTGACCTATTTCCAAGAAAAGATGTGTGAATGTCTAACTTTCCCTTTTTGTTACATTTACACAGTGAATTAGAAAAACATCTTGTCAAAGACAAGAGGGAGTCCAAGTGGCTTCACTTGCTCTTGCAGAGTCCTTCACTTGGATGCACAGCATGTGTGAAATCCAAACCAAGGGAAGCACCCAACAGTTTATGGTTTTGCTACAGACATGATGCCACATTTTTCTTAGGTGCACTGCTTCTCCAAGCAAAGTGGAAGGACTGAGGGGCTCAGTTGAAAGGCAGTGTATAGGGAGCTCCCTGGTCTAGCTCAGCTACACATGTGCAGTCTGGGAGTCAAGCTCTGCACAATCCAGTACAAGCTAGGGACACAGGTTTGCTCTTTCAGGGGGATTTGTGCACAATATTTGCTGTTTTTACAGTACTTACAGTTCCATAATTTTGAATACATTCAGAGACTCAAATTTATATTTATCAACATCTACTCTGATACCTATTTTAGGCTATTTTATTTATTTTTGTTTCTTGTTTTAGATTCAAGGTTTTTTTTTTTGTGCAGCTTGTCAAATGAGAAAAAATTAAGCAGTAAACAAAAGCAGCTTGGCTCTCTCTTGAAAAAAAGATACAAGAAATAAAGGCATATGAAAGAAAAACATTTGTTAGTAGTACTTTTTATACTTTGAACTTATACAGCTCTACCCTTCTGTTCCATTTTTTTATTATTAATTCCAAGAATATCTAAGAAGTTCTTTAAGAATGACCATGACTTGAAGTAAATGAAACAGCATAACTGCTACTTGAGAGTATTTTAGACTACTTCTTCTTTCATATAAATGTAGACATGGATTTATGTGATACTTTTGCTGGTATCTTTTCTAGGGCAGGATGTTGTAAATAAAATACACTTTAAAAACTTTTTTTCTAGTTGCAACAAGTGCTGGAAGATAGCACATCTGAAACCAGAGAGTGGAACTTTCAATTTGCTGTTATTCAGATGGAAATAGCAGGAAGAAGGGAGTCAAGTGATGTGGTAAATAATAATTTGTAATGACTGAAATCTATCAATATTAGAATCAGGAGATCATTACAGACTTCTTCAAGTTTATAAGTCAGAGTTATGTGGAGAATCTCTAAAGCTGTGGATCATACAGCATTCAATTATCCAAATATGCTAGTCAAGGAGCACATAGTGATTAAAAAGAAATAGCAAGGAAGTATGGAAATAGATATAAATGATGGAAAAAACTGACATAAGTCACATGGTAAAATATCTGGGAGAATAATGAAGTAAACCAACAGGATGACTGCAATATATATAGCCAACAGAGATAAAGGTAAATAGAAAGGCAAGATGTGACTTTATTTCATCCACCCTGCAGCCTCAGGAAGCTGATATGGTGGAAGTCTCTCTCTGGTGAAGAGCAGGGGCATTGGGAATGATTATTCACTAGTTATTCCTAACACATGAAGGATGTGAGGCTTAGTCAAAGCAAGTAAGAGGCAGAAATTTTAGGGAACTCAAAGTGGAATATTGTTTTTATACAAGTGATTATTACACTGGACCTCCTCACCTCAGAGGTAGCATGAAAGTCAAAGGTCTAAAGGGCTTTAAAATGTAATAGATAAACTTTTGGAGTGAAGACCTGGAGTTGCCTACTAACACTGGACCAGTGGTCACTGGAAGTTTTTACCAGATGGAAAAACATTCTCTGCTTGCCCTGTTTATTACAGTTTTATATCAAAATATCTGCTCTTGGCCACAGTGGGATACTGTGCTAGACTGCTCTTTGTCTTGACTCCTCATGGAAGTTGTGATCATGGAAATATTTCAGTCAAGAAAAAAAGATGTCAGTGAACTGATTTCATCATCATGCTAGATTTTCCCAGGATACAGATAACTCCTCAAAGTATAATTTTAATTAGATTTAAAAAAGCCCCTTTATTTTAAAACATGGAGTTAGGATTTGTTATCAAATTCAGTAGTGACAGAGTTGATGCTTTACCTTCTTTTTGCTCTTTGCTTAACCAGTAGGAAAAAGAAACTTCTTTAGTGCCATAAAGAAAAGCCAAGCTGGATAAGCTGAAGTGTAGGAGCCAGACAACCTGCTCCTTGTTTATCCCTCTCTTGAGTTGTGATCAGCAAAGTAGAGCAATGGGGGCATTCTTCAATGTCATGACAAAGTGGTAACAAATCTTGTTCATGTCAGAAATGGTACTTGTGCATATAAGAAGGCTTCAGACTCAAGAATAATCTAGATGACTATGAAGTTTCAGACATTCTTCTCTAGGAGGTGAAAATACATTCAAGTTACTAAGCAATAATATAGTGTTTCTGAATAAATTGCACTAACAAAAAGCAAGAAATACAGTCTTCTAAAATGAAAAACAATGTTTATGCTCCAGATTTAATTTTAACCAAATATTTAGACTTAATCTTTGAACAAATCAGCAATTCCATAAAGAAATCAAATTTTATTCCTATTCAGACAGCCAAAGAAATAATGAAACAGAACAAAAAAATTCTCAGGACAAAAGGCCTTCCAGGTCTGGGTAATAAGAAATAGAGTTTAATTCTTCTGTGTGTTAGGCCTATATACTTTTGACCTGTTTGTTCATCTTGTTAAGTAAAAATAACCATATATTTACATTACTGCATAAATGGTTGCTAAATAAGCCTAATTCCTTCCCATTTTGTTCATTTATGTTGCTAATATACTTGCTTAATAAAACCTGAGTCAAGAAGGTGAGAAATTTGGGTTCAGATTGGATTTTATTCAGCACTGAGGGGTCAAAACAAGCAACAAATTAAACTTCAAACACTTGAGCCATTGAAAATAAGTATCACAACCAGCACCAAACTTTTACTGATTAACTGGAATTTTTGGAATGACTATAGATGAATGATGTTGTGGTGCTTATGGACACTAACTGTGAACACCTGTTAGGAGCATATATTTCTGTATTCAGGTTACATCCACATGTTTACCTGCTATCCTCAAAACCCTCTTAAAAATGAGATGTTGCATCTTGTGAGGATATCATGGGAACACAGCTTAAGGCACAGTAATTACTTGCCATCACATTCAGTCATATAATGGGAAAGACATTAATTTGCCTGAACTATGTGTAATTCAATAACAATCTTGTATAGTCTAGCCTGAATCTGGCTTTTAGTTTGTTCCCAATTAATAGCTCTTTGCCTACCAATAAAGATAAATAATGTGATAAATGAAGTAATTTTCAGTTTAATATTTTCCAGCATTTCTAATCAAATCTGTCTTACACAAATGCACTGAACACTAGGAAAAGTTTATCTATACATGTCTCAAATACATTTCTGATAAGTATTCTCTATAGGAGTCTCAAATAGTAGTTTTTTTTGTCAGGTATACCTGATAGACATTGAGGGTAAAAAACCTCACTAGGTGATGTAATATTATCTCTTCTTTTCAGAGTAATTTAATATACATTCAAGTGTGTGTGTGTGTGCATGTGTGCAAGCATTTGCCCCCAACATATTTAAGCATATCTATATATTTATGTATGTTTGTGAGCATATATGTATATATGTAGGGACTATTGAAAGCAGTTGTTCAATATCAGTTCACTAATTATGAAAACAAACCCATCCTTTGTAGTCATCTTGGTATTCACTGCAGACTATCAGGCTGATTGAAAGGGTAGAGAGAGAGCAATCATCCTATAACCCTTGCAAGCAGCTGAGGCAGCTGGGGAGGTGCTTAGCCATCCCCAGGACAGCAGGGATCTATCATGACTAATGGTTATTTTGGAAGAAAACCACCATAACTTTAAAGATCCTCCCCCTTCCTTCTTCCTCCCTCAGATTTATATTGCTGAGGACATTATCATATGGTCTGGTATATCCCTTTAGACAGTTGGGGTCAGCTGTTCCAGCTGTGTTCTATCCCAACTTAGGATCATAGGATTGTCAGAGTTGGAAGGGACCTCAAAGATCATCCAGTTCCAACCCCCCTGCCTGGCAGGGACTTCTTGCTCACCCTCAACCTACTGACTGATGAGGTGATGTGAGAAGCAGAAAAGTCCTTGACACTGTGCAAGCACTGCTCAGCAATAATGAAAACATCTCTAGATTATCAACACTGTTTTCAGCACAAACTCAAAACATAGCACAGTTGTACCAGCTATTATGAAGAAAATTAACTCTATTCCAGCCAAAACCAGTACAGGTATTCCATATATTTTGGTACAAAAAGTTCTAAAATATTTCTTAATGAATCTGAAACTTCTGCAGATTTTTGTCAGTAAGTATTAGGACAGATTAGGACCTTAACAAAATTATTTCTGAGTTTCATTTTAGGTCCTTGCCATTACAAAAAGTTTGTATGAAACTTTACATGACTCAGAGCTGCTAAAAGGATTCTACTTTCTGCTTTCAGCTTATCTGTTTGTTACTGAGTGTTCAATTTATCATTTGATAGCATATCCTACTGCTGGGCTTTTCAGATGAGGAAAATCAGCTGCAGTGATGTCAAAATACAGTGTTTCCATAATTAATTTCAATCTTTTATCTTGTTTTTGCCTTTTTTCCCCCCTCTTTTTAGTTTTTAGTATTATAGGAGATACCAGCAAATCCTTAAAGATTTTTTCTTTAATTTCCCAGTATGTATGTGAATACCTTTTTTTTTTCCCAGACATTTTATAAGCAAACTAAATTTGTAATTGACTACTGATACATTGCATTATTAATAATCAGGCTAAAGTTTTCTTTTATGAATCTGCACTGGAAGGCATTTTGTAGCTATTTATACATAACTTGCTACAACTTGTTAAAAAGATAGTGTAAAAAATTATAGGTGGTTTCCCTGCTATGTGCAATTGTTTAATTTCAGAACTCTGTCTCTTTGTGTTCCAGCTGTTAAGCGTGGTAGATAATTTGTTAAGGAATAAGTATCAAGGTAGCCCTTGATGCCTGTAGACAAACACCATTAGGATCAAAAGAAATCTGACTCTCTGGAACAAATAAAAAAAATCCAGTCTAATGTTTGGCTAACTTTCAAGTATAAATAAGATTATACAATTTTATACTTACTTGGCCAAAATAAAAAATCCAAAAACCACAGATGCCAGAAAGACAGAGCTGTATGTGTGTCTCTGCTAATCCACCTGGTTAAGAGTCACTGCTACATACTAGAAAATCCTACTCCCATATAAACTAAGATATGTGTGTAAATTCAACCAAAATTAGAATCTAGCTTGGCTCACTATTTCTCTTTTGATAAGTGTATTTCCTAATTCTTTGCTCCTGTTTTGCAATCAAACCTCCTCAAAACAGTCAATTGTTTGTTGTGGAAGATTATAAACAGTTTCCTACACTCAGTTTGGTGAAAACAGGAGATAAGTGATTTAATTTGTATGATTAACAGTGTGAGAAAGTGTTTTAAGTGTACAGAATACCAGAGAACTTTTCCTAGGAATGTTATGGTTGGTTCATCGCTGAAATCTTTTAAAAAGATTAGACAACAACCACTCCTGAATTATATACTGAAATTAGTCCTGGTTTTGCTGCAGAAAGATAGACCAGATACACCAGGTATTTTGGCATCCTAGTTCAGTATAATTTTCCATAATCCAATGAAAAGCATATGCTTTTCACAGGGGAAGATTCAGCTTTTAATAGTGCTTTAAATGCTTTATTGTTTTACTTCATTTTATGTATAAAAACACTTCATTAGAATCAGAGAATCATTAAGGTTGCAAGAGACCTCTAAGATCATCAAGTCCAACCATCACCACCACTGCCACTAAACCATGTCCCTAAGTACTGCATCTATATGCTCCTTGAATGCCTCCAGGGGTGGTGACTCCACCACTGCCCTGGGCAGCCTGGGCCTGTGCTTAACAAATCTTTCTGTGGACAAATTTTCCTAATATCCAACCTAAACCTCCCCTGGTGCAACTTAAGGCCATTTCCTTTTGTCCTTTCAGTGGTAACCTGGGAGAACAGACCAACTCCCACCTTTCTACCACCTCCTTTCAGGTAGTTGTAGAGAGAGATAAGGTCTCCCCTGAGCCTGCTCTTCTTCAGAATAAAGAGTCCCAGTAGGTAATATGTAGAAGGTTTCTCTTCAAGGAATGAAAGGAGTGCTAACATAGGAAAGGACTAAAATATTTTGAAAAGTCATTGAAAACATAGAGGGCAACTAATGAATTAACTTCTGTAATGACTGGGTGCTGTTACCAAACCCAAACAGAATGGCTACTACAATACTGTAAACAACAATATAGACATTATTTATGATATCACAATGAGACACAATATGGAAATATTTTACCTAAGCATGTGAGCCTCAGGACCACCAAAAAGTGGGACAAAAATGTGTGTAGTGGCATGTTAGAGGTATCAAGTAACAAAAATTTCTGAACAAAGAGCAAGGGGAACCCAAGAGACTGTGGATCAAACAGGACATCCTGCTCAGACTGGTAAGACCTAAAGAAAAAGGAAGATAAACAGGATGGGGAGCAGAGAAAACCTGGGGGAAGGGTGCAGTAGCATAAACCAGAGAGCATGAAGAATGATGAAGAAGAATTTGCTTCAGTTCACACTCATTTTTTTTAAGCACTCTCAAATCCAATCACCTTGATGTCTGTGACTGAGACCATCAAGGCCTTTATATATCAGTGCTAACTATATCATCTCAGCTCTGTGGTATTATATACCCACACCTACTGCAGTTAGCAGTGTTAAGAACTAGTAGTTTTCTACATGTTGTGAAGATGCTTAATATTGTATAAGACCTGACCATATCATGATGTGTGAATGAATAAATTTAGCAGAGTTTAGCTCTCAAGTTTAAAACTGATCTGATCTATGAGTCTTCTAAACCCTCCTTTTCACAGAGATCTCTAGTTCTCCAGTTAATTGGGACTCAATCACAACAGTACTTATGCTGTATATCATCTCCATCCAAGATTTTAGTTCTCCAAGCTCCAACTTGGTCCAACATTAATGCTCCAACATTAATGCTCCAACATTACCTTTTTGTTCAATGTCATGAGAATCCTCTAGTTGGTTTTTTACAGAATCCTTTTATTAAGACTATGTTAACCTAATTTAGACTTGGATTTAGAAAGACAGAAACTGAAGCTGCTCTTAGAATCCTGATGTTTTCATTTGTTAATATTCTGGTCAGGTAAAATACCTGGGAAATTTCTCAATGTTTATGGTCTCATAGAAAGCATAAGGATCTGAAGGACCAGGTCCCTTTAGAGTTCTGATCCTTCATTTGTTTCTTATGTAGAATTGTCAATGATATCATCAGAAACTTTTGTGCAGAGAAGAGCAGAAGATGGCATTTAGCTAGAAGAATGAATCAGGAATCCTTAACTGAGATTGGGAAGATGAGCTTGGATTTTTATTTTTTTCTTTTAATTTGCTTAGACTAACCTTTATGTAAAATAACTCCTTTATTTTTGTATTTTTTTGTCATGTTAGATATGAAATACCTGTTTAATTAAAGCTCTATGTGTTGGAAAATTGCCTGCAGTTATAAAATTAAACACCAGCATTGTGCTTTATAGAAAAATTGGCAGGTTTAATAAATTTTGAATCTGTAGACAAATAATTATTTGAATACATTATCACACACAGAATAAGGTAAAGTGATTAATATTTCACAAAGAACAAAATTAAACCAGGACAAAATTCAGGAATATCATGCTATTTGCAGACTCCCAAATCAAATAATTTCATTTCTATTCAAAACAGCCAGAAAGATACACTGTGCTAAAAATATAGTTCTGTGTGTACTTTATGGAAATATTTCTGATAAACAGGAGACATTAGCTTCTCTTTATTTCAAAATGTGTAGAGAATCTCTAATCTGTTTTTCACATTTCTCTGACAAAAGCTTTTAATTTAAGTCCTGAGAACTTCTAAGATCCCATTCTTCATATACTAAAAAGGAAAAGGGGGAAAAAAAGCTTAAAGAGCTTAAAATCCATTCTAACTGTATTAGAACAGAAATTCAGAGCATAATTGGTGCTAAATTTAATTATGTGGAGTATGCAGGGTGAAAAGGATCAGTGCAAGCAAAGAATGAGCATTACAGGTTAAGCTAAGGTCATCAGAGAAATGAGAAACTGCAACTCCACAGTGAGGAAAAAATGGCATGAAAATATGTCTGCAGAATATAAACAGGAGAATGAATTGTTTTGGTCTCTACAAGCATTTGAAGACATGAGACATAAAATGGCAAAGGTATTTGCTGAAGCTGAGTTATCAATATGATATCAACCTCTCAGAGTTGAACTTATCAAAAGTGACCATGTCTGGCTGATCCTAGTGGCTACAATTTCAACCAGAATCTGAAGAGAACAAACACAATTTCCTGGCAGTGCAGCTGGGTGAAGGGAGATTTAACAGATCAGGAGTCCCAAAACTGATAACCACAAGCACTTTAGGTTGCCATTGGCAAAACAGATAAGTGTAGAATGATGCTTCATGATGAGTTATGTTAATAAAGTACAGAACAGTGCTGTATTCATTGTGCAGTTCTCCCATCTAAACTATGTCACTTGGGTTTCTTGGAGAACAAGAGAGTTTTGCATACTCTGGCAGTTTTCAGAAAATTGGGGAATGAAGGATATTAGAATAGATGAATATCACATAATAGACTTTTAATGGAGCACAGCAGTGGAAAACTGCAGCAAAAGAGCCAGTATTGAAGATAAATGTACTAAACTATGAAGAAAAACTCCTTGAATATCTGGCAAGGGCTGAGACAATGCCAAATCTGCAAAGGAAAGACAATAGAATTACAGTTAGACTTTCATTCAGGGTTCAAATAACAGCCTGAACTGATGAGTCTTAATGAAGCCCAAGAAGTAACTTCACATGTTTCAGCCATTGCAAAGGGAATAAGAACCACAGGAGTTTACAGAGCTGAAAGCATTTTGCTTCATTTCTGTAAAGGGCACCATTTAATTGCAAAGGCAATTGCTGCTGAAACACTGACACAGCAATGCATTGCATTGCCTTCATCATAACAAATATACTCTCAAGGTATTGTGCTTAAAAACTTCTTAGTTGCCTTTGCAACTAATTAATTTTATTTTCTTTTCACATGTTGTGGGACCTTTCCCATGTTGCCTGTGTGAAACTTCAGGTACTATTTCAGTATTGTTGCAGAGGTACCCTCAGAAAACATAACAAGATGTTATTGAAGGGAACCCATTTCAGTCTTGAAAAAAAAGAGAGTATTTAAACTAAACTATTTAAACTAGTAGTATTTAATTGTGTCCTTATAAACTGACACAATTAAATACTACTAGAAAACAGAATGGAGTAACTACTTTGAAAGTAAACAAGGTGCTTTGGTACAAAACCAAAGAACAACCTGGGAATTAAAGCCAGGACTGGAGGTCAGGAGATTTCATCCCTCCTTTTTGTTATGGCAGTGCCCTACAAGTGAACTGTGAGAGGTGCTCTTTCTCCAACCACTTCTCATATTCTTCACATCCTGAAGACCTGGGAGGTTAATTCCTCCACAGTTTCATATTTGAAAGGAGTTCATTAGCTAGGAGGAGCCCCACGCAGTCATGACTAAAATGTGGTCTAATACCAACTTCTGATTTTCTGTTTGGAAACAGCATAAAGTAATGCTGCAAAGCAAGATTTATGAGATGAACATTCATTAGAGATTTTTGGCACAGCTTACCCCTGTAACAGAAGCAATTGCCATTTCACTGGTATCACTGAAGTGGCAGACACACATACAAACCTTAGAGCAGGGTCCAGCTTTTCTTTTAAGCCCAGGGTTTTTCTGTGCTACTAGAAATGCTGTAGAACTCCTAAGGCTAATCAGTCAGAGCACTTCCAGGGTAGGACTGCAGCACCTGAACAGCTGAAGGAAAGAAGATTAATTTTTTCTCTCACACACATATGCCCATGCACACTCTCACAATAGACTGAAGAATTCTCTTGGGTTAGAAAATGGGTCAAGCTAGATGCTGTTAAAGCTTATCTACATAATGCTTCTGTTCTTGGGTCTTAGGTTTTTCTGATAGGAATCAAAATCAGGAATTGTTTTCCTGCTGCTTAGGTGGAGCCAGTGTTTAAACTGCCTGTGAGGAGCTGGTCTCTCCTGCTGACCCATTCACTAGGTGAACAAATACAGTGGCTGGTTGTGTTTGCTTCATTACATCACATTAGATAGAATGGAGTCTTCCTTTCTATCCTGGCAACAAGTATTCTTAACAAGCTGCTTTTTTACATCACCTCACACTTTAGTTTCCCTGAATCTGAGGATTGTTTTTACAATTATAAACTCCAGTTTCCATTAATGCACCCAAGTTTTGACATGTAGATGTTAAAAAAAATATTTTAAATGGCAACAGTAATATGAAATTGAGAGAATTGCCTTTCACCTTCCTAGTGCATTCTGGGACAATTTTCAAGGTTTCTTTTAAAAAGTGCTTCAGTGAAAATACAGAAAATATTTGCTTAAAGATTTTTTTCTCTGCTTTTGAAAAGAGAAAGTGTGAAAGAAGCAACATGATGCCTCTTTCATTGTCACAGAGCTTGCACGCTTTGCAGGATCAATGGTTCAACACAGCACCACAAAGCCATTAATAAGTGGCTGCCAAAATGGTCTTTGAAGCACAACTGCCAACTCAGAAAGGCAGAAATAGCCCACATATAACGTTAGGAAAGCCACATCTGTGTAAAAATCTCTTAATGTAGGGTAACAAATTGACAACCTCCCCAGGTCTAGAGATGTTTTCATCTTTTTGGTCAAGACAAACCTTTATATAGTGTAAACATGACCTCGTGAGTGCATCTGTATTTCATCTTATGTATTCTGAGTAGATCATTCAAGGCAATAGGTGCTCAGTGTGTCAAAATAAACCTACTCTGTAAATCTTTGCAGGAGAGGTGCATGCACTAATAAGGCTTTGAGTTGTAGCTCTTTCTCTGTTAACAATGCTGATGTTGAAATATGTTTTGCAGAAATCCAGCTTCATTGATTTCAATGCATATCAGCTAGAAGAAGAGGCTTGACTCACTTGTAAATGATAAATAAGAAACCATCCAGAATTTGGAGATCTAAAAGTTATCTAAAATGTATTTTTCAGGTTTCTTAATGACTGCTAATGAGACATGACAGCTTGAACTGGGAGGATTAAAGAAAACATAAGAAACAAAAAGATCCTGCATTCTCCTTTTTTTTCCCCTACTACTGATTCATGGTGTCCCATGATCATTTTAAAAGTGATCTTTGCAATCCTTATCTGTCATGGAAACAAATTCATTCTCTGGGTGGCTGAACAACATGAGGTGAAATAAACTTCTCAGAAACCTATCCCCAGAAGGCTGCTATGCATGACTGTTACAAGTTTGCAATGGAAATGGCTTTACTGCTACACAGAAAGTATGAGAAAATGTAAAGCCCTGTGAAGATACATTAGAGCAATAAATATAATTCAGATAATATATTAGTGACAAAATATTGCTGGATGGGATGTGTTTATTTTTCTCTGACAAATTTTTGAGTTTAGCCAAGTAAATGCAGAACTCCTTAAGTCTGAAAGTTAATCCAAGGAGTAATAAAAGTGAAAAAATGATGCACAAATTGATGTGTTGAGAGAGCATGGGAATTAACACTTTCTCCTTTTACCTAGATGTAGTACCTAGCTTTGCAGACTCTCTCACAGATGTGACATCATAAATCAAAAGATTCATCATAGTCAGCTACCTGATTTCATCTTAACTCTTCCAGATGTTCACTGTCTATACTTTAAAAGCCCATTATGGATCATTATCTTCTTTGCAACCAGGAGTATCAAAGCCTGTATATCTAGTGCAATTATAATTAAAGTCTGATCACACAAGGCCTTGAGTAGCCTCAGCATACAGTCTTATTTACAAAAAAGCACTTAATTATATCTTTGAAGGTGTGTGCTAAAATACTATTGCTTTAAGTGTGACTTAAGGCCAAGCTTCAGTGCAGGCATTGGCTTTAAACCTGTAATGAGCTATAGGTTGATGGCAATCACACTGCAAGTTTGTGGTTGTTCATCTTCCAGACAATCCTAGCTTTATAGTATTTGCAGCTGGCATTGATATTCAAACAGATTGAACACCAAATGTATAATGCAGTAAATGCTCCAGTGAAGCAACAACTGACTCTTTTAAAGTTTTGCCTGCTTCTTTAAATTTCAATTTACCACTGATTTTTAAAAATGAAAAGAAGGAAAGGTGCCACTTTGCTGAATAAGTAAAAATGATAACATTTCATCTGTAGAAAAGCCTTTAGTCTTTCCCATTTTCAGAAAAGAAAACACAACAAAAGCCATGGGAAAAGATACTTAGATAAATGTTTAACCTTCAACAAAATCTCTTTGTTAAGAAATGGATTCTTGCAAGGTAACTTCTCTGGATACCAGCCTGGGTCAGAACAGCAAGATGGGATTCATTACACAGCCTCAGGCTCTACAGAGTTTTGCATCATTTTGTTCCCACTTGACAAGGTCTCACTGCATGATCCACCTCTTTTTTGCAAGGAAGCCAGACAGTAGATATCTTGCTAACATAACAAGTTCCACACCATCTACTTTTATGCTCTAGGGTGTGTTTGATGAGTACTTTGGATATGCATGCTGCCACCCAACTGCCATGCATCATGAGATCTATGTCTGAAGCTTCTGACTGCCATGGTCACTTTCCCCCTATGCTCCATACAAGGCTGTCAATTGTCTGATCCCTTAAACTCTCTAGTGAGTATGTTCTGGGGGAAAAAATAAGCCTAGCAAAGAATTTTCTTACAACCATCATGTTATGGTTTTAAGTCCTCAATAATTATGACTTCACTATCAAACCTTGCCCTTTCAGGTCTCACCTTTTGTGAGTTTGAGGACTCAACATGTCAGACTGGAGAGCTCATCTTACCTTCATCTCTCTTGCATGATATGATTATTTTGGTGCCTTCTGTGCTTATTCCCACCACTTATGCTACCAATATCCATTCAATATTGCTTCCCATAAGGTGCATGCCAGGTTTGTCCTTTTATCTCCAAAGGCACCTTGAAACAAAGATTCAGTGTTCCATGAAAATATACTGGTAGCTAAAAGACAAGCAGCCAATTGTCCTTGACTGTAGCACTGACAATTTCTCCACAATAATCTTTACTGGAGTTTTAAACCCTTTTTTTGTAGTTGGAGAACTGCTTGATGTGCAATTCAATAAGCTATCCAGAGCAAGTCAGACAGATGTTAACAAATAATACAAAATGGACTTCTTACTACAGATCCATCTTATAACTTTAGAAGAGTCCAGCTGCCTTGTTTAACATTACAGGACATCAGCAGGGTAAATTGTAAGGGAGAACAACAGCCACAGACAGTTCTGATATTGTTTGATTATCTTTTTTTCATACTTAGTAGTGAAACAGTGAAACAAGATGAGCCTGTGTTTGGCAAAGCCAGTGAAATACAGTCTCCTTGACTTCAGCCAGCTGTGTGTGCATCATCCCCTTCAGCTTAACTCTCTGTGAGCTTCAGAATAAAATATGTAGTTGCAGGAGTGTTTATAGAGGCAGGATGTTATTTTCTAACTGGCTTCCATTCATGTGTTCCTGGGAGAATGACAAATTCACAGGGAACTTTCTGAAATAATGGAACTTCTACAAGGTAACTTTCTCAAAGTGAACATCTATTCTAAGTTATGGCTACACAGGTGAGGATTTTGGCAGAGCAGCCTACTGTACAGATAATAGGATGGAATCATAGTTCTGCTACCTCTCTGCTAAGGAATAGAATTCTTTCTGCTCATATTTGATTTTTCTAGCCTTCCTGACCTCTTTTACACTTCCATTTGAGTCAATTGAATATTTTACCTTAACCTACCCTTTGGCTCCAATAAAAGAAAAATGAAACAATATTGGCATACATTGATCTTCTCTCTTTCCATAATCCTTTTGTCAACGTCAAGAGAAATAAAAAGTTACAGTAGTCTTTTTGTAGGATACCTCAGGTGAATGAAAGTTAAAAAAACTAAAAGTTTCCATCATGAATGAAAAGCAGACACCATCTACTTGCTAATAATTACTTTTTAGATATTATCCATGATCCATCTTACAGGATTTAATTATACATTTCACACACTTGATCAGAAGAGAAATTAAATTCTGCTATTAAACAGTGCAGAATAACACATTTCAACAGTTTTCTCCTCTTATTTATTAAACAAAACTGTCCAAGTTGTTGCTTATCAGCTATTTTTGGTTTGAGAAGAATCACTAAACCTTTCTGAGAGCTACATAAAGGAAGACTTCCTCTTCATAGGCTAAATATTTTCTATCAAGAGGTCTAGAAGAATATGTCTTGTATGTAGTTTACATCTTCATGACTTAGCAATATGTCAGAACATCATGGTCATGTTAGAATTAATGAAGGCAGCTGAAGAAATACAAAATTAAAAAGTGGTTAGTGTTTCTGGAGGTTATTTTGGGGTAATACAATTGAATGGAGAAGCAGCTCAAGACTATTTGTTGCATACCTTTCCATGAAGATTCTTCAATGCCATTTGACAACAGCAATGAGACAGTGATGTATGTAAAGGATTTTTCCTAGCAGTAGGATACAAAAATATCTAATCTATGAGCAAGGCCATACAGATATGGTAGCCTGCATACTTTGAAACACTGCTTTAAGATGTTCTATACTATAGGATATTGCTGTCTAAATACCTCTTGGGGTATGGACCCCAAATTATTTTTCTTTGACTGGCTGGGTAAATTCATTTCACTTCTACTTAAAATCTTTGCTGTGGATGTAGAAACAAATTTTAGTATAAATGAGTGCAAAGTCTTAGGCATCCTTTTCTTATTTCTTTCATACATATACTGAAATCAGTTCACCTTCTTGCAGGAGATTTAGCTTGATGCTGTAGTTGAAAATTGTGTTCTGGATGAGTCCACAGGCTGCCTAGGTACAGTCAGCTGGAGGATCAGCATCTTGTGTTGCACCCATGGATTCCTATGTTTGATGGAAGCAAGGAATAAAGCACAATTGACAGTTAGAGGTTGTATAAACCCATTTTCATTACATTATCAGACAGGGATTGTATGGTGATCACAAAAGTTATTACCTGTGTCTAAAATAATCTCTCTTGTGAAATACTGCATGTAAGACATAGAGAAAGTGCTTTAAAAATCACTGAGAAACCTGTCAAAGTTAAGTCTGACAAATGTCACAGAATTACACTGATGCTACTGAGATAGACTCCCAATATTAAATATAAGTAGAATCCTTCTCCAATGTAATTTCTGTGCTCATTTTCCATTATAACATTGTATTATTAGTCCCTCAATAATCTTTATTCAGAACTCTGAGCTATAAACTCTGACATAATTTGTCAGGCATCTATAAAAAAAGAAAATCAAACATTTCATGAATTCTGGATCAGAAGAAGACAAAGTCTGCTTTCAGACTTTCTGTTGTCATCTTTGTCTTCTTTCATTTCAGTAATGACTTATCTGTAGAACAAGCACTTCTTACTTTCAAATATCCATGAAAAATGCAAGCTTCAACAGTATGATGAAACAGCCAAAACATAATAAATTCCCATGTGTCAACTGAGCTGTGCAAGCTCACTGCAAATTTGAGCTAAAGTGTGTTTTCATTAGTTTCTGTCACTGATTTTCCTTACATCTGCTGTGGACTAAAAATGCCTGTCTGGTCAGTCAAGAGGGCTCTGTTACCTGGACTGTTAACCTTGTGTCAGCCTTTTATGTACTGCCCACAAGAAGCAAAGTAAGTTGTAGCTAGGTTACTAATTATTAATTATTATTGCTGCTTGGCTTTCTGGACTGCTGTCATCTTTTTTTCTTAAAAAAATAAACAAAAATACCCCAAACAAACAAAAGAAAACAAAACAGAGTGATACCCTTTTTCACTCCATCAAGTCTATTCACTAGCAGGTGAGAAGATGACTTGAAATGAAAATCTTGTTCTTGACAATAGGAGAAATAGCCAGAAAAAACCCATGGAAACCACACCCAAGTGTCTCCTCCTCTGACTTTATGTATTTGTGCAACAAGATAGGTCTGGACATAAGTTCACAGTCTATTTTGAATCTCTTTATGGCTATTTGGATTAAAGACTGATGTTTGTATAGACACTTCTGCCTTAGCTTAATAAGACTTAAGTAGTATCTCTTCATCCTTACACTTCACCTTTAGGGACAGCTGCCTTTCTGCAGGGTGGCATTTAAACATTTTGTCACATGTACAGAGTCCCTGTTTTTTTTCACTGAATATACAAATTCTGGCATGTATTTGAGCTGTTTGTATAAAATATAAAGAAAGGTCATACTGATATATATCTCAGCTTCAGCCTGCTGGCATTAATGGATGTTTAAAGTGGCTGACATTGCTTGAAGCATCTTTTTCTGCTGCAGAAAGTCATTTGACAAAGTTTGGGTTCCTGGCAATTGTGCAACTGTTCAATTCTCCCTAGGAAATTGCCCATCCCAAATCAACCTCACTGCTTTAAACACTGCTACACTCCCTGAGTCATCAGAATCTAATCTGTGTCTGCTTTTAGGCATACTTTCCATTCCTCTTCTAGCCTGTGAGAAGCTCCCAGCAGTGATCATAATTTGCTACATATTTCTGCAGATATAAGCACAATGAGACCCAGATAGGTCAAGTACTTTCTCATAAAATATTAAATAACAGTATTAGTAATTTCAGGGTGCTCATTTTAATCAAAATTCTATCTGACAAAAAATGTAAGCCTCATTCAGAATAAATGCAGAATAAAAAGGCCACAGATAACTTGTTTTTCACTTTCTCTTGTTGTCTTCAGTTTAGATATTCAAATTTTACTCAGGTGGTTCTCCAGTAAGTTGGATGCATTCTTTTGAAATGTCAAATTGTCAGCTGACATATTATCTGTGGCTTTAAATGATTTAGAAAAGGTCTTCTTGACTCTGTGTGACCTGGTTTTCTTCAGTATGACAAGGGCTGGCAAAGGACTGCAAGATGCTCTCAAAATAAGCCAGATCCATACTTTCCACAGTTACTGTTCTTTTCAAATGAGCTAGGTTGCAGAGATGTTTGATCTGTGTCTGCTGATTCTCATGTATTATGTAGTCCCAGGAAAAAATCACCTGGACTGCAAAAAGTATCTCCTGTAAGGGAATACTGTAACTCAAGGCCTGACTGAGATCAAGCAACCAAAGACCTCTTTCTGGAAGAGACTACTGTCTGTGTCCCACCCAGAGTGGACATCCAACAAAAAGTGACTACAAGATACTTATACTTAAAGGGCTCTGTTGAAGAGCAAATCTGATAGCAAGTGCTTTTCTTTGTCTTCTTAATCTAGCACTTCATCAGTGCCTGCAAACCAAGTGTCACCCCTTGGAACTTGTCATTCTTCCCAAAAGCCCAATTCTACCAGTCAACAAGAAAGCCAGCACAGCATTCCTCTTTCTCAAACCTTTGCCTTCACAGTACAGCAGCAAGCAGAAAGGGCTGCTGAACAGGCTGAACAACTCAAGAGATAAAATGAGAGCTTTGGCAGCCTATTCAGCATCCCAAAATAACAGTAACAGCTGGACACAGGAGCCTGCCTTGCCTTAATCAAGTTGATGCTTGGAGAGTGGTTGAGGTTACCAAAACTTACCCAGGAGAACAGAAGATGAGCAGCTCCTAACTGCTACTAATAAGCTACTGTTCTGTCTGGGCACAACAATGGTTGAAATAAAACTATTCTAGAAGGAGACTTGACTGCCTAAATCATCCAGGATAGATGAATCCTAGCCTGTGCTTTTTTGGCTGTATGCAAATACTACCTCTTCTTCTAGGGGTGGAAAGGGGAACAGTTTTGAAGAAAAAAAATCATTATTTGTGCAATGCTCAGTGCAGTGCAGTGAGTGGTACAGTGTTCCTTTAGGAAGGCTCTGGAGAAAATGACTAATCCTTCATGGAGAGTAAAGCTTGAATAGGTTCCTGGAAATGAGATGGTATCTTGCTATGGAAAAGGAGTTAAAAAAAATGAGCAATAATCCATTCATAAGCACTGCCCATTTTGTACACTGAAAATTGAATAATTTCAAGGAAAATATGATAGGGCAGGAGAGAATTGATTTTCTGTACTTATTTACTGAAAAAAACCAAAAAAACCAAACTAACAACCACTCTATTTTGGCAATGTAAAGCTTCAGTAAAATTCAAAATACTATTTTATTTGGATATAAGTGACTTAATCTTGGTGAAGTCATTTTTAAGAGTTGTTAGGTTCTTGATATATCTTTCACATTTGAATAAGCTCTGCTATGGAAGTAGGAAAAGTAGACAGCTGCTGCTGTAATTTATGTGCAGGTTTCCACTTCTCCCCTTGCACGTCCTGACTGTATGTAGAGAAGTCATGAGAATTAACTAGCTGTGTCAGGTGAAATGTTGCTTACTTATAAATCAGTTAATGGTCTAAAACACAACAAACAAGGCTTTCTTAGATAAAAAGGAAAACTAAATATTTCATAATCACTGAAATTAGAGGAGAGAAATGGCACACCTTTCTGGTGAATTTCTCCTAACATCTTAAATAATTTTTTGGGAAGCAGAAGAATCAGATTTTTACTCCCTCCTGCCCTAAGGAAGGGCTCCCTTTTGTGAGAGGTCTTTGATCATCAAAATTGCTTTCTGGTTTGGTTGAAGCTAGGCAAAGAATATAAAGATGATGCAACTAGAGCAAGAAGCAACAAAAAGACTGATTTTAGACTACTGGTTAGTTTTCTTAAGTAGCTAAAAGAAAACTTCACATGCTTCCTGGAGCTTTATTTTCTTAACCCATTGGTTATTATCAAAATAGACACCTTTTCCAGCAAAGCCACCACACAGCCTATGAGCAGACATGTAGCCAAACCCAGAGGTATAAGTAGTCCAGTGGCATGTCTGCAACAGCAATTAGTAGTGGATGTCTAATGTAGAGGAATCGTATTGTGGCACATCCCTTAAACGTTGTTTCAACCTCCAGCAACTTAGAATGCAGGGGCTTCCTGATCTGGTGGTGATTTCTGTACATTTAGTAAGCTCCAGGAAACTGCTTTACATTGAGCCATCCTACTTCTCCTTTAATTTGTAACAACATTTGTCACCCAGAATGTTGTATGGGCAAGGAGTTCTACACCACCGTTATGCATCACATGAACAGCAACTTCTTTTTGTTTGCCTTGAATTCAGGTCATTCAGTTTATGGATGGCTCCTATTATAAGAAAGAGCATTCTCCTCTAAATTTTAGAAGAAAAAGTGGCCAGAGCTGCTGTGTGCTGTTTTGACCTCAGTGTTGTCAGCTTTTACCAGACCAGCCCTAAGGTATATAGGCTCAACCACAGAAAAGTCTGAACAACCAGACAACTAGTAGGCCAGGTAGGTTTCTGAAAACCCTGGAGTTGTATTGAATAGGTTTATTTTCCAAGGCAGAAAATCTCTCTGAAGACTGACAGATTCTGACAGTGTCTATTTATAAAAAGCACCATGACATACATGTCAAAGTGGGGATGGAATTTGTTAAAAGTTTGTGTGAGAATTGAAACGTTTTGTCATTTTCTGTAACCCCCATTTTAGTGCAGTCTTTCTGGTGGCAAAGGATTGTGTCTTGCCTTCTGTTCCTTTGGCTGATACCCAGCTTATTGAGAAAGCTTTAATAATAGCATTTAGCTTTTGCAGCATTTTTCATCTGAAACTTTAAAGTACTTTACAGCAATGGGTACTATTATCGTGATTTTTATAGGCAGAGGAACAGATTGGTTTACACAGTAAATACACAGAAGAATTATGAGTAGACCTCAGGTCTCTTGATCTTCAAGCAAGCGTGCTAATCACCAGCCAAATTTATCCTCTAGGAGAACAGTGGGAGATGGGAGGATCTAACAAAGTGAAGACATCATGTTTGAAGTTATCTTTCCCGTGGTAGAAGTCCTCCTGTTGCGATGCAAAGATGAACTAGAGGCAAATAATAACTGATCTTTTTTTAGCAAAGATCAGTGCAAATGAAGGTTCAGCATGAATTGAATGCTTCCTGCCCTAATGAGGAGTTCTGCACCATGGTTCCTAACGGTGAGCAAGATAGAGGCTTAGGAAATGTTGAAAGGGTTGGTTACCCTTTCCAGATACAGAAGGAACATAGGCTTCAAAAAGCATAAAGCAGAACTTGAACAAAGCAAAAAACATCATTCTCAATCTCAAATTAGCTCAGCATTTACAGCACTCAATGAAGCTGAAACTTTTTATTGTTAGATTAAGTCAGAGCAGATACTTATAGCCAACAGGTAGAAGAAAAGAAATGAACTCATCAAGTATAGATAGCTTCCTGCATAGAATCACGAATGATGAAAAACTAGGTGGTCTTCCATGTGATGTTCAGTAGCTGCACAAATAAAATTTTAGTGTGTTATAATTGATAACTGTGTGTTTGGTCCTGACAAAAACAAGCCCTGTTTTTAATAGTAAAATGAGACAGAATAAACTAATTCTTGATGGCAAATAACAAATATTATGGTTGGGTGAATTTATTATCCTTTTATTTTCCTTGTAAAATCAAAATGTTGATTTTACATAGCTTTTTGTACCTCTGGTCTACTAAATGACATTCATTTAGTGTTTAATGATCTACCTTTAGAATAATTTCTTTTCACTCAAAGGTATTTTCACAGAATCATAGAATCATTAAAGTTGGAAAAGACCTCTAAGATCTTCAAGTCCAACCATCAACCTATCACCACCATACCACTAAACCATGTGACCAAGTGCCACATCAACATGTTTTTTGTATACCTCCAGGGAAGGTGACTCCACCAACTCCTTGGGTAGGCTGTGCCAATGCCTAACCACCATTTCTGTAAAGAAATTTTTCTTTCAAACAAGTGGATAACATGAAATGTGGTGAACTTTCCTTTATATGTAAGTAGTTTCCTAAAGAAGTCATCAACAGCCACAATAACAAGCAATAAAATCTGTGGCTTAGGGTAGGGATCCTGTCTCCACTAATGAAACCTATAAATTAAGAAGAAAATTGGAAAAAAACCCAATTTAATTCAAACCAAGAGGACTGTGCTATTCTTGGGTTAACAATGTGTTAAACCAAATAGCAGAACATTTTACTCCACCCCCAAGATTACTGAGATTGTGCCAAAATAATACTGGTATCATGTTATATATGTGAACATGAGGGGGAGTCGTGTGTCGAAGTGAGTAGGATAGAAAAGGTTGTAAACTGCAGGAACTTAAAAGTAAAATCATAATAAACCAGCCAGGAATATTTTTCAGTACAACTTGCTACAAATGCTAGAATGAACCATAGGTCTTCTATTTGAGCACAGAAGGAAGAGAAGCAAAAGTATGTGGTGTTCATAGCTAACCAGGATGTTCCTGAGGAAGCATCCAGACAAGATAAAGGTCCACTCAGTACAGAGAATCACAAGAGCATTTCTTCTCTGTGGAAAAGCTGGAGGAACAGTCTCAGATAAAAGTGTCAGGAGAAAACATTTCTTGTGAGCAAGTCAATAAAATGAATAACAATTGCCAAACCCAGATTATAACAATAGCTGAAAACAGATGGAATTTACACAGCATTTCTAAAGGAACTCAAATGGGAAATTTTCAAAGGATTAACTGAGATATGCAACTTAGTGATTCATTTGCCAAAGGAATAGAAGACAGGAAGTGTTCCTATATCTTTTCCCTAAGGCTCCACTTCTGGCAGCTTTCAGAGGCAAGACATTGGGCTATGTAGCTCTGATTTCACCTGATAAGGATATTCTTGTGTTTTTACACAATGCTAGTTATTGAGGAACTAGCAAATGAAACCCAAAGAACCAAAATGCCTTCATTCTTTGCATATAACTTTCAACTGCTGATGGCAATAAATGAGTTGGTCCTCCTCTTGCATGCCTCAGCTCACTAAATCAAAGACTAAGACAGTCAGTTACCTTTACTTCATTGTTCACATTCCTGCTGTCACAAATATTTCTCTTTAAGATCCTTCTGTAATGCTACATTCTTGAAGAATTATGTGGGGTTTTGGTGGTGTGGAGTTTCTGTTGCTTATTTGTTTTTTTTTCTCAAATTAAAGATAATTTTTGAAAGAGAATTACAGATTTATTTCATGAATTGGTTTGTTTTGAGTGACTCAGGAGAAATTTGAAAAGCTAGCTGATTACATATATTTTTGAGTTTGAAAAACCAAAGCTAACACATACTTAGCACAAGCCAGACTTGGTGATTAAAAATTTTCAGCTTTAACAGCAGAAACAAGACAAAATTAGCCAGAAGATAATTAAATAGAATTGCAGAACATCTGTTCTCAGGGTAGGCTTGTGAGACTAAAATTTAAATCAATAGCTCTATGTTGCAAGAACTCCTTTGCTTGTCTAGATACAGAGGTTGTATGCATCTGACCAGCTGTAGCACTTCACATTTGACCAAATTAATCTTGTCCTGTAAACATCAATTTCTTTCCATTAATTGCCCCCAAGAGTTATTGTTTAGCACAATGACCTTTAGATCAGAAACATACCTCATAGCCTACAACATTTTCTGTAGCTGCCTGATCTGCTTTCATGACTTTAAGTGAGAGGAAGCCTCTTGTAATTTAGCACAGTGAGCCTTGAATGATAAAGGATAGATTCATATTTTATGTGAAAGGAATGAAAACCTAAATTTAAGGTGAAAATATCCAGTGGTTTTGCCTTCTCATTTCAATTCAGATAAGCAGGTTTGGAAGGAGTTTATCCAAGGATAAGTTGTGGATAGAATGATAGGAATTTTGAAAATGATCATGTGATGATATGGTCCACAGTCACTACACATAGCTCATTTATGACTTATAGTGATATGGAGCACAGGGTTACTCCTCTCTCTTTTCAAATTGTATGTAGTCTGATGTCAGGCAACACAGAAAACACTGAAAAATTGATGGCCCTGTATTAGACTGATTTGCATGCTAGTAGCAGAAAATGCAGAAGCCATTGCATCTGCTGCTTTAAAGCCTGTTGTTCATGAAGACTAATACTACAGAATAATTCAAAGCTGAAATACGCTGACCTGGCAGTAAAAAAGCCTTGTCAGCTAGAAATTACTTCATCCAGACTGCAGACTGAAGCTAAGAATAAAGTAAATTAAAATTGTTAACCTATATGAGAGGCTGAGGCTCTTGCTAGTTTCATTTGTGCCCACTTAATTTTGTGTAATGCATATATTTTGAAGTTTGACTAGTTAGAAATTCTGACAATTAGATTATGGGAGGTATACAGGAAACAAGGGGATTCATGAGAAAACTGTAGAGGAACTTCAGAGTTGTTCTAAAATATATAGGTCATCAGAAGAGAAAAAAATTGACTGTGGTCACAGATGAAGAAAATCAGCCCTTGCTGAGCTAGAGTTCCAATCACAACATGCTGCTGATAAACAGGTTAGGAATGGTCCAGCTTCTTAGACCTTGTGTTTGGAAAACCAAATTTCAGACTTAAAGGAAGCTGCAGTGAGAACTGTACAGGACATACATTGATAAATTTGGCAGAGTAAGAAGGAAGAGTGATTTTTTCTATTTTCTGGTAGCATATTTTTTCCCAACATGCCCTAATGCTTTGGAATGACCAAACACTATCATACCAAATTCTGACAGCAGTCATTTTTTTACTGGCAATATTCTAATTAGTGGTTTTGGATCACAAGAAAGGAAAATACAACAAATTTCAACTAGTCCAGATCCCTCCCTAAATAACAGAACAGTATTCACAAGGGAAGAAAAAGTGCAGATATTTCTATTGGGTTTAGACATATTCTCATTTTTCTTATAGTATTCTTCCTGTTCTTTTGGGTTGACAATGTACTTTGGAAGCTTAATACATCCATAGTCTTAAAAACTGAATCACTGCACATCTTAGCTCCCATTTCTCTATTTTTTCTTAAATTCTCTTGTTTGTCTGATAATTTCAGCATATTTTTTCAACATTATGCAATTTCTATTTGCATCTCTTCTTTCTATCTCTCAAAATACATTGAATTGTTAGGATACACAGTCATGTAGTATTGATATCCTCTAAGTAAAACAGGTAGCTAAATGTACTTTGAGTACTGCTTTGTGTGTTCAAGTTACTATTTCCAGGTTGCAAAGCCAAATTAACATTATAAACTAATCCAACAACAATGTAGAGAGCACATTTTCTATTATAACCCAGAGTGCCAGCTACAATTATGTGTTGTAGAATATAAGAGCTTTTGACTTGATTGGCAATTAGCAATTAGTGATTCGCAAGCCTCATTTTGCCTAGCCACTGTTAGAAGGTCATCATCTTATCTCAGACTATAAATATGCAAACTTTGAAAATAATGTTGAGAACCCACAAAGATGTGATAGTAACAGAGCAGGAAAAGTGGATCTATTAGTGAGAACTGTTCATGTGAAAATGTGAAGTTTTACTCTTCACAATGTTGAATTGTTATTAGCTTTTTTTCTTTGTTCTTGTTGCATGAAGATGATGTAGACCTGGAGTCTTCAAATGAAGAGTTTTGTGGACTTTTTGGAACCAGAATTTCTAGTCAGATTAATTTCTTAGTCTTCTGAAACAAGCTGACTGTGAGCTCTGTGGGCTTTCAGCATCCCTTAACTTTGCTCATTGCGGTTACATACAAGAAACTCTGCCTCAGATGGAGAAAACCCTGATCCTATTCCTTTGCTGAACTTGTAGATATGATGTAGAAAGCTCATTCTAGTTGGGAGGGGAAAAAATAACAGGATTATTGCTGCCTTTCTCCTTTTGAATTTGGGGTTTCTCTAAAAGCTTATGCTGTACAAATTCCCTGTTTCAGTTTCAGCTCTGCCCTGACCTCTTTCCTGCACTGGCTCTTGCAAAAGGATTACAAAGCAGAGTTACAAGACACTGTGCTCTTGTAATTCTTACCTTGCTCTGTAATACCTCTCTACTACCATGTGGAGGAAAAGATTATTCTGAAGTTCTTCCAGGAATGGGGAAGATTTAAAATATTTGATTCTGCTGGTAGATACAAGACTGAAATTGTTAAGTGTGAAATATTTTGCCATTGATGCTTGGACATAAGGAATATAGTGACAGAAAGCTGTGAATATACATTATTTCTGTGACAGGTTAGGGCATATAGTCTCCTTCTCTGGAGACTTTAAAAACCTGCTTAGATGCATTCCTCTGCAACCTAACTAAGTGAACTTGCTTTAACAGAAGGGTTGGACTAGATAATTCCCAGAGGTCCCTTCCAACCCCTATCATTCTGTCAGTCTGTGATATGATCAGGAAAATCCCTCAAACTCACCTTCATCAGCACTACAGTCACTCATGAAAGATCTCTACAGAAATCTTTATAAAGATTCCACAAGGAGGTCTGGATTCCTCATTGTTGTCAATACACAATAGTATGTGTCACCTTATGCTTTATACAGATATTTTCATTTGGTAATAATTTCTCCATATTTAATTGGTAGGGACAAATGTCAGTAAAATGCCAGTGGCTAACTGGCCAAACTGATCTTTTTCAAATATGGGTGGCTAGATGATCAGACTGACCTTTTTGCTGCCTTCCCATTGCTTTCCTTTTCTGTGCTTCTCCTGGAAGCTGTTGTTTTCAAGCATATAAAGTTAAGTTCCTAGGAAACAGGTATACTAGGAGAAAACATTGCATGCAATCAAATGACTCTTAAAAGATGTTGTGTGCCTTTGGTTTGGTTACTGCTTGTCTGTGTTATTAAACTCTTCTGTGAGCTGCTCAGAAGCTGCTCTTTACCATGTTTATGAAGTCCCAGACATAATTACCACAACTCAGTCTTATCTGAAGCCAGCTATGACTTCCAAAGGACAGATTTTCTGTAAACAATGTCAGTGTTTTGGTCCTATGCATTTCTTTAGGTAAGAATTACAATTAAAATTAGGTTTTGTGACAGAGGGTATCTATTTTATCTATTTGTTTGCTTGCACATCTCTTTCCTGGATCAGATGGGGAATTTGCGTTTCAAATGGACTCAGCTTAAAGGAGACGTCCTGGGCATGCAAGTAGCAAAGGCAGGTGGAGAGTGAGAGCAAGAGCAATGTGATTGAAGAATGCAGATGAGGCTTACCCTGTGAGACTGTGAAAGGTAGCAGGGAGTAGAGAACCTGGCCTTATGTGGCAGAAGAAACCCTTCCAGGGGCTGGAAGGAGTGTACATTAATAGTGGTGATTCAGAGAGCCACTGAACTGTTATCAGGCACCTTCTTGCAAGGAGAAAGAAAGCTGAAGGAGAGGTATTCATATGTCCTTCTTATTGTCATTCTTTTTTACCTGCTTGCTTTGAGATTCCTCTATTTAAAATATTAAATATTCAAGTTTCTATCTGAATACAAGTTAGCTGTGTTGAATTTAAAATCCCTCTGACCTTTTGAGATGTATTCTTAGAATACAGAAGTCTAGGCATGTTGATTTCAAAGCTCTGGCCACCAGAGATCCTGCTGTAGTATATAACCCATAATCTATTTAGAGTGGAAGCCCTTGATTCATCTCTGAGTACTTATCTTCTGCCTTTAAGGACCTTCTGCAGTTTGTGCATTAATATGAAACTAATGTGTGGCTGGCTGTCAGCTATATACATCCATGCTCTGACATCTGGGCCAACAAGAAGCTGCCATTCTAGAGCTGTGGGCTAGCTTCCCTCGATAGTCACTGGAGACACTTTTGTCACAGATAACATCCAATGAAATGCTAACACCAGTAGGAATTTCAGGACACAGAATGACAACCTTCCTGCCTGGCAGGGACACCAGCCACTAGATCAGGTTGCCCAGGGCCCCATCAAGCCTTGTCTTAAAAGCTCCCAGGGATGAGGCTTCCACAACCTCTCTGGGCAACCTGTTCCACTGCCTAACCACCCTCATAGTGAAGAATTTCCTCCTAATATCTAACTTAAATCTCCCCTCCTCTAGCTTACACACATTTCCCCTGGTTCTATCACTGCCTGACCTCCTAAAAAGTTCCTCACCAGCTTTCTTGTAGGCTCCCTTCAGATACTGGAAGGCCTTTGTCTCCAAGTTCTTGGTGTTTGTGACTATGTGGAACAATAGTGAGAATGAAAGACTTTGATTTTGTTTCAAATATAGTCACCTTCTCCTTTTTTTAAGTTATCACTTTTTTCCTACACTTTTGTAGTCATTGTTATTAGAAATCTATTTATTGTTAGGTTTCTCAGAACTTGTTTAAGTCAAAAGGGTTATAATGCATTTGGAATGAGTGGGTCCTGATTCAACCTTGCAGTCATGTTCATAATAGTTCATTTTTGGTTTGTTTTGCTGAATGAAATGTGTCAGCTGAAAAACTGCAAACATTCTGGTAAAGGTCTTCTATGACATCACATGAAAACACAGGACTATTCCAGGAAAATGATTCCATAAAAGACCTTTAATGTAAGGTCACCTCCATTAATGGAAAAATATTCAGTATTTATGGGCAAAGAGAGTATGACATATAGCAAAAATTAATATAGTAGTCATTTGTCAGCCAGAGCCTGAATTGGTGTTTGATCTGTATTCAAAATATGTCTGTGTGTGCTGTATATACACATAACTACCTGTATATATACATACAATGTATAGTTATACAAAAATGTGAATTACTTTCCAAAGCTGGTATTACTTGATTGAAAGCAGCTAAACTCAGAGTCAATATTTTTAGTTTCTTCATTCTGAAAATACAATTACTTGTATAATTTCTTTCAGTTTTTGTTTCATCTTCTCAGATTTTATAAATCTTTCCTTGACTATTAAATGAAATTCTTACATTAATTTCTGACATAATTTGTTTTTTTTCAGTGTATCTTTCCCATTGCAGAACTTTAGTTCTGTCTGTAACATAGTTTTGACTATGTTTAGTGATAGCTGAGTTATGCTCTTTGCAGAATTCTCAACCTTAGTACAGACTGTATGGTTTAAGAGAATAGGCACATGTCAGATAAGTCTATTGCAGCACAATGATAAATATCATCCTTTGCTACATGGTCAGTTAGCATTTGTTCCATTTTAATAGCTCTAACTTTGTTTTTATTGTTTCATATGCAATGAGTAAGCCTCTCTGTAAAAGTATGGGAAATATATATTCTGGACTTCTATTGAGTGTCTGCTTTTGACTCAAACAGCCAAGAAGTGTGCACATAAGGTTCACATGGAAGTCTGAGGAACTGAATTCTTGAAGTAAACTCCAACACCTAACTAAGACAATATTAACATTAAATGACAAAGTAGAGAATTTTAAGTTGCCTGAGTATCTGATGTCAAAAGTAGTCTCTGGTCATTAATGCCATAACTGTTTCCAAAAATTTTACTGAAAGGATAAGTTGAAACAATTTTTTTTGGTGCCTCTTCACTAGCTGTTTCTCCCTTGATCATCAGCTTTTCATGTTTTCCTGGCAGGTAAAATATGCTTCAAATTTTGCCCTGTAAGTTCATTCTTATTCTCTTCTTGCAAGATTTCCTTTGACTAGTCTTCATGCTGTGATAGAAAGCTATCCAAAACTGTGATACACATTAACCTCCAGCAGCAGGTTATTTCCCCTATTTTTAATATTTTTCAAATATTCCATCAGCTCTGAATAGAAGTGAAAATAATTTGGAGTCAGAAATTTACTTTGACATGAAGGAAGGCAAAGTGCAGTTAGTACAGGCTGGTCTTTTTTCCAAAGGGTTTGTAATTAATTGAAGATGCTAAAGGCATAAATAAATGTGCCATCCTTCAGCCCTTGAATATCCATTTTGACATGCTACATATAATTGACTTGCTGTCCATCTACTCTAATACCCTGTTGGTAAATTCCTTTGTGCTGTTGTTAATTTCACAATTTTTTTATGCCTGTGTCTGAATTCAAGGCAAGTTAATAGTTATATTCTGACCAGTGTGCTTGTAATTTATATGTCATAGGCATCTGCACAAGTTATACCAATATGTCACAAATTTACCTCTGACTTTAGGCAATCTGGTGATTATTTTACATATATATATATCCACTGTAATTAAAATTTTAATGAAATTAGTTTAACCCAACTCCTTTCTCTCATCTTCTGCCAAGAATGGGAGCATGTGAGGATGAAGACAGCAGAACAATTTGAGACACCAGCTGCCCTTTAAAGATACCTTAATGCAGCATTGTGGTCCCCTGAGTTCATGCCAGAGATTTCTTGCACTGAGGGCTTCCTGTGTTTAGAGTAGCAGTTGTGATGTTTGTATCTGGTTAGTTTTCACTAAGTTCCTCTGATGTGAAAAATGGAATGTGCCACTCAGACCAGCTGCTTAAAGTACCTCTGGCTTTTTTCCTTTCCTGTTCTCTCTTCTCCTTTTTACATTAAAGCTATTTCCAACAATTCACAAGGAAGAAGATTAAATTTGTTTTGGTTTACACATGGCATTGGGAATTGATTTACAAATATATAATTGAGTAATAATTGAGAGCATGAATAACCTTGAATAGAAACTTTCAAGACAACCTCTCCAGCTTTTTTCATCTCCCATTCTCATCTCTAGTAGTCTAAGAAGTATCTGAATGTATATCTCTCAATATAAAGGTGCTTCTTTCCCTGTCTTCCCCCTTCCTCTTGGCACTTTGTTGCATAATTTCTTCCTCTCTTTATTCCTATCCTCATTCAGTACTTACAGAAAATGCTGAAGTAACTTTCTCCCACAGTTTTTCTGCTCCCTTCCTCATGACTTTTCTATTTCTTTCCAAATTAATTTGCCCTGCCACCTGGTCTCCTTGGAATTTAGCAATTATTGGCTATATAAAGCCTGCCTCCTAACAGATGGGGCTTCCAGAATACTCACATCAACAATGTACATCCTAGGGCCAGAAGACTCTGAGTTAGCTGAAGTTTCATTATGACTTCAATTTTCTGCTGGTTGTGAACATTGTCAATGAACACTATCATTGTTTGTGATACCATGTCTTCTAAATACTGGAGTTGAGGCCAAGCTCTGTTTCTTTGATTTAGAACATAAGTTTGTTTTCCAATTTCAAGGTCCTGATGGCACATACTTTATAGCTCTTTTTTTTTATATATATATAAATATATATAAAAATATTTATGATATATATGTATAAATTATATATATAATATATATGTGATTCCACACCAGGTGATGAACCCCATTTGGAACAACAGTATCAATAACAAATAACCCTGAGGAAGCAGAAGCTCACTCTGCAGCCAAAGTCAGTTTTACAGAACATTGCTATGGGAGGTGGAGCAAGAGTGATTTGAAACTGGGCTTCCTGGGTATCACAGAACATTATGACAAGCACAATAAAGGCCAAATTGTTCTGAGATCTGGAGTTTTGAGCTGGAATTTGATCAGAAATTTGTCCAGAAAAGTCTCTCTTCTAGGGGATCTTCTATTCTAGGGATCTTACCTTTTGCCAACATTCTGTATCCCAAAGAGGTGACTATTGTTATAAAAGCCAAAGCACTAGGGCAACAGCTATGCAACCAACAGTTAACTTGCAGAACACACCAGCTCCTACCCAAACCCTTCCCAGACATCTATACAACTGAGGAGAACAGCATCTCAACCCTAACATCATCTACCTCTGGCCATAGAAATCTGCAGTCCCTTGTTAATTTGTTCCATGTAGTGTCATTGGTGATCACATGGATTCACAATGAGAGAGAACAATTTAAGGTGCTGAAGAGCACTGTGAATCTCCTGTAATATCCTTGATCCAGGCTGCCAGCAAGTGATAAAAATCTTGTGCAGCAACAGTGATCAGCACCTCCTTGCCCTACAGAAGTCCACACCCTTCACTTGGCCTGTCCCCCTGGTGCTAATGTGTGATTCTCCCCAGGGAACTTTCCGCCCTTCCTTGGCTATTAGAGTGCTGTACCCATTCTGTAAATTCAGCTCTGAGGGCAGAGAAGGACCCTTCCTGATGCAAGAAATCACAAGCTTCCAGCATTATCCACAGGCTTCATTCACAGCTAGACTGTCTATGCTCCTCCTTCCTTGCACTGTGTAGATCTGCAATGTCACTGTGAAGTCCCTGTTGCCACCTTTTTTTCCTTCCCAATGTTATTCAGTCTGCTCATCTCCTTCCACAGCTCGGGCACCTGGACACTTAATGAGCCAGCCACAGCACAGCTCCTGCAGGTGAGGTCACCAACAGCTCCAGAGGCACCAGACACCCCCTGTGACCCCAGCCCTGCATGTCAGCCTCCCTCCTCTGGAGAACACCAAGGCCAAGGATTTTGACTTCCTGAAGAAGCTTCTTCCAGGCAGTCCTGGACAGAGCCCTGTAGCATATCACCATCACAGTCTAATTGCTGCATGGAGCAGAATTTCTGGGTCTCTTTCACCTCCCCAGCTGAGCTAACTGCCCTGCTAACTACCAAAGTACCTGTTAGCTGCCTCTGCTCTCTGCCTGCTTGCCAGGTAAGGAGGTGTTCTCTGCTGCAGACAAATTATTCTCTAATTGGCAGACGCTTGCTCAACATTTTCCAAAAAGCTTTGGTGATAAATGCTTCCTTGCTGCTGTATGTAGTGAATTGGCTTTTTGCATCATACATGTGTTGTAAAAGCTTGGTTCTATTCCCATGACACCTTTTTAACAATCACTGTGAAAGGGAGAACTGCCTGCCAAGACTTTGTGCTAATTGCCCTACATAAGCAAAAAGAGATAAAAATGAACTAATGTTCTTTTTGTGATCAGAAGCTATCCTAAAGGATCAATTTTTAAAAGAGTAATCAAGCATTTAACTAGGCAAGAGGCTTAAGCACAACATAGATATTCATTCTGGGAAATGACTTTCAGTGGATGAATGTTATCAATTCTCAGGTCTTAGAACACTAGTGTTGTTTGGATGTGATCCATGAGGAAGATGGGTTGCTGAAAGCTCACCTCTAATATAAAGGTATTGTAATCTAACTACTGATTTAAATCCTGTTTGACCTGGGGTGCTGGTCAACAGCCAGCTGAAGATGAGCCAGCAGTATGCCCAGGTGGCCAAGAAGGCCAACAGCATCCTGGCTTGGATCAGAAATAGTGTGGCCAGCAAAACTAGGGAGGTGATTGTCCTCCTGCACTTGGCACTGGTTAGGTTGCACCTGAAATACTGTGTTAAGTTTGGGGCCCCTCACTGTAAGAAAGACATTGAGCTAGAGTGTGTTCAAAGAAAGGCAACAAGGTTAGTGAGGGATCTGGAGGATAAGTCTTATGAGAAGCAGCTGAGGAAGCTGGGGTTCTTTAGGCTGAGGAAGAGGAGGCTCAGGGGAAATCTTATCTCTCTCTACAACTACCTGAAAGGAGGTTGTACTAAGTTGGGGTTTAGTCTCTTCTCCTAGATTACCAGTGAGAGGACAAGAGGAAATGGCTTTAGGTTGCACCAGGGGAGGTTTAAATTGGATACCAAGAAGAATTTCTTCTCAGAAAGAGTTCTTAGGCATTGGCCCAGGCTGCTCAGGGCAGTGGTGGAGTCACCATCCCCGGAGGGGTTCAAAAAACATCTAGATGTGGTACTTAGGGACATGGTTTGGTGGAATGGTGGTGATAGGGTGACTTGCACTTGGTGATCTTAGAGGACTCTTCCAACCTTAATAATTCTGTGATTCTGCCATTTTCAAGATGTGCTTTTTATTTTGTGGTAGAGAATGAATTGTTAATGAAGCCAAGGCAGGGGGAAAAATATAGTTTAAATGGTCAAGCCTATGCACTTATGGTATCAGAACATGTTCTAATTTTATGTTAACATGAAAGGTATGTGAGTTTACAGTATTACAATGAAGTAACTTCAGCTATCATATTTACATAGTTAGTGTAGTGGATATGTAACTAGAAGCAAAGGCTGATAGTACAGTTAGTTCTTCTGCCTGAATATGAAGGTCTGTATGCTTTCAGTAGCAGCTTTGGAGAAAAAGAAAATGGAAAAAGTTAAGATAATAGATGTGTCAAAATGGAACTTTTGTTTCAGTTTGGATATCCCAGAACTGTTGATCAGATCACAGTTGTAAACCTGTGACTGCAAAAAACTCTATTCAGTTTAGGATATCTATATTGTAAACCTCTAAGAGTGTGAATGCTGCTGGGGATGTGTCCACAGTAATAATGCCCCTGTGATTTATCTGAGGCTAAAATTTCACTGCTAAAATGTCTTTGATTTTTGCCTTTACATTGAAAAGAAGTAATTACTGTAAAGCTATTCTTTTCCAGTTTGGGATTATGTCATTCTAGAGTTTTAACTTGAACACCTTCCAGCCCATTTCTGAATAAAAATGATGAAGGTTGAGTTTTGTATGGGTTCTGAAAGTAGGAATGAAACTTAAATATAAACAAACCTGTAAAGATATATGTACTTTAAATAATTCTTTTAAGCATATTCCAGATTCCTGGTTCTAATAACAGAGATGAAGATCTTTCAGAAGACTTTGAAGAGTGTAATGGATGAGGTGATAGAATATTTTAAAGTAGATAATAATTATTCCACTCAGGATGGTGTTGTTGCTCAATTTTAATTCTACCCCAAAGCAACCAAGCTGTGTAACTGGAGTCTGGAAAGGATTATTAAACATGAAGATACCTTCTCTCACTGAAGATATCACCAAATTTCAGATTACTGGAAACTGAGAGAGTGTTAGAGAATTAATATCTGTTGCTTGACCTTTGGTTTTAGCTCAGTATTAAATAAGTTCTTATGAATTTCCAAGATATATCATTGAATTTGGAAAAAAAACCCAACAAGTGGATTTCTGAAGGCTCATTATAATTTTCTGTCAGCCTGGCTATTTCTAAAGGAAGCAAAAGGTGAGGCTTTCAGGTGTAACTTTGTTAGATAATAAATACTCTTATTTTTTTTTCTGTTGGCATTAGGAGTGCAGAGAAGTTGGAGTTTGAAATTCAGTAAAGCCAAGTGTTGAGTTTTGCAACTGGGAAAGTCCAACCCCATGGATCAGGATAGGTTGGGGACTGAGCTGTTGGAGAGCAGTGAAGGGGAAAGGGATCTGGGGGTCCTGGTAGATGGAAGGATGACCATGAGCCAGCAGTGTGCTCTTGTGGCCAGGAGGGCCAGTGGGATTCTGGGGTGTATTAGAAGCGGTGTGGCTAGTAGGTCAAGAGAGGTTCTTCTCCCCCTTTACTCTACCCTGGTGAGGCTGCATCTGGAATATTGTGTCCAGTTCTGGGCCCCTCAATTGAAGAAGGAGAGGGAAAGTAGTACTAAGATTTCTTTCAACAGAACATTTTCAACATCACTCCTCAGGATAATTAGGTAGACATGACTTAATAAAGCTAAGATTTCAACCAGATCCTTAGCTTTGAACCCATTTTTAGGTAAACTGAACTAGTAAAATATCTCCATTGCTTTTTGCACCATTTTTCATTTGGAGACTGTTTCCTTTTGGGAGAAATAGAAGATGAATTTGGGTATTGCTTTATAGAGTCCTACTTATTTGCAAAATTATGCAATCTTGTTTGTCAACATAAAAGTCTAATATCTTTGTTTGATATCCTGGACCTCATATTTTGACTGTCAGCACTCAGACTAGAAAATAGCCTCATGTTTTGCAACTGTGATGAGAATTTTCTTATACTGTCTCTATCTCTTCAAACACACATAACCTCATCCTGGAAGGCATTTCAACAACTGATATTTGAGAAGGAAGACTCAAGCCCAAAAAGGAAAGAGCAGTTGGAAAGATATAGGTAATATGAGGGCAGCCCTCAGGATCCAATCCTTTCTGTCATCTATCACTGCTGAAGTCTGCTCTACATCATTAGCAGAGAGAAAAGCAATTTCTGCTAGATTCAGGAAAGAAACCATCTGATTCCAAATAAGACTTTAAAGATGATCTGTCAACTGATGCTTAGAAGGAAGGGAATTCTGTTTTGTGGTCTCAGGAATAATCACATCACTGCTTTTCTTTTAGTGTGAGAAACTGCAAAAGGCAACTTTTTCACAATTGGGTAATCCATGCTTCCTCATGTTGTTGATATGAAATGATGTATTTACTCATTCTGCTGAGGCTTTTATCTATGCAAATATTAAGTGAATGCAAATAAGAATAAACAAACTTGAAAAGACACTCTGAGGCATGTTTAATTGTGGAATGAATATGAAAAATGAGCTCTTCATCACTATGCCAACCTCAGAGCATCACTGACTCACACATTTCTGACCTAAACACCCAATTTCTGAAAAGTAACTAAACAGCATGTGTTAACTAATTATTATTAATCACTGGAAATGGTAAAATTATGACTTGATTGTGAACAGAGAGAGCACATTCCTTTAGAGTGTATTAGTAACAGGCTTTAAAAGCAGAGAAAAGGGAGCACATGTTCAGCAGGGGAAAAAAGCAGGAAAATAGTGAAAAAATAATATTCTAACATAACTTAATAAAGCTTCTTACACAATCATTATCTTTAGCTGAAAGGAAAGCACAAGTAATTTAACATGAAAATATTAGTTTCCAGGCATTACTGACAAACCAGTTCTTGACTTCTGACATCTACCTGAAGCCAGCTGGAGTCATGCATGCAGATAGTTCTGGTTTTATTGCTGAGTCAAAATCAGAGACTCCTGCTTGCTTCATAGGCTGTCTGTACTCAGACTACTATGGGTCATGATTATAGGTAAAATAAAAAATTAAACAGAATTTGTCCCAAAGTTTCAGGTTTTCCTGGTTATGCCTAGTGTTTCCTGTGGCCTCCCCTCAACATCAGCTCAGGACCCCCTTTCAGCCCAGCCAGGAGACATCTGTTCTCTTTAAGGAGCAGGTAAGGCAGAGCCTCTGGCTGTGGGACAGGACCTGGTCAGTAAGATCTTGCCCTGCCCAACCCTTGTGCCCAGGGTTCATGCTTCAGCTCACCAGTCAAGGTGAAATGCAAAGGGTCATGGGTTAGAAGAGACCTTTAAGGGTCATCTGGTTCAACCCTTCTGCAGTAAGAAAGGGCATTTTCAATATCATCTTGCTCTGAGCCCTGTCTAACCTGGCCTTGAATGTTCTCAGGGATGGGGATTCTACCACCTCCCTGGCCAACCTGAGCCAGTGTGTCACTACCCTCACTGTAAAAATGTCTTCCTTACATCTAGTCTAAATCTCTTCTCTTTTAGTTTCAAACCATTACTCCCTGTCCTGTCACAACAGGCCCTGCTAAAAAGATTGTCTCCATCTGTCTTGTAAGCCACCTCTAAGTATTAAAAGGCCACAAAAAGCTCCTTGGAGCTTTCTCTTCTCCATGCTGAACAACCTCAATTCTCTCAGCTTTTTTTCACCACTCATCACCAATCTCCTGGGCATTGAGTTATTGGCCACTTTCCTCATCCAACTGATTCCTCATCCACTGAACAGTCCACCAACCAAATCTACATCTCTCCAATTTAGAGATTTAGTATATGAGTAAAGTGATCACTTATGTAAAATTTCACCTGCTGACTACATAATACAAGCCAGGGAAGTACAAATCACTAGGTTTAAGCAATTACACCCTCCACAGCTCTTCAGAGAGATGTAAAAGCCAGGTAAATTGTGTTTCCAAGTTTAACTTATTTTTCCCTTTTAATTATGCATATTTTATCATGGTGAGACCAGAATTTCAAGGCATTCTGACTAACTGTGGATGAACTTCCCACAGTCTAAATCAGTTGCAGGCAGAAAGAGAAATGAGAATGTCCTCTGTAAGCAGTGTTTATTTATTCAGAATTCAAATTAAACTGGTAATGAAAGTCAGAAGTACATTAATGAAGATTAACAATAGAACCCTAAGGATCCTGAATAATTGAAGTGGAAATATGAGAATGATTGATGCAGCAATGGTAACAAAAGCCCTTCTGAAAGAAGAAAATTCCCAGTGTTATTATGGAGAATGAGAAGGGTGATGAACCACATATCAAACCCCAGAGCCTCCATGTCACTTGTTAGGAAGCACTTGGAGCTAATATCACACAAAGGCAAGTCCCTTGGCTGGCATACTTTAACAGTGACTTGGATGCAATTCTTTCCTGGAAAGCTTTCAAAAAATGGATTTTCATAACTTAATAATTTCATTTTTCCATAATAACATGAGTATAAGCAAGCAAAACCAAAGAACTAACTAAACAAAACACACAATCAATAAGAAAACAAATATATTATCTGTACAGCTGCATTATGAAAAGCAGTGTTAGCAGAATCCAGAAAACTAGATATGATTGTAGTCCCTTTGGAAATGAGGAGCTAAGTACAAATTTCTATATCATATTTGTGCCTTAGAGAAGAAATTAATGTTCTGAACCCAAGAATATAAACCAAAACTGAAGTCTCTTCTCAGATACTCAGTTTTGGCCAAGATGCCACTTTGCTCTAAGATAACACTTTCCTTTTGCAAAGGGTTTTTCTTCTCCTTTGTGCAAAATGATCATAATCCCTCATTTCCAAAGATGTTCATAAAAAAAAAAAAACTGGCTTAGTTTCTTTTCTGCATGAAAAGTTAAACAATTTGTATCTGCAGAGTACCACACATTGATAAGATATCTATCATTCCTATTGAGGTATTCTTATTGAGCTACTAAACTAACCTGGATTTGCACATTGGCAAAGCAACTACAAGTCAAACTCTTCAGAGAACAGTTTCACAATTATTTTATTTTTCAGGAAGCTTTTTATATTTTAATAGAAAAAAAAATAGCTCTCCTACTAAAAATGAAGATCACACTATAACTTAAAAAAGAAGTGATAGGAATATCCTCATCTAAACATGTGCAAAACCATCTTCAAACCAAAGCCAACCCCAACCCCTGCACTAACCTGAAGCTGAGCTTTATTTTATCTAGAGAAATAATTTTAAATTATCTGAGAAGTTTATAGAATTTTTCTGGCACCAGGATAAATCACAGAGGTGCAATATGTTGTAATATACATAGCTGACTATGTGAAGAAGATATTTCTTCTTAAACAGCTACATTTCTTCCCAGAGGAATTCTATGCACTAAAATAAATGTAGCACTTTGTTAACAACATGTAGAGAAGTGTCACTTTTTGGTTGTTTTGAATCACTGTCACAGAACCCCTGGCAGTATTAGGCAGCCTCAAGTAGAACAAGTTTCTTCTGATGTTGAAGGCCACTAAGGCTTATTCCTTCTCTGGCAGTTATTTCTTTGATTCTGTTTTGAGAAGAAGCTTCTGTATTCAGAAAGCACTTATCTTTTTTGTTAAAAATATATTTTAGATCATTCTAATAACTTTGGGAGTGATAGTGGGAGAAACAGTAGAGATTTTCTCAATGCTTAAGACATTTATAATTAGTCTGATGGATATTGGCCTCTTCAGACATGCAAAACAGAGGATCAGAGACATAGATGGAAATGAAATATTAACTCCAAATAACATCAAATCTGTTAAATTTTGTGTATTTTATGAAAACTATATGCTGTACAAGCCATCTTCTTCATTTTATATTTCACACCTGAGCCTAATTTCAAGCACACTGGTACCAGGCAATATTTCAGGTAGAAAACTAGTTTGAAGAAACATCAATAGTTTCCCTTCAGGACCATCAGGTGATCAGGCCCATTCAGCATGAGTTTATGAAAGGCAGGTCCTGCTTAGCTAACCTGCAAACTCTTGTTTTCATTACATTAACAAACAAAAACCTCATCAGATCATGGTTTAGAAAACTGTATAACATTGCAGAACATGGTATTAATATTTGAGTAAGAAAGGATCTGAAAAGCTTCTACTGCTAAGAGGAAATAAATAGAAATCATAAGCAAAGGTAGTACAGATATTTTTCAAATGCAAATCTCAGAGCTGCATGCAAAAGTTTTTCTACAGACACACATGTACTGATAGGACTATGCCTAGATATGCAAATTATATGATAGATACATAGGTGTAAAGCTTATCTATTTTCAAATGCATTTCTCTCTTTGCTTCAGTCATTCTCTGCATGCAGATCTTTGCATAGATGCTACTAGATAAGAGGCTCCTGAAAACACAAGAAGACAGAACTGGCTGTAGGTGATGAATGAAGAACAGTGTATCATAAAGTGTGAATACTTAATTCAAAATAGAGCAGCATTGTGGCTTAAATTATCCTATTTTCTATCATTTGAAAATTATATAGATATCTCACCTCCAGGCTCAACCTTAGATTTGAAGACATGAGCAAACTGCAGGCCTATTTCAAAACAGTGGGAAATGAGTATTATTACTTGTAATGTATTATTTAATAGCTGTCCAGTAATCATCCAGTAACATTCTGATGATTGGTGCAGCTATTTTCATATTTATGAAATTCATCTGGAAGAACAGTTTCTGAATTATTCTGAATTCACAGAAGAGGGTTCACAGGTTCAAAAATGGGTTTTCATTGACCCACAGATTCTGAGTGAGATGAAGGTTTTCATCCCTAATGAGCATCAGTCTGTCACTTCCTGAGCAAAGTAAATTATATTAGTTGACTCTTCTTATTTCATTTTTATTCATAAGCTGTGCATTCTGACATCTTGTAAAAGAGCTTATTTCTGCTCTACTGAAGAAGAAAGTTCTGGAGAAACTGAGAGCCAAGAATGCATTTCCCATTCCTTCTGTGTATGCAGCAGCCTACAAGGTGAGGGCCTGAAAATGAGGTGAGGCACATAGAGTTAACTGTCCAAACATCTTTTTTTTTCTCTTAAATTTCTTCTTTACTAGAAATAAGGTGCATTGTTGGTTTTTTTTCTTCCCTCAAATGCATTGCCAATATTCCTTACCAAGAGAACTAAGTGGTTTCTAGCCTATCTAGATTAGCACTGCAAAGAGACATACACACTCCCTGCTGCAAAATATAATTTAAATGTGCACCTTTAACTTAAAAATTTCTGGATTGAATTAATGGAAGGTATAATATAGATGCTTAACATCCCAAATATTATCTTGTCTAAACCAACTGTTCTAAGATTAGGCTTAATGGTAAAATTAAATGCATCAATACTGTCATTAGGTTACATATTAGTAGCAATATCATTTAACAATGATAAACAACTTAACAAAATATTATTTCCTTTTCCTCCTAGCCTGTTACTCCATCTCCTGCACATAGTTAGAGATCTGAGTGGTTCATGAGAACCACTGTGACTGTGCTATATCACCATCTTTCACGAAAGCAAGTGCACAGTACATTCAAGAGTACAGGATTTGGATGACATTGACCAAAGAATTTTTGCTGCCTAAAATAAACCACTGCAATTTTTCATGGCTTATAAAGCATCCTCTAAAAATAAAGACACACTACTCTGTTGATAATTTAAAAGTGAAACCAGCAAACAATACTGTTTGAAGCTTTGTAATTATCTGTCTTCATCTTGTTAAGCTGTCCTATGGTAAGTGCCATATCTGATCTTAAAGAAATCAGCCAAAATAATTAATCTCTTAATTTTATCAGTAGATCATGTGTCTATCCAGTATAAAGACATAATTATACTCGAGAGACAGAGAGAGAAATAAAATGAACATGGCTTGTGAAATGATTAATTTTGTGTCCTGGAGTCAATTATGCATAGGATAACTGCAATTCTCTGAAATTACATTTAATGCCATAATGCACTGTAACAAAGGAGCTGGTGGGAGTATAAAAGCAATACAGCACATGGAAAACTGATAAAACAACTACTTCACCATTTAAAGAGCTCAAACAAAGCACTGAATAACCTTTGACCTCATAATTAATAACAGTGATTAGACAGTGCTGGGTCTTTGCTGATCTCAAAGCAAAATACAAAATAAAGGTAAATGATTCAAGGTCAGATGTGTCAGATACATAACAGAAGTGAGAAACTTGGGTTCCTAGATTCTCTAGTTACTGTTCAGTGAAATAAACTGTGGGAGTACCATTGCACAGCACAAGAATTTGATGATATTTCTGACTTGCTGCTTCTTGCCACAAATCAATCCAGTAGGTTGAGGCATATGTGATGTCTTCTTCTGTATGTACACTTACCCTCAAAATATGGTTCTAAAAGGGTAGGCAATAAGCCTGCCTATGTCAGGCAGGTGCAGAAATGCTGTGGTGAAAGGGTTAAGGCCAATGCCAACAGTGAATACACTCTGTATCTAAATATTCACTAGATATCTCCAGAAGCCTGAGCATACTGAGTGTGCTGACTGCCCTATAATTAATATAATTAATGAACAGCCCTTCCTTCCTCTATAAAGCTGTCTCCAGAGGTCTTAGTCAACGTAACATATTGAATGAACACACAGAGAAATAATTTACTTGAGACAAGTAGGTGGGAGAATAGAGTTGGGGAATAACAATGAGGAAAAATAAGTATAAACTAGATTGCCATGATGTAGTTTTCCAGTGTGCTTTCTTAAGGGCCTCTAATGCATGAGCTAGGGGTTGAAGAACAGGTAGATAACAAGACAGCCCTTACTGTACTTGGTTAGATGTGTGGAATTAGCTTGAGAGTTAAGAGTTCCTTTACCACAGCATGAAACAGAGCTGGAAGTTAAAAATATTCATTTGGAGAATGCTTGATTCTCTACCTTAAACCTTTTGTGGAAAAGGACCATTTCATGAAAATTAACACTTGATAGAAGAAGTTTCTTCAGCTCAGTAGACTTTCAGCTAGCCTTCAAAAAGCAGAGTACCTTCAGGGTAGTGTCATTTAGCCTATGGGTGGAAATTACCTGTTCACAATGCTCTTGGCTCAAGTTTTGCTGACCACCAAACTCTCACTTTGAGCACCATTAATGTTGTTGCTACCAAGGAAACTGATACAAAATTAAGCCACAATGTTTAGGAAAAAAAACAGCTGGCATTTACTGTTAATAACTGAACTTTGAGAAATGACACTGCAAAAATTTGCTGATGTTGGAGAGTGCCCAGGGGAAAATAGAGCTACATACTAATCAGCTCCCCTTATTAGCCAGGTAACACCTATTCAACTAATGAAAGAAAAAGCTGCTATGGTATGTAACTGGAAAGTCAAGATCATTGAATGAGCAATCCAGATTCATAGTGCTTTGAAATAAAAAAAAAACCCAAGAGATTTCCCTGTACAGAGCTTTTTTCTTAAAATCAATCAATCAATCAAGTATTAACACAGGAGAGGAAAATATACTATAAATACCAAATTTATCATCCTTAGTTAGAAGACTCAGATTTCAAGCTCATTCCATATTGGCACCTTTTAATAGGCCAATATACAGTGACCTAGACATCATTAATAGGTATAACTTTGTAACAGACACAGTACATGCCTGTCATTGGAGAATCATGCCAAGTTTTTATTCTCTGCAGGAAGCTACTACATGATCCATATTTGCTTTATGGAAGCTATATTTTTAGAAGATATTTTATATAGGATAAGATGATATAATACAATAAATATAAGATATATATAAGATATTTTATAACTTATGTGAGTAAGCTTGTACATTATGATTTGTTAGCCATATCTGATTTTGCAGTCTCACATTCTACAAAACATACCTTTTACATTTTCTGGTTTTAGTACTGAACACTCACATTAGTAGCATTTGTGTAAATTGAGGGTGAGATATCTATATTACAGAACAAGCAAGGAATATTTAAATTTATGCAAACCCTTTCATTGTTTTAATTACTCTCCTTTAAAGATAAAATGTATTAAAAAGTGTTTATTCCAAGGGACTCAAGATTCATAACCACTTCTGCTGCCTCTCCTTTTGCCATACCAGGACAGTGTTAGTAACACAAGGATATTTTAGCTGTTGCTGAGCAGTACTTGCACAGCACCAGGACCTTTCCTCCTTTTCATGCTGCTCCTCCAGCAAGAGGGCTGGGGGTGGGCAAGAGATTTGGAGTGGCCTCAGCTGGGACAGCTGAACCTAACTGACCTTCTGGCACTATGCTCAGTAATAAAAGCTGGGAGAGAAGGGGGATGTTTGGAGTTATGGCATTTGTCTTCTCAAGTAATCATGATGCATGGCAAAACCCTGCTTTCCTGGAAATGGTTAAACATCAGCCTATGGATAAGAAGTAATGAATACCTTATTTTGCTTTGCTTGAGCATACAAGTTTTGCTTTACCTATTAAATTGCCTTTATCTCCATAAGTTATCACACTTTTAGCTGTCTGATTCTTTGAGACATCCCAGCTGAGGGGAGCGTGACAGCAACCATGTACTTAGCTGCCTACCAGGGTTAACCCATAACCAAATGTTCTTTATTCCTTTATTATTCCTTTACAGCATTAAGACTTTTTTCTCTTGTTACTGAGACACTGTTATTGGCTATGTCTTTGTTTAATATTTAATCATTTGTTTTCTCATGTCTGGTGATAAATTGATTTTGCTTTGGTGTTTTACAAATGAAAAAAAGGACATTAACAATTTTCATTTAACAGTGTGAATTTCTGATGAGATCCAATTAACTAATTGCTGTTTAATAATGCACTACTGCTGCTTTATTAATAGAAAACCTAAAATTCAGAAAATTAGTTACAAGTTTTTACAATGTATGTAAACAGAGAGCAAATGTAAAACTTTCCATCTTGTCTTCCAAGCTAATGGCTACTATTAGTGTTAAAATCATATTTAATAGCAAAAAGAAAGTCTGTTTAATCTTTTCCCTGGAATAAAAAGGCAAATTGATGTTTCAAATGAAACATTTTTTTTTTTTTTTTTTTGCTGTGATGTCACCCTCCATAACATTTTTAGGAGGTATCTTTGAATTATTCACTATGGTAAATATATCAAATAATGCTCACTGTGCTAGGGATACCATTTCTGCTTGCTTTTTTCAGAGTCTTTGTTAATGGAATTATTCCCAATGCCTTAGCAATTTCAAATAAAATGTTGTTCTTGATGGCAAAGAGATAGTTACAGATGAAAGACTACTCACATTGCTTGTAAACTGGTGGATAGGCCAATTTCCTGACTACTCTAATTAGCTTTGCATAATTTGGCACATTGCTTCCTGAAATAATCATTTAATCTAATTAAGATTCTTTTGCAAGATATCTTTTAAATGAATTAATTAAGGACTTTATCTCCAAAGCCCAGAAATTAATATCACCAGGAATAATATTGGCATCTTCTACTAAACTATCATTTCAGTTTCTCTATAAACTGACTTCTAGCTGGTGCATAGTTAAGTGATCAGGTGAAAAACAACCCCTGATTTTCCACTTTCCCTCCTGACAATCTCCCCTAGGCAAGGTTTGCAGTAGAACAACTTGTGTAGCTCTCCACTGTGAAAATGGGGTGTAGTCTTCCTTGTCTTATAAAGTACCCTGAGCAATGATGACTTCTATATGCAAATCAGAGAGTAAATGATTATTTGATATTATTACTGATGAAATCTAGCTCTTTGTGGGGATGAAAAAAAAAAGATTAACCAAAAAAGATAATTTGCTATTACTAAGCTCTAATGATCTGGTACTGGCTTGGTTAGATTGTGCATTTTTGTTGTTGCTTTGTTCATTTTTTTTTTGTTTCCCAGTAGAGCCATTAAGTGGCTTGCAATGACAGCATAATATTTCATAAGTTGGATGTATTCTCTATCAATCATAAATCTTTTCTGCCTATTAAAGGGAAGCTCACCACCAGAATGAAGAATGATCCCTTCCTGAAGTCACTGGACAGTGTATATTCAGTAATTGTTTCCTGTTGTTCAAGAAAACCTTCACTGATGTGTTGAGGTCAAATTCATCTGACTAGATGAAGGACTGGAGAAGAGTTCATGGCTTTTCAAAATGATTATACTAGGTGCAGAGTCTCTCTTAGATATTCAAACTCAGGGGAAAGTTTGATTTACCTGTCCATGTAAAAAGACTTAAGAGAACCAGAGCTCAGTGGATTCAATGGAGAAAAAAGTTAATTTCAACAAACTTTCAATTATGATTAGAGGAAAAATGATGTTTAGAAGTTTAGACTTTATTATATTAGTCAAGGAACTGAGTAAGTTAAGTCTCCTGAGCAAAATGTTATCTTCTGTAAATGAAGGGAAATATACTTTCTTTCAAAAATGAATTTTTGGGTCTAGCTGGTTATTATGAGTCCTTGAATTGAAGACATAAAAGAAACCAGATAAATGCTACTTACAAAAATGATTGTAAATTCTCTTTGTAAAACAGAAAACCGTCTTAAATGAATAATTTTAGGAAGTGCAGAGGTTGTGCCCCCTGAGGAGACTTCAGGTGAGTGATAGCTGGTCAGCAAGTACAAGAAAACAGAACACTGCTGGTATTTGTACACTCAAGAGTTTCAGTCCCTGAATTGGTGAGACAGAACAGATGACTGAAAACAGTTGACATCCCTGAAGATGCAGATGAATAGCAGGGCACCCTTCTCATTTGTGATTATCCTGTTCTCTTTGACCAGAACCACTTTACAAGAAATGTCATGTTCAATTGCAGCACCTACTACATCAAGATCTAATAATGCCAAAAATCTATGATAATTTATTAATCTAAATAGTGAAGTAGCCTCTGAGTTAGGCAACAATACCATCTGTATTGTGTCCTTGCTGATATGAGGGCTGGTATTTCTCTGGGAAATTATTGTATAATTGGTTCTTCAAATCATACTGTCATTTGTATTTTTTCAGTAATTTTCAGTCAATATTCTGAAAAATATTATTTGCCTTTAACTGTCTTCTGGGTATACTTCTAAATATTCACTATAAACATATTTAAAATGGATGTTATTACAGTCTCTAAGACAATGATTAGACTTGCAACATTTCTGAAGATAAATGAATAGAAAAATACCTATTTTTGTTCACATAACACAGCCATACAGCCATTAACAGATTTTCAGACTCTACCCTGGTAGGAAAATATAATCCACTCACAGCCACTATTAATTAATATATTTTTGTTGGAGCTAATTTATACCAACAAATGATGAACTGGTTCCTGCAAAACTGCTGACACCAAAAGCATCTACTTAAGTACAGAGGAACAAAACCAAGGCAGAGCCTGTGGTAGCTACATTAGTATAATGAACATGTAGTGACAGGATAGTAAAACCAGAGAAAAGATTCTTTAATCAAGCAGAAAATTGAAAAACACCCTTTACACACTGAATCCCACTGCCAGTCCACCCTTGGGTATGTGCTGTACCTGAGTTAAAGATGACATTGTTAGTGAAGCCTAGTCTTGCAAAAAAATTGCCAAGCTATAAATTCCTTTACTGTTGCTACCCAATTTATATTGTAAATCTTGCTTGATGGTAAACAAGAGTAATGATTGTGACATGTGTCTCTACTGGAAGCCATATCTAGTATCTAGCTGCAATAAAAATGAACAAAAAACCCCCTAAAAAACAACAAAAAGCAAACCAAAGAGCATTGACTGCCACTGAAACTATTTCTTCCCTTAGCTGAAATTTTCAGCATGAAGCAGAGAGAACTTACTGTACAAGAACTGCTAACCAGAGGGCAAAAAAGCCTGAATTTTCCCCCTCACACATTATGGACTGTGATTTCCTGTCTGATTATACATTTCCTCCACTACCCTCCCTATTGGATGTGGGAGCCTCTGCAAATTCATGGATTATTCCCCAGCAGCATATTTCTTGTCTCAGTCAAGTCTATTTCCATGAAAAGTCCCTGAAGGAAAATTTCATTTTGAGCTGGAAAAGGCTCAGAGATGACACAGTGAGACCAGCCTGACCTAAAGGGTAATGTCTGGAAGCATGACCCTGTGCCTGCACAGAGCTCCACTCTCATCAGCACAACAGAAGGTCCCATGGACCTGGCTGGGAATTCAGAAGGACTGGAAGTTTTACTTTCTTATATCACACTGTGTTTTTGATCACTAAAAAACATTCTGAAATCTTTAGGTACTTCTCTTAACAGATAGCAAGCAGTAGCCAAATTATTCTCAGGAAAAATCTTCTGTTGAAATACTTGTTTATTCTTTTTTTTTTCACACCAATCTGCACATGTATTTGAATAAATTGATTTTCCTGCTCCTGCCTTGCTTTGCTGAAGATTTATGCTAGTTACTTGTCAGTGGAAATAATTGTTTTAAATTAACTTTAATTTTTTTCAAGTCAGAAAATGGAGAAAACTAATCTGCAGAAAAAATATACCTCTGCTGTAGAACACTTGATTCTACCTCATTTATAATCTCTCATTTAATGAGAGGCTATATAAGTATGCAACTAAATTTCCATGGTTACCAGAACACCTGTGAGAAGGCATGCATACACTTTTATATTAACAGGTATTTGAATTTCAGGGACTATCATCTAAACATCTCCATGAGAAACTAATTATTTCAGAAAAAGAATTTAATGAGAAAAAGTGACTGGAGTTATTCTTAAGAATATACTGATTTCTATAACTAACCCTAATGGAAATACTTCTTTTCAAATCCTGTTTTTCAGTAGTCTTTCCTTAATGAAAACCTATATCAGTATTGTTATTATTATTATTATTTTAAGATATTCCAGCTCTTTTTTCTTGCCTTCCTCTGAAATATGACAGTTTTTTGATAGCTTTGTAGGTGATTGGAAACTCCTTTGATGTTTTGCAAACACTACTAGTCAAAGAAACTATTTTCATAGGTACATTTCTACTTAAGTAGAAATCTAAATTTAGATTGATACTCTCCATATTGTCACTTAAATAATCACTCAGTATTAAGATCTAATTCCTAAACACCTTCAATCAGTAAGTACAACTTATCAGTGCTTTGTCTGCTTCATCTAATTCACTCACTCACAAAAGTCCAAAGCCCTGCAAGTCCTTTTCTGAGAGGAAAATGCATCCTTTTATTCTTTTACTACACCAATCTATGATCTCTTTATGAATTCACACCAGCTTCTCTTTCCTAAAAAGCTTAGATGCCTGGATTGCTGAAAATATTATAATTTAACCATTTGCTCAGTTTTACATTTGTGGCTAAATATCTTGGATGTGCAATACATTAATACTCTTATTCAGCATTAAATTCCCATATTTTCATGTGTTCTCTTAATTTCTAATGGCACTGAAATCTTTTCATAAGAAGGAGGAGAGAGAGAATTTGCTTGCTTTGAGCCTTAATGATTGTATTAAACAAGCCAAACTGCAGATAAAAAGACTGGATATCATAGCATGCTCCATTGCTCTTATTGTGTGTAGTCCTATACAGAAATGATGACATAGGTGAAGACCAAGGAAGAAATACTTTGCTGTGAGCTGATATTAAAGCCTTAGCAAGAACAGAATTATCTCAATGCTGCAGCACAGTAACCAGTAAGACTCTTCTTGCAGAGTTAAAAGCAACCTTCTTGACCTCCTTTGATTACTGAAATTGAAACAAACCTCATGGCCTTTTCTTTTCTGTGAATCATGGGATTTTTGTCAGGGAGTTTAACTTTCTAAATTGCTTTTCAGGAGAAAGAATCTTGAATTGTGCTCACAGGAACGTGAAACTGAACTAACAAATAGTACAGCAAACAACCCCCCTCCCCCCCCCAAAAAAAAAAAAAACCACCTCCAAAAGCTTCTGCAGATGTGGAAACAGATAGGAAAAAGAGAAATGATGTTGAATGTCATCTTGACATCTTCATCTCATGTGTCAGAGCATCATGGGCATACTGAGGTGAGTGAATAGCCAGTTTCTGTGTCAGAATACCTTTAAACTAATCAATGACAAAGTCAGCAGCTGTTTCACAGTTTCCCATTTTCAGCAGAAAACCACTGGAATAACTATTTCAAACCAAAACAAATAACCAAAATTACTTTCTTTTAGCCACCACAGGGCAAAACAAGTAGAGAAGGAGCCAAGAATTTGATCTTTCAATTTTATTGTAATTGCTTGTGTACATGAAGGACAAGAACTTGCATCACTGCTTGGTGATTTATGGAGAATGTGCTCTCTTTCCTTTTGATCTCCTGTATATAAGGTCAGGATTGAATCAAAAGGGTGCTACAATTTTCAGTAAACCAACCAAGAAAGATAAAATGGTAGCCTCTCCTGAAAGAGAGATGACTCAGGCTGAAAAGCCAAGCTGATAGCTCCAATCTGGAACATTCAGTTGTTCAGAGAGCATGCCGAGGGCAAAAGGGCTTTGTAAGCTTAGAATAAAACCCCTTATATAAGCAGAGTAATTTTCCTTTGAGATCTCTTTGCTGACTTCAGACAAACTTTCTAAGGTCACAAATTTGTGTGTCTGGCTTTCCCAAGTGTTTTTTAAACTTTTGCCTAGGTAAGCAAAGAGTGAACAGGTGATAATGGCACATGTAATGCCTCATGTCTGCAGTTTTCTACCCATGTGCTTGAAGAAGATTATTTTGGCCTTACTTTTCTGTTATGACTTTCTATTAGTCTTTACAGATTTGTTTGAGAGTGTATTGTTGTTCCTCTCTCATGTTCTGTTTTTCAAGTAGTTGTACCAAGGACCTTTCTGGAATAACTGGTTACTGAAAGGAACCTCTTCCCCTGGTTCCTTATTTCAGCCACCTCTTACACTGTCCAGGACAGATTCCTTTGGACAGCTTCTGAAGCTCTATTTACATGGAGATGTGGAAATAGTCACAATTTTAGGGATCATCAGCATGCTGAGTGTCTCTCTGTATCTACAGCTTCCATCTGTATCTGCCTATCCTGAGCTCAGATCAAAGAGGTTACTCACTGTGTCTTCCAGCTGGAATACCTCTGCAAGTGGCTAGAGATCAAGCTCTTCTGTAAGCCTAAGACTTCAGACTAAGACCTTTACAAAACCAGTGTATTGTCACAAAAGAGCATGTTTATTTAGGTAGTCATTGTTTCTCCCTCTAACACACTACTTAATATTCAGCTGAAATTCATCTCTCTTCCCTTCATCTCTCTCCTGTATTTAAAAGTTTGTTTGGTTTCTTAGGAAATTTTATTCCTCCACAGTTTGTTGATAGGAAATACTTTTAACTCTTCCCTCACTATTTTTGGGCTGACTTAATAAAATGACTTAATAAATGGTTTCTGTGTTAAATGTTATTTTTTTTTCTTCCTCTTAGGGTGATACTGGAATGTCTAATCATGTGGGGTTTTTTTCATGCACTAAGCTTTACCTTTCACATAGACATATAGCTTAACAATTCCACTATATAAAATAAAACTAAGAATACTATTTTATGTCCTTGTAAGAACAGATTTAATCCTTTTTTAAAAGGAAAAAGGAAAAAGCCCCAATACCAGTCAGCTCTGCCATAGGATCAAGCTGTCTGCAAACTCAGATCTTTCTTATCTACTAATAAGATCAATAAAAGGTCAAGGACAGAAATCTTACTTGGAAAAAAAATCCTCTTCATCCTGTCACAAAGATCAGTAATGAAAGTGAGAAATTCCAAGTTATATTCTAGGTGAGAAACAGATCTACCTTTTTCTTGCCTGGGAATGAAGCCTTCAGAAAACATGTCCCTTGCATGTGAGGTTTGGCTTGAAAAGTTTGCTGTTTTGACCACCAGTGTTTGATATAAATATAAAATTACAGCTAATGGAGGTTTTCTACTGATTCTTCTAAAAAAATATCCAAGTTCATAGAGGACTGCAGACCAAAAAGTCTTCAAGATAGTGGACAAGCCAGAAAAACTAAGGAGAAAAATTCATTTTTAGAGGAACTAATATGTTCCTGCACTTATGTTAAAACATACCTATGTATGTAAGTATATTATTTCCCATTGAAGAAAAAGCTTGAAGTATTTGTTGCTTTGTTCTACTATCCTGAAATGCTAAAAGGGCAGGACATTTGCTTTAACAACATTCTTCCTCATAATCACCACTGCACTGTCAGAATCTTGTCTTTATTCCTTGTGCTTACATTAATTTTAGGGGCAAAAATGATTGTTACAACTTTGTTATTTCAATTCACACCTATGATTTACAATTTTATTGGTGTTAAAAAATAAGACCTATGATAAATCTTCTTTCCAGCTGTCAGATTTTATTCCACATGTAAGAGAAGACTGAAACCACTATTATTCTTTTGTTGTTTTAAAGGTGTTATGCTTGCCCATGTTGAGGATCTAGCACAATGTTGCATCAATCAGTACATAGAAATCATTTCCAGAACCTTTCATCCAATGATTTATATTGGTGCAAAGCATTATTAGTGTGCCTAGTATTCACAAACTGTGAGCAATGCAAACAAAGCCAGAGCTGTTTTACCAGGCTCTCTCCTCCTTTTTCCTGGCTACATTTTTCTGGCTAAACTGGGAAGCTGAGATTGGCTCCTAAATACTGGCCAGGGTAGAAAGCAGACTTCAGTCAAGGAACATTTAGGAAGCAAAAGAAAATTCTCCATTAGGAGAACTGCTGTCACTTACCAGCTGGGTACTTGGCCAGTGTTCCTGGGGGAGAAACTGCCTCTACTAGGATCCAGAGTCCATTTCCAGAAATTCTCATTGCTGTAAGCAGGCTCTGGGATCAGATCTGCACCTGGAACAAACAGAGGTTGTGTTGGATTCTGCTGTAGGATTGTTAACAACATAGCTATCCACAGTTGTATAGTTATGTGTAATATTGATAATGATGTAGTTGCAGTGTTAACATGGGGGCTGGTTCTTCTCCTGGGTTCCCAGTGAGAGGACAAGAGGAAATAGCCTCAGGTTGCACCAAGGGAGGTTTAGGTTGGAGATTAGGAAAAATTTCTTCCCTGAAAGAGTTGTTAGGCATTGGCCCTGGCTGCCCAGGGCAGTGGCAGAGTTACCCTCCCTGGAGGGGTTCAACAAGCATCTAGATGTGGTACTGAGGGACTTGGTTTAGTGTCATGGTGGTGATAGGCTGATAGTTGGACTTGATGATCTTAAGGTCTTTTCCAACCTTGATGATTCTATGATACTTAAAAGGTTTTCTTTTCCTGCATAAGTCCAGGCAAAGCCTCCTTCATCCTGGGAATAAATTCTGTTTGCATTTTCTGTTATAAACTTTCACATCACCCACATGCTATCCATAACACGTCTAAAGGTCACAGGAAATAAAATATAATGGCAGCAATATAGTTGCATATAATTTCTGCAGAGAGAATAGAAAATATTTCTGGGGGAATCTAGGTCCTTTTAAAAAGGTTTTTTTCAAGCATGTTAAAAAAAAATGGTTTCTGCCTCAGACTATTAAAAAATAAATGGAAGCAAGTAAATTTCTACCTTACAACTGTCAAGACTTCTAATGTTTTTCTAATACAGAATAAACATCATATGGAAGTAAACCTAGATGTAGCCATAGAACAGCTGACAGCAGCTAACCACTCCACAATTACAGCTAGGGTATTTTAAAGCTGTCATGGTTTTCAAGACTGGTACTGACAGTTACTGTGCCAGTTATGTTGAGAAAAATCCTAATTCATGGTTGTGAGACTTGATCTTCCCTTGAAAAAAATCACTCTTCTTGAATACCAATGCCTACAGCTGAAACCATGCAATTACAATGCCCTTTCCTTATTTTCTAGTTCTTTAAGTGGTTAGTCTATATAAATAATCAATCAAAACTTCAAGCCTCTGTTCACATTTGCAATTAAAACCTAAAGAAATCTAAAGGAAGTGAAAGTATGATTTTAAATCAGTTCTGATAAATACATCATAATTGGATTTATATTCTAGTAGCAGTCTCTGAGGGTGAATTTTTATGCTTCAATTAATGCACTTACTTCTATATACACCAGAGCCAGTTTTTGCATCTAAAGCAGATAATGGTTAATGGAAATGGATACATAAGCATATGTTCCTTCCACACAGAGATATCCAGTTTTCTTTACATGATGTATGCAATGTATACAGAAAAATATACACCAGTTTGTGTGCATTCCATTGTATGACTGTGAGGCTTAATAACTACTGCCAAGGCTCCTTAGGAATGGAAGAATAATAAAATTATTTATTAAAAAAGAAACTTTTACACAGAAGAATTACAGGGTTTAAAGTGTACACCAATGTGTGTTGTTAAATGGACACAGTTCTGTCCACTGGAAAGGTACAAAAGATGTTATGCAAAACTAAAAGGTGGTCTTTGTGTAACTTTAGACACTTGAAAGACTTAGACAAGCTTATACTAAAGTTAGACAATTTTATGCTACTTTTGTTGTCAAGTGAAATAGGCAGCTTTAAGATTTCATCTTAGCTTAATGTAGGCTCTGGAATAAATCAATAGCCTCATTCTTTTGAAGTACCTATGCTGCTTCATCAATTAGAAAGGAAGGCTAAGGGATGTCTGCTCAGATGTTGATGGCTATGACACCATGATCAATCTCACTTCAGGATTCTGTGGTGGAAATGCAGGATGATTAAGGCAAGTGCCAATGTGCAGCAGAGCAAACATTGACTCAAATTACATGTTTTGCTTTTTTCAGTCATTATATCAAACAACATGTCATTGTTCTCCCTTTGTTTGTGTATCATGTGGTATATTATCACTTCTGCCATCCATTTGTTTCTCTTCTCATCACAAGAATTTGTCTCTTGTACATATTTTTTTTTCAGAAATCATCCTGTTTGATGACAACAGCAAACATAAAACAAGAGAAAAAAATATTTTGCTTGAAAGGCTGGGCATTGACATTCATTCTTACTATGCTTGCTGTATATTTAAGATAAACTTTTCATCCTTGTATTTTTTCTTCCTTCCAGATGTTTTTGAATACCTCTTATACAATGCCTGATAAAAAAAAAAAATCATCTCCAATGAGCTAGTGTAGTGGTAGCTTCATCATTCTTTCTTCTTTCTTCCACAGGTAATATAGCACTTTTTGAGTGTCTTCAAGTAAGATGTCTCTTTTGCTGTCCTCACTGAGAAGGGTCTGTAGTCCTCATTCCATCTTTAAACTGGACCATTGTCTACAAGTATATAATTAGTCCATCAGTTGATTCTTTGTTCTGAGCTGTCTTGTAACTCTGGATTAATAAAGTAGCCTAATAACTGTCAAAATTCTGTAGGACAATGCAACAGTGTGCTCTAAAAGACTTTTCACTTTGTTCTGTACAATGACTACCTCCACTGAGTGCCTGGAAAACATGCCTGTGGTTCATTACAGAATCCAACCTGCTCCATTGCCTAAGATACTACATGCTGTATTCTAGGTATTAGCTTCTTACCTTTGTGCTTTTATTGACTAAGGAGAGAGAAATGGGATTTCCTATCTGATAATTTGGGGTTTTTTTACTTTGAAACTCAGCTGGCATTCAGTGCTCACTTTATAGCTTCAACTTGTGTCAGTCCTCAGCCCTGGCCCACCTTCTCCCTGTTGCTGAGTGATCCTTCCCCTAGTCAACCTCTTGCCTGGTGGGTTTTCATGCTAGGGCAGGGTAATCTTCAGCCTTCTGACATGTTTCATATGCTTCAGTTGGGCTGAACCAATCATTTTAGATTTTGACTCAGGCTTCCTTCCTTCTCCTCTAAGCTCTGTATAACTTCATATTTGTTACAGGTTCAGACATAGATTGACCACTGCTGAAAACCTTCTTTATTTTAGTATGAAATTCAGTGAAAACAATAAGCTCACAGAGGGTCAGCTCTTCTAATAGGATCAGAGTGTAGCTGCAGGCAAGATGATAGGTATTGCTTTTCCTACAGATTAAGAGAAATAAAAGTTTAGAGAAAGACCTTTTTTAAATAATATGTGAGGTTGAGTTATTTTTTTGTTTGGTGCTTGGTTTTTTTTTTTTATTTGTTGGGGATTTTTGTAATTGTTTTGAGGTTTTTTAAGTTTTATTTTATTTTGGGCAGGGGTTTTTTGTTTCTTTCTTTCTTTTTCTTCAGGTTTCCAGAACTAATTATCTGGTTCTGCATGCTGTAAAATAACTAAGATTGGACAGAGACATCTCACTCAGTGGACATCTTGATGAATAGATGTTTAACTGTAAATAGCATAATCTCAGTATGTCTAGAACAAGGGATTCTTTACAAAGAACAGTTTGAGGCAAAGTGTGCTGATGGATTTTTAAAAGATGAACTGGGCTATAAAGATATAATGAAAATATATAATTTGTGAAATATTGGTCACTGGACTTGTGAAAATACATTATGAAAAATCTCCTTTCTAACATTAATTGAATATAAATATAAGTAATATAAATATAATAAATGATATATATTTAATAGAAAATAATAAGTTGCCAACAGATGTACAATTATATGTATTTCATTCATCAAACTTTGGAATTTCTATTAACTAATGGTGCAGTTTTTAAATGTCAAGGGCTAGGGCTGGGCTGGCTACTAAAGAAGTGACAGATGCTCTCTGTTAATCCCTTTCCCTCCCAAAAGGGGAGAGAAAGGGAGTAAGGGAGAGAGACTTTAGGACTGGAAAATAAAACTAAACCAGTTTTAATAACATTAATAACAATAAAATGAAATAAATACAAAATCAGTACTGAACCCAAACCCCAAAGACATTTATATCTCCCTCACCACTGATGCTGTGGGTAGGCACTGGAGAAGTCAGACTTGATTCAGTGGCACATGGGAACTGGATTCATGAATACAGAGATTGAGATCAAAGGCAGGACAGGCAGTCCTTCTCAGATGCTGGCCATTGAAGAAGAGAGCTTAAGACTTGTGATGCCTCAGCTTTGCATCAGATATGACATATATAGGATGGAATACTTAGTTGTTGAGTTTAGGGTATCCTGAACTCCTTGAAGATGTGGCCTCTTACTTTCTTCACCCTCAATATGGCACACAAGATTTAGCAGTGACCTTGGCCTCCATAGGAGCAAGTATACACAAGAGCTTTTCTGCATACTAATCCTTGTTAGTATCTATAAACATTAAATGTTATCACTTCTAGAAGCAGACTGTCTGCAAAAACATGCCCTTAACTTCAGAGAGTGCAGCTACTTCGAAGAGACTTAGTTGAAAAGTAAAATCAGTGAACAGAATTAGTTGTTCTAGCTCAAACCAAGACATGAAAGGAGAATAAAGTGACCAGTTCTCTTGACTTTCAATGGGATTTGTTCTCTTGACCTTCTTTGTATTTTAGTTATTGCTTAAAATCACAATTTTTTTTAAAGGCATTAAACCTTGGGAACTTTGTGAACATTTCCTTTCTTTCTGAATGATCAAGACCAATGAAATATTGTGTGAGAGGAAGGAGGGGAGGAGAGAATAAAGCAGAAAAAGATGTGTGGATAAAAGGCAATGGGAATAAGTACATAGGAGCAAACTTTTAAATAATAGATATTTGCCCCTGATAAATTTTATTCTAGTAAAAAAGGAGCAACCATCACTGCTGAGGTCAATGATCTAGCACTAGAAGTAACCTTGGTAACATCAAATTATATGTGTGGAAATCATAAAGCACAGTTTCTCTTATTCTAAGGTAAAATATGAATAGAACATCAGGGACTTGAACCAACTTGAACTTTACCTATTAAGAAAGAGATTGAATCATACTGAAATTAACAGCTTTAAAAATTCTCTTTTAAAATGTGATAGAATTAATGAAGTATATTAAGATCATTACATGTTTTATAAATAAAAGGTTTCAATTAAATGTGAAGGTCTGTAAAAGTCTGAAAATTAGGAACTGATGAAATTGTTGAAGCAAATTATATATGACATCACCCCTTTGATGTGGGATGCAGAAAGATTTATGCACAGAGTGAACTTATTTTCAGTGCTTCTGGTGGTTCAATCTTTTAGGAAGCCTTCAAGACTTCTGCTCATTCAATCAGAAAAACTCCTAGCTTTTTGCCTCTTTTTCTTGCTCTTATTGTGACCCTGAAGAGACTGATGGAGGAAGGAAAAAAAACTTTTATCCCTTAAGGTTTACAGATACTGACATAAAGCTCTTTGTTTTGTTCCCAAAACAGCCTCTCACACGTCTGTATTTGTATTGTTCTCTTTAGCATTTCAAGCTGCTTTGTAAAATAAAACAAATGAAAATAGAAGAATACTTTCCATAAAATTTCAAACATTTACAAAATTATTAGTTTCAAAAGTTTAGATCTAGTTGAAGAATGTCTTCCATTTTCATGTCAAAGTGGAGTATCAAGAAAATAAACTTGTTTCCAGTCAACCTAAAGTATACATTTGAAAACATACAGAAATGTTTTCTAGAACTAAAATATTCATAGCCATTTAAAAAAAATCTTATTTCTTTTGAATTACTCATTTATAATTAAAAAGCACAATCCCTAAGTGTAAATTCCAAAAGATGAGAAATTCACTTTGAATATTCCAAAAAAAGGAATAAAACCCCACTAAACTAAACCATTTCTTTTCAAAATATTTCTTTAAATATTTTTGCAGCCAAGAAAATACTTTAGCAAATACAATTTAAAGTAATTTAGTTCATTATGAGAAACTATTTGGAGGACTTGTTTATTGAAGACATTCACAGCTTTCTTCCTAACATCAGCTAAAGGAAAAGCTTACCCAATCATTCAAGGATTCTACACAATGAAGACTATTTTAATCCCCCACCATCTTATGAAGACTGTTTTAAATCCCTAATTTATCTTTCTCTCTCCCACTGTTTTGCCTCTGAAGGTGAAGGAAAAAAGAAATTAAAAAGAAATGGAAACTGATGTGATAGCAAACAAACCCCAAAATCACAACACCCCACCCCTCAGACAAAATGAAAAGTGAGAAGGCCTAAACTAAGATTGAAAAAGCATAAAGGAATGGAATTTGTTGAGATGAATGTGCAGTGTAAGACACTAAAATATAAAGAATGAAAGCAAAGGTTCATCCTTGAAACTTTCTGACTTTCCTTATCTGGCAAAGATATATCTCAATATACATCTTTGTATATAAATAAGGCTTTAAACAGTCAATAGCTACCTAGTCTCCTACTTGCTATGATAGCTTCCAGTATTTGTAAGAAGAGGTTAAAATGTAATTTTGCTGTTTGAGATATGCTATGTTCCATGTCTCTGGTGCAATTTGTAAGACCTTATTAAAATCTGTCTAGCAGCAAAAAAGAGTCAGTTTAAAAAGTGATGATATTTGTAATGTTCCTCTTTAACAAAATAACATTTGATATTAAGCAATAAGAATGAATCTAACCTGCCTAAACCAGAAAAATCTCTAAAGGTCTTTCCTTTGTGATGGATCTTGGATGATGGATGCAGAAGAGAGATGGCAATGGTACATCGTGTTTTCATATGGGGAAATAAAATGTTGCATTATATTATCAAAGCTGCATTTTGATAGATGAGTAGGAACCATCTGAACAACTTCATTCCTCACCAGATTCATTGAAGTTTGTTTCAGTAGTTGCCCATTGTCTTCAAAAGCCTCACAAGAAATATCCAAAGATCATTTAAAAATGCATTTGAGATTGTTTTGGAAGGCTGCCACTCATGGGCATGATGAAATTGAGCCTTTTATTGTCCCAGCAGTCAGACACTGGTGCAATACAGATGTCATGGTAAAGAAAGGAGCATTTGAATGTGAGGAAACTGGCTTAGATCCTGCACAGGTAAAGAAGAAAGGAAGAGTAGATGGAAAACATTCAGGATAACAATGCTTTTGTCCAGAGAAGGGCAATAAAGCTGTTGAGGGGTCTGGAGAATAAGTCTTATAAGCAGCAGCTGTGGGAACTGGGGTTTAGTCTGTGGAAAAGGAGGCTCAGGGGACACTTTCTCTCTCTACAACTACCTGAAAGGAGGTGCTAGCAAGATGGGGTCAGTCTCTTCTCCTGGCTTTACCAATGAGAGGACAAGAGGAAATGGTCTCAAGTTGCACCAGGGGAGATTTAGATTGGATATTAGGAAAAATTTCTTCCCTAAAGAGTTGTCAGGCATTGGCCCAGGCTGCCCAGGGCAGTGGTGGAGTCAACATCCCTGGAGTGGTTCAAAAAACACATAGGTATTGTACTTAGGGAGATGGTTTAGTGTCATGGTGGTGATAGGTTGATGGTTGGACTTGATGATCTTGGAGATCGTTTCCAACCTTCATGATTCTCTGATTCTAATGAGATGTTAGTAAAGTAGAGGGGAGGATGCTCCACAGGCTGAGATATTTGTGTCATTAGCAGAATTTCCTTGAATCTGGGACATAATACAGAAGGTCTTATTAAAGTGAAGAAAGGAAAGGATACATGGCAACAGAACACAGAAAGAAAAGGGAAAGAATGGAATCAAATCAAAGGATCCAATTACTTGATCCCTTGGCATCATAGACTGCAGCTTCCATCAGTCCCAAACACACACACTTCAGCTTCTATCTGCTGTTAAGTTGCATGTGGAAGGGGAAGGCATCTTAGATCTTAATCAGTATTAGCAGCAGTATGACAAGTTACTTTTTTGCTTGACACTTCTGCTAATTCCCAGACTTGATAATAGCTTTCTTCCCCTACAACACAGAACACTTTTAAAATGATTGACACTAAAAGTTATTATATTGTTAGTGGACTCAGAATTAATTTTAATCAAATGCTGTAGAAATGCTTTAGGTTTGTTTCCAATATGTTGTTGCAGATTTGAGTGATATAACAGACTGGTAATTTGTCATTTACTCTACATGCCAATTGACACATTAATATTTGATATCTTTATAGAAAATGTAAAAAATCTCAGATCTGAAGAAATACTTCTTGCAATTATTAAATAAAGTATTTAAGGACTGAAAAAAATCTTATCTTTGCTGTGAAGTGTTCTACAAGTCAAAAAGTGATCTGCCTCAGAGAATAAAATAATGACTGCTTAAATCTCTTCTGGATTTGCTGGGCTGGATTTTCCTCTCTAGTGAAATGATGTTTAGTGCAGGGTCAGCCAGCAACAGAAACCTGTTGCTTTCTTTCCTCTTTTCTTTGGAATTATCTGGGATATGGCCCAATCTTCATGTAACTGTTCCAGTGGTAATAGATCAGCAGAATGATTCACATCTGGCTTATTTTGGCCACATCTACTGCACAGATTTAGCAGAGAACACCACAAATTATTTCCCTAGGTTATCTTCATAAATTAGTTATCCTTACAAGAATCCCTGTAGGGAAAGTAATTATCCTCCTCTTTGGCTACTCAGCTTCTTTCTTTTCCTTTTCTTCTCTTTGTTTGATATAGATCTGTGATTTGGGGCTTCAAAAATCTCCACTGATTCCTTCCATTTAATTTGTCTGCCTTTGCTCTACAAGAGGTGGGTTAATAAGACAGGGTGCAGCAGAAACAGTGAGACTTCACTTCCTACCTCTGCTTGTTGAAACTATTGCAACCTCTGGGAGAAGGGCTCTACCTGCTTTAGGTTCTCTGCTCTCTAAACAGATGAAAACTTGCCCTACAGCCTTTGTCTATGCTACAGAGGGCTCTGTTCTATCAAAAGAGGTGGAACTTGTAGGAATATAACATTTTTATTTGAGACTTCTGTTCCTCTGTTAAGCTAGATGGAGACTGGCAAAGTTTCTAAAGAAATCAAGAAGAAAATGTAGGTGGAAAGAGAGAACTTTGTCACCTAATCTGCTTGTGCTTGAGAAAATAAGCTGGAAAACAACTATCCACCACTTATTTTCACCATGGTTTAGGGCTTGCAAATATTAGTTGAATTTCTTTCTCTCTTACTCTCATTTACTTCATAGAATTGATATGGTTGGAAGAGACCTCTGAGATCATCCAGTCCAACCATTAACTTAACTACCATGCTCACCACTAAACCATGGCCCCAAGCACCACATCTACAGGTTTTTTTGTCCTTCCAGGGATGAAAGGATGGTGATGATTCCACCACCTCCCTGGTCAGCCTAGGCCAATGCCTGAGAACTCCCTTGGGGAAGAAATTATTTTGAAACTTAGTCATATTAACTATAATTAAAACAAAGGTTGCAATATAATGATATATTTTGTTTGCTTTGTTTTGTTTCTGAGGTGGTCATTAGGGAATCCTTATCCAATAATATTGCTCTTTAAAGAGAAATCTCAGTAGACATTTTGAAATAGAACTGAAGCACAAAGAACATGTTCATTCCTTTCATTTAAATAAAATATTTTCTGGTGGGAAAGTATCTGAGCAACAAGTATGTAAGTTAATTAGGCAGTTCTGTGGCAAAGCATTTGAAGAATCTTAAAAAAAATAAACAAAAATCCCTCTCTGGCATTTAGAAGACTGAGTAAGAGCAGAGGGAATTTGTGGATTGTTGTCAAACTTTCAAAGTAGCATATCAGAACATTTAAAAGTCTTCTGCCATTTGAAACTTTTAAGACCTATCCACCAGGGTTACTTGCTGTGGTTAGGAATACATTAAGCTGAATAATCCTTAAAATAAATTATAGTAGTCAGCTGGATTTGATTATAGTGACTGAATTAAAATAATTAATTCAAAGAAAATTTGCACTCCAGAATGCCAAGAGGAAACTCAGAATCACCATACATCATGCAACAAAACTGAGTTTGCATAAATACAGCCCAACTTTACATAAGTAGAATATGAAGGAGAATGAAGAGAGAAAAAACATGGTTTAAAATCCATTTTTAAATGCCTGCTGGGTTGATGGATCAAAGAACTGATGATGTTTAGGTCATCTAAGAGGCCACAGGCTTGTTAGTGGTTACCCAGATACTGAAATGCTAAATGTGAGGATGTTTATAAGATTCACACACTCAAAGAAGCTGAATAGTTGTCTAGATTCCAACATAAATATTAGCCACAAAGTATGCTACATCTTGATAACACTCAGTCACTTTATCCTGCATTTGATGTGCCTGCATTTTAGATTATCATTATCTTGGGAAAGAAACTCTCTAAATGGGATTGAATTGGTAGAGACCATTTCTGACAATGAAACAGTAGAGATCTTCTGAATCTCAGGGAGTAAGTGATTCACCAAAGAATAGAGCACTATTCAGGAAATATTAGAAATAAAGTGTTAAGGCTAAATCATATTTTCACACACAGAAGCCATCTATCATGGAGCCTCACCCCCTTTACAAGTAGTGGTCCTTGAAAAGAGCACTGATGAACCACGTTCTCAAATACTCACACTGAGTGAAAAGATGTCCATTGCCATTAGCTTCACTGTGCTGCAGAGAGACAAGGGACTCAGCTCTGAGCCAGGGAAGGAGAGAGGAATGAACTCTGCTTTATGTCAGGGAAAATGCTCTGTTCAATCAAATTTGCCTTGGATAAGCCATCCATATGTATAACCTTCAATACTGCTGAATTACATTTTTTTTTTTGACAGCTAACCTGTAGGTTAGGCACACAAAAATATGGCACCTCAGGAATAACTCCTTTTGCAAATATAAAACTCCTTAATAAAATCCAGTTACAGCTGGGACTTTTTAGTACTCTGCAAGTTCCTACAGTAACACTTCAGTTCTCAGCAGCCTAGGAAAAAAAAAAAAAGTTAAAAATCTTTAATATTGCAATGCCATCTCATGAGATTAATATCCCATGAATTTTGGTGCACTTTCTGCCTCAAATTTTCTGGAAACTCACAAAGCCTTCAAACCTGACTCTATGCTATTGTTAAAATTGGCTTGAGGCATGGGGCCACACACTAAATTAGAAAGCAGAGACAAAAAGATACTGTGTGGGGTTTTGAACCAGAAGAAAGGTTTTGGGGAAGTAACTTACATCTAAAATAAACAGCAGGAAATTAAAGGTTCAGGGGTCTTGTGATATTTGTGGGGACTAGATTTCTAAACCCATATTATTCCATATTTGGCTGATCTTTAAGAAGTAATTCAATGGCTAGTTTTCTTAGATTTCTTCTGCAGACAGAGAAAGGAGTCTTCCTTAGGAAGTAATTCAAAGGGTAATTTCTCTTATGTCTTCATAAATCAATAAATAACACAGCCCAGGAATAGGGGAGTAACCAGCTAAGATTTTGTAAAGGTGGATACTAAAACCCTTTTTTCTTCTTTAAAAAAAAAAAGAGACTCCTTGTAACATTTAATGGTAGGGAGCAAAGTTATGGTAGGAGGCTGAGGGATGGAAAAATCCTTTTCTGAGGATCATAGCTGTGGTGCTTGAGCCTGCAAAGCTGGTCAGAATTACTGCAGTCTTCAGACAGCAAGAGAGATTGTTTGTGCTCAAATTCCTCTTCTATAAACATTCTCACTGGAGAAAGAGCCCTGTTGACTGTTTTCCCCTACATGACAGGTTTCACAGTTGGGTCAAGTGTTAATTTCTCCTTTGGTCTTACTAGAGGAACATTCATTGTACTCAGGTCATGTGTAGGTCCATAAGTGACATGATAGGTAGGGTGATGTGGTGCAAATGGTAACATAGTCTGAGAAGATGTTATAAGTGTCAAGGTTTAGGGCTGGCCACTAAAGTGGCAAATGCTCTCTATTAATCCCTCTCTCTTCCCAGAGAGGAAGAGAAAGGGAATAAGGGAAAAAGAATTATGGATTGGAAAAATCAAACAAAAACTACTTTAACAAAATAATCATAACATAATTAAATTTATACAAATCTATACAAAACCAATATCAAACTAAGCCCCCTAATGGCAATTACATCACCTTCACCACTGATGCTGTGACAGAAGACCCAGATGGGGCTCAAAGGCAGACTGGAAACAGATTCAGGAGCTGGATGCTGGAACTCATGGATCAGGATCAAAAGCAGAACAGATAGAGCCCTCTTCAGATGCTGGCCACCAAAGAACAGAGCTTTGTGCTGATCCCTCAGCTTTATGCTGAGTATGAGCTGTGTGGAATTGAAAGCTCATTGGTTAGTTTAGGATCACCTGTCCTGATTGCTCCTTCCCTCAGGTGTGGCCTTTTATTCTGCTTTCCCCAATGTGGCACACAAGATTTAGCAGTGACCTTGGTCTGCATACTAATCCCTGGTTCTAACTCTAAACATTAGGGCTTATCACTGCTAGAAGCAGACACTGTCTGTGAAAACATGCTGTTAATTTCAGAAAGTGCAGTTACTGAGAAGAGACTTAGCTGTAAAGTAAAATAATTGAACAGAATTAGTTCTGTTCTAACTCAAACAAGAACCATAAGTCACACTTTATTAAGGCAGTAGGAAAGTAATCTGTGTTAAGACAAATGGATCCTATCCCTTAACTCCATCTCCTAAAAGGCCATATAGTGTCTTCAGAGAACTGAACTCTTATGGCTCTAAAGGAACAGAGAAGCTAATGAAAGGCTTAGCATGCATTCTGTTCAGCTTTCTGTGTATAAATCAATGCTTGTTTGTGCAGAGTCATGGATATGAGCATTACACAGCTTGATCTAACTTAGAACATTGAGTATGAAACTAGAAAATGGAACCTAGGATTCAGAGTCCCTGAAATGGCTTTCCAGCAATCTTTGTCTTATGTGCTGAGAACACATTTTTGGTTCTTTAATTTATATCTAAAATACTTAAATCTATCCCAAATAAAGCATTGCATTTTTATTTCCAGATCTCATAAAAACCACTCCAAACTTTAACTGCTCAGCCTACATTTGCTTCAGCAGCAAAGAGGAAGACTTGACAATCTTTACAGAAAAAGAAAGATTTACAATTTGTTTTGAAGGCTTTCAGGAGGTTATATAAAATACTTGGTAGATTAGATGCCTTTCTTGATTCATATGCTCAGAGTAAGAGATTTCTTGCACAGCTGCTGTGCTATCAATTGGTCTGACCCAGTTGTACTGCCACTTTCCCCTACAGTTCAGAACCTGCACTTTGTCACTTCCTCACAGACTGAACCTCAGAAGAACTCACCCAAAAGTGTAGGCAGTTTTTAGACAGAGGTCCTTTACTGGTATCTCTGTTCATTCACAATTCTGAACCTCAAAAATGAAACGAGCACTTGTGTTGATTCCCAAAATAGGCTAAGTTACCTGGATATCAGGAAACATTTCTTCCCAGAAAGAGTTGTTAGGCATTGGCCTGGGCTGCCCAGGGCAGTGGTGGAGTCACCATCCCTGGAGGTGTTCAAAAAGAATATACATTTGTACTTAGGGACATGGTTTAGTGGCATAGTGGTGATAGTTTAACAACTGGATCTTAAAGGTCTCTTCCAACCTTAATGATTATGTGATTGTGTCTTACAGATTTGAAGGTAACTTTTTGAGTGTCACTGGTTATGAATGCAGTGTTTGAATAACTTTAATTATCTCTCTTACTGTGATGAGTGTAAAATAAATGGACTCACACTGGAACTCTGTCTATTGCAAGTTCCTCTACAGGAAACAAAGCAAAAGGCAACTATTTGATCATTTAAATGGTTGTGTGATGGTAGATATTATAGAATCACAGAATATTAGGAGCTGAAAGGGACCTGGAAACATCATCTAGTCCAACCCCTCTGCCAGAACCAGATTCCCTAGACCAGGTCACACAGAAGCATGTCCAGACAGTGTGACAGCAGAGAGGCAATAAAGCATTGAGGGGTTAGGGACACATGACCCCATCAGCTTCTCTTTTACAAACAGGTTTTTTTCTATGAATGTCTCCAGAGTCTCTTTTGGAAAGGATTCAGGAGAAAGGAGGTGTATTTCAGTCTTTGATCACAAACATGGCACTGTCTGGGTTTCCTCTGAGGCTCACACTCTCAGCTTGGACATGTAGTAGCTACAACACACTCTAAGCCTTTGCTGAGAGGTGGAGAACAACAGTCTAAATGTCTTCATTTTCCTGTTCTAAGTAGCAGTAAGGGCTCCTCAGAGAGACAGAAATGTCAGCAAGGCCTCCCTGTACTTAAAGCTATCACTTAAATGAAGTCAAGAAGATTTGCAGCATTGTTCTCTGTCAGACACTCTACCATAGTCAGGCATGTGTGACACTGAGGAGCTTTGAACCTTTACAGTGGCACCTTCTGAGAAACAGGAGGTGCTGCTGATGCCTCTCAGTGGGAATGATACTGTCTGTAAATTCAGACTGTGCTGCATCAGATACAATTAGGTTGATTTTTCATACTTTATCTCAAAATCTATAAACCAATATTTTTTTTCTTTTAAACAAAATGTTTTCTCTCTTAATATACTATAACAGGAGACCTAGGTATGGATTTAGCTTGCCTATACCTTTACCTGGTCACTTTTGGATTGTTTTCCCCTTCAGTTAGAAAGGAATTGTGACATCAAAATTGTCAGACTAGAGTATTCTGGGGCTAGATGATGCTGCAAGCATGTTGGTGGCCTAAAATGCTCACAGAACACCACATACTTCACATCCTGCTTCTCAACTCTTTTCCTGCTACCTTAAAACAGCACCAACATTTCTGTCAAGTGTTTGAATATACCTTATCCTTTTTTAAGACTGTTGAGCACATTTCACCTACAAATAATATAATCTGCTATAACATTGCCATGCTACTAAATTGTCTTGAAGTATTTTGCAATCAATTAACTTCTAAATCCACCTGGGATAATCACTGATATCACAGAATCCATCTTAAAATACATACCTAAAATTGAATTGCCATCATATATTGTGTTACAGAATAAAACATATTATTTACCACTGCCCTATCCTCCTTTTCATAACTCTGTCCCCTGCTGCTTCTCAAATAGCTTTTACATCTTTGCAATTACCAACTGCAAATGGAAAATATATGCATATTGATATAACAGAAATAAGAACACAATTACATGGAAATCCAAGCTATTTTTATTGCCTATTGCTTTCTTTTCCTGGTGCATTGCTTAAAAAGAAATATTTGTGCTTTAGGCATATTCAGGCATAAGTAAGCATGTTTGTAGATGTATAAACATATGTGTGCTCTTGCAATAATTGTAAATGTCATTACAAGACCACAAGCTTTGGGAAGAGAAGGGTTCTCAGCAAGGAAACATGCATAAATAGCACTTCTTTTTGTTCCTGAGAAATTCATACAGGCTTGCAAAAAGAAGTGGATTAAGAATGTGCTTTGTTTTCCATTTGTTTTTGATGGTGTTAGGACAGTTTTTCCCTGACTAGAAAAATGGGTCACATTCATTATTTGGTGATTGGATAAAATTTCCTAGTACTTTTTTCTTCTTCTTTGCTGAATTACTAACTGAGGCATATTATGGAACTGACAGGAACACTACTTGCAACATAATGGTAATGAAAGTCAAATGAAGCTATTATTACTGCCTTCTCTCTTGTTCTTTGTCTCACATCAGAAACAAGCAGTATCACTTAGAGCCCTGGTGAGCTGTTTGCCGCAGGTCTAGATAAAACTTTTTGGCTTAAAGGACACACCACAGGTTTATCTTTCCTTTCACTTATTAGAATCACCTCTTCCATAGATCATTATATTTGCTTGTTACTTAGCAATAAATCTAGTCCCAACCCAATGTTAAGCCCAGGTTTCCAGCCTCAAAGCATATAAAAAGTGCTATTCTTTTTGAAGGAGGATTCTGAAGCTAAAGAAAAATTACTGGAGTGCAGTGTTAGCCTCATTCCTCTGCCTGATCTCACATTGAACATAGCCAGTCCTCCTTCAGAGCAACTTCCAACATAAAGGAAAACACTCCTTACTGAATGTCTTTACTCACTACATCTATACAAGACAACATTTTTGTCCCCAAATCAGGAAGTTTTCTGTCCTAAAACTGCATAGAAGGGTAAGAATAAATATGGATAAATGAGGCAATGGTTAATTTATCCTGCAGAGTATCCATTAGAAAGGATTTATCAAGAGTTCTGGATGGAATCAAATTGCTGTTTCTTAGAATAATACTTCAAAGAGACTGGAGATAGAACACTGCCTCCTGTCAGTCAAGGATTCATTCCAGATGATCTTTATTGGCAGAGAAAGATAACATTATATCTTCATGCATGGTAAACTTAAATTCAGGTGCCTAAAACCACAAAATGAATTACACATCTCAGCATCACCTCAGTGCCAGCTTAAGCAGCTAAGCTCAGAAATGACACTCTAAATGCATCATCTTCAGAACAATCTATATTATATATTCCCTTTTCAGCCATTTATTATGGTGTTCATGCATTTTACATTTCTATATATTCTCTTCAAACATTAATATTTTCCTGCTAGTCTTTCAAAGGACATTTGAGGCTCATGTTGCAGTTGTGGTTTATATTCTTGCTTTGGCCTCTTAAGTTTAAATGTTTCTCTTGTGTGTTGAATGAGGTATTACAAACCTAGGCAGTAAAATGTAAACCACACACACTCTAAAATTCAACTAGTTTTAATACTTAACTTTTTTTCCTCCATAAAACCCTGTTTTGTTGACTAGAACAAACTTTGCCATTCTTACTAGCTGTGCTTAAATTCCTAAGCCAAAGTATTTGGAAGGCAGCTTTTCTGATGCATGAAAGAAATGACTCTTTTCTAACTCATGCAATGGAGGAAGTCATGTAGAGTTCAAATGCATCTAATGTAGGAACTTCATGCCTATATTTCAGCCATACTGATGGACCTGCTGGGCTGAAACACTGCACTCTCTCATCAGAAATAGTGTCTTTAATGACTAGGCTGAAGACTTAATGTTGGTCATAAATGCTCAGTAAACTTTAATTGTTTTACATGCTTTGGAACATGCTTAGTACCTCATTTTCATCCTTGCCATTTCAGGCATCTCTTTTCATTCTCCTACCCTCTTTCCTAATGTAATTAAGATGTTTGTTAAGGATGCAATTTTAAGGACACCTTCTGCCAAAGAGGCCTCATTAAGAGCTTTTGAAATATAGAACTCTAATGAAAGCCTCTCGTGGCAAGACATTTAGTTAAGGACCCACTTAGCTTAGGGTGTTTCTGTTTAAGAGATTACTGCTAATGATGCAGGCAGTCTCACTTAAGGAAGTATCAGTTCAGTCTGTTCTGATGAACACAGTTATGGCAATATAAGATGAGATCCCAACATAATCACTCATTTACAGGAAACAAAAAAACAAACTCAAAATAGTCTAATAGGAATATTTTGGGTTTGTTTTTTTTTCAGGAATTGCATTACAGAGTAAATAATAACATCTGTACACTGGGAAAGTGTAATGTATCAGGTCTGAAATCCTGTTTCATCTGTTTTCAAGCAAATGCAGATTGATTTAATGGAGTCAAAATTCATGGTCATAAGACTGGTCTGTTAGCACTGACTGTAGCATCTGAAGGCTCAATTGCTCCTGACTCCTCATGACAGAGCACTGCCTCAATGGCATTGATGAAAACTGTATTCTTCATCCGGTCTTATTGATTTTACATCTGCAACTGGTCACTAGAAACACTAGAGTAGAGCTCTATGCCTGTGGGGTTAAGCAAAAGGAAAATGAGGATCTTGAGGATACTAGTGCTGCATAAATCCAAGACAGCTGTGGAAAGTGCCATCTAATGTATTTCAGCCTTCCTTATCATCCATCCTCTGGCCAACTCCCCAGCACCTCTCTGATCACTATCACTGTATCAAATCCCATCTCACTTCATGCTTATCCTTTCTTTAACCTCTTTTCCAGCTGTTCACTGCCAAAGGCAGGAAAGTAGAACACACAGACCCTTCATCTAAGGGCATGGCTATCTCCTGCTATTTTCTTATGCTAGTACTCTTTTCTCTCTGTGCAACTCATGCTATTATAGCCATAGCCTCTTTTGATGTAATGGCTTCTCTTCAAGATGCAGTGAGAGTTACCTCAGATAGGGTCATTCCTTACACACAGAAAATAAATTGACTGTATTAAATACAATATTTGTACCTATTTGTTCATGCTGGTGAGTGGGGACTTTTTTTTTTTAACATTTATTTCTTTATAGAACAGCTCAAGATCATTCCTCATTATACCTCTATATTCTTTCAAGTTGTCTTTAATTTATCAACCACTGTAATATCTAGGTGCTGCCCCAATGATTCAGAGTCTTCAGAAATTATACTCACTCTGCTTAAAATGGAAACACTTCCCATGGACTGAAACAGAAGAAAGCATGAGCAGAATGGTGTGCACTGGCATCACTAGTAGATAGGAAATAATCTGCAAAGCCAGTAGGTTCTGAGAGGCTTTTGTAAACACATCTCCTCATTGTTACCTAATGGTGCTGCTCAGTTTCACTGGTACTTTTTTTAACTGCTTTTTGTACTGTCATATAACAAGCAACAATTGTTCCACAGTCATATTTAAGATATTTTTTCTCTTTTTTTCATTTTTTTTTAATGAGGTTAAAGCCAGGTCTGTTCTGTACTATCAGGAAAAGAAATCCAGTATTTACAGATACTTTCCCCAATAATAAGGTGTTTTCACCAGTGAATAAATACTCTGTGATACTTTGACCTTGTTTCTGGGCATCTTCATCTGGCCTTTACCTCTTTCAGGTTCTTCTCATTCCAACTAAAAATGAATTCTAGCCAAAGGATGTTTGAGCAATTGAGGGAAAGGGAGGAAGGGAAGCCTGAGGGATGGGTGTGTGCTGGAAGCCCATGTTATTAATGCCTGCATGACTTTCTTTCTGAAAAATATAACAGACCCTGACTACAGAAGTATTTCTGATGCTGCAACATATCTGTAATGTGTCTGTGGAGGGAGAAGTTCTCTGCCATTCTTGAACAGCCAGCAGGAGTTAAATTGAAGCTATCATATGCTGGGATTGAATGGTCATGTCCCAGTACTGTCTCTCCCTTTTTTTCCAGAAGGCCAGTAGTTCAGGAGAAATAGAATTATTAATGCTCCTTGCTGCCCCAAAATAGCCATCTTGCTCATTAACAAAATTCAAACATGTACCCAGATTAGCTCAGGGCAATATACATGCAAATTGAAGACTTAGAGCTATGGGAGTTTTTAAAAACCAGGTTTGTCTTCTAACTCTGGAAACAAACACCTGAAACTTTTGGGGTTCTGTCATCTCCAACATTCACAGACAGTTTGTGATCTACACATTTATCATTTTTGGATTATGGTATTATGTGCAGGACAGTTGTATACAATTTCACAAAGTTAGGTGGCCATTTAGAGCTGAATATCTTAGTCTATTTTATCATGATAATAAATATAGAATCCCATTATCCATTGAATTATCATGGTGCTCAGAGTTGTTCTGTAGCTTATGACAATTTATTTACCAATTAAAGCATGCATATTGTTTTCAATGGCTTTAGGCTCCCAGGAGAGTGGCAGAACTATTTTGAGTAATAGGCTAGTAACATAAGAGTATTAAAGTTGGAAGGTTTCTGGAGAGATACATTTCAGCTTGAATTACAGCAATCACCTATAGAATAAATGCACTAATGTGACCTTTACAAACTGTGTAGGTCACACAGCAAATATCCAAATCAGCAATGCACTGAGATTTGGAAAACTGAAAAAAAATCACACAAGAAGCTACAAAATTTTGCATTTAAATGTCTGCTTTTCTGAACTATTCATTTGCTGGTTTGATTGCTACCTTTCTGCAGACATCTTCTAAGCCATGCTTCCACCTGCCTTTTGAAAAGGATGTCTCTGTAGCACCATGTGCTCCATGCTGTCAGAACAGCCTGACCATTGGTTTTAACCATGCTTTCCAAGGAGCAACACAGTCTCACTGTGACTTGAGCCAAGCTGTATGCTTTAGGGAAAGCTTCTGTAGTGACTTTTGTGGCTACATTTACTTTTCTCTCCTTTCTTTCTTACTGTGGCCTTTTGTGTTGGGAAAGGGCATCTCTTACCTCTTCATACACCACCTTCTTTTCTGTAGCTACCAGTTTTGATCTGATCTGCTCACTTTCCTCAGGGACTCATGCTCACAAGGAATATGCATCAGCTGAAACTCTTTTCTTAACTGACACACAATAAAGTGATTCTCTCCTGGACCACAGACTCTGCCCTCTCTCACCAGCTGTTATACACAAGGCATAGTAAGAGCTCTGCTTGACATAAACAAACTACTGTGGGGAGTTTCATCTCCCATCCTAACTATATTGCAGGTGGGCACAATCTGGAAGACACAAAAAAGAAATGGCACTGTTTTGCAGCAGCTCTTTGGGGTTTTCATATGAATGCTTCTGGCTGTATTAAAGTTCACTGGATTTTGCAAACACAATCAAGTCTTCTTCTCTTAGACATTGCTTCTATGCAGCATTTGTATGCTATATCACATCACTCACTTATCATTTGCTGCCTGTAGATGCCCAGGGAGCAGTAGATCTTGATCATTTGCAGAAAGATGTACCTCAATGTCCAGCTATGAGACAGCCTTGCAGTTGTGCAGCATCTCTGTTGGCAGATCTTGAGGCAGAAGGCATTCAGCTGCATTACTGTGTTGTTGTGTCTGACTTTGCCCCAGTATGTGACCTTGGGGTACACCAGCAGTAACCTACCTGTCAGGATGGGCAGGCTTGACTTCCCAGTCAGTCCATTTTGACTTCCAGTAGGCACTTTCTTGGTGGTTTGGTGACCAAACTTTCTTTATAGTTTTGGAAATGGCTTCCAGGCTTATTTTCCCCCTCACCTTCCAAGAGAGTGAGGTGAGGCTGACCAGCCTGTAGTTCCCTGGATCCTCTTTCTTGCTCTTCCTAAAGATAGAAACTTTTGATTCCTCAGGAATGTCCTTTGAATCCCATAATCAAGAGTGGCCTAGAAATGACCTTGGCCAACACTCTCAGCACTCATCTTGGATGCAGCCTATCAAAATAAAAGACACATTCAGACTGTAAATAAGAAACAGCTTTCTAAGAGTGTACAAAATAGTGTCTGTTAGGAAAAAAACTCTGGAAACCAAAACAAAATGTGTTTTGAAAGGAGGGGTTTGATTCAATCACATCTATTAATGTTAAAATAGGAATTACTATGGTATAGTGTTCCAAAAAAATCATATTTTCCCTTAATATTTAAAATTTATTCATTCCTTATATAGAAACAAATAGTCTTTATACAACAAATAGTGATTATACCACAAATACTTGAATTGTTTGGGATTTCAGGTTAGTGCAGACTGGATCTGGCTTCTTGGTGAGAGGTCTCTGACACTGATAGCACTGATATTCTGAGCAGTGTGTGAACTTCTGATAACTTCTCCAGCAGAATGTAACAATTGGCTTTTGACCCAGAAGTGCCAAAGTAGCTTTGATTTCCTGAAAGAAGTTCTTTCTTCACAGACTGTACTACCATAATTCAGATCACACTGACAGTTTTCAAGTAGGAGCATTTGAAAAGAAGTGACAGGGGACAAGGAGACCCAAATGGTAGTTGATACTGGTTTGTTCCTTTTAAGTGGAGTAAGGACATGTCTGTGAACTCCATATCTGCACTTCTGCTTAGGACAGGTGTCCTCAACTTACTGCAACTATACAGGAGATACAAATTCTTTTACTCCTTGCATGAACTGCTACCCAGAACCTGTATCTGAAATAGAATAAATCACCTTGACATTGGTTGATCAGTTCTAATATTGTTCTAGTCAATCTACTGCCATTCTTTATCATTGACCATCATCAACATTTCCCACTAAAATAAGAGTCTCAGTATCTTGGGATGCAATGGGCTGAAATATACCATTACCAAAATTTAGGAGTTTGGCACCTTACAAGCACAGTGAGTGTTAAAGCTTTCTGTTATCTGAGATGATGGGAGTCAGTAATCTAGCTCACAGGATGCTTGGTAGCTTTTGGAGAGGACAGGTCCAAATCAGTGATGCATAAAGGACTTGATGGGCTCTTTAGCACCTATACATGGTCAGTAGGATCTAACATAGAAAATCAGGAAAAAAAAGTATTGTCCTCAAATTATCTTAGCAGTTTAAAACAATTAAAGTAATTACTGCCTCAAATGCTATCCTAAAACTTCTTTCATCCAGCTAAGAGTAATGCTCATCTTCCTTGCAGCACCCTACTCTAAGTCAGAATTACTGCCATTGGACTTAGCAGTTTTATGCTAGAGTAAAAGTGGCATTTATTAATACAAAACCCTTCTCAAAGTAATGTTGATCTTGAGGCAGTCCAGTGAAAGCACTAAAAGAAATAGGTGGATTATCTATGTACCCAGCAGCTTGGATATTTTCTAATAACTTATTATCTGTAGGAACAAATGGTGTCAGTTTTCCTAAGACTGAAATGACCCTGTAGAAGTGGCCTTGAGAAAGCCTTGATAAATGAAGAGTTGTACACTGGAGTTATGGCAGCCAACAAAAGAAAACTGTTACCCAGTATGTAGCCAATACTCTCCTTACTGCTGGGCAAAGGTAACTTTCACCCAATTACTCTACTCATTCTGCTCTTCTAAGAGTGTGACAATAACCAGACTGGTAATACATCTCTGCAGGTAAGAATGACACCATAACACCACAACATTGAAGGTTCAATGACTGACATGACCTCTCAGGAGTTCACAGGTAGTAGAAGAACACTAGCCTAGCTAAGAAAACAATTCTCTACAGTTTTATATATCAGTTTGAAATATGGCATTGCCTCTACACACAGTGTGTTGTGGTTTGTTTGCAGAGTAATTATTCTGATCTTACAAACTACATGCAACTGTCATTTATTAGTATCAATCAGCTTTATATTCCATGACAATTGCTGTTAAGTTATTGTCTTCTTCTGTCCTGAATGCCATCTCATTTAATAAGACAGTATCACCTTATTAGAATGCACCTAGGAAAGTATCACTGTGGCCAGGGCACTTCTAAAACAGTTGAGACAAATTAATATTGTCAAACCCAAGAGAGAGATTATAAATTCCCCTTTAAGCTGCCTTTGTGTCTTTCAAGGGCAATTTACCCCCTGTAGATTCAGCTGAAGCTTTAAGTACCTCACACTGTTATTCTGTAAAGTGTTTCAAAATGCCTTTTAAACTCAGATTTATTTTTTTTCTCTTCACTATTTCTTTAAATATATAAAAGAAAAAGAATGTAACAACAAGTTTTAGGTTGTTCTAGATAATAAAGATGGAAACAGCATTGTAAAGGGAAGAAAATAATTTTAAGAGTTTTTAAGGTATAATAGTTACATTTAGCTGATACACCTAGAAAACAGATCAGTTGAATTAGTCACCACTCAGGCTCAGTTTTATTGCCAATAATTTGTTTTGAAAGTAGCAGACCTGTAATATTGAATATTGGTTTCATTTCAGACTGACTTATTTTCAAATTCAACAAATCAATCTCTGCAAGAATCCTTATTTCAACTTCAAGGCAGATTTAAGGAGTCTTGTATAAGAAATTCATCACGGGTATAAACAAACATGTCCAAACACACCTCCTACAGTGGCACAACTCACAAAATTTCTGCTTCTTCATCTCTGCCAGGTCCATATTAGAATGAGTTTAATGTTTTCACAACTCACCTTTCCTCTTGCAGCTTCCCAAAGTGAAGGCTCTGCAGACTAGCTTAACAAGGACACCCTTCAGACACCAACCCTCATCCATGAATTCAACAGGAAAGGGTTTTGCTCCTTTCTTCCAGCTAAACATCCACAATTTTTCCCCCAAATTAATTGCTGCTATGGAAGCTTCATGTTGTGCAACATGCTACTAGTCAAGGGAAAAATGGGTTTGCAGATGGGACCAGTGGTAGGAACTAAAGGCAGGGAACAAAAATACTTTGAAAGTAGCTATTCCTTTTTTTTTCTGCATCCCCAGCTTATAATTTGCAATAAACATACCTATTAATTTCTATACCTTAGTGACCATTAACTGTTTTGATAAAAGTAGCTGTTGTAGCTAAGGATTTAATGTAATATCCAATTTTATACTAGGCAATCCAGGAGTGGCTATTTTACAATAACAAGTGTATTTAGCACAATCTTATCAAAGTATTTTTAAAGTCCAGAATAAACTGAAGAAAGTAAGGAAACATAACATGAAACTTTTGTCTTAAATCCATGACTCTTCAGACCAGTGAAGTAGACTTCTTCAGTGGTTGTAGATTTCTGTCCCAGGCAATCTAAAGAGATAATTTTTAGTCAGAAGGAAATTAAGTTGCGTACAAAAGACAAATAAAAAGATGCTTTGTATTATGCCTGGCTACCCAAAGAAAACAGCCTATCATCTTGCCAAACCAATAAGAGATATGGAGGAGATCAGAGAGGATTCCTAACACTTTATTTACAAGGGACAGTAGTTTCCTTTCTAAATGAAAGAATTCAGACACACCCCAAATTTAGTGGTGTGTTATTTGAGATAACATTGCCACCACATTCTCTCTTCTCCTCACCCACTTACTCTGTACTAGTAAAGATAATGTTAAGTGGATTTCTGCTTCATGCTGCTGAAAACATGCAGTGTTACAATAGAATTGTTTTATATTATTTAAAATCAAATAATAATGGATCATGAACTCATTTTACCTAAATTTCCAGGAGTTTTCTACTGAGACTGCCCTATCTGTGTTATTTACATCCTCTTTCTTGCAGAGGGCAAAAAGAAAGATAGCCTTGACATAAAGACAATAATCAAAGAGTCATCAGAGTGGACCATGAGTACCTGATCTTCTAATGGCTCTATAAAGTTGGGTAACTCTTTTATGAACAAGGCTAAAAATCAAATTCTGTTTTGAACTGATTTACTAAAAAGAGAAGAAAGAAGGAATTCATGGCCCTGTGTAAAGTTCACAAAATCAAGCATACTGGCTAAAGGATCCTTTGTGATGCTGAGGACAGGGGAATAAATCTTTCACTTCTCCACAGTTTAAGTATCAGACCACCTTCAAGACTCTAGGTCTAAACAGAATTTTGTAATTAAATACCTAAGGTCATTCTCTTCTGTCCATGGAGACCTGTGTTAAATATTTCATCTCTCCAAGTAGATTGGAAGCCACATCTCCCAGAAGAGTGTTTTAATCACTAGACTCCATCAGGAAGATGAGCTGAGGGACCCTAAATTGCTCTTCCTGATATTGTTCCAATTTGCATAAGAAAATAAGTATCTTCCAAAAGATTGATTTTATTGCTCAGAGCACTGATTCTCAAAGAAAATGTCAGGCTTCCAGTTACTTCTTCCACTAATATTTTGCTAATTTATGTTAGAAAGGGAAAGCTACAATTCCCACCACCTCTGCATGTGAACTGACCAGTTACAGAATCACTTCCTTATGGTCTCTGGCTGAATCAATATTTAATTACTCTATGTAAGTGGAATAATTTCAACAGAAAATGAAAATGGGAGCATCCAAGTCGTCAGCAGTTAGTAGTAGCTACAAGTAATTAGCATTTGGAGTTTCTCAATTAAAAATCAAGTCTAAGGCACCACAGATGCAGAATGGAAAAGAACAAGATCTTCTGTATCCCAAAGACACTGTCTGTTTACTTGTCAGCTGGAAGACTATCCAAGCACTATCATCAGTGGTTTAATTTTTGTCTCTATGTCACCTACTGTGCAATGTGTTCTGGGTGAATGTTTTGCTTAAGCTCTGGAGTTAAGTGCTTAGCATGCTTATCTTTCCAATTGGCATAATGCAGACAGGTCTGAAAGAGGTTTAGATGTGAGGAGAAGGTCTCTAGGCACCTAAGGAAATTTAATTTTGGAAATTTATGTGCCAAATGGACTTTAGTTACCTTAAACCTTAGCATGAGGTTTTGAGATACAATTAGGAATTTAAATGCCTGGAGATATAGTACTTAACTTTATGATCTAGTACTTATCCTTTCTACAAAATGCTTCCATCTTAAGGTGTTCTATAAAAAGGACAAAGCAGAATTTCTCCATGTATAATATTGTGCAGCCAAACATGTTAAATCTCACAATAATTAGTGATCAGCTATGAGGCAGCAGAGCAAAATGCCAACTCATCTAGATAATTGTCAAAAGACACCTGCTACTGTGATACAGCAGAATTTATTCAGTTTTACTTTTGCCAGCAAACAAGCCCTGAAATGATAGCACTGATACAGTAATAGCTCAAGGCTTTTCCTCAAAATCATGGGCTCTACAGACACTAACTAATATATAATCAATTATGGCATAATATGACCATGTAGGAAATGGGATAAACTTTAAAAAGAAGAGGTTTCAGTCAGAGTTTCTCTTTTGAAGTGACTCAGTAGTTAATGCTTTATTTCAGTGTAAAGTGAAAATATTTCCAAGATGATAAGATACATAAATTTAGAGGAGTCACTAGGTCTCACAAAAAGCAACTGATATTCAGTCTGTTCTAAAGTAAAAGCAGGAAAATACATCAATCAAGGGCAGTCTGTAAATGAGAAAATAATACTAGAAATAGAAACCTGACCCTTTGCTTCAAATTGAAAGTTAAGAATGAGGTAGATCTATGTCCCAAAAGGATGTGGCTGCAGATTGTGGAGATGGGCATGGGAGTTCTGCTCTAGGTTTCAGCTGTGCCAAAAGGCTGCACTTTGTTTGCCTGAGTTTGCAAGTGAGCCTTAACCTGAGATGATGGAAAACATCTTGACCAGATGAAGGATGTTCATCTTAACAGCCTTCAGTTTTGATATGTCTTGCACCACCATGAATACTGGCAATAGCTAATAAAGAAAATGACTACTAGATGACTGTTGAAGCAAAATAAGCTTATTATCTGACACTTTACTACCTTCATTGAGAAGATTTATGCTAACTATAGAGACAGCATCACTAGATTTATAGACCTAAACTAATAAAAGGCAAAGTTGCTCCTTACTCAATGGAAGCACCTTTGTGCAGATTTATATCAGCAAGCCATTTCATCAGCTTCTGATTAATCATATATTAACAGCATAGAGTCATTCAATTATTTCTTTCTAATATTTTTACCTTTTTTCTTTCTTCACCAAAACCACAATTCATTATATAATGCTCTCAAAGTTGACTGATGTAACTGAAGATGAAACTCTTAAAAAGAAATAGAATATCCTTGCTCAGAAAAAAAATATCAACTTTCATACTCACAGATTAATGACTAATAAAGACCCAGAAAATTACTAAGAATTATCAAATTAAAACAATATTTGACCATACACTACTGCTTCATGTAGGGAAATGTTGGGAATACATTTTTACAGGGATGAATAATTTTATTCCTGGCAATAGAATCTGTAGTTATAGAAGTCAAACTTTTAACAGGAGTAACAGGATGAAACTAAGGATAAGAATATTTTGTCTGAACATTGAGATAAACTTAACAGTGAAATCTATTATACTGTGCAGCCATTTCTAGGAACATATTATTTTCATATTTATTTTGCCCTCACTGCCCCTCAAGTTATGCTGATCTCAAGACTGAAGCACTTCACAGAGTTGGACTTCAAACACAGGTGACTGAAAAAAAACCCTGCATACATTTCAAGCTAACCTTTCTGAGATTGCTTCTATTTTCTTCTTTTTTTTTGTAAAACACCCACTTACCAGGAATTCTAAAGCTCTGCATAAGAAGTATGTCTGCCTGCTGTGGAAATAAAGTACTTTTATTTTTTAACTCCATTTGCAAAACAATCTTTCAGATGTCATAGTATTTCAGGTGTAAGACAACAGACCCTTTTTGCTGTCTCTTTTTGAAACAGATTTTGACATAAGAGATTTCTCTACATATTCTACATTCTGCCACTTCATTAATTAATTAAAAAAAAATAAACACATAAGGCAAAGAAAGAGGTCAGATAATAATATTATAATGCTAGTTGTTCACAGGTATTTTCCCTGGTAGTTTGGAACTGGTGACACAGTGCATTAGAGTCTTTCAAGATCCCAGGAATCATCTTTCTTGAGCCAATTAAGAAGAAAATATGTCAGAAATAAATTAATAAATATAAAATTATTGTTTTATATAGGGAGGAAGCTTCACCAATGATGAATAGTGATGATTTCTTGGATTTGTTGCCTACATGATGCCATATGTATTATATGTGCCTAAAATTGAACTTATAAGAAAAACTGCACTCAATTTCCTACCTTTTTGCTCTTACTTGGTTAACCCTCAGCCTGGCAGATGGTGATGAGACAGCAACCCAGGAGCATCTCTAGTCATTATGACCAATACCAACCTTATTAGTTAATTCCACACAAAGCTGTGTGCAACCAGTAATAACTTTTTACACCCATCTGTTCTGCCTGGGTATGAGAAGATTATTTTGGGATAGACTTTCTTCATGATACACCCAACAATTTATTTCATCCAGTCACCATCAGGGAGATGGATATGAACAGGACATAATTAATTATGAATTTGTAGTAAATAATATTTTGTATTTATTCTTCACAGATTAATCAGAAGCAAACTAGGCATTTTAAAATTCATACAAGTGTTGGTTATAAAGGGCTTTGTACCTAAAATGTTAAGAGAGACCTCAGGATAAGAGTAAAAAAAGAAATTATCAGAGAATATACTACAGATGCAGGATTAGAGTTATATGATACATGCTATTCATGCACAGCTGAGATTCAGAATTTAGAGGTCATATTCATGCTGTGGTTTTTAATACACAAGGTACTGATGTTTGTGTGTCTTTAAATAAGCAGCTGTGTAAGGGTGCATGTATGGGTTGGATGGCCTCCAACAGCTGACAGCAGTCAGAAGGAAACCCTCAGAGAAGGTCAGATAGCACAGAGTGATTTTTCACACCAGAATTTTCTCTAAGCCTTCTGTGATGTGTGGCTCAGGAAGCCCCTGGGCCAGAAATGAAAGGGAGAGTGATTTTAGTGATCTCCATCATGCCTTCTTTTCACCAGCCTCATCCTAGGCTGAACAATCCTAGTCATTCCCTCTACAGAGGTGTCACACCTAGCAGTACAATGTAGAATCATTCTATGTGTATTTTGGCTTGTGATGATTGCTTCATCCTTTTGTCTTCACTATCATTGCTTTCAAGATCCTTATTCAATTTTCTCTCTTTATAATGCAATGTTTTGTTTGAGTGCAGAGAAACACACAAGATCTGCCATTGGTTAAATGAGAAAAAGGACTATCACCATGATCTTTAGTAGTATCTACCAGGTTTAGGTTATATTCTCTTCTATTTTAGACAAAATTTCTGCAGAGTCCTTGAATTGTAAATTATTTCTTCAGTCAGCTGTTGTCAGCATGCAACAATTACCTCTAGAATGCTTTATGCTCTATAACTCCTTAGACAAGCATGGTATATTACATACTTCTTTATCATGCTAATTACAAAGGCAAAACAAAAATCTAGCACATATATTAGTGTGTTATTTTTCTCTATTAGAAACATAGAAGTGAGATATATTGGAAAATCATTAGGAATGATTCATCTTCAAAGCTAACTTGTTATTATATGATAATGGCTTTGTTATTTTGTACCCTAATAAGGGGTATGATATAATTTATCAAGCTATACATTCCCAAAGCACTGCTGGAGAAAGTAGCTGTGAGTGGTATATTTTCTGGTTTTTGAAAGACAAAATTATCTTAGCCAATAGCATATTAAAAGTCTTTTATTGTGAGTTGTTCCAGTGACTCCTAAGTGACTTAATATTTCCTTGTGAACTAAAGATTGAGAGGCTTGAAATTCTAAACCTCTAATATGTGTGCTCCTAAGAAGTTAGTTGAACATTGAGTATTTCAGTAAGAAGCTTTCACTTAGACTAATGCTCACATCCTCTCCAGTGTGAAAAAGCAGATCTAGAGTTAAGCAGTGAAAACATAAAATGTGAACATTTTTACTCCCCAAATATGGAAATATAGTGTGAAATTCTATGTAAGGTGCTAAGGAACCCCCTTCTGCCTTCCCCTCCATGAGAAAAAAAAAATCCCAACATTCAGCATCATACTCTTCTCCTTATCCAAGATTATATATACTTTAAATAAAAGTTTGTTAAAATACAAACCATCTTTTCCACACAGAAATATTTGTTAGCTCAGAACCTCTTGTCAACATATCATTATTTTTTCATGATTTTCAGGCTCCTGCTGAGACTACAAAAGTGCCTTCTGGTGACCATTTAGAAAAGATATATACAAGAAAACCGACTCTAGCAAATGGCTGAAGTTTAATACAGAATATAGCCTGACAGACAGAAGAGGCTCTGGGAAAAAGAAATGCTTAAAAATGAGGTTTCATACTCAGCAAAGTTTTAGTCATTGCTGTATGAGAAGTAATAAGATATTTCTAAGGAAAAGAGAAAAAGAAAATCATGGAGGTGTCATCTTGGAGTCTGAACTCCACTTTGGGTTAAGGTAGAGCTAAGTGGTATCCTGGATAAGAAATTGATTACATTAAAAATCACATTGGTCAAGAATTATGCATGTTCTACCTCAAAATTGCTGAAACCTGTAACAAACTGGTTATATAAAATGCATTTAGTATAGATAGAAATCTTTTGAATACTGTTAAAAACAAATATTCCTGGGAAGAGTGGGAAATTCTGAGCTGTCTTAATTTTCCAGATATCTGTAGAGCTAAAGACACAATATTATCTGGAACCTTCCTGGCTGGGGAGGTGATGGAACTCACACAGAAGCATTCTGGTTATTATTCATGTTAAAATGGTGTTAGGATTAAACAATAAACAAACAAACAAACAAAAGAATGAGAAAGATATTCTCTTTGAAAAAGAAATTAATGCTTTAAAGGTCAGAAAGTACTCAAATAAGAGGTGCCAGAAGTCAAGCAGAGCTAGATCTAGTAAAGGAAATTACCTAATCAAGGTGTATGCAGTGGTTGAGTTTTCCACTTACCATGTTTACAAAGAGTAGCTGTTTTCAGCAATTAACTGGCATGTACAATCTGATAGATTTCAAAACATATAGGGAAATATTTATTTGTTTTAAGTTTCTTGATGATATGTTCTTCCTTCTGTGCTGTGTTACAAGTGCTTGGATGGAGATGGAATGTAAAAATTAGAAATAAATGGCTCAGCTTGCAGGAATAAGTCTTTGAGGCTAAGATTTTGATATCTGTGAAGTAATGTGAGGTTATACAGTGCCCTAAAAAGGGGCCTGTGATGCTCAGGACTTTGGGCACATAGACTTATATTGAGGGATCCATTCTGCCTCCTAGCCACCTTTCCCCTCAGTTCCTATCTACACACAGAACTGATGTGGTAGTGGATGTTAATGTGACAAGAAAACTTAATTAATGTTAATGTGAAAAGAAAACTGTGAAGTTTTCTTCTAGATCTAGGCTTTTCTTTCCAGTGCTTTGGAGAGTTGGGGCTTCCTGGAGCTTGGTAGCAAGTGCCTGCACCACGTTAGAGAGTTCAGTCTCTTACATACTTGAAGGTTTTTGTTGGATTTTTGTTCTCCCTGTTATTTCCTGTTCAATCATTTCTGTTAGGAAATTTGGAAAGTAACATAAGATGACATAAAACAATGAAATTGGGACTGATTGATCACCATAAAATATTATCTGGACACCAAGAAATAAAATGGTCTTCTGCAAAATCAACACTGTGGAAACAATGGCTTTCAGTTTATGAAGAAGTCTTTTTTAAGAGCTATAAAATATCAAACTTTCACATCTTGTCAAACTTCACAAAGTCTGGGGTTGGTTCAAAGCTCCATTTAGCTGCCATGTATTTTTCCCTTTTATTTCCTTTTCCATCACTTTTGATTACTGAGATTTGATGAATTGTTATCACAAAAACATAAGAACTGGCCACTTGAATCAACTTGCTTTTCTGTCAAGAATGTCTCAGCAGTAGCTTTCATTTCTTCTTTGAAAGATTTCTCTTCAAGTCAGATGGAAAGCATTATTTTATAAAGAAGTACCTTACTGCTTTATAGCTCAATTTTCCAGTGCTTCTGGAGAGAGACAGAAAGACTTAGGAGTTGAAGGCACTTGGCACCCTCCAGGAGGCACTCTGCACAGCAGAGGATTGAATCATTAAACAGGCTACTTTTTACAGTGCACATACAAAAAAATATTGGCTTTGAGCACTGTTTTGTGCATCTGTACAATGCTCCCCATTCTGGTAACACTTTTACAAGTGCTGCTCTTGCTATACTCTAATTGAGGGTTGTTGGGTTAATTTTTAACCTGCCTCTGTAAATATTAGAGAAGATCTATCATTGTAAAATATAATATTAAATATGACTTCTCTAGGTGTTTTCACAAAGATACAATTTGTTCTTTTTTTTTTTTTCCTTTCTCTTGAGTGAATATTATTTACTTCTGTATTTTCCAATGCATCTGTGAAGTTGTTATTCTAATGTGAGTCAGAGGAACAAGTAGCAAAGGTGAGCAGAAATGCTGTGGGCTCAGGTTAGCCTCAAACCTTGCATATCAGTAAAGCACCATGACAAAGTGAGGTGAAATGAAAGAGGATGGTGAGTGATGTGTGAAGAGGTGGGAAAGTTGAAGCAATAACAGCTGAGGTGCTAGGAATGGAAATTAGTGAAATGAAAGTTTCAAAGGCTCAGAACAAAAGAGAAGGGGGGTGTGCTTTCTAAGAAGAGTAATTACAGAAATCATGCTGGGTGCATTATACACTCTTAGGTAGACTGCAGTAGGTAATGGCTGAAGATGAAAGAAGTGAGAGCCTAGAGAGCAGTGGACCAGAATTCCTCAATCACAGGAGCAAGGAGGACCTGGGGAGGGAAGGATGACACAGGCAGGGCTCAGGGCACAGAAAGGCTAAGGCACTTTTCTGGGCAACATGCTACCTTCTGCCATGCTTCATCTAACTCTTTAGGAACTTGGTGCCCATAAGCATCTCAGTTTTGCTGGCAGCATCTTTTACCTGTTAATTTAGATTTCCCACACACATGCAGCATTGCTGCTTTTGGGCCACTGGCAGTTTTATTCTCTGATACAGAACCTAAATTTGTTGTGTTGAGAACCTTAACTTTTAGTATATTGATGCCACTGGACAGGAAGGGAAGAAGGATTGGCATAAGTGAGAACATGAACAGGGAGGTTTGAAACGTGGAGGAAAAGGCAGAGAAAACAATACTGAAAGAAACTGAAATAAAAGAAACTAGAAATAAAACCAAGAGAGTATAAAAGTGATCAAATAGACCAGTGAACTAAATTATGCAGCCAAAATACTGCCCAAAAAACCATAGTATATACCAGATAAGTTACTTCAAATTTAGAAGTTTTCTTCAAATAAAATTGTTAGAGCATTTTTTAATTCCATTTTGTAATAAAAAGCAGACACTTTGAAGCATCATACAGGAGACTTATCTAACAATTTATTTTGTGAGATAATATCTACATGTTTTTAGTGAAAATTGGAACATTTAACTCTTTCAAAGTAGATTGTGAAAAGATTGCATTCAAAACCACTGCAGCTGCATTTTAATTTCTTCAAAATAATGCTTCTAAAATAACTTTATCTTAATAGAGTTTTATTTCCATTACATATTTATCTTGTTTCAGAAAATAGTATTTGGATTATTTCCATTTTATTTTCCATTTTACAGTGGTTAAAACTGTATGTTATTCTAGACATCAGATTTTAATATTCTGTTTATCTTAGTTTCTTTTTGAAAGTGTCTCTTGTTTGAGATTACAACAACATAAACCAAAGAAGAAAATTAGACAAGAGCTCAGGATCCTTATAAAAATAGCAAATCCTATATTCATTCTGAATTGTTAAAATAAAGAGAGATAGATAGGGAGTTTAGGTTTCTTTAGTGTTACTTCTTCTCTTCTTTCTTTGGGGAGTATGTGAAGATACCAGACAATGCCTGAGACAAACTGGATGTGGCTGAGAAGTGAAGTTATTCAAGAGTAAACAGTGCAAGAACAGCAATTTTAGCATGTCAGGTACAATAACAGCACAAGTTCAGAGGGTAAAGGAAATTGCTTCACTTTGCTTAGGACAAGTGTGTGCAGATACACCTCTGGGTGTGTCTGGAAGTTGTTGAATATGTCATACCTGCTAATGTATTTTGTGGAAACTGAAAGACATCCAGGCAAGGAGGTTATGGTGGAGAATATCTATTACTGTGTTCCTTAGCTGCTGGCTGACAAACAGAGGTTTTTAAAGCTTTTTGAAATTATTATTGTTGATATTATTATTATTATTTATTATTATCAGGGATTTGATTCGTCCCCTCTACTCTGCCCTTGTGAGACCCCACCTGGAGTACTGCAGCCAGTTCTGGGGCCCTCAGCATAAGAAAGACATGGACCTTATGAGCAGGTCCAGAGGAGGGCCACAAAGATGGTCAAAGCGGCTGGAGCACCTCCCCTATGAGGACAGGCTGAGAGAGGTAAGACTTGTTCAGCTTGGAGAAGCGAAGGGGAACCTTCTAGTGACCTTCCAATACCTAAAGGGGGTCTATAGAAGATGGGGGGAGAGAGACTCTTTACCTGGGTAGGAAGTGACAGAATGGGGGGTATGGCTTCAAAATGAAGGAGGGAAGATTTAGATTAGATGTTAGGAAGAAATTCTTAAGCCAGAATGTGGTACGATACTAGAACGTTGTCCAGAAAGGCTGTGGCTGCCCCATCCCTGCCAGAGTTCAATGCCAGGTTGGATGTCAACCATCATGGTATATCAGGTTTCATGGTGTGACTTTGGGGTTGTCCTGTGCCTAAATAACAGTTGGACTCCATGATCCTTGTGAGTCCCTTCCAACTTAGATTATTCTGTGATTCTGTAATTCTGTGGATGTGGGCCTGGGCAACCTGGTCTAGTGGGTGGCACGTCCCTGCCCATGGCAGGGGGGTTGGAGCTAGATGATCTTTAAGGTCCCTTCAAACCTGGGCCATTCTATGATTCTTGTTATTGTTATTATTACTTAATGCATTGTTCTCATGAAGGTTTCATGTTCTGGAAATCCATTCCTTCTTCAATAAATCCCATAAATAATATTGGGTCAGAAAATGACATTGTAAATCAAGAGAGATTTCCTAAGCTGAATATAGTATAAAGGGCTTTAAATTTTTACCATCCCGGATATTTCATCATTTATTCATATTACATCAAGCTACAGCTGAAATTGTACATTATACAAAAGAACTAGGATTGTTTGGGAGAACAAAATGTACAATTGGAGTACACCTACCACACAGCTTCACTTTAGGTGAGCAAAATTCAGAAAGGAAAGTTTCCATGCTCCAGCAGTAATCCTCCATTCCCTCTTACCTGGGACTCTATGCACTGGAGATAAAGCTTCTAAAGATAATTCAGTCTTTTCAACCTTTGATTTTTTTCCTTCTTTTACTGTGCTCTAATATATCAATGAAGAATTCAATCTAATAAATTACACAGAAGACCACATTCAAACATGTAACCTCTTCTTGAAACAAATGAGGTAATTCAGTTGGGTTAATGTGATTCATAATTTGATTTTTTTTGGCAATATAACAAAACATATGAAACACTGCATTCAATTGGATTATGCTCCATTAGATCAATTAAGTGAATATAACTCAATAATAACATGACAGAATAAAGACAAGTATTGAAAAATGATGAGCTTTTACTTTGCCAATTTCATGAAAAGGTGAAAATTCATATGACAAAGAACATAATTTGTATTAGGTAAAATTGCCTTTTTTGAATTGTCAGTTTAATATAGGGAGGTAAAGACATTTAAAGAGATCTTTTATATGAGACTTACAGATTGATTTGAGCTGGAGAGAGCAATAAAATAGAATGTCTCCATATATGATGTCCCATAGGCCCATATATAGTGCTGTAATCTTACTATATCTATTAATGGACAAAATCCTAATGGCATTAATGGGAATATTGTTCATTTCTTAACGAATTACTTTTAGCAGAATAATTGCTTCACTCTGTTGTCGTGTTTGAAAGACATTAAGGCATTGGAGCATGTCCAGAGAAGGGCAACAAGTCTGGTGAGGGGTCTGGAGAATAAGTCTTATAAGGAGCAGCTGAGGAAACTGAGGTTGTTTAGTCTGAGGAAGAGGAGGCTCAGGGGAGACCTTCTCTCTCTCTACAACTACCTGAAAGGAGGTGATAGTGACATGGAAGTTGGTCTCTTCTCCTGGGTTACCAGTTGGAGGACAAGAGGAAATGCCCTCAAGTTGCACCAGGGGAGGTTTAGGTTAGATATTAGGAAAATTTCTTCACAGAAAGAGTTGTTAGGTACAGACCCAGGCTGCCCAGAGCAGTGGTGGGGTCAACATCCCTGGAGGTATTCAAGAAAAGTATAGATGTGATACTTAGGGATACAGTTTGGTGGCATGGTGGTGATAGGTTGATGGCTGGACTTGGTGATCTTAGAGGTCTCTTCCAACCTTCATGATTCTGTGATCTACAAATTCAGAAGCACCTCTGAAACCAGCTGTATGAACTTACTCTCCTAGCTTTATCCTGAAAGACCACAGACATGACAGGACTCTTGAAACTGTAGCAATGATCACCAGGAAATGTCAATATGCTTACAGTGTTGCTTTGTTTTTTCAGACCTTCTTGATTTTCCAGAGTCACTTTATCTCTCAGAATCTTTGGTCTGTAATTCTGGGGTGAAAATTTCTAAGAAGTAGTTTTGTTGTTGGGTTTTTTTTTCCCATTTCAGTTCCTGACACTATCACTTCTTTTCACAGATGACATCGAAGTATGTTTTTTGAAACTGTTCTTAACACTTCTTATCTCTGGAAATGAAGCTGAAAAAGCTGGAGCCAAACACTTCTGCACTTTCTCAACTGAAAATTTCTTACTTCAGTGTTAGAAATGGTTGAATGTTGGATGCTTTTTTCCCCCCTATATATCTGTGAAATTACTACTTCTTAAAGGCTTTTATGAACAATAACTGTTAATAGAGACTATTCACATCTCTTCTACAAACAAAACAGGGAACAAATTACAGAATCACAGAATATCCTGAACTGGAAGGGACCCACAAGGATCACTGAGTACAGCTTCTGTCTGTGCACAGGACAACCCCAAAGTCACCCCATGTGTCTAAGAGCATTGGCCAAATGCTTCTGGAATTCCATGAGAGTTGGTGCCATGACTGCATCCCTGGGGAGCCTGCTCCAATGCTCCACCACTCTCTGGGGGAAGAATCACTTCCTAACATCCAACCTGAACTTCCCCTGGCACAGCTTCATGCCATTTCCCCAGTCCTGTCTCAGGTCACCAAAATTATTTGTTCCATGCTATGTAACCCTATGTCTATGGAATTTTAATTATAAATCATACCTCACTAAAGGGGCAACATATTTTTTCTGAAAGTAAATATCTTTGGTTTTTTGGGGTTTTTTTTTCTGGTAAGATGTTTGTTCAGAAAGCTGACAAGTAAATAGGAATTCCTAAGGAACCATATGGTGACAAAACACCAGAGTTCACACATCACCATAACATGTGGAGATAATATTTTTTCTTTTCTCTTTCTTTTCTTTTTCTTTTATGTGGTGTTATTTTTGTTTGTGTTTTTGTTGTTGTTGTTGTTGTTTGGGGTTTTTTTGGTTCCATCATAGAATGGTTTGTGTTGGAAGGGACCTTAAAGATCATCTACTTCCAACTCCCCTGCCATGGACAGGGATTCCACACACTAGAACAGGTTGCCCAGGGCCTCATCCAGCCTGGCCTAATCTTAAATACTTATTCTTTTTTCTTTTCAATTCAATAGATCAGAATATCAAAGACTAAAATTTTCAAGCTTGCATTTGCCATTTCCCACTGGGTGGAGTTTCTTCTTTTTATTTACTGGTGTTGACCAGGTTTCAGTCTCATGCTGAGCAGATGCTTTACTAATGCTTTTCACAGTGGTTAATCAAATATTTATGCAGCACATGAAGGAAATATACTTACATTTCACTGCAGATGATTGAATAAGTTCTATACCATTTCCCCAGTGCACCCAAACACTTTCAATTATTCATGTCCTAATTTGCAAATATTGCAAGGAGTTCTTATCTGGCAATGCATGCTAGTCCTGTGGCTGAGGAGAAAGAATGAAATAATTCTTTCCATGTGTAGTAGATATATGATAATGAATGATTCTGTTCTCTCTATATTGCATGTTCAGTGCCAACTCCTTTCTAATTTAGAAATCATAAACATATATACTTCTTCTTTCCTTCATTACAGCTGAAACATTCTGATACTTTGTACACACTTGTGTTTCAATATGCATGGGTGGTTTAATCCAAAAGAAGATGCAAAAATCTTGGGAAAGTAATAAATCAAAAAAGTAAGCTATGCAACATCTTGCTTCTACCCTCTAAATGTAGTTAAAAGCATTTTCCTAGAATAGAGTCATACAATGGTTTGTGTTGGAAGGGTCCTTAAAGATCATCCAGTACCAACCCCCCTGCAGGGACATCTTCTACTAGACCAGGTTGCTCAAAGGATGGGTTGGCTGGCTTGCCCCACTCAACCTGACCTTGAGCACTTTCAGGGAGGAAACATCCACCATCCACAGCTTCTCTTGGCAACCTGTTCCAGTAGCCCACCACTCTCACAGCAAAGAATTTCTTCCTAATAGCTAATAACAGTTTAAAACTGTTACCCTTTGTCCCATCACTACACTTCCTGATGAAGAGTCCCCCCCCATTTTTCCTGGAGGCCCCCTTTAAATCCTTGAAGACTGCTGTAAGTTCTCCCTGAAGCATTCTTTTCTTTGGGGAAATTTGGAGGAATTTGAACTTGACAGATAGGAAAATGAAGGTCCTGATTTGGCAGACTCCTTGTGTAGGTATTTCTTACTCATGCAAACAGTTTCATTTAAATTTTGCTGGATTAGGCACTAATACATAAAGCACACTTTATTCTTTTTCATTTATGTTCCTTTTGTTGTGACAGGCAGAATGCTTGGTTTGATTCCTAGACAATGCAGTAAGCATTAATTGAATTTCTATACCTAATTAAGATAAATTTCCAGTTAACTGATACAGAGTATTATGTGTACAAATAATATACACATACAAAAAAATGAATAAAGCATTACTTCTTAAACCTGAGCTGGCATCAAGGTGGGAGGAACTATAAACATGCCTGAGGAAAGAATTAAAAGACAAAATTATCTTGAAAAACTGTAGAAGTTATTAAGAAAAAAATACATTTCATCAAGGACAAACACCAGGCTTTTCCATATGGGCTGGGATAACTAGGTCTGAAAATATAGAATGAGAATTATAGATCTGGACAAGCAAACTGCAAGAGGAGGTATGGAGGTGAAGATGGATCCAAACTGATCATGACTGACAGGTGTTAAACAGGCACAGAGGTTATGTCAACGTGTCAAGCAGTCTTTCTGCTCAGGGCATTAGTAACAAAGCTGTAGTTAGAATACTCTGTTCACATTTTGGTGCTTCTGGAATGCTGATCCCACTTATAGAAGAGTAATAACTCTTCTGTCCCTGACCACTCTCATTGTGGACTCAGAAATCTGGGAGCCCTTCGAGGTTCCACTTCAGTAAGTCTCAGCTACTCCCTGTTTTCAGCCTCGTGGCAAGACAGTAATGACCAGTTCCATTCTTCCCCTTCACAGCAAACTTCTTCCTCTGTAAACACGTTTCCATGGAGATGAAATCTAGCATGAGAGACAGCAGGTATTTTCCAGAAAGGACCATATTTTCATATGAAAAGGACTAGGATCCTGGTGTGTGCATGCCAGCAGGTAGGGAGAAGTTGTGTAGCACTTAACATCTTCATGAATAACAATTCATAACAACTTTGAAGTATTTGTTTGGAACTAATGGAGCTTTTACTTGATTTCTTACTTTGTATCCAGCTCTGCAAAGGTCTGATTTCTTCATGAACAATGCCAGTGACAACACACACTGAAACAGGTAATGAAAATAAGCTTCTCTCTGATGTGGTTTTTGTTTTAATAATTGCATTGTTCTGATCTTGCATGGCTCCAGAGATCTTTCTGCAGCAACTTCTCACAACTTTGCTATTTTCTCAGCAGTTCAAGCCAAAGCTATACAACTGGGCTATATCAGCTTGGGCTTTGAACCCCTGCTCCTAGGCAGCTAAACCTCTGTAGAGGAGGAAAGGTTACAGGTGGAAAGGGGTTACAGCAAGTTTCTAGCCTCATAAATAACAGTATAAGATCTTTGATGAATTTGGAATCAAACCCCACAAAAGGTGGCTCCATCTTGCTTTGTGAAATAATAATTTGGAAGCATGATGAATAAGAGATACCTGTCTTTTTAGATTCTCTTCTCCCTAGGGAAAGTCTTGTAATAATAGTCCTAGTAAACTAATTTTGGTTTTCTGAGTAGTCTCTTAGTTGTTTGATGTCTTTTACAACGAAGGAGCGACGTTGTCTGGAGTGTCACTTGTCTGAAATGTGATTGACTGATATCCAGGGAAATAAAATATCCTGTTTAACAGTGTAGAAGTCAGTCTAGTTTCCTACAGCAGTGAAGTTCTCCTGTGTAACTATCCAGGCAAAGGTGAATATTGCTCATGGTTCTTGGTTGGCTCTACAATCAAATCATCTGACAGTTTTCTGGAGGAAGATTCAAACCCAAGTTACTGACCTCTGTTGTCTGCCTGCGTCTCTGGCAGAGGTTACAGGGACTTCTGATCCTCCTGTATGCCAGTTCCTCTCAGCCTGGTTCATAACCTCTCCCAGCAGTGAAAGGGGGAAGCTGGCTTGTATCAAAGGGGCTGAGGGTGGCAAGAGCCCCAGCATTTAGTCTTAAATTGCCTCTGCAAATGTCAGAGCCCTGATTTAAATTCTTTATCTTAGACTCCTCCAATCTCTTTAACCTCAGAGAATTTATGTGGTAGGCCTCTGAAAGCAATTCATTAATGACTGAAAAGTCTCTAAAGGCAAGGAGCTGAAAGACTGAAATTTTTATGTGTATAGTGAGAAAGTCAAGATAAATAATGCACATTATTAGAGACTACTGTAGATTTACCATTAGATTTTATTCACTTGGGAAAGGAAATGCCTTTCTTTTACATACAGAAAACATATAAAGATATATTAGTTGCTATTCTTTCTGAACTTTGAGGCATCATATCTCTTTTTGTCTGGAAAACATTCTTCAGTTCCTTGCAAGATGTTTTTCAAACATGAAAACCTTTTTATGAAATCAAACCCCTGAGTGTTTGAGTGAGGAAGAAGAGCAGGGAGATGTAATAATCCATAGCACAGAACAGATCTGATGCTCTGAACGTTGGCCAAGCATCACGACTGTGTGCGTGTTCAAGCACGTGCATCAGTCATAGGCTCAGGTGAAAAGCTTCCCACAGGCAGGAGAAGCAGAAGCTGACACAAAATGGCAAATATATTGCAGAATAAAAGGTCACTTCGAAAATTTCTGACAGTCTGGAACGTTAGAAGGTCAAAAATGGACAGCACATTGTCCTCTTTGGTTAGACTGTGCTGCTACACTCCCTGGGAGGACTCTTCTTATCTAAAATAATGACATGTTCTTCTGGAAACAGACAGCCATTCAAAGACTATTTTACTAGTTTACTAAGAAATTAATCAAGTATAGTGAACAGTTGATTTTATTCCAGCAGTCCTTTTAACATGCAAAAAGTAGAGTCTTTCAGTGAACACACTCTTGTTTATGCCATTAAAGGTAATGTAGGAACAATCAACAATTGTCCAGTTTAGGAACTATGTGGCTAAAACTTGCTTGCATTTACATGTATGGAGTAATAAAAGATATCATAAAATATATTTCTTCTAACTTTCCTTGTATTTCTTCTCTGTTGAATCTCTGCTGATTACCAATATATCAATCTCCTTACCCTATCTTCTATGACTTTCAGCTATACAAAACTCTAGGTTTTTTTTTCCTAATTTTCTTGTTTTGGAAAGGCTTGAAATATTTTATGAGAAAAGGCACTGAAGAATAGATTACTGGGAAAAGACTTGTGGATCATTGCTGAAAAAGAAGGAGATGTAGAGTATCTTTCCCCAGCACACTCCAATACTTTACAAACAAAATCGAACCTCGTCCATGAAACTTAGCAATCCCTAGAAAACACTTTCATTTTCACTCCCAATTTCCAAAGCTGCTCTTGATAGCTCTTTAAAGTAGGGATTTCTTGGCAAATACTTTCTCATCCTGAGGTTACCAGCTCATCCCATCCCTATTTTGCAGCATACAGGCTCTGCACCTCACAGAGAGCTCTATAAATCATTCTTACTGTCTTCACAAAGATGCTGGGAGATCCATGTACAAAAGGATGTCAATGGCAGAGGAAGCACAAGTCATGATCTTGGCCAAACTTTGAAACAGGCTTTATCAGCATCATGACATCTCATACTACATGGAATTAATTTAGTGAAGATCATTGAAAGTTTTGCAGTGAGTTTAACTGTATTTCTTAACATTTGAGAACCTTAAGAATAGGGTTCTTACCCCAGAATAGGGTTGCAAAGGATATCAAGAATAAACAGAGAGAGAGTATTTTCTGCAAAAGGGACGTGGATGCTACTTCAAACATTTAAAAGCAAAATATATTGAATTTTTGTGAATTTGTAACCAATTTTCAGTTATCATGAGTTACATTTTGGATTCAGAGATTGAACATACTTCAGTGTGTTTCATCAGTTAATGTCATTTTTAGTAGAGCTAATAGGGAAATATTGGACTTTTTTATAAGAAGGACTATTCACAACACAGCTGCATATTCTTAAACAATAACAAAGATGTTGTTCAGCTGTGGAAAAACTGATACAGGGACTGGGAGCCAGAAAATTTCATCCTGATTCTTTGTTACTAAATCATTTTACTTAAAGCTAACCAGAAAAAGATTTTTTTAAAGTTGTTGGAATTAAAAACAAACAAACAAACAAAAACCCCCACAAAATATAGCCCCCCAAAACACCCACCCAAACCAAACCAGTTTATAGTTTGATTTTGATTATTGACATTTCCTTCTTAAAATATGGAATCTGGATTTGTAGCAAATGGAAGGTGGAGGAGAAACAGTTGCCAGCCTATTAGGTCAGGTATGGTAAGGACTAGTGTATGATCTATTGTATGATCTACTTCTAATCTGTAAGCATGCCATTTAAAAAGTCATCTTCTGGAATGGAAACACTTCAGTGGTCTGAACCTGTCAGTGTTTGTTTTTGTCTCAAAAGACAGGGATGCAGTCACTGGGTCTAACATTGCTCTTGATGTAGGAGTAAAGAGTTGTCTCTGATTCAGGTCATTGTCACAGACAAGGTTTGAATACAATAAACAGACTCCTAGTTTTATAAGAGGAGTTTTTATTCTTGAGAAGAAGCCAGAGTTCTCATCTGTTTTGTTTTGTGATTTGTTTTTTCTGAGGAGAATTAATTAAAATGTTGAAATAAATAAAACTGAGGTCTTCTCTTGAGGCTTTCTCTTTTTGGCATTTGAAGCCCTAACCTCTCTGTTGCTACAGACTTAAAATAAACCCCAAACCTTTTATTTCTGAAGAGAAAGTTTATGCAGGAAACTAGTTCTAATCTTCTATTCTGATTCCTGTGACAATAGTCCCAACTCTAAGCAAGCAGAAGAGTCTGCTGGAAAATTTCTCAGATGTCAAGAGTCAAAGTATAAATATTAGGGAATGTAAGTTTTGTGTAGACAAGAGAGCTCAGAATAATTTTGTGACCTTTCAATGAAGTCATGCATAATATGTTTGCTTGCTCTTCTCTGCAGTTTCTTTTTTGGCTTCTGTGTGCAAGCCAAAAACTTGGATTTTGTCTATCTAAGGAAAAGATTATATGAAGTATCATATAAAAAAAAATGGTTTTATGCTTCTTTATAGAACTAAAAATTGTTGTAACTTACAACTGTGGCTAATATATACAAGCAGGCTCTCACCTGCATTTAGTAGGCATTTTTAAAGGCTTTTGCTCTTTGCTGCTGATGGGAAAAGGCCTGTCATGTTCTTTTGTTAAAAGAAATGATAGACTTGTTCTCTGCTAAGAGATATACATAAAATATGTACAGTAATAAGAAAAAAATCCCTTAGGTAGTATTCTGTAATATGCTGTATTATTACCATTTCCCATAAATAAAGACCATAATAAATTGGACTCTAGAGGTAGGACATATTGTACTTAACTTTAGAAGTCTACAATGCAGACTTTTAAAACTAAGCTGAGCTCCTTTCACAGCTGGTGGAGAAGGCTGAGCATTTTTGGAGAGTAATTCATCAGATCTCTTTTAGACATCCACCTTAGGGTGAGAGATATTGTACCCTGAAAGTGGCTATTTCTCTAGCCGTGAAGGGAGTGAAGGATGAGTGTTTCACTGCAGATAATTACCAGCAGTAGGTACCTGCATTTCTCAGATGAATCCCATATATGACTGTAAGAAATCCTATACATCCATTTGATGAAAGACTTTGGCTAAAGTCAGGGGGCACAGTGCTTTTTTTTTGTTGTTGTTAGGCATTGGCCCAGGCTGCCTAGGGAAGTGGTGGAGTTACCACTCTGGAGGTGTTCAAAAAACAGAGACATGTGGTTCTTAGGGCCATGTTTTAGTGGCATGGTGGTGATAGGTTGGCAGTTGGACTTGAGGATCTTAGAAGTCTCTTCCAACCTGAATGATTCTGTGATTCTCATGTATAAGACAACCTACAGGTAGCTGTAGCTTACTACCACTAAACTGTACACCTCAGAACATTTTAACCTCTGACTACATAGGTATCAAGCAGTAACATACTGGAGCCCAAACACATCCAGACTGTTTCTGAACCCTGGTCCCCATTCCTGCCCTTCCTGCTGGAGGATGGATGTAGCAGCAGTTGACATCATTAGGCAGACAGGTGAAATTCAGTGACCTACAATTCAAATTACTTTAACAATACAGTTGTTGGGACAGATGGGGGAATAACCTGACATAGCAGCAAGGGCAGGTGATCCCAGGAGATGGCTAGGCTAGGAATGGTGTGATCCTCAGTTAAAAAAGGCAGCTTTTGTCCTTGCTAAGACTTCTTAGCAGTTCTTCTCTGTGTGTCATCTCAGGCTGGAGATGCTGACTTGCATCCACATAGTGTGCATGCAAGCAAAGCATTTACATTGAAGCACATATTCAGATCTGTCATCAGAATGATGATGTCTTTAATCTTAGATGTCAGAGAAAAGGTATTCAAGAAGCACCATGTCATGGGAACTGGATGAATGATGCTTTTTAACCATTAGTTACTTAGTTCAACAAGATTAGAAGGATAGCTTGCACATTCCCTATAGGTTTTCTACTTTTCTTAGCAATGCATTATTTTTCTGGAAGCAGTTATTATTCACTTGGAACTAGAAAATTTTACTGCATCTTTTTCTCCTGTGAGATTGGAATACCAGTTCCAAGCAGACTCAGCACTCTTTACATGAAGAAGTGGCAAGGCTCCCTTGTGCAGGGTTAGGGAAGTGTTTAAATACTCAATTAACTGAATATCTTCATTGTCATACAAAGACACACAACAAGGTACTCCAGCATAACCAGGTTAAATGAAACTGGGAGGTTGCTGGCCATGGGCAGAGCAAATGAACCATGTTCATCTTCTACATTAGTGGGAGGATGTCTGAAGCTGATCTGGCCTCTGCTTCTGAGTGTTTCATTTTAATGCCATGTTTCATTTCCTGATGCTAGCAAAAGAAGTCTAAGTTTTACAATGCTTTTATTTAGCTAGGTACTGAGCACATTAAGCTCTATCATTTACTTAAGGTTTTCATGTTTACAGGTAAGCCAAAAAATTGGTGTAAGACAGAAGAGGACCAAGCAAGTGTCTATGCCACAGGGACCTCCTATTTGTTCTAGAAGATGCAGATGTGCAGAGCAATGACACAGACAGTGTAATTTCAGGTATCTTTTATAAACTAGGATCAGTGAATTCACAGCCACATCATCCTGGAGTTCCAAATGAACTAGCACAGATCAAGCAAAAAGTAGTTTTCATATGTCTGCTTCTCAGAACTAACTGAAAAAGAATAACTTATTTGAATATCTATCTGCAGGAAAGGAGACCTGACTTGGGTTTTGCATCAGTAGGTGCAGATTCATTATGACCCAGGTAAAAAAGGCAATCAGGCTCTGAAAAGTAGCATTTAAAATGCTCCCATGTTGTGTAGAAATTAAAATCCCTCCAGGAAGTTTGTTAGTATTGGTACAGAGTGAAAGTTCCTTTCAGATATTAAACTAAAGACTAGCTCAACATCTTGGGAGATCAGGGGAAATACTTGAATTATTTACTGGAATAAGAAACCTGGAAGAGTTTCTCAAGTGAGTGAGCTTGATCAGTCATCTTCTCTACCACTTGTAGAATCCACTCACATGGCTCCACTGCATCACCTAATTTGGAAAAAAAAGAGAATAGTACAGAGTCAGGACCATAAAGTAATATCTCTTTCCTGGCTGTTACAGGGCAGAGGAAGAGAAAGGAAGAAAGACATAAGTCACAATTGCCTTCCTTCCTAGAATAAATTGAAAGAAGAAAGCAGATTAAATTCTTGGTCACTTCTAGTTAAGGTCTTCCATTCCAAACTGCAGGTGTACTTCCATTCCAAACTGTAGGTGTACTTCCATTCTTATCCAGATTTATGAGAATTTTGATTTATTATATTGTCTGAGAGAGGTTCTTCTCTGTAATTTGACAGCAGTCTCATCTTTTTCCTGCTTGCCAGGCTGACTTCATTCAATGTATCTGCTGCTCACATTTGCCATGCAAGCCACAGAACACAACTTGTGCACAGTGTTGTTTCTGATGAACAAGTGCCTTTGATTTCCCATTCTCATTATATTTAGCAGCTGAGGAGACAATGTTCTGACTATTCAATCTGATGATCATATTCTAAGTGTTTGCAGATTTCACTTTCAAGAGAGAAAAATGTTTCTAGTCAGAATTCCTGGGACTGCTCTGACAAAATGAAATTGTTGAACTGAGAATTCAAACATTTGAAGACACTAAGTAAACATAACATTTTTTGGAGGGAGTGTTGTGGCCTTTGAATTGCCTGTCTTGTCTGTCAGAATCTTTCCTTCTATTTTCTGCTTGACTTGTAAATCCAATCACAGGGTGGCTTCAAAAGAAACTTAGACTCCTAATTTCTTATAGAAATATATTCTGATATGTTTAGATCTCTCTAGATGTTTTCTGAGGAGCAACCTTCTGATACACCATGAAACCAGAACACTCTGAAAGGAAAACTCAAAGCTCTGAAAATACACAAGAGGTTGTCATTCCAGGAGGGAAGAACTTTCACCTGACCACTATCTATGTGTGTAGTTCAAGGTGATGTCCCTTGTCTTCTGATGGGTCAGTGCACAGTCAGTCTGTCAGTGAAGCTGGCTGTTTACAATGTCAGCCTTTTAAATTTTCAGTGGGAAATAACATAGGGAGATGAAGCTTCCAAAGGAATTCCCCAAAGAAAAGCAGAAGATTTCTTCATGGCAGAAATCACTTAAATGACAGTTTAGTCATTTAGATACCTGAAGTAACTGCAACCAGACTTTTTACCATTTACCTGAAAGATGTTGGGGATTTCATGCCAGGGTTTCTTCCCTTATCCATGACAGTGCAATTAGACAATATCTGGTAGAATCAGACTAAAATTAGCTATTACCTTCAGTTGTTCCACATCCAGTCCTTCAACCTGTTGTCTATCTAGCTAGAAATTCTCAAGTGAGGTGAATTCAACATCAAACCTCTTTCCCAAGATGTTGTGAGGAAATGAAATCCTGCAGGGATTTTCTGGTAAGTCAGGGCAACATTTCAAAAATCTCTGAAGGAAACACAAAATGGGATTAAAGACAGAAGGTGAAAATAGAGAAAGGCAACAACAAAAAAGAAGGCTAAGGAAATGTAGGACATGAACAAATAAGTATATTGAAATATAGTAGAGCAGAACTGCAGACAAGCAAAGATTAAGCAAGCTACAGACAGATAGCAGAGGATCTCCTGTCATTATGTGATTATAGAAGAGCAAGAATTGCAGAAAAGGAACACCAGAAGCTGAAAGGAAGGATGGTGTTCTGGTTCATTTGAGATCACTGTCAAAACTTCAGCTTACAGCAATATTAAGCTATAAGCACACAGGGAAAAAAATGTGTATATATATATATAAACATATATGTATGTGAAACATCTCCATGTAGAGATATATATTTGTATCCACATGTGTATATCCTAACATGCAGGGAATGCTGGGAAAAAAACCCCAAATATTTGTACAGCACAGTTATAATGGAGACATAGCTGAACATGCTGAAAAATAGCTTAACTGGGTACTGATAACAGTCAGGCAAGAACAGCTTATGTGGATTTACCTTTATCACCCAGAAGCAGTGTGGAAAAATGTCTATGTATAAATACCTTGAGTAGAGACAATATTCCATACAGTTAGAAATAGTATTTTAGTTTTAAAATACTAGTTTTTTAAGGAAATGGCCTCAAGTTGCACCAGGGGAGGTTTAGATTGGATATTAGGAAAAATTTCTTCCCAGAAAGAGTTGTTAATCATTGGCCCAGGGCAGTGGTGGAGTCAGCATCCCTGAAGGCATTCAAAAAAAGGATAGATGTGGTACTTAGGGATATAGTTTGATGGCATGGTGGTGATAGGTTGATGGTTGGCCTTGGTGATCTTAGAGGTCTCTTCCAGACTTAATGATTCTGTGGTGTGTCAGTGTAGAGTGCCTGGCAAATAGAACATCATCGCTTGACTTTGCTGTAGTCCTGGAGTGACACCTTGCAGAGTTTGCCCATGGGAGGCTCTCAGGCACCTTTGCAGGTCTTTCAGTCTTCACTCACCTCATAGGTGTCAAGGTAGCCTCCTTCTGCAGCCTTCCCTTCAGCTCTGCACAGCTCTGCTCTGTCTGCAGGGCAACAAATGTGGAGAAATGCTCAGACTTTCCGAGAACACCTCTTAAAAGAAATGACTTCACATTACACTCAACAGTGAAATAAAAAACCCTCTCAAGCAGGATCCAATTTAGTTAGAACAGCCTCTACAGGCAGTCTCTCCCCTGGGATGTAGTTCTGCTAGAAAATTATGCACTGTACATGTACATGATGAAGCATTTGTTCAGAGATGTTTCATATTCAAAAGATACTCTGGTCAACACTGTCATATCTCTGCACTGAAGAGGAATTGCAGAAGGAACAAAAAGGAAGTTTCATTCTGCAAGTCCAATTACTTTGGTGTATTTTGTAGCAAGTCACTCAGGTATAACAGTGTTTGAAATCTAAAAATAATAATAATAATAATAAAATTGCCTTATGCAAACATTGATACTCATAGTCTGTTGAAAAGCAATGACTGCAAGCAAAAACAAGAAGCCAAAAGCAAACCAGTTTGATCTACCCACATGAGCTATTGCAGACTGCTGATTTTGTTTGCCTTTATTGTAGTTCCCAATGTTTTTCTATCCTACTGAGATGGCTGTTATGTGTGTAGACTTCAGAGTGAAATGATAAAAGAGATTTGGGTTGGGTTTTTTTCTGTTTCAGAAATAAACTTTGTTGGTTTTATGTGCTGCATTAGTGGGTAGGAGCAGAAACAGACAGCAAAATAAATGTGTCTTATGTATAGCCAGACCAAATGTACTGGAGCAGGACTGAGTCTAGACCAATATGCTATACTACCTGCTAGGGAAAACAGAAACACTGAAGACATCAGGCTAGGCTTCTTAAAAAAATACTTAAAAAAGCTACACTGTTCTCCAGTTTCCAGTTACTCTTTCTTCATATTCTTACTACTTGAAGTTCACCTGAAACAGCTGTAACAGTTGTGTTACACCTTTGGTTTTGTACCTGCCACACACAGGGTTTTTTTGCACACAACAAACCCTTCCCTGAAAGTTCTTTTTCGTGTCAAGGGAGCAAAAATAAAAGTTAAAGACCAAAACATATACAGTCATAATCACCTTTGGAAATCTTGCTCCTGCCACAATTATGTTTTAATATATGAAGTATTGATAACTTATTGACAAGTTTGTTTCAATGCATATTGACAATGTGTGTTCCTCTTTACATCCCTCTTGTTTACATGGAACTTTCCACTTGCAAATATATTTCCTAATTTACACACTTCCTTTCAATATTCCAAAGTGAAATCACATATCTACACAAGATCTCTCTTGAATGAAATTAAGTGCTCTTGTGGCCATGAAGGCTAATGGTGTTCTGGGGTAGATTAGAAGGGGCGTGGTTAGTAGGTCAAGAAAAGTTCTTCTCCCCCTTTACTCTACCCTGCTGAGGCTGCATCTGGAATATTGTGTCCAGTTCTGGGCCCCTCAGCTGAAGGAGGATAGGGAACTGCTGGAAAGAGTCCAGCACAGAGCCACAAAGATGCTGAAGGGGCTGGAACATCTTCCTGATGAGGAAAGGCTGAGGGAGCTGGGTCTCTGTAGCTTGGAGAAGAGGAGGCTAAGGGGTGACCTCATCTATGCTTTTAAATATGTGAAGGGTGTGTGTCAGGAGGATGGGGTCAGGCTTTTCTCAGTGGAGCCCAGTGACAGGACAAGAGGCAATGGCTGTAAGCTGAAGCATAGGAGATTCCATGTGAATACACGTAGGAATTTTTTCACAGTAAGAGTGACAGAGCACTGGCACAGACTGCCCAGAGAGGTTGTGGAGTCTCCTTCTCTGGAGAGATTCAAACCCCATCTGGACTTGCTTCTGTGTGACCTGGTGTAGGGAATCCTGCTGTGGCAGGGGGGTTGGACTACATGATCATCCGAGGTCCCTTTCATCTCCTAACATTCTGTGATTCTGTGAAACAGCTTGAAAAGTTTGGTGATGCCAACAACTTGTATGCTTGAGCTCTCTCAAGCAATTTAACCAATGAAACATTTTCTCCTGACAGCAAACTGCTCACAACCTGACCATGATTTTTAAAAATGTGCCTTTGTTTTTGAAACCAAAATGTAGGTGCTAGAAGAATATTTGTGCTAGAGATGAAATGGCTGTATGTTAGTTGTAATCATAGGCAAGGGGTAAGGAATGCACTGTCTTTGGTTCTGAATATTCATGCATACATGGCACCAGATAAATTTGCTAAACCCTTTTTCTCTGTTTTTATTTTTTTTGCCTGAAGAAAAATGTAGCCATAGATAGTTTGGGGTACAGTTTTGTTCCTGCACCTGTTTGAGAGAATTTACCTGGTTATTTGAGTACTGAATTATTGCCTAAAGTGAAATGAGAGTGATATATGCAGTTTATCAAGCAGAAGAAGATGGGCAGATGAGACTGTGCTCACAGTTGTGATAATTAATGTTTTTATCTGTTTGAGTCATAGAGTACCACAATAAAATCTACATTCTCCCTTCTACAGGGCAAAGAGAACAGAGATAGCTGACCTTGCAATGGACTTAGGAACATCCAGTGGAAGTTGTCACATGGAAAAAATCAGCTGAACATTTTATTATTTTGAATTTTCAAATGCCAGTAAAATGTAAACCCATGGAATAGTCTGCTTTGCTATACTGCATTTTTTCTACTTGCAGGTGAGAGAAAAGAAAGAAAACAAGCCCACAGTGGGTCAAAAGAGTGGGTTTGGTTGTTCATCTGCTATAGCAAACCAGAATAAGGAGTATCAGTGGCTTCAGATTTATGAGAGCAAGTTTGGCTTGGAATTAAACTGGTAGCTTCTTAAAGACAGACCTTATTTTTTTTAGTATTGAACACTAATGGGACTGAGTCAGCTGGAGAGCAGCAGGCTGACATTTGGGTGTTGATTTAGCTGGTCAGAATAAGCTGAAAGCAATCTGAAGAGAGAAACAGGTATACTACAGAAAAAGAAAAGGGTAAACAACTGGGGCTCAGCAACCAACATCATGTAGACTACAGCCCAGAGCAACTTGCACCCAGGGTGCAGGTAAGCCCTTTGCAAACACAAAAAGATACTTCCTAAAAAGCTTTGTTGCTCAAAGCAATGTCTCCAAAGGTCTCACAAGCACATTAGTAAATGGTATTTAATTCTACTTGAAGTGTCCCCAGGTCTCTCTCTGGTAGCCACTAAAACATTTCCATTTCAAAGTCAAGACTCTGGAGTAATAATTAAAGAATATTGTTCATAAGATATTTTTCTTCCCATAAATTACTCAGTTGTGGTCTGGGTGGGTTTTTATTGTTTGCTTGGTTTGATTTTTGTTTCTGTTGGTTATTTGCTTAGTTGGTTTTGGTTTTGTTTGAAGTTTCTTTTGTTTCTTTGTAGGTTTTTTTTAATGTTTTTGTGGGGGTTTTGTTTGTTTGCTTTTTTGGGGGGTTTTGTTTGTTTTGTTTTTTTTAATATCCTGCCATACTGCTTTGTTTCAAAGAATCTCTGAGGTTGGAACACACCTCTAAGATCATCAAGTCCAACTGTCAACTTATCACCACCATGCCCGCTTGTTGGAATACCTGAGAATACAGTAAAGTAGAAGAAAACTATTGGTTTTAATTTTTTCCTTCCTGGTCTTACCCAGATGCTATACCAGTAAAAGTGTGGCTTTGTGAGGACAGAAGGACAGAAGCCCTGTTTAGCTCTTCTTGCTTATTCAGGCCTGTTGAGAATTTGTAGCACCTTAAACCATATACCTACATGAAAACCAGGAGGTTGTCTTCTGTCATGTGCTGGAGTGGATCCTATAGATAAAATAATATTAGTTAATAATGAGCTTGCACTTCAGTGTTTTATTGGATAAAAGACCTCATAAACCATGAAATTCTGGGCAGTGATAGGTAAAGCCTTCATCAGCTGAGCCTGAAAACCATATAATTTGTCCACAGGGACAAGTAAAGAAATGGTAAATTGTGATTATACTGAAGGTCTTCAAACTTTTGTTACTGGTGCTCGGGGAAATCTGGAAAAGTCCATTATTAAGTCAGTGTAAAAAGCTGAAGAAAATAGCTATGCTGGCATGGCTTTGTTTACTTTTACCTAATTTTCATGGGACAAAGATGATAAGAAATGCCCTGATCTGTAATAAACTGAGGATAAAGTGAGATTTATACTAAATGAGTTCTTTATATCTTAAAGATCTTTGTGTCATAGAAAACTTAATCCAGAAAGGACAGGAAAGGGGTATCTTGCAACAGAATGTGTTTATGACTGTGTGTGCCTGTGTAAGCCTTAACTAGGTTAGAATGAGAGGGATTAAACATTCATTCAACTGAATTATACTTCTGACATCTTTCTGTACTACCATTAATTATTATCATGACTTTGGAACTGTGTATACAGTATGATACTCAGCACTCAAAATTTAAGTTATTAAGTAGGCTTTGCTTCACCTTTCATCCTTCTCAACCCCACATTTCTTAGTATTCTGCCAGGAAAATTTATAAAACTAAACCCATAAATGACTGCAGGAAAGAAGGTATAAATATTAGTGTAGAAAGTTAACTGGTATTTTTGGACAATCTACTCTCTCATATGAAAAGCCAAAATAATGTGGAAATCATAAAAATTGAATATTAAATAAATAAACATTGAAAAAGATGCAAGGGAAAGCCTGAGAGCTTTGTACTCCAAGAAAATGAATCAATAATAAAAACATTGCTCAAAATTACTCTAATGGTATGGGAACTATTAGATGTTAAAGAAGCAGTGGAAATCTTCTCTAGATGACTTGTGTTGTTTGTTTATGAACTCTTGCTCTACATTAACCCTACCCCTGGAGCCATATAGCTAAGCAAGTAGCACAATGACTGACAGTTGGTTTGATATATTTCAAGTTTTGTGATTACTCTTATGGTTCACAGTGTGATTTTTTTTCCCTCATGCAACACACTGAGTTATATTGCCTGTCATTTTCTGTCTCTGTTTATTCCCTATGTACTAATATTATTATATTTGCTATTTTCACACAGTTGTGCAGCAGACAGAAACTGCCTCAGAACTACTGTTAATGTCTTCAGGGTTGGTGGCTTCCAATCAAACCTTTGACTAAGATATTATTTTATACCCACTACTCTATCTGTACTTGAACATTAGCAGATATTAGCTATGAATCTCAAACTCTGAAGTTTTAAGTGTTTGTTGTTTACCTTTACCACTAACAAAATATTGCCATAAGGTTTATTCTGTATTCTGGACAGAAATCATAATTTATAATCTAAAAATATGTTAAATTAAACTGAAAAATTGCAAGTGAAAGCTCAATAAATTCAACTGGGTAAAAGGGTCAAATAGCCTCTAAAATGAATTTTTTAATAGATGTGTACAGGAGGTCACCTGGCATGTAGATAACTTCTGTGGATTGTCAGAAGTGCATTTACTGCTTTGGAAAACAAAAGACTGTTCCTGCCCCAAAGAACTGACAACCCAGTTCAAACTGAACAGCTGATACACAGCTACCAAAATGAGCTGGTTATAAAAACTAAACCTATCTCCTTGAATCAAAGGATGCAAGATTAGATTTCATCTTAGACACTCTCCAATATTTTTTGAACAATGCAAACATTTTTCTTTAAACCATTAGAAAAGTTACATGTTCAAAATGCACTTGCATATAGTGTAAAGGAATGTAAACATTAATCCAGCTGGTATAGTATGATAATAATAATCCAGCATATATTGAAGTCTTTAAATCACAGTGAAAGGAAAGAGGCCTTTGGAAGCATTGGGTATATTTGTTGAAGTATCAGTCAATAGAGGAGAATCAGTACCATATATTGTGTGATACATAAAGTGCCAGCCACAGATCAAAGGATTAAATTGATTGTGGATATATGCATATCTCTCTCTCTAGATATCTCCTATCTATATCTCTACAGACACATAATTGTTCTCTATATGCACAAAAATAAATCTTTGAAAAGTCAAATCCAACCCCAAATTTAAATGACTGCCACTGATAACAAAAACTCTCTCAATATAAACAGGATCAAATGGTTGCCAAGTACTGACAAATTCAATCATAGAAAGTGATTCTCATATTTGGAGTGGCAAACATGTAAATAATTGGTTAATTCTACTAAACTGGTGAGTTCCAATTGATGTAGTAAACTCTTCATATAATGTGGCTTAGCCTGATCTAGTTCACTTTACTATTTTATTAAGAACCATCTTTAACTTATATTTATCAAACAGCAAACTTCAAACAAATATGATCTAGCTAAAGCTGTTTCCTTTTCCAGTAACAGATTTTCCCAGTAACTAGCTATATTTCATCATCTTTTAAAATTTATGATCTGATTCATAGGTACTCATCTTCTTAACACATTTGTGTTTTGTTTTACCCAAAACACATTAGACTGCTTAGAAAAAACCCAGAAGTTCAATCACATTTGATATTCTGTAGTCAAAGCAGTGTCAAAATATTCATTAAGGGAAAAAAAAATCATATGCAAAGCAAAAAGCAACCTGAATAAAACTGCATGTCAGGTCAGGTTTAAGATCTCTACACACAATAGAAGTTTTAAGTTACTTTAAATGAGCTCTGTCAGTATTAAAAAACAGCCTAATACCAGCCTAGAAACCATCATAACTGTCAAGGGATATGTGTTTCATTTTCTGTCTGTGATTTTTTTATATAAATATTTGATGAAAATGTTCTTAAAATATTCAGATAATGAAATAAACAGAAGTACCACCAAAACTCAACTTAGTTAATATTCATTAAATGAAACTGAAATATTTATCTTGGATATTATATCAGTCTTTAGAGAGGTTTCATATTTTACACATTTTTTTCATCAAGTAATAAATGTTTGGGCTTGATTCATCCTTTTCTGTCATCTTCACAATATTAAGATCCATGACAGTGCCTGAATCCAAATTAAAAGGAGGAATTGCCATCCCATGTTTAATTTGTTCTGTGATGAACCCCTCCTTCTTTCTGCCTGTGCAGCTGTCAAGCTAGTAATTCTCTGTCTTCTGTCTGTACAGATGAGTAGGCCTTGTTTTTCACTTGCCCTCTCTAAATTGCATTACCTTTTATGTCTTTTCAATTAATCTTTTCCAAAAATAAAGGATCTAAACTATTCTGTCTTCTCATAGTCTATTTAGGGAAAGTACTGAAATGTTGGAAGACAACTAACAGGTCAGATCTCATACAAACACTTCTGGAAAAACCATTTGACAAGTTCTTAAATCACTGTGGCTGTTTTCCATCTGTTTATATTTTTAAAGACCAGTGATGCCTTCTACCAAAACCTGAGCTATCAATTCATAAGTACCAAAGCAGTAACCTATTTTAGGGATTTGTTTAAACTGCAGTGGTAGAGGTTTATCCAAATGAACATGTCCTCCTTAACCCAAACTGGACAGAAATATCTGTGACAAACACATTTGAACAGCAGAAACATGGTATGGAAAGTCTGAGTATGTTGTGTTAAACACATTACCCAACAATATAATTTATTATTGACACATTTTGACATTGAAATGAAGAATTATGTAGTTTGAACACAAAATCAGAAGTCATTTGTATAACTTTCTGAAGAAAAACAACCCAAAACATTATTAAATTGAGATGATGAATGCAGACTGATTGCCAGAGATGCACCCTCCCCACCTTACTGAGGAATCACTTGTTTTTCTTTTGCAGTCTGTGCTGTTACTGTAGATCCTGTTCCTCACATAACCCATTTCTGCTTTATAGAAATACATAACACCCATGTTATAGTTAGCCTGCCTGATAAAGAAGCACTGTTTTTAAAGTAGGAGACCAAAATGAAATGCAGTGGTAACTACCAACCCACCATGAATATTTTACCACTATGCTTAAGTATATAGAAATCTGACATTTATTAGAGTCTTTCATTCTGGTGCTTTATAAATGGAGCACAACTTCACCAGTGTGAAACCACTGAAGCACAGCCACCCTGGAGTGGAGTGCCCAAGCTATTTGGCTCTCACTTGACAACTGTTGGCTATTATGATCTGCTTCTTTTATACAGTTATTCTTTTGGAAAGTATATGAGGGAGAAATTCATTCACCAGGAGAGAGGAAGAGACCATCTGCCATGACTAATTTCACATTTATTCCAGGCTGCAGTTGTACCCAAGTCTTAGAACTGAAAACCCAGTTGCTGTTACAACTTGAAGCAGTCAGTGTAAATTGAAGCAACATATTCAGTCTTTCCATGATATTACCCATGAATACAGATCTCCATTAAGACCATAAAGATTTTTGAATGCCTTTCTGAATTCAAGGTGTGGTCCTTTGAAATATTTTGATTTTTTTAGTCAGAAAATATGAGGTCCTAATTCCTGGACAAGTTAAGTGTACTTAAGCTTAGAAATTTTATTTAAAACATCTTTGTGGTATCCAAACATAGACAAAGTGAAATGGGACCATGTCATCTGTGGTCAGAAAGTGTAGATTATTCTATGTTTAAGTACTCAGTTAAGTACTTATATTAATTAAATAGATACTTTGCATATATGCTGTGTCAATGAAGAGAGAGAGATACTCCACAGGAAAAAACATTAATTATTCTGTGAAAACATCTCTCCCTCTCCCTTTCTTACTTTACTGATTATAGAAGCAGCATAGTGTGACTATATATTTTAGCAGATATATGTGCCTATACATTTTAGCTGATATATCTGCCTATGACCTAAGATTATTGAGGGCCAAACTGCTTAATTCAGTGTCCTGCATTATCTTAAGTGGCTTTACATGGGTCTGCCTATCTGGATGGAGACCTTGTGACATAAAATCTTGTTCTGTGGAAGAGATTGGCACTTTTTCCATTAACTTCTTTAGACTTAGATATTTTTTTCCTGTAAAAACATATGGGGAATAGTTCTTGAGTATACTTTAAATAACTTGTTCCCCTTAGAAATGCACTTTTGCTGTTGTATGCTGCATAAAGTCATAATGTCCTTCTTACTCATGCTAGTTTATCCATCCCTGCTTTCCATCAAGCTGTAAGAGATATCTTAAAAATTTCCATGTTGATCCCATTTATTTCTATGTTGATTTCATTATTTTTCTTTAAGTTTCTCTGTTTTGAGGCAGTACATGTCTTTGTATAGAAATGCAAGAGAACTTTTATTGAAGACGTGATCTGATTCTTATACAGCAAATTGAAAACTGATCTATTTGTTATCCAACACATTTTACATGAAGTAAATCAGTTAGAGCCAAGCCATAATCCATTCTAAAGGCAGTAACTCAGCAGCTCAGATAATCCATGGCCAGATCAATAAGAACAAGACAAAAATGTAAATCAAGTTGAAAGGTTCAGAAAAAAATGGATTAAAGAATGATCAGGCTAAGAATGAAAAAAAAAAGGAACAACCTTTACTATCTTTTTCCAACTACAGACCTTCCATTTCAGTAAAATTCAGGGCAGCAATTAAAAAGACCCCACCAAAAAGACCCAAACCCCAACAGTTAATAGAATTAGTGATTTTTATAAAGCTAATTGGGCCAACCTTTTCTAAGTTGCCTCTAAACTCCAAGCTTGGAATTCCATTGCCTTAATGCCACTCCCCAAACCACAAAAGGCAACAGGAAATAGGAGGAAACTATATGGAAAGTGGATCAGGATCAAGTAGGTTTACATTGACATCTCTGCAACTAGGTTTTAAATCATTCAGCTATGCATTATAATGCCCTTAAAGATAGGAAGTCAGCAGCATGTGTCACACAATATCTTGGCTTCCTGCCCTTCTACAGCCAATTTTTTTGTAGTCCTGTAGTCAGAGTTGAGCCTGGAAGGTACAGGAAGATTGATTATTACTTGATAACACAGCATCAGGCTTTGAGTACAAATCCTCAGTTAAGATACTTCAACGAAAGGACTTTTCAAGTGATTTAAGAAGAGTGAGGTTTAGGTTCATCTGGATTACCAGCCCAGAGAGAAAACACTAAATGATCTTAATTCCTGCAGCCAGTACCTGGTATGCTAGAGGAAAGGGATTTTTAAGTTTGTTCATATTTTGTGCATTCCATTTCCTTTTCTGACCAGCAGAAACAAACTTGACTCATAATCTAACTCTTTAATTTCCCTGCCCTTAGAGAGGCCTTTGGATTTGTTCAAGAGCACAACTACTTAAGAGAATTCTGTCAGAAAGAGAAAGTTTTTCCAAGAGAAAACCAGCAACACCTCATCAGAAAGCTATTTAATGTAAATGTTTACCATGTGACAGTGAAAATTAGTGCAAGTTAAAAAACTATTGCCCTTTATGAATGATAATTATTTTAAATATTTCTTTCCAGTATCTCAAATGTCTAAACCAATTATTATTAATAACATTATTATTAATAATAATAATAGCAACAATAACCACTAACCTAAACCAGGTCCTTGTTTGATACAAACAGAAAAAAATCTATTAATTGCAGTGGAGCAAAAAACTTTCAAGAGGTTCCTAAGCTGATGTCCTGATCATGACATTATAATAGGTCTGTGAACAAAGTCATTTTTCTCCATAGGTCTTGACTGATCACACTGTTAGCTTGCTGCAGTTTTAATGGGAGCATTATTAGGTCTTAGTATTCATATCAGTGTCTCCCTGTCTGACAGAAGACTGGGAGATCCTTTCTAAATTGAGTAAGATGAGTATCCCTGGTAGCAGCAGTTCTCCTGAAACCAAGAGGAAGAATATAAAATAAGTAAACTTACTTATGAGATGATACAAATGTTAACTTTAGAGCTTGAGAGGTTCAGAAAGAGGAAGTTGATATCAAGTTTTATATGCTATCTGAATATATGATATATGATATACAGTGCAACCCTTTTATACATGTGAAAAATCTGTGGATCCTAATAGGATTTCATTAATATCAACCCTCAAAGTTTGTTGATGGAATAACAGAAGGAAACAGTCTTATGGACCCTGTAAGGATCAGCAAGAAGGTGTGGTTGAAAAAGGAGAAACTTGCAAGCTAAAGCGAATCCCAAGTGCCAAGGATAGATGAAATCAAGGTCATTGGATCCACAACTATTCATTAATCATCTATTAACTTTCACATTATTCTTCTTCACTATAATAAGAAAGCACTGAGCTAACTAATTGTCCATGCAAGGTAAGCAATAGTACTGAGAGATATTCCAAAGACTTTCTGAGACATCATTTAAAGAAGGAAAAATCCTCACACTAAATACTTAGAGGGAATTGATCCTGGTCTGAGTTCAACTGTGATGCAGAGATTATAGGTTTGAACCTTCTACAACTGTGGAAAATATGAAGCTAAACCACAAATCATTCTTAAAAGTGCTGATACTAACACTAATGCTAACTAGGTAATGCTAACACTACTAATGCACATCATATTTTGAGGGAGGGAGCAAAATTCTTCTTTCAGACCTAGTTTCCTTTTAATCCTCAAACAAAAAAACCTGAAAGATGTAAGAAACCACAACTACAAATAACATAGCAGGTTATCAAATATATGATAGCAGGAAGCAACATCAGAAAATCACTTTAATAAAATATTACATTCTCCCTTAAACTAGCTGGATATTAAGTAAATTACTCCTCATAGGAATCTAGTTCAGAACTTTATTTTCCTGATGCTTAAAAATCTTTCCAACATGGAAAAAACTTTCTGTTCCTAGCCAGAATATACTTACTTTATTTAAATGGTTTTTTTCCCCCTCTCTTTCATTCTTTCCTCCATCTTCTAGCTATATTCCTAATCCTTCAGTTTCTTTACTACAGAAAAAGTTTTTAAAGTTTTCTCTCAATATCTCTTCATAACCTGGACTACCTGCCAATCCTATTTTACAAGTCTTTCAATTTCAGTTTCTTTATTTTTTAACATAGATGACCAAGACTGTACAGGATATTGCAGGCAAAACTCTCTAAAGAGTGTTTTATTCAACACCACACAGTTTCTCACGTAAGCCACCTAAAATCATATCTAGTTTTTCACAAAACTATTACACTGTCAGTTTCTAATAGCCCAGGAAATAGCTACTCTGTCAGACTTTTCAATTTCTAATTCATTGCCAATTGACAAATTTCCATTTAATGGTAGAAAAAAATCTTATTATTAGTCCCTCTTCCTAGGGTTTCATGTTTCAGTTAAATTCCATCCCATTTCTATTACTCTAATTCCCAGGATCATTGTATACTTTCTCCATGATATAGCAACTCATCCAGGTCTTTGTGCTGATCTGCATTTCTCAGAAAGCTGGCCATTCACTTTCTCTGATATTTTTTATTGTTTTGAAACCCAAAATACTCCCTAGGTATAGTGTGAGAACAAGTGAATAAAAAATAACCAAAAAGGTTGCTAGACTATGATAATGCTAGCATCCTAAGTCTCTAAAATAAAATCTATTTTGGATAGAAATCTGCATCTTAAATTGCAAGCTGTGATTTGATTTTCATTTTCTTCTCCAGAGTTTGGAAGAGAAAAGGCAGTGTAGAGCTCTTCTTACAGTCTGAGATCTTAAGTGACTATACTTTATTCAAGGCTACTTTGTTGCATGTAAGTTAATTTAACCAATTAATCATGTCTAAACATACTCAACTGAGTAAAACACTTTTGATAGAGTTATGATCTATTTAAATGGCATCATCTAAATTTCATTAAATTTTTAACCCTCATTAATTTCTAATTTTCATGTTTCAGATGCTTTTTCACTGTGCTGGCATTTTAGAATTATACTTATCATCAGATGCTTCCTACACTGGCAAATAATAAAACCCCAAATATAGCCTTGTTCTCATGTTGTGTACTATAGAATTAGTGGAAAAAGACTGAGATGTTTCTTCCTCCCATTTAATCTGATTTTCTGTTTGATTGAGATAATTTTTTAGGGGGACATAGCTGAATTTTTGCCTATTTATTGTCAATGTTTAGCTTGCATACCAACATCCCCATATTCAAGTATTTGAACATAATAAACACTACAGGAAAATACAGACAGCTTTGCAGACAGAGCCAAAGTGTGAAGTATTAAAAAGGAGTTTTCCTGAAAACTGGAGTGTTTGTCTACACAAAAGTTTTAGCATCTCCACATCTGCCAGCCTCTGAACTGGTTTGATCCTTTAGAAGCTGAACAAATGTCTAACAGATATGGTATACTGGGGGAAAGAAATGTAGGATCATACAAACTTGGAATGGATAAGAGGCATTTTGATGTGATTCATTCAAGTAAATCTTTTCTACATATTGTAGGATAGCTGATTAGTGTGGAAGAGTTGTGTATTTCTTGTGGTACTTCTCACAATCTTGCTTACTTTTTGTTTAAGATTTAGCAGTTATGTATTTTCCTACCTATGGAGTGCTTGTTTGTTTTTTTGTTTCAGAATTTGTGATATAAAGTAATATATTAACACTGTTACCTTCAAAATCCTATTTAAGGGCAAAGAGGAATCATGTTTATATATAAGCTCCTGAAGTCTCTGGCATCATGAGCAGTGGGTGTGGTGACAAGGATGTCAGTACCTGGCATACCTCACTGGCAGGAATGTGATGTTGAGTGCTGATTTTTCCTCTCTCTGCAATCCACTTGGTATCATTTTTTCATGCTTGCTAGCACCCTTTTCCACCTTTGCTTTTTCTTCACCAATTCTGCTGCTCCAGGTAGCATCCTAATTTGCTGTATAGGTTACCTTTTACTTCTATGAGATATTATCTTTTTCCTTTCTTTACTACCCCTAAAATCACTTGTTCAGCTGCAGCTTACCATGTCTCTAACTGACTGGAAGTGAGTTGTTTATAGCTGTGATCTCTGCAGGGCAAAGCTGGGACCACTTGTCATCTCACTCCTGTGTTCTTCCCACCACATCCTACATCTCTCCTTCTCAAGGCCTATGCTGTCCTAGCAGGCTTGTATTTCTCTACATTGCCATTGTGTTAAGAGTCATAAATACCTCATTCTGTCTAAAATAACTGCTAGTTCCTGCCAGGTGTATAAAACTAGCATTGTACTCCACAGAAGTAAACAAAGAAAAACAAATTAGCCACAGGCACTTGGCCAATTAAAGAAATTACTGTCACAGCTAAACTGAGTTACAGGTCAAGAAAATTTCAGACAGAAATGGTGATGTTGTCTTAATATCCTCAGAAATCTGAACCAGAAATCTGAACCTGACTCTGGGCACTTTCATTTCATTATGAAAGCAGTTAAATCAACATACAATTACATTAGATGCAAATCCTAGGGTGCTGGCACAAGCCAGTTGAAATACTAAAAAAATCATTCTGACCACATTGGCAGATGGCAGCACTTCCCATGCACCTTTAGTGGATAGAAGTGAAACAACAAAAATGAATTTGGCACCTAGAGCTATGTATCTACCTATTTAGCATGTTACCTTTAACATTTTCCACTGTGCTTCCTCACTCTGATCAATAGGTGGGCATCAAAATATACCTGGTACAACATACATCTGCAAAGCTCCCATCCAACTCATGAGTGGAACTGGCTCAGCATTGATACAACTCTCTCTGACCTGTATCTGCACTTCTTGGCTTCTGAGCTGCACTCCTTCTCCAAATTGTTCCACTTCAGAGATGAAGATGATACTCTGCACTTGCTGCAGATGGGCTGGGATGTGTATGGCTCCACTGGTGGGTAGATAGGTCTCCTATATTAGAAGCAATTCCTGTTTCACCTTCCTAAGGAAAAAAATCTTTTTTTTCAGATTCCTGTGAAAGATTGGTGTTTTTTCTTCCAAAAGGATTTGAATATCATTAACTGTAAGCTAAAAACAATCTACCTTTACCATACAAGTTCACAGAATTAACTATTGCATTAAAAGTCTCATGTAATCACACCAACATTTGGATGCCAGTTGCAGAAACGAAAATGTGAGCAATAAGCATGTGGATTTTCATCTCTCAAGTGCCAAGTATTCCCTCTCTTCCTCTGCCTGTCTTTTGTTTATCATCTATTTGGTGTTTCAAGTTCAGTTTGGTTGTATTGGAACACAGCCCATTGTTCAAGGCTCCACAAGAGGACCTTACAAAATGTTATGGGAGTTAGGAGCATCTGGCTGCTTTGGCTGAGATTCCCTAACAAGCTTAGTTACTGTGGGAGCCAAAATAAAATGAGAAGCTGAAGCAAAAGTTAATGTTAATGAGAGAACTTCTTGGCTTTTGCATAAGAAAAAACCCCAAAATACAGCCAATTTTTTACCTTTACACATTTTACCAAACATAATGCTAAAAAGCCTCAGCAAATGTGGACCATTCACTGTTATGTATCACCAAAGTCCCTGAGAACCAAAACAGACATTGGTTTTGAACCTCAGAAGTTGCTTGCAGAGCTATCCTTGGATTGTCTTTTCATGATATAAAACATATCTTTTCCTATCTCATTTGGATTTTTACATTAAATTTAGCTTTCTGATTTCTGAAGTTTTAAATGAGAAGCCTATAAATACATAGCCCAGCCAAAGTCTTGGTAGACATTGTTAGGTGGCTTCATTTCAACCCCAAGTGGACTTTTTGCTGCACTATGGTGATCTCTGTGTATATTTACACATCAGTATTACCAGTGTATCTGTGGGAGGGTAGATAAGGAAGGCAGCAACTTGATGCTGCTGTAACACTAAACAAAACATGTCTCTGCTGAGAGGTCTCCTTCCTTCTTTCTGTCCTTTCAGCTGTGTCCTGCAGTGCAGTCCTGTGTGGCTACAAAAAAACAGGTTACCTTTGAGGTCTGCAAGTGTAGATTAGTCTGTGATGTAGACCTGAGAGACACAGTCTGTTCTGTGTCTTGGTGAAGAAACAAATAAAATTGATTCTTAGTCACTGGTGTGACTGCTTACTGTCCAGCTCACAAAGCAAAATTAATTACAGTCCCAAGAAAAGAAGTTAGTTAAGATTTTTATGCTAACTTTCTTGTAAAGAAAGTGAACTGTGATGAGAAATTCTGGTAATTTTAATAACAGGCTTGGCAATTATAAGAGATAAAATTTTTACACAATATCTACAGTCTTTTTTCCTCAGCAGTATGATTATATGCCTTGACTTTGCTCAGTTGTAAAAATCCACTCTGATTCCAGGAAACTGAATGTTTTTTACTTGTTGTTTCATGGATTTCCATCTATCTGAAATATCTCATTGGTAGAGAATGAAGGGAGGTAAAACATAAGACAAAAATATAGCAGTGTCACTTGAAGTCAGATCTGAACTCACACTGGTCCTGTAAGCTCTCAGCACACATAAACCTGTATCCAGCAGGATCAACAATAACATAAGTGTTCCAATAAAAGATAAGACTGATGCATCAAGCATGCAACTACCCATAGGTTTCATCTGGATACTCTACAGATCCTGATTTACACCTTAAATCATGAATTTTAACATAACCCTTCCATAAGATTTATTATTAGTAGTGACAACCTTAAATACCGATTATTCTCTCATCTCCTTGAATCTGAACTCTTTATCTCAGCCACTCTATATAATAATACTGCTCACTCTTCAGTTAAATGGTGTGAGGTCTTTGGCTTGTTCAATAAAATTGTGAAGAGAAAAATTGAAATTGCCTTGCTGTTATGTGAATCAAAGAGCCTTGCCTGGAATAACCTCTAGGACAAGGCAGGAAAAGGGCCATGGGCACTAGTACCACAAAGCAGAGAGACAGAGCTTTCTACAGGAAATGCAAGAACTACTCCTCCTGAGCTAGTTACTCCATCTTTTACTGTATGTATTACAGTGTTTAAAACACTCCCATGTTTTTGTTTATCTGTCTGGGAAAAACAATAAAAAGCCAGACATGCTACAACTACTTATAAGAAAGAGTTTTCGTGGCTTTTTCACCCTTCTCAGGACCATTTGTTTCATATAGGCAGTGCAGATGATTTCTGATAGCATAATACTTCATTCTTAACACAACCTTATTTGCATTTGCACATTTTTTTCCCTGTTATGAGAGATACTCAGAATTCATTGATACTAAATCTCATTGTTATCCTGGTATCTTTGCACATGTCTTAAGTAGATCTCTAGAATTCCTTGTTTGCCTGTGGTTCCAGACTAATCCAAGTCACATTCATTGCTCTACAGGTGTCTCTGCTTCTCTAACCACCTCTCTTTCAGGATATTTAAGAAATATACAAAACAACAGGTCCCCTGTTGAAGAACTTACTTCTGGTAACATTTTGCCTTGATGAAAATCAAACACTAACCCAACTTTTTGTTTTCTGCCTCCTAAGCAAGTTTGCTTCCTGCTTTATTACAACTAAGAAGGTTCAGGGAGGGTGAAATGGGTTAGAAGTCTAAAAAACTATCATCAGATTCTCTCTTATTCTGGATTTTTTAGTGCAAGAGATTTTCAAGATGTTTTTTTCACTTCAGAACTGCAAACAGTCTCAGTTTTGCTACAGAAATATGGAAGTGTGACCTGTGGGTGAGTTTCAGTGGGGTCTAGATTGAATGACCTCTCAGGGAGACCAGCTCAGGACCTCTCAGAGAGACCAGCTCCTTAATCAACTACCTTCCATATGAATGTGGATAAACAGCACTGATGTAGGACACACACAAAAGGCAGAACTTAATCACTGCTCTGCCTTGGAAACACAGGCTAACTCTCAGCAGTGGCTTTATGGGCACTTAAACCAAATGGTTTTAAGGAGAAATGTTAAACACTTTAATTAGTGTTTTCTTCAGCCAGGTTATCACCTCCTTAGATCTCTGCTCTTTTCCAGCTTTTCTCAGACTTTGTATGCTTTTCTGAAGGAAGTGCAGCTGCAACTCGACTAGAACACTAGAACACACCACCCTTAACCCTGGGCTGCTGCTTACAGCAGATCTTTGCCATGATTTCTGTAACAGATATTGTGGGAGGTGGGGGTGAATGCAGAGTCTATTCAATCAGTGGCCCCTGTAGCAACAAAGGAAGGCTTCAGATATTCACCTAGGCAGATGAGTAGTACAACAAAGTCTTGCATTTACCTTCTGACATTGAGCACCATCCTGTCTCACAGGGACCAGTTCCTTCCCTCTCCTAGATGCCTTGCTACAGCTCCACCTCTTGTTTTTCCCTGCACCTCTCCCAGCAACATCCCTCTCATTTCAACATCAACACTGCATGTCTCCCAGCAAAGATATTTGTATGCTATAATTCGTGCCCCATCTTTCCTTAGAGTAGGAAACATGACTTTAGGAGGACAGGTTTAGGACTCAGAGGAGCAGGGAAAGGATGAGATTTGAATGTGTCAGGTTTTATCCTTATAGGGAATAAGTAGTAATAATTAGGTAATTTGGATTATGAGTGTTACTATCAGCAAAGCTATGCTAATAATAATTCAATGATTAAACCATGAAGATCTTAACAGGATTAACAACAAATTCTTGGCTTCCTGTGTAAGGTGTGTGTCTGTGGTCCAGCTAAATTGCATGCCCTGTTTGCTCTGCAGCCTGTTCCTGTGGACTGTCTTAAAATATAGATTCAGCAACTTGTGGAGAATACAGGTAGCCTAGGCTGTTAATTGAAGTGCAACAACCAGCTCCTTGCCATCTACAAGTTGCCCTGAGTATTTCTACACTATGTAAGACATAGAGTATTCCAAAATGTGCTCACCATACCCTTGGCAAGGTCCCTCTAGGACATCTCCACAGTTTATTTATACTCACTGAACCCCTCCATTATCTAACATAGAAACTGTCATTAAACTGTTACACTCAGTTCACAGACTCCACTTGTTGCACCAGCATTTGAGGCAGGGTGAATGCTGTGAGGCTGAAAGAAGAGAAGGCAGAGAGGAGACACAAACACTGTGTCATCAGGAGGGCAGTCTTTATTTTCAGGTTTGGCTTTGAAAACAGTGATTTGCAGTCATCCAGCTAAACACATTTCCCTAGTCCTAACATAAAGCACAATAAACAATTGCTTTCAAAGGAATACAGGTTTCAGAAGTGAGAGGAGAAAGAGACTCTACATCATCTACTAATGACTATTGTTACAGATTTGACTTTACTCAGGCAATTGGCTGATGGATGGCATTATGCAGCTCTTGCAATTCTGAAGGGGATTGCAGCAGAGGGCTATTTCTTAGAATAGCAGTTATTGTGGAGGAAAGGTCCCAAAAATGGAGACAAAAGAGAGACTTTTAATCAGAGCACTGATGTGGGCTGTCTGTTATGAAGCTCTTATCATTCCACCACAAGCAGTGTACGGCACTCAAAGACAGATTCAGTACCATGGTAATAGAGGCTTTTAAATCATTATTTGCACTTTAAACATAGGGAGATATCTGATTGCTTCACAAAACATTACTTAGAAAGGAAAATAACTGGGTAGATGAGCTATGACCTTTCTTTTTGATTTTTTTGGGCTCTGGAGCCTGTGGTTATTTCTCACTAAAAGCAAATCGTAGTTCAGGCCCAGTAAATTTAAGGTCTGTCTGCAAGAAGTCTTCTAATTAATGACAGTTTCATTGTTCCAATGACATGGATATATCTCTAGAATGGAAAATAATCACATGAAAGGAAAGTGAGTGATCTGGTAGGTGGGGTAGTCTCATAATGGACTTTGAATATCAAGACAAAAAAATGCAGATAAGCAGGGGTCAGCTCAAGGGAAGCATAACTGCCTATGATGATATTCAAAGAAGAAGGAAGGTTTTCACTGACACCTTCTGAATTAGATTCATCACATTAAGAAAGAAGCTATTGCAGTTTTAATGTAGAATTAAATCATTTGCAGCTACCAAAAGAAGATACCAGAAAATTATGTTTTCCCATAGCAGGTACTTCAGCTGCACTCTTCTGGTCAGTTTGAGATGGAGGGAAATTTTTTGTTGTCATGCTCTTTTTTTGGTTCTCCAAAATTCTACAGAAATCCAAGGGATTCCAAGCTAGAGTTCACATATTTTGATAATTGTTGACCTTTGCTGAAAGTCATGGAACAAAGTATTTAAGATGATGCTTCATTTTTTGATGATGATCACATTAAGGCTTCAAGCTATTCTACACACAGGTGCTGATTTTGGCTTGGCAGCAGAAAAGCTGAATGATGCTTGGGGTTTATTTAGTTAGTTAGTTATTCATTCATTTTATTTTCATTTGCTAGAAAAGAAAGGCAATATTTGTGATCAATTGAAGGATTCTGCTGGTGTTGTTCCAACAGCTTGCAAAACAATTGCATACAGCTCTTGAATAATATGGAAGAATACTGAATGCAACTCAACTCCAAGGGTGACACTGGCAATTCTGGGCAAAACTGAGAAGGGGTCCAAGTATTTTACATGAAGTAACTTACCAGTCAGGACTGTTGGTTCATTCAAATGGATGTGTACAGAGTCAACAAAAGTACTGATATATAAACAAAATTAATTACCCCTACAAAATATCCCAACTAATAGACTTATATGCAGTAAAAAAAAATAAAAATCATTTAATAAGCTCATTTATTTTGCACTAAATAAGCTGTTGCTTTTAGTAACATTTAAAGGCAAGAAACATGAAAATGAGGATTTAGCTGCATAACTGCAAACTTCCTGATTGCTTACAGACAGAAGATATCACTGTAAATTGCTTACAGACAGAATACATCACTGTAAACCTATTATTTTTGTCTATGCCAAAAGCTGAAAAAAATGCATAAGCTAAAACTGGGGAATCTGAGCTTCAATTCTTCCCCTAAATTCCTTTATTTTCTTTAAAGAATAACAATCAAGATCTTTTTGTAGGAAATTGTAAAACAATTAGTTTCTGATGCTGACAGCTGCCACACTGTCTTGAAGAGAAGCAATGTGTTCTTTATTTGCCCCTGTGAGAAGCCTGGGGACAAACAGGGATTTAATCTGGAACCTACTGCATATAATCAATGTGGATTCAGGCATCTGGTATCACTCCAGGTGCCCTCTGGTATCCTGCCTGGAACCTACCTAAAGTCTACATTCAAGCAGCACAGACAGATACAGAGAAAGGAGTGGGTAATATAATCTTGATCTAATGCCATCTTCAGGTTACATGGAACAAGTAATAGAAAATCAGAAAAAAACCCCAAAGAATGGAAAATGAAAGCTCATGTTCATCCCACTGTTTGGAGCTTCCAGGATCTCTTCTCTCCCACTTTGTTCAGACTGCACTCACTTCTGCAATTCCCAAAAATAGCAATTCTGGACAGAATGACTAAAATATAATATCAGCTTTTCTATTATGTGAAATAGAAAAAAAATACCATATTATATTCCATGTAATAAAATAACAGCAGAAGAACCAGAGAAATGCAGGCATGACCATAAAGGTCAGTTACAGATAGAGCACATGAGAGGTTGCTGACTTGCACTGTGAAGATATTATCATACTGACTAGCATCAACTTCCTGCAAGATATCTTGAGTTCAGAGATCTTGCATTTTATGGGTTGTGGATTTCATGAAGATTCCTCTGCCTCTGGCTTTCCTCTTGTGGAATGTATGTCTTTAACTCATAAAATGGTATTTCAGTATCACTGGTTCCTGTCAGCATGCTTTAGTATTTTCTCATGACACAAACACAAACAAACTCAGAAACTCAAGTTCTGTTATTTCCATTCTACATTTGTATTGACTTCCTCAGAAAATACACAAATGTAGCAGGTATATAAGAAATAATTAAATGGCAGAACCCTGGCTAGACTTTAGTCCCAAGGGCTTGGTCCAATGTTTGAAAATATTTTATTCCACTCCATACAAGCATTACTGTGTTAATCCCTCTGGAATGAAGCATTTATTACTTACCTGGCAGGTGTGAAGTGTTGCATGCTAAATGGATTATCTCCCCCTCCTTCTCTCCACCTCCTGCTTTGTTCAGGCAAAGCAGAAGAGGAGAGGGAGGAGATAATCCTCCTCAAATGGAGCATTTATTACCTTAGATGTAGGCATGCAGTGCTGCTCACTGAGGGGAGTTAGCACTGGAGAGTTTTCTTATACAAGTGTTAAACCTCATTGTAGACAAACCAAAGCTTCACACTAATCTGACCACTGCTTTATTGAGAAAGTTCAGGACTTTTTCCTGTTCTTTACAACAGTTATAATTCTTAATATTCAAGCCACATCCTTGTTATTGGATTATTGGTGTTGGGACTTTTGGATAACAGGGACAATCAGTTACAGTGGTTGTAAAGCAAAGTTGTGAGGTATTTTTGTTGGTTTTTATCTGGGCTATTTTTGACATTTCCTTTCTCTCACTGTCTTTTTTTTTTTTTTTTAACCAAAAATCTCTTTCTAACTGTTGGTAGATATTTGGGTTGAATGGATTTGCTTATTTCAAGAGCATCAATTGCTCTTCCTGTTTCACAGACAACTGCCTCAGTGAGCAGTGAGCAATGCTCCATGTTGTGTTTGTGACATTTCTGAGCACATTTCCTACTCTTATTAAGACTGTTTGTTTAGAAGAGGAGAATGAAAAACATATTTGGCCCTAAAGATAGGAAGTAAAACCTTGACCAAATAAAAAATCATGCAATACTAGAATAGTTTGGGTTGGAAGGGACCTTAAAGATCTTTTAGTTCCAACCTCCCTGCCAGGGCAGGGATGCCACCCACTAGACCAGGTTGCCCAGGGCCATATCCAACCTGGCCTTGAACACTGCCAGGGATGGGGCAGCCACAGCTCCTCCAGATAACCTGTTCTAGTGTCTCACCACCCTCTGAGTAAAGAATTTCTTCCCAACATCTAATTTAATTATCCCCTCTTTCAGTTTAAAACGATTCTCCTTTATCCTATCTGCCTGTGTAAAAAGTCTCTCTACCTCTTTTTTATAAGCTCTCTTTAAGTATTGGAAGGCCACAATAAGGTCTCCCTAGAACATTCTCTTCCCTAGGCTAAACAACCCCAACTCTTAGCCTGTCTTCATAAGGGAGGTGCTCCAGGCTTCATCATATTCAGGGCATGCAATACCCAATCAAAGTTTGTCACATTTTTAGCTTATTTCATCCAAAGCAGAGAAGAAATGAAAGTGAGAATGAGCCAGGAAATGAATACTGAAGCCTAAGTCTGCCAGCAGATGTGCTCTTCAAGAAGAACTTAGCTCTTCTGTGTTTCACTCTCCTGCTTTAGGTGAATTTGAATTATATATAGCTCTCCTTCTCTGGCTATGGCTTCTTTAGCAGTTCATTGCCCTCAGACTAGGTGCAGCTGATTGCTACAGATCTGCTGGAGCACTCTCTCTTGGTAAGTCCCTCCTCCTTTTCAGTCAAAATCCCCTGGGTCAGTGCTGGGTCATCCCAAATCAGCCCTGCTTGTACCCCTTCTCTGGATCCCACCATGCAGTTCTCTCCTCCCTGGTGTCAGCACTGATTCTACTCTGTGTTTACTCTGAACAAATTTGGTTTGTCAAAACTTAAAAATATAGGAAAGTGTTATCACACAAGGCTGAGTTCCAACACAAAGGATAAAGACACCTTTGTGGCCATATGGCAAGAGACAGATAGGGACCTTAGTGGCTCCAGTTTAGGCTGGTCTTCTTTTATATCTGACTTAAGCCCATTTTGCTGAGATGAAGCAGTCAGGAGCATCTTAATCAACAGATTAGCAGTTCAGCAATTTCCTGCAGGAACAGAGCACTAAAGCAGAAAGGGAATCAGTGGCTGCAGACACAGTAACCACTGGAACAGAGAGAGAAGTGCAGCAAACCTGTCCTCTTCCTTGAGGCAGACAGAATAGCAATTCTGGTCACACCAAAGGCTGTGGTTTGCAATTATAAAATTCATACCTAGACATGGGGAATATACAGAAGAGTGATTGGTATGAGTAAATATTCTAATCAAAATTATTCCTTGAAGCAAAGGGGTTGATAATTTTGTGGAAGCAGCTCTGGGGAGGAATGTAACTCTGGCTGTTGCTTTGTAGCCTCATGTAATTTCATTGAGTCCTAAACATTCCTACAGGGCTTTTGGTATGTCTGTAATGCCAGAAGAGTTCTTCAAGGAAAAAGATATCATTCTGCATGTTCTCATGTAAATTGAGCTGCAGGAGCAGGTTTGCCAATTAGGGAATCAGTAGAGTCTGATATAGACTTAAACTAGACCTCATTGCAGAAAGCTTTAAGGACAGAGTTCCAATATGTCTAGTCCTATTTTTAGCTGTCATTCAGATGTATAAAATGCAAACAACACAGCAGGTATTTCCAAAGGAAAAGGAAACAAAGAAAAAGAATACTGACACACAGACAATATTTCCTTGTACTATGCCAGCTGGCAATGTAGTTGCTTGGTCAGACTGACACTGATTAGATCACACTCTTGTGCAAAACCTCTGATATTTTGTACTTTCTGTATCTCTCTTAACTGTGTGAAAACTTCTGTATGTAACTTGCTTCTATTATTCTCTCTTTTGTGATAATTTCTGATTCATTTGCAGTACTACCAGCTTTTCAGGATTCACAGGGAGGTTCAGTAGCTATGCTTTGCCTTTACTTTCAGGCATTGGTGACATGCTGCAGGAGAGAATTGAGAATAAATAGTATGCCTAGTATTGAAGTGCCTAAAATACCCACTTTATTCCAGGAATGATGTTATCAGTGTCCAGGGTTTATTTTTAATTCTGAGGAAAACAACCAACCCCCTCACTAAAAAAGAAACAACAAACAAACAAACCTCAAAACACCAAATAAGAACATCAAAAAAACCCAAAACAAAACAGAAAAAAAAACCCCAAACCAACCCAAAGCAAAAAACCCACAACCCTCCAAGCTAGTTTAGTGTTTCCTATTTGCTTTACACAATACAGAAGGTTACTGAGAAAAATATTTATCCAAAGTGTATCCAAGCAGAACATTCAAGAAGCTGGCATGTTTAATGCAAAAATGGGTGAGGATGTAAGCAGTCACCTTCCTAATGGGAATACACAGCTAGATTAAACTCTAGATTTTGCTGAGTCATAGGGTCTGCTTAAGTGACAAAGTGATTCAGTGATGTGAGGAGATTGTTTGAATTCTGTTCTTTTATTTTATTCAAAGAGCTAGGTCTTGTACTTGTGAGTACTGGCTAGGGGAGCTAAGGCTCATTATGCTTTCAGTAGGTATTTTGTGAATCTTGATGTTTCATTAGTGTATTATTTGCTATTTTTTCTCACTCACTCTTCTCCTGATAATAAATTTGTCAGGCAGGAAAAGAACAGAAATGCTATAAGATCAGCTGAACTGAACAGCCAATGTAAACAATCTGTCATCTCTGTGTAACACACCCAGAGCATTCAGAAAACACTTAGGAATTCTAAGTATGTTCACAGCCAATCTGCCTGCCTCATAAATGTTTCTCAAATTAATGAAACCCCAGCATTTGACAAATTCTGCTTTGATGAATATTATTCAGTTTGTATTTGTTTCTACTCTAGCCTGTAATTTTTTCCCTGCCTGTCAAGAGAAAGGGAAATCAGGATAGGATCTGAAACACCTAATTGAGAATGCAAGAGGGTCTTCTTATATAACTGGAGGTAGTCATTTGTTGGGTCAGTTTGTATTCATTTCCTGGCAACACATGATGTCTTTATGGACCAAAATAGCTCTTATTTGTGTTTCTTTTAAACAATTTGCTGTACCAAGTACCTTCTGAAAAGCAGAGTGCCTTACACTGCTTCTCTGCAGGCTTTAGAGACAGCTAGGCATACAAGATTTCTTAAGAAATCTGGTGTAGTGCTGGTGTGTAGCTTGCATTGAGCTAATTTACTTCTAAATAACCTGTCTTTTGTGTTTTTCTCACATAAAAATATTGCCTTAACAACAAGATAAGTAATCTCTGAGCCATCCTAATGAGATCACCAAGCCAACTTTAGCAACCTACACACTATTACAATCAGTTTCCAATACTGTGGGATCCACCCTAGTTTGCAGAAGATTCTGGTAAAGGATAGAGTTAAGTGTGATTGACTGTAAGATGTGGTTAGTATATGCTATGGGAAGTGAGTGTGAAATGTTACCATGAGAATGCAAAGATCTGAACTCCTGAGTTCTTTTTACCTCCTTTCTATCTATTTTCCTGGCTTATTAGTACCTATTATCTGTTGAAAAAGAAACATGTGGAGAAGAGGTGTGGGTAAATAAGCTTAAACTATTATCAGGGTGAAGATGGTTTCCTTCTGTTTTGTTTCAAAGGCTAGGTGGTAGTTTGTTTGTGTAGGTCTATTGCAAAGACTGGATGATAGATTTTTTTCACCAAAAATACATTAGAAAGTAAATATTCTACAGTATATCTCAAAATATTTCCATAGAAAAACTGTTTTGGGAGATTAATGTGTTTGGTTTGATTTCTCAGCACCTGGCACATTTCTCATACAAAATGTCCAATCAATAACCATCCAACATGAGTTTGATGCTCCTTCTATACAGTTAGCTATTATTATTCCAGAAGAAATTCCCTCTGTGTTTCATGGCAGAGGGTTTTGTTTGGTCTCTAAGTACATTTATGCATGCTGAAAGTTAGCTAAAGGAAAAGCAAATCCTTAGTCATCCTGGTGCCACAGCAGCACCAGCAATAAAAATGAATGGGCTGCAACAGGATTGCTGCAGAGGCAAACAACTAGACTGGCCACTTTAGAGAGACTGGAGCTTTCCTATATTCATCCATAAAAGTAGCATAGTACAAAAAGCAGCTAGAGAAATGTAAAATAAATAAAAGGATCTGTTCATGCCCTCAGTGACCTATTAGGCAATGTGGTTTCTTTACCTCTTACAGTCTGTGGAAACACAATAATTTTTACTCCAGCTTTCCTCAGCTATCCATCACATTCATGACAAGTGTGGCAGTTAGCAATACAACAGCAGCAAAGCAATTTTTCCTGTAAGAATCAACATAATGTGGAGGGAAAGTGGGGTTGGGAAGCTGTAGGGAGTGGGATGTTTTGCAGAATCTGAGAAATACACCCAATCTAGACACACCAGCACAGTTTAAAGAACAGAGGCAAGAAGCAGGCTATCAGGACCACCAGACAGAGGAGATATTGGCCTTTTGGCATGTTCATTGTTAGAAAGATCCTAGTGGCTTTGTGTATAAAAAATAAACACTCCATCTAAATTTTTTACCTTGTGTATTCTTATGGCCTCTCTCTGCACTGTCATTATCTTCCTCAGATAAATCAAGATCAATCAAATCAGTTAAGGGTGAAGGACAGGAAAATGGGGCAAGGGTTGGTTATCATAGCTGAATTGGCTATTTTGAGTTCCATTAGGAATGGAACTCAAATGCTCTATCTCAAAAAGCAACAAATTGCTAAACTGAATTATCTTGTGATCTGAAAATGATAAAAGGCAAGTGATTGAAGTTAACTTAGAATCTTTCCTGACAAGAATTGTCTGATTTTTATAGCATGTATTAAAGAAAGCAGCAGCAGGGTTTTTTTCAGCCCCAGAATTAGCAGCTGTTGTTTTTCAGTTCTGAAATGATAGACTTGTGTACCAGGAGAACTATATGCAAATGTGAAACATATCAAATGTTTCTTGTTAAGAAAATAATTATGTAAGGAGGATGTCCTTCAAACATCTTCAGAACCAGGATTCATGAAATATCTCTTTATATCAAAGCCTATTTCCAAAATTAGAAGAAAGTAATTAGAAGACAGTACAAAGAATGAGCCAGAATGATCCAAATAAAGAGCTGAAAAATGGGGAAAAGAAAGCAGGAAATTTAAGAGTATACTGTTGACATCCAACTCTTGACCATAGCATGATTTGTTGTGGCCTACTGCTCTTCCTTCAGAAGAACCACTCTTATATCCTTGTAAGAGGGGTAGTGGGAACAGGAGACATTCTCCTGCAGCACCTAGGAGAGACAGTTTTTTATACTTATTAGCCAGTAGTACCATCCTTGAGAATGGCTGAGATCTTTCCAGCTAGTGTTTACTACTATTAAGGTTCTCCAACTTTATATCAAACTGTACAAGCTTAGATAGGAAAAAAAGTGTTTCTAGGAAGAATGATTTCAAAGGATTAACCATTAAAAAAATATAATAATTACCATATTTTCATTATGTGCAGAAAATGAAATCTTCTTGTATCCTCAAAATTAAAGTGTGAATAACCTTCCTTATTCTTTAATGCTTTTGATCCCTTTTATATTCTTTATAGCATCACTGGTTTAAGTAGATAACTGTGTCCAGCATAACATTAGTTAGCTTAGAGGAAATACTTCCCATTTGAAGTTCAGCTTTGCTGATACTTTAAAGGTTTTCTCATCTATTATTTCCCTCCCTCTTTTGCAAAAACAAGTTTTGATAGAAATCAGAAGTCTCTCTGCAAAAGAAAGGAAGTACCCAGTTACATGTCAGTCATAAATTAAAAGAATACCAAGCCCATAAATTTTATACATTTTTGTATATAGAGATAGCTGAATTCACTGGAATTCAGAAAATAATCTGTATCTGAGGTTGTTCAATAACAGAGAAATTAAGGTTATTCAATTTCCTCATAACAATCTCCAAAATTCTTTGGATTAAACTGTAAAGAACTATTTTTGTCTTAATTCTCATGGTAAAAACCAAGCAAGCAGGTCCAAGATTCTCAGTTATTCTCTGCCTTTTCTGAAAGGAAATGAAAAGCAAATCAAAGGGAAAACAAATCAAAACCCCAGACTAGAATTAAAAGTGCATATGGAAAGAAGTGGGGGGTGTAGTTGAAGCAAACATAGGACTTCCAAGAGAAGAGAGGGTAAAAACTCAATTCCTGCATCAGAAAACCTGTAGCATAGGCAAAATTAAGTGTCCTCACCCTAAAAGGTTCTGGCTTTAGGTCTCACTAAGCTGCTCCCCAATAAGAGGTCACAGGTAATCTTAATTACTTGAGATGAGTTACTGCCCACAAACTGACGAAATGATAGGAGAAAGAAATGAAAGCAAAGAGATTAATGTTCTGTAATAATTGCATCTGAGTTTTCATATACAAATATCAGATTAACTAAGACACAAAAGGAAGTTTATTTTAATGAGTTTGAATGAGAGTTTTAATGAAAACTGGTAAAGACTATTAAGTGGCATCACTGAAAATAATAAAGAAACAAAGACTATCTCTACCATACAAAGCTACATTTGAGAGATTGGCTAAGACTCTGAACTTGCATTCCTGATCATATCAAAAGTTTCTTTAGAACAGTACATTCAGTCAAAAATATCAGAGATTGATTAAGCTACCCCCAAAATATCTAAAATACACTAGAAGAGCTCCACACTGCAAGTATTTATTTTTCCTTGTGGTCTATTAAGGAAGCCCCTGGTGTTTTACTGAGCCTGAGACACCTGTACCATAGATGTTCAAGCAGATGAGATGAATGTCACCCTTACTATTTCATTGTGGAAACCCAGAGGACAAGTGGTTGGATTTAATCCTGGATCAGAAAAAGAAAGTCACCTATTGATTCCCTGAAGTATCTACATGTACTTTCAAGGAGTCTCATTCAAATACTGGCCAAGTCTGACACTTGCCAGTTTATAAGATATGACAGATTTATTGCAGCTTTCAAGACATTTCCCTTTCCCCTATATTCACATTTAGATTTGCTGGAGAAAAAAGTCTACAGTTAAAAGGTTTGTACAGGAGAGTTTATATCACAGCTTACTGTTGTTTCACAGAGTTCCTGCATGTTTCCAAAAAGTGCCCCAAAATATCTCTCATGATTTTAAAGAACTGTTACTTTTCTCTTCACCTGAGACTTCTCATGTTTTCTTTACATGTTCTAGGGCATCCAGTCAATGTGAAATCTTCAGCTATGTTATTAGTCACAACTCAGGTGAAACTGCTTCCTGAGCAAGGAAGAGGCAAAACTTGTTTCAAATCAGATCTTGAAGATCAAGATGAAACTCTATGCAGAAATGAGGCAACCTCAGGCAGCAAGCCAATTAGATAGAACCAATCTCTTTACAATATTACTGATGCTTATGGGGACTGTGAAAACTAATATTCAGTAGCTATTAATTTTCTGCCTTAGTTGCAGCTTCTGAGTCTTTCCTAACATAAAGCAAATGGGTGAGGACCATTAATGGGGCAGCACAGGAGTAATTTTGAACTGCTTTAGTCTCCCTCTCCCTGTGGCCTCTGTTTTTTTTTTTTGTCAGAACAGACCAGAGTAATACTGATTCCCCTCCTAAATTGAATAAAGAGGTAGAACTATCACACTGTTCAAAAATCTACAGTGTTATTATCATAGGTATATCAGATGTGTTAGCAGAGGTTAAAACAAAATAAAACAACCATATAAAGGAAAGCCCCTAGATTATTTTGCAACAGCTTTTTTTCTGGTTCTACTGAAGGCCAAAAAATGTAGTATATTACAACAAATTTCAACCCTTGTTTGTACTGGTTCAATTGACTGTTAAAATTAGAGAAAGGTTAAAAATAGCTGTATATTTTACTCATTTATTGTTAAATCACCATGCAGTCTGATGAACTGACTTTGTGTGTCCATATTATGTCCAAAAGTAAGTCTTCTTTGTGTAGACTTCTCATAGACTAGTAAATAGTTCTATCTGCTCTGTGGAGGACTTTGTTCTTAACCTTGCTGTGCCCATGAAGTGCTGCCCAACCCTTTTTGTATAGCCCATGTTAAACAGAAAGGTGATTAGTAAAGTATGATATGTGTACTAAAAGGTGCCTAAAATAGTTGAAAACTAGTAAAAATAATGAGGTTTTCTGGAACCCACCACTGTACCATGTACTTATTTGAGATTTTGACTGAGTGGTGGATTCTCCAGTGAGTTCATTATTGTTGTGATTATCAGCATCTCTTTGTCTGTACAGATAGCTGATACCTATGCTTTAATTGCTCACTGTCCCACAGCTTGTTACCTAGTTGTTATCTAGTGGCATAGTGATTGTTGTGAATGTTGTGGATCACCTCTGTGTTCTTGTTCACTGGCAAAATAAACTAAATATACATCTTTTGTTCATTCTTCACATTTGATACTGTGGCAGCTGCTGCCTCTGTTAAGTGGCTCTGCCAATTTTCAGACAGATATAATAAGAACCTGACTGGATAAATAAAGACATACATTTCAGCTGGAGATAGTCTCTGATCAGGGAATACACTGTAAAAATACTTGAAAATCTCCATTTTCTGAAGAAGAAATCAAATGCAACCTTCAAAGCTGGTGGGATAAAAGAGCCAGGATCAGGAAAACAACAGGCAGAAGATGGAATTTATGAAAACATAATGAGTATATTTATTTCAAATGTTAATGAGGATGGGGAATAAAGTTGGGGTTGATAATAGTATATCTAACAGCCTTGGAGCAGTGCTTCATACATATAAATATTTTCTTCATTTCTGACTATTTCCCAAAACCTACAAAATGCATATAAATTTAAATTTATAAAAGGAAAATTTAAAGAAATTGTGGATCTACACAATAGGGAACACTGATTAGTTCTGTACAAATTTAGTCCATTTGCATCTTCTAGTATAAACTCTGGGTTATAGACAGCTGTTGTTATTCTCACATGGCTGCATTCACTGTCCAGAGAAAGCTTCAGGTACTATATTTATAAAAGGGCTAAATTGTCTTGTAAGTTCCTCATCATTAAATTGGCAAAAAGAAATAAAACTGTCTCTAAACACACTGGCCAGAATGGTTACATGGCAACATAAAGAAATCTAAGCATCTCTACTGCCTGATGCTTACCTTAATGTTGTTCTAAATCCAAACTCATAAGCTTTAACTGGACTGATTGAAGGAGCCTTAACACTTACAACTTTTGACTGATACTTTGACATACAGAAGACAGTGATACTGGTGAACTTTGAACTCTAAGGAGAGGTACATAGCTCATGGAGCTTAAGTAACTCATTTAGGCTGCCTTTTGAAAAGTTAGCCAAAAGGTTAACTTTTATTAGCTGTGCCTTATTAGTAATGATTAACCTATTTGTGATGTTTCTAAATGTTGCTATATTTAGTGTACAGCAATAATCAATACCTGTAGTACCAGGATACTCCTTGAATTATCTGTGATTCTGGTATTTTGCCTTCTTTTCTTTTCTAGATTTTTGTTACATCCAGCTACTCATACTTTTTCCACAGCCAGGGCTCACCCATCTGCTCACCCTATAACATAGCTCCAGATTCTGAAATGGTCCCATTTAATTGATAGAACCATCTCTTTAAAGATGCAACTTTCATGTTTAGACAAACTGCTGGCATATTGCAACTCAATAAAACTTAACATCTTGATTGTCTATCTGATGTCTCTCTGATGGAAGCAAGTGAAGAAAAATCACCAGGGCAAAATATTTCATGGAAAAGAGAGATGAATTCTGTTTGCAATTCAGCTATAAAAGCCATTTTAAGGAACTAAGAAAAAAAAACCACCAGAAAAAAAAATCCAACAACACTAGGCAAACTGCTCAAAGAATATTTTTAATCTATATTTAATGTAATCATATAGTAATCATCTGGCATTCAATCATCTGACCTCTAATGGGGATAGGAATATTTTTCCTCCTAGTATTTCTATTAAAGTCTTCTCTGAAATGGTTATACTGAAGTCAACTGCAAGTTAGCTCAACTTGAAGTGATGAGAGAGTCATGAAACTTCAATCAAAAAGACAGGATCTAGGGAACACAAGCTTTATTTTTAATCAACAACTTTCAGTAAATTTTGTTCCTTTTTACTTAATCTCATCTTTTAAAATATTTTTTCCATTGAGGTTTTCCAGTAAATACTGGAGGGATTGCCCATACTTGGATTAAATTGAATATTTTGGTTAAATAGCAGGTAGATGTATAGAATGCTCTGCTTAGAGTTAGCCTGCCACTGAATGTGTCCTTAAGCAAACACATAGGTACACTGTGCACTTTTAATTTAGGTAAATAAGAAATCTCTGAAGAAATGAAGATTATGAGGAATACTGTATATAATGAAATATAAATGTACATTTTATTTCCTTGTGATTTTCTTTAGCCATATGAACACTGCAAGGGAAGGCACACAAGCAGGTATGTAACCTGGAGTAACCTCTTATTCTAGAAATGCTGTCTTCTCAATTTACCTTCCAGCCTATCCATTAAAAAAATACACAGATGTAACAGAAGACTGGAGTATTCTTAGGCATTGAAAAGAGAAAGTGTTTACTTCCTGTGTTAATTTGGAAAAGGGAAATGAGAACATTCAACAGAAGTAGACAGAGAGGTTTGTTTAAGGATGGACAACTATAACTGCCAAGAAAAAAAAAGGCTGGTGGAGGTGTAATAACAAGACTGTTTCATATACACATAACAAAGTCCTTGGAGAGTCAGGCAGGGACACCTCCCACTAGATCAGGTTGCCCAGAGCCCCATCCAACCTGGCCTATAAAAACTCCCAGGGGTGGACTTTCCACCACCTCTCTGAGCAACCTGTTCCAGTGTCTCACCACCCTAACAGTGAAGAACTTCTTCCTAATGTCCAATCTAAATCTCCCCTCCTCTAGTTTGCATCCATTCCCCCTAGTCCTATCACTACCTGACATCCCAAAGATTCCCTCACCAGCTTTCTTGTAGGCCCACTCTCTTTTGTTTGTCTGCTCCCCAAGGTCTTGTTCATGCACACAATGAGACCATGGTTTAACAAGTTCTCCAAAACAAAAGAGACATTGTGAGAAAAAAGTATCAAACTCTGTAGATAAAAGAACATAAAGATATCCTTTTAGAACCATGGAATGCCCTTGTAAATCCAGTAAATATATAGCACTTAGTAGTTCTGTAATGTTCATGTTTTCAACCTTAATGTGTCCTTAGCAACATTTCAAAGTATGTGCAGCTCTCTCTTAGTATAAACATGGGATACTTTGTAAAAAGGAAATGTTGGTCTATTTTCATGTACCAAGCAATTTTTAAGCATACAGATCACATTTCTGTGCTGCTTTGTTCCTGGAAATGTGTAAATTTCCTTTGCACATGGAAGTTTTCACAGTTTCAGCTTTCTGTTATTTCTGACTTTGGTTCCAGTATAGAAAGCAGGAAAATGCAACCCCTGCTAGCACTGTAAAGATACTAAGTATCTGTATTCAAAAATGGAATCAAACAGGAAAGCAAGTCAGCCTTTTAGTAATCTCTTAGATATTCAATGACTGTAATATACATTTCATGATTGTAAGCATTTAATTTACATCACCTTCAAAATAAAGCACACTTCTTGCTTCAGAGATGTTATTTTTTCATTTTTGAGGTTGACAGGTTCTAGGACAGGTAACATTTATGTTTGGAATTGCCAAATCTGTAATCAACTTCACAAAATAGCCATGCAGGAACTAGAAATATGAACTTTGCTTTTCAGTGATTAGAAATGTATTCTTAAATATATGAATTTTTCTCTAGGCTCCAAAGAAAGTCTTAAGATTTGCTTTTCTAAAAAAATTCTACAACAGACTAACAAAACTTTAAGAGAAATATTAACTTGTGGTCCCTGTGAAATTCAAGATTAAGAATATGACTTCATCCAAAAATAATTTCTGTATTCACCCATACCTTATCTCTGTAGCCAGATGATCTCTACACCACCATTTGCCAATGAAGATTTTCAGCTAAGGAATGACATGTTTTTAAGGAGTTCTGAAACTCAAATGCTAACTCATGTTCCACATTACCTGACAAACAGCCTTTAAATTGGGTTTTTATAGCTGGACACTGTACAAAATGCTATGTTTGTTTATGCAAAATACGTATATCACTATCTTAAAGCAGGAGAAAACAGCTTGATGCTGTTGTGGGAGCTGAAGGCTCCCAGTGGCTCTCTCAGCTCCCTCTGAGGTTCCCCCAGCTCAGAAAGCTCTACTCTGCACCTTGTTGGAGCAGGGCATGCCAGTGCTGGAGATGCTGCCTCAGCAAGCTCAGTTTTGGGCTCTTCATGTTCAAGGACTCTTTTGCTTAGACTTGCTTAAAGCCTGGCAAGAAGCATGGGGTTGGATATGAACACAGCAGACAATTTTCATCTCAGCTGTGGTTTAGATCATATTTCTAGTATATAGACTAGCCTTAGACATCTCTTCTTCATCCATTTTCTGCTAGTGCAGCAATGATTTAGAAGCCACAATGGCAGTGCAGTGTCTCTGAGTAGAAAGCACATTCAGGTTACTGGTTAAACTGGTATTAATGGCCCTCTATTTTCTAAAGTCATGCAAAGCACTTGGTATATTCATGGGTTTGAACTTACTAAAATTAAGACTGGGGTAGGATATAAGAACTCTTTCCTCATGCAGGTTCAAGTGTGTGCTTAGATACACTTCATCTGGAACAATGTTTATCCTTCATCTATTTAGAGGCTTTATAGCCACTATTCAAGAACTGTAATTTATTGACAAAGTCTGGCAATACATCAATTGAATTTTACAGTGATAAAATGTTTGCCTTGAGATAAAACAAAGAAGGTACTTAAAAACTTCCAGCCTGTAACCTGTTGTCTGGGTTTTCCTATGACAGGTACAATACTGAGTCTGCAATGATACATTTTTTTCAGTAAATGCATAGTTTTAGACAGTGCAAACCCATCATATAAAGAGAATAATTGTTTGGAAACCCATAACTCAGTATGTTCAATTAAAATACCACAGAAAGATTATTTTGAGGGGTTGATATATTGACATGCTGTACTGCTTAGTTATTTAAAGCTTGGTAACAGGTTAGAAGATTTAATCACACAAAGACAAGCATTGACAGGTGAAACAAATGCCACCATTTCAGCACTCTGAAATGCCCACAGGAGCACCTTTGTCCCCCATTTATTCAAGGACTTACATATTTCTATATCATGCTGTAAATACCACAGTAAATGAGATATGCTGAAGGTCAGAAAGAACTTAGTTCCAGGTCTAAGCCTCACTAATGCAACCATGTAGACCTGACTGATATTTTTTTCCAAGAGACATGTTGTCAAATGTGTCAGCATTTTGCAGGAATAAAAATGACAGCATGCTTTTTCTGTGGTATGTTCCATATATTAGGTGAAGTCTGGGAGAGCCTTTTTCCCTTGTTCTTTTTTGAGTTTTTTTTCTTCCTATTTTTCTTTCTCTCTCTCTTTTTATTTCCTTTTTCATTCTTTTTGGGTTTTTTGGTTGTTTGTTTGGGGTTTTTCTGAGAGTACTTTGTTGTATTCAGAGCTTTCTGTTTCTAGACAGATCTTATCTAATGCCATAAATATCTTTTAGGAAGCATGACACCAGATTTTACTTGATCTCCATTTTGTTGTCTGATATTTTGTGTCATTGGTAAGACTACCCAAGTTTATTTCTACTATTATGGTGCTCAGATCTAAACCCTGTCAATGGAGTTCTTGTCCAATTATCAAGGCTTGGGGGTTTTTTTTGACTGTTAATAATCTGCCTCACTGGAGGTGGAGCTTCCAAACTCTGAGTCTTTGTATAAATTTGAGTCTTACTGAGTTATCTCCAGCTTTACTGACTGTCAAATTGAGAAAATATTTAGTGAGTTTGAGGGAAACCAGACCTTTCTCTTCAGGATGTTAACCTATTTGCCATGACTCTTACCACTAATTGATCTTGTCATGAAAGTATTATGCTATTACAGTTTCTGCAGTGTAATTGCCTGAAGGAACTAGGAGATCTTTTTCATCATTTTGAAGAGCAAACTGATGTTTTTTACCAATTCTTTTGGCCAGTTCTGAAATATATTTCTATTATGCATTTCATTCCTTATTTCACTTTCACTTCAAGCTCTACCTATTGTCTAATCTTGTGTTGTAAAGAGCTGTTGTTTCATTTAATACACACATTTTTATTAATACCTGTATATAGTAAATAAGAAATAAAAGTTGTAAAAGATGCAGCAAACAAAATCATTTTAGGAAGAGTACTAGAGCTATCAGTGGAGGTATGGGAAAACTATTTACCTGACTGGGACTGTTTGACAGACAAATATTTTGTCCTGCATAGAAGTGGCCAATAGAAGTTCATAAATACTTGATTTAAATTCATCTTTACAGATCATCTATGATATATTGTGTTTATATCTATGATATATTGTGTTTAGATCACTTCCAATGTGTCAAATTCTTTTTTATGCATGATTTTCTTTATTTGGAGGTTGTTCTGCACTGGGGTGGAGGGTGAGAAATAGTGTGGAGCTCTTCCTGGATCTTAATAAGAAAAGTCCAACAAATAGCTTAATAAAATACCTGTTGCAATAAGGTAGAATTGAAAGAGTAATAAAATAAAGTAAAGTAAGTCTTTCATCCTGTCAGATGCCAGGAACCCTGCTTTCATGCAACATTGGTCATGCCCTGCATGGACCTTCCCATAGCAATCTTGTTCATGGAGGAAAGTTTCTCCTTTTTGGTTATTTGAGCTATTACATTGTTTTCTTACAAGCAAATAACTGTATAATACTGTCAAGTAAAAATGGTGTTCACATGAGAACTTCATGTTGCACTGTTGCTAAGGCAAGGCCACAGGGGTGGCATAAATGCCAGTACCAGTTGGGAACTTCCTTTGGGCTGCTCCTCAGTGAGTTCTGCAGGCAAGGATTTGTGCACCAAGAGGCAACCTGAAGACCACACTGGACACAGCACATTGCATCACAATCTACAGTTGTCTCCTGGTTAGAATCACTGCATCCCAATCCTTCACCCACATACAGTTTACTATTCCAAAGACATTATAATTGCAGATTATGTAAATACCATAGGCTTCCCAAGCCCTATGTCAAGATTCAACATAGCCAGTTCAAGGTCAATAACTCCTTGGATACATGATCTCCTGCAAAGCTTTATCTACTGCATCATATCTAAGACCTGCCTCAAAAAAAAACCCCCAACAAACCCAACCCAACCTAAACTAATTGTTTATATGCTATGGGATGAGAGCCAAATTCTGACTATATATTTACTGTAAATGGAATGACTAATAGGACCTGATCTAATTATCATTCTGCTAAAGTTAGATGCTCAGTCCTGCAGTGATACAACTGAACCTAGAGAACATTAATTAGAAATGAGTCAGCTTCTTAAGAGGAATCTTTCAATTTTATGTTCCAACATAAATCTGAAATGAAAATATTCATGGCATTGAAATTTGTTATGGGGCTACATACCACCAAATTTTGTTCATACTCTCTTATGTTACTTCATTTTACTTGTTGTCCTTCTTGTAAGTCACTTCCAATCTCTTGACTTTTTCATGTGTGTGAAAACAAGTCCATGGGGAAGTGAATTGGCAAGATAGGGGAAGAGTAATTAAAACCAGCTTCCAGATACCCTCTTTCCTAAACAAATCAAGCAAGGAAGCTAGAGAGATGGTGGTTATAGCATTAATGCTTAAGAGTAGCAATAATTGCCATAGATATCACCTCACTCTTTCTTCAGTGAAAGGAGTCCATGGACTAGGAAGCTGTGAAATCAGATAATGGGAATTGACTGTCTAGACTGTGCCTAGTATTGGAGAAGCCAATGACAAAGTGAGGACTGACAAGGTAGAGTATTTACCACCTTGGCTTTTAGTAAAGTGGGAGAAAAAATGTCATTCTGATGGAAGAAATTGGATTAGTCTCAAAAGACTAAAATAAATCAAGAAAATTGTCATGTTCAAGAAATTATAACTTTTAAGTGTAGCTTTTCTTCTTAGTTTCAATCATATAAATCTGGAGTATCTTCTCCAATGACACCAGAATAACAGTCACTGTGATTGGAAAAGAAATATGATTCCCTATTTTAGGCCCAAGACATTGTAAAATCCAAATGCCCAAAAAGCTAAAATGTAGAGTAAAAAAGACAGAGTTTTAGTAGTTATAAACCTTCTGAAATACTAATTCAAAGATACCCAGCAATGTTTTAATTGTATTCCTAGGCAAGCCTGTAATTCTATCTTTTCTATGTACCAAAGTGTAAATGCAGTACCTAAAAACATTCTACTCTGACTCTTCACAGAATATATAAGGAACATCAGGTCTGTAAGGCACATTATAGTTTTGACACTGTAAAAATTTCAATTTATCAGTGTGTTAGCCTGTCTTTTTAGAGTTAATGTTTTGATATGCTTCAATAATCCACTATGTATCCTCCAATAATATTAGGAAGCATACTGAGAAATTAATAAATGAAAAGAAGAAAGAAAAAAAATAGGTAGATAGATTAGGAAGTTAAAACCAGTGGATGATGAGGAAGTGATACAGGCTTACTTTGGATATGTAGGGCTGTGAAAATGATCAGAGGGCAGGAGCACCTCTTCTATTATGGCAGACTGAGAGAGCTGGTGTTGTTCTCTCTGGAGAAGAGAATGCTTCAGGGACATCTTATGGAGGCCTTCCAATACTTTAAGGGGGCCTGTAAGAAAGCTGGAGGGGGACTTTTTACAAGGATGTGTAGTGATAGGACAGAGGGTAAAGACTTTAAACTGAAAGAAGGTAGATTTAGATTAGATGTAAGGAAGAAGCTCTAGTATCTGAGGGTGGTAAGGCACTGGAACAGGTTCCCCAGGGAGTCTGTGGATGTCCCATCCCTGGAAGTGTACATGGCCAGGTTGGATAGGCAGATTGGGTTGTTTTGAGCAACCTGTTCTAGTGGAAGTGTCCCTGCTGATGGCATGGGGGTTGGAACTAGATCATCTTTAAGGTCCTTTCCAAGCCAAACCATTCTGTGATTCTACTAAATAGAGAACTTAAAGAGACAGATAGGAAGTAGTAGATTTAAAACATCAAGATATGTACACAGATTTCAATTACATTTGATTGTTTGGTTGTCCCTTTCTCCACCCAAGTCAAGGGGAGCTTTCTAACACCAGAAGGAAGGAAATGCAGTCCAGATGCAGCTGTAGCCCTGTGACTATATTTCTGCCTGTAAACTAAAGAAAGCCAAGGTCCCTCCTGTGAGGCCTGAGCCTGGGCCCTGGAGTATTTTTAACTTACTCAGAGCTACTGTCTTTAATAGTGATATCTTCTGCAAAATACACTTTATTCTACTTGAAACTTATTTGGCCTTTGGCTGATTTTCATTTTAAAATAACTTCTTTGATTTCTGCCTTGTTGTAATGTTCCTGAACAGCTGCTTGTTAGTGAGAATTAAGCACATACATGTATGACATTTTTAATGCCCTAAAATCCAGACTCATACATTAGTTTCCTATTTTTATTGACATATGCTAAGAAGGCAGAAAAATATTTTTAAGTCATATTTAAGGGGAACCATGAAGAATAACAGTAGCTATGAAAATAGTTTTGCAAATCCATAGAGAAAAGGAAGTGAGAAAAGGCAAACGGACCTAAAAATCTAAACATCTTTAAACATGGATAATATTTTAGCAAATGTACAAGTTGAAAAGCTATCAGTGCAGATAATTGATTGCATGCTTCTTTCTTATCTACAATCTGCAGGTGTTTTCTCTAGAAAGCTTGTATTCTTTTGGATTACACTTAGTTTTTGGGTTTGGAAGTCACCAATCAAAATGTATTCAGACTTCATCCATAAAGAGCTACCAATATCAGAGACAGAGCTGGAACAAAAGGTCATCAAGGTCCAGCACACAGCTTTCAGCAAGATTGTTTTCATTTTTGGTATGTTTTGATATTGATCTTCAGATACCAACCAAACTTTTTGTTTAACTGAAACCACACCACTAAAATTGAAACCACTTATATGCTTCCTATATGCTTAATTTCTCATGTTGCACAAGCTCCTACTAATATTGAAAGCTATAGTAACACATTATTGTAATTGTTCTTGTTTCTATAATTGACATGTGGATTGGAATATTAGTAAGTATAAGGGAATCTCCAACAGTCAATGAATTATTTAATTCCTTAAGTATTGAAAAGTTTCTTGGGAACAAAGTCCTGGAGATGAATTGTGTATGAATTTTGTATTCTCCATACACAGGCTGTGATCCCAGGACTACAATCAAATGCAGCCCACAGAAGTGAATGAGATTCTGAGTGTTGAAGGTTTCAGGCAGGGTGATTTTGAGTAGCAGAATTTGAACTGCTGTTGGGCAGGTAGGAAAAGAGACTGATGTTGGTCTTTCTGAGTCTCATCATCTTGAAAGTGCTAAGGGAAAGATAAAAACACGGCAAGAGGAACTAATAATGTCTGTCTTTGCTACCAGGCTCTCACTATTAACACAAACATACATCACATACATTACACAGGGCTTTTTTGTTTTGTTTTAAACCAAGGGATTTAAAATTTCCTAAAGAAATAATTCATAAAAGGACATTTTAAGAGGAGTGGGAAATTTTAAAAGCAGTATAATGAAAATGTAGAATCATACAGTCACTTCTAATTTTGATTTTAATATAAGGAAGGTTCAAAGGAAAAAAAAGACATTTAAGTGGAAAATCTTTTTGCTGTCATGCAGGTTTCATAATTATCTTTTCATTATATCAGAGGAAAGTAAGACTGGACTGAGAATTTAGGATGCAATGGGGAAGGTGTGGATAATTTGTGCAACATCTACTTCTGGAGGCTGTATGTAAGCTTGACCAGACTATCTAGCTAACCTCCTTTGTGTGTGTTGTTCAATTCTCTGACTTTTTCTCCAGTGGAGTCCCCTTGTTCTCCTGCCTCTTTCTCCTTCAGATATCACAGCATACTGAATATTTGCAGCTATGTTATGAAGAAGGTTAAAACATCCATAGGCTTTGTTTAATCACTTAATAAGGATCTTGCAGCTGAATGACCATCCTACTATACAAATCACAAGGCTGTCCATGCAGCTGGATAAGTTTATCCACTGCCAGCACAAAGTCTATAAGCAAATATTTTTCACCATTTCAGTTTCCCATCACAGCTGATCACTGCCCATGGACTGGAGTCCTCAACTCCAGTTAGCTTACTCTATGTAAGGTTATATAGAGGACAGAGAGAGAGATACAGCCATTCAGAGGCTGTGGCAGCATCACTAATGGTTGTTAGATGTCCACAAACCAGGTGTGAATTGCTTCATCCAACCTGTACACGATTTCTTACAGAAGTCCTTTTATATAAAGCCTTGCTTTTGTGGCAGAGAAGTAGTATTTCTCCCTGAGGCATTCAGGGTGTTTTTTCTTATAAGAAATTTCCACCTAAAGAAAAATATTTCAAGTGGGTTTTTGTTATTTAAAATATGAAGTCTGTGTTTCTATTTAACAAACAATTCCTTTGTGAGCCACAGTTTACACAGAGCAGAAACAGAGTTCACATATTGTAATGCTTGTATTTACTTCAATATGACACAATTATGCAGTGTGCTCATCTAAAGCTCTCTCTGAAATGTATGGTGGAATTCACACATTTTCACACCTGTGCTTTAATGAAAAGTAATACCTGGTTTTCAGATCCTAAGCATCTCAAAATGGCAATGTGACCTTTCCTGCAAAGCAATTTCAGTAAAACAATCACTTTTTAAAGCACCTTCTTATTGAATCCTTTGAGAAAGCAACTCCATCTAAATGATAGTTAAAGGAAATAATAATTTTGTTGCCAAGACATTTTCTATCTAGAAATAATGTTAATTTCATTGTAGACCAAGAAAACACTCAATTAAAACACTATTAAGTAAATCAGATGAAAAGCAAGTAATATCAATTAGATGTTTTGCAAGGTTCTGAATTACAGAGGTTTTCTATGAAAATTGATATTGGATGAGAGATATACTTCACATTATGCTAATTTTTTTGAACACATTTTTAACCACAACAACATTAATAATCTCTCAAGAAACTGAAAGAAATAGAGAAATGGTCTTTTATAATCAAAATGAATAATACCATTTATTGACATCTTTGTGTTTAAATTCACATTACTTGAGATACTTCCTCAGTCTATTGAAACATTTATTCAATGACTAGGTAAATTTAAGAAAAAAATAGTAATTCCTTTCCAACCTGAGATGTTGTAGAATACATAATACTATGTTGTCCTTACCTGTAAACTCTTTTCCTCAGACCCCAATCTGAATCTTTGCCAACTATTTCACCCTCTGAATTTTAATCTCAGATGGACAACATGTCTTTAAAATGTCACATTTTCCCCCCATCTTCTATTTTCCTCCAGCTTTGGATGGACATATAAAATATATTTTTTAATAGATTATTCTGATGTGAATTCTTTAAATGAATACATATTATTCAATTTCTATTGTAGTTAATGTAGTTGTTAATTAGACAGTGGAACAGGTTGCCCAGAGAGGTTGCGGAAGCCCCATTCCTGGAAGCTTTTAAGACAAGGCTGGATGGGGCCCTGGGTAACCTGATCTAGTGGATGGTGTCCCTGCCAGGCAGGGGGGTTAGATGTAGATGATCTTTGAGGTCCCTTCCAACTCTGACAATTCCATGGTTCTATGATTCTAATGCATTAACACACTGTATTAGGAGGTAAGTTGTTTGCGTGCTATAATAAAATCCCAAAGGTTTTGTGAGGCAAAAAGCACAGCTCTTGTGCAAGGAAGGTGAAAAAGGGAAAACCCAAAAATTTCTCAGCCTTCAATTATTACCTAAGGACTCTAATATGGAGGAAAGAAGACAATAATGTTTATTCATGTGTTTTAGAAAAACTAAATTTTAGCATTTAGAATAAGCATTGATTAACCTTCTAAGATGGGCTACAAAATTTACATGCATTTATCTAAGAAACCAATAAGTCATTTTCACTTTAAGTAGTTGTAGAAGTTGACTAAATGCTAAGAAATAAAACCAACATCACACAGAGGGTTTCTTGCAGTTCTAGCTTTGTAGCTCAAAAAAAATGATTCTCATAATAAAATTGTCATCACTTTTTATGCTAATATTCACTATATTGTTAATCTTCTTCCTGAGAAGTCCATATGCTCAGGAAGTGATAAAAATTCCCTCGATTCTTGAAGAGGAAACTCTACTCAAATTTGGCTGAACTAATTTTAATATTACTATTCTTCTACAGTAACATGATTTTTCAGTATGATTCTGTGCAAGGAAAAGCTGTCTTTTAATACCTTATTTAGAGATTTGGATTTGCTATTAATATAGCTAAAACTGGAGTTTGACACCATGCATCTCTGACTATGACTGAGTACAAGAAATTCACACAATGGGATCACTCCTTACCCTTTGCTCTCTGCCTTCTGACAAGTAGCCTCATGAGGGTTATTCTTTGGGACACCACAAGGTTTCTTAGTAATATTCTTCCTGAACATTCACCCTTCCATTCTTACACTGTTACCTGGGCAGATTCATGAAGATCTGAAGGAAACTAGTGATACACTGAGGCAAATAAAGGACAAAAGTGGGATTTTCTATTATGACCCAACCATAGCTTCTCCTGGGCCTGGGCCCAGAGCACAATAACACCTACTCATTTCCTTCTAAAGTCTGTGTGAGCTTCAGGGATGTCACATATCATGCTCCCCATTTTAGACACTGGGAATTATCTCACTGCTTGGCAAAAGCTGTCATAGAAAACCTTGAAACTACATTGATCAGAAACCTGACTTGTTTCAGGACTGATTGTAGAGCAGCACTTGTCATAAACCTCCCCTGCAGAAATTAAGAGACTAGACAGAACTGGGTTTAACATTAGAAATCTTATTTGCTTCCTTGTCAAGATCCTTCTCTTCTGTGGGTGGGAAAGGGATGTAAGCAATACACTAGCTTACAGAAAAAACTTCCTATGAATCTAATTCAGCAGCAATCCTCCCATCATGGTCTCACTTCAGAGAGCTGGACTACACAATCAGACTGCTATCTGTCTTTTGCTAAGCAGATAAAGATCTCTTAAACTTATTTAGAACCCTGATCTTTTTGAGAAGGTACTGTAGAATTAACTTTTCAATTCACTACCTTGCTGTGGCTACCTCAGAATGGAGCATACCAACCTGTAGAAGTACAGTGTTGTGGGTTTTTTTGGTAGATGTTTTTGTTTTGTTGGTTTTGGTTGCTTTATTTGTGTGGGTTTTGGTTTTATTTTGTTTTGGGTTGGGTTTTTCTAAATAATTTTTATAGCTTTTCTTTGGAGACCAAGATCTTTGAAGGTATAACATATGAATCCCTGTGTCATCTTCTTAGCCTCAAATGGCAAGAGGCCTCATATATGGAGCAGGGTGATATGCAAACTGTGCTGTTGTAACAGTCAATAATAATAAGTCCCCACTTATTATTATAAAATGGGGGACTCAGGAATTCTTACTTGTGTTCCTTATTCTTCATTGCCATCTATATATTTTTATTTTGGATAAATAATTAAATTAGTGCAGTGTAACTCTTTTTATTCAGCCAAAATAAAATAAAATAAAATAAAATAACTGCAGTCTAAAGAGTGAACTGCCAGAGAGTTGTGTTATAATGTTCTTCAAAAAAAAAGAATACAGACAATAATTACATTGAAGCAGTCCTGGATAGCTAATAAAGGAGCTGACTTGAGCATTACTCTTACTATGTCTGTGTTTGAACAGGACTGTTCTTTTTCTACAGCCTTTAGTTATAATGATATTGTGATCTACTTCCAATATTTCATTTTTATGATGAATACTTTCCTACTCTAAAAGGTACACTGGAGACAGTTAATTGTAGCTGTCATCAATTACACTTTTTGTGCAACATGAAGGAGGGGCTGAAGGCTACTTATTCATGTCTCTGAGCTAAATGGTAAATTGCTGACATGTTTGGACAATTTTTTCAGTGTGGGAGATACTGTCTCTTTGGGAACTCTGTGAGACTTGCTGGGATTCTCCTCCAGAAAACTTTTTGCAGGGTTATGGTATAATGACATGGATGCAAGTTTCATACTTAAAGATTTCATCACATAGTCACGATGGCAATGGAGTAAAATGCAATGTCCATTTAGCCCAAGGGTAATTCAGATTAATTTGACATCTCTCCTTTAAGGCAGCTGACCAAAAGCAGCAAAACAAAAGAATTTAACCCAGAGTCTCTGAATGGAATTAGGACCCAGGGGAATGGCATGAAGTTGTGCCAGGAGAGGTTCACATTAAATATTAGGAAAGGATTCTTCACCCAGAGTGAATATTTCCATGTGATATTCCCAATGTCACTGTAATTCTTTTTCATGGTGTCAGCAAGGTGAGCAGATTAAAGTCAATGTTTTTCCTTTTTGTCTTCCTCAAACTGGACATCAGTGTTGCTTTTTGGGCTCAGGTAGGAAACAAACCCTGCAGAATGTAGACCTGCCTTGAGAAAATTAGTTTTGTTTTGACTTCATTGGTATTTTTTTACCCTCACAATTTAGGAACAAAAAAAATGGTGATTCTGAGCTATATTTTTCTCCTTCTTTGATGATACCCTTCACCCAAGATTTGCCTACATGCTAATACATAACCCACAGTACATTAACATATTAGTTAAGTTTCCCTTAATTTTATTTTTAATCAAGCAACATACATTTCTGCCCTCTTCTGAACTACTTTTATCAGTTACTGCAGCTATATCAAAGAAGTCACCTTTTCTTTTCTCTATATTATTCTGGCAAAAAATAGTGTTTTTCTTCTTTATTATGAACGTGGGCAGAATATAACTGATGCTGTTTCCTCACTCTTGGAGAAATATTGACTTCATTTTGGTCTGCATGTCATTTATTGGCCACTAATATTAAAACAAACCACCTCACTAAAGAATCCTCTACAGACTGACTTCAAAAGGATATCTAAAAGAAGAAAGATGAAAGACTGACACTGAATATAGATATATTAAAAACAAAAAACATGCCTCCTTCTCCCTCTGGAAAATGAACTGAAAGAAGCAAGAAGAAGCCTAAACCAAACCCCATTTCTTACTGTGTGGATTAAGATTCTATTAGTAACACTATGTTGAAAGATGACAACTGGAAAGATGATAATCAGAGTCAGCAGGATCACACCCCCTATAGTTAATTGTGTCCTGTCCTGACCTGAAACCACAACTACTTTTCTTTACTCCAAACATTGCTGCACTTAGGCTCACAGAACAACAACTGTGTAACCTGTAAATCAGAGAGGCAGACAAGATGGAAGGGATCTGTGCAATACAAAAGGTTAACATAATCTGCAGGTCCAATATTTATTTCCCAGCTCAATAAAATTCAACTTAGAATTCCACTTCTGTTCTCAGCATTAAGCATCAGAATTAAAAGTAGCATTCACCTTGAACTTCCACATTAAAAATTCATAGCATAAAATAGATGCAAACAGAATGTGTAGACTTTCAGATATATTTGGTTACAAGTCTTTCCTTCTCAGGTTCTTTTCCAGAACTTTATAATAATTTGTTTTCTTCTTCTGCCCTGTCTGGTCTTGTGAATAGATAAGTGAATACACAATTTGAGAGAACAAACAGGAACTCTAACTATGAAAATATCTTAGAAGTTTGCAAAGGAAAGTTATAAAAAAAGAAAATATACTGAATGAGCTACTAACAAATAAGGAATATAAAGACTAGCACATAGAGCCTCAAATTTAATGGAAATTTTCAGATACTATACCTGAATCTTGGCATCCTTTTCATGCTATGATACTGACAGACTATTTCATTTCTAATACTCTTCAGTAATATTGCATTCTGTTGTGAATTGCTCACTTGTCTCTGCATTTTCTAACTTGACAAATATTAGAAAACAGGAAAGGCTCAGTTTGGGCTTCCTTATTCTTTATTTTAACCAGAGAAACTATTGGTAGAGCAAGCTCTTAGTAAATTTGAACAGAAGACCTTATCCACAACATCAATATTGTATTGATCTTTGGCACACATACAAACCCCATGACTGTTGCTATTATTATTTTTCTCTATTTTTCTTTATTGTTTGATAGCAAGGTATTATGTATTTGGAGATGGAACAGAGCTTTAAAGGTCATATGTGGACCTACATTTTATCAAAGTACAGAAGTACTTGAAAAATGTTTGAATTCTGAGATTTTTCTTAAAATAACCCAATATAATTTGTGTTTAAAAAGCATTTTTCTATATTTTTCTATCTTTGCACATATTAGAATGACACCAACTGTATAAAGTTTTACTGGGTTTTGAAAGGTGGTAGTACAAAGCAACAAAAATCAACATAAAGTGCAAATTTCCCTGAGTTTTTGTATATGGGATAACAAATATTTTAACTGTTATTATTGGACAGCTGTGACAGTCATTCCCATTTAAAGCCTAACAAAACCAGGGGGAATCAGAAAAGCCATTGTGTCTTTCCAGTAGCTTTGGAATGTATAGACACTTGTTTTTGAGAAGAAAACTGAGAAGAATGCTAACCATCAGAAACTTCATTCAGCAAATCTCCTACCTTTATATTTAATGACACATTGAAAGAATTTACTATATTAGAAACCAAGTTAAAAATAAAAAGTAAAATTAAAGAGCAGTAGTGACAGTCAGGAGAATGACATCATCTTGATACAATTCATTTAGCACAATACTTATTACCAGCTCCTGTAAACATCTGAACCACTTTGATATCATGGTGAGGACAGAGAAAGATATGAGACTTGTGGAATGAATTAATAAGGAATCTCAGAAGCATGAATGACTTGTACTTAATTCTCCTCATTGCCATTCTATTATTTCAGTCTCTTTACCATTATTTCTATTTTTATTTAAGTTTTTTTTTACTTATTTGTAACAGTTTTCTAGTTTTCTACCTTTATTGACATTGCAAGTAGTCTTAGACACTAAAGAAAACATGTAAAACTTTTACTTGATATCCCAAAGATTAAATGAATGAAAACCAGCTATATTTTAAAAATGCTGAAGGAGTAAAACCCCCTCCTGTGAATAACCAAATAAATTACTAAATATTTCCTATGTTTTTTCAGTCTGAGAATAGATTCATTCTAATAAAGTCAAAACTCTGACTAACACCTTTCTTGCATTTGGAATGGTGATGATTTCTAGTGTTATATTTAATGACAAACAGAAATACACTGAGCTTTTCCAGCCACAGGTCATGGGTCTTGATTTTCACCAGGGCATTTGTTGTCACATAGTTTGTTTTACCATCCAGTGTCTTTGGAATAACAACCCTGTGGTAAAGCATGAATAAAATTGCCTATGGACTAGATAACAATAGAGTGTAATAACTAAATGGGCTCCATTGTTAAATGGAATCCTGTTAAATTGCTTTGACTGTGCCAGAGCTTAATGTTCACAGTTACTGACCTTCATGCAACCATTCACTGTGGCTGAATTTTTAGTGTAGATACAACTATCTTCAAAAGTTCAAATAAAATGAACACAATCTGATAGAACATCAAGGTAGGAGACTAAAGCAGGAAAAAAAGAAAACCTTCATGTATTAGTTGTGGGTATGACTGCATCATAAATCAGGGTGCAGAAGAAGAGGGTCAATGTTGCTGCAACTATGTCATATTTTATCTAAGGCACAGTATCCACTGCATTCCTGCAGCTCTTTCTTGTCCTTTGACCTCTTTAGATTCATGTTGTGGTACTGCCCACCCAGCTGCATGACTGTTACTGTGGAGCAAACCTCAAAGCACATCCTAACAGAAGCTGGTTCACTCAGGAGTCACATTTCCAATAGTCACACCACAATGTTAGAAAGAAATAGCAAAGCCAGGATGCAGCAGTCCTTGACAATTTTCCAGAACATTTACTAGCCATACTGCACTCCATGATTGACAGAAGGACTGCAGCCAAAACCACCCAAAAGATTAATAACAGAAAATACACCAGAATCAAAGGAGTGACATCAATTATTAAAAGAAGATGTTAGTGAAGTCCTTACACCATGACAAATTCTAAAACTTCACTCTAAGTTAATTAAAGCATCTTCACTTTTGCTGAACATTGAAAAATGTGCTTGTTAGAAAAGAGGCTAAATGTGGATGCATCTGAAAATGAAGATTTTTTTTTCATATGGGGTGCAGGTTAAAGCATATGATTTGCATCTTCACAAATTAGTTACATCCTGTCATCTCCTGGTCTAATTATGTTCTGCTTTCTCTTAAGTAGTTATCTTTATACAACTCTTACTGTAGATGTCCTGACAGTATATATTACTTTGTAAGCATTTCTTTTAATTGAGAACAAAGCTGGGAAGCTGAAGAATTCCTCTCTAGGATGGTACCTGTACTGTATGGAAAGAAGTGGGGGAGTGAAAAGAGGACAAATAAAAAGGCTTAGCCTGATCTTTCTTTGTGAGAACATTTTCCCATCAGCTGTCTGTGGAAATATAATTTCCATTTTGCCTTAAAAATCAGTCAGACAACATTGCTTAACACATATTCTTCCTTGTCAAACATTTCACTGCTGCTTCATTCTGTAGACAGCTTAATAAAAGATATTTCACCCTTAGTGTGTTGCTGAAGTTGTGTGTCATTTTCTTTCCATTTCAGATGACATTTGTTGAAGCAAGAGCCACAAACACCTGATAAGTAATGTCACCATTAGGATTGTTAACTCCTTCCTTGCTGCTTAGCTTACAGCACAGAGAAAAAGGTAATTGTGCACAATATCTTCTCTTGTGAAAATCATTTGTGATAGCTGAACAGATCTTAACAGTCAGTGATATCTTAAAGAGAAGAAAGTTGCATATTTTCCTGATATGCAGACAAAGGTCACTCCTAAATCTTGTGTATCATATTGGGGGTGCAGATTGCACCTGCAGGGACCCTAAACTGACCAACAGGTCATTCCATTCCATATATATCATATTCAGTATAAAGTTGAAGGATCTCCATCATCATCACTGCCCAGAATTAGTAAGGCACTATTCCCATTAATTTTTGTCCTAAACTAAATTACATTTCATTTAAAGTCTGAAACAGGTATGGTATTATGTGTTATAGCTCTGGATATTCTTGGTATCATTATAAGCTTTTAATATACTTTTTAATCTTTCTCATTTAATGTCTCCCAACACTATCCTGGACAATAAAATCCACAGTCTTAATATTTTCAATGGAAAAAATTATATGCTCTTTCTTTTATGTTATTAGGTATACAGAGACTCCTTATTCACTATTTTTAATGTAATTGAGGACTGTCTTCTCCAAAGAGGGAACATTTTAAAGATTTTTAAATAAACAGTAAAATGATACAATTAACTTTTTATGGAACTACAAGGAAGATATTAATTTTCTGTCAGCAGATATCTACAATGGGCAGCTTTATATCTATTGTACAGACCTACAAGAAACAGTAGTTAGACTATAAATGCTTCTAAGTCTGTGCTGTAAATATTGCTTCCTCTGCTAGCTTTCAAATAAGACTGTTTTGTTCCACATGACTTACCTAGTATTCATATTTAAACAACAAAAATGTTCAAAAAATACTGACTATATAAATTCATTTCATAGTTTGTTTTTAGAAGCCACTTAGTCTTTTTTCATAGTTCTGGGTATCAAGCTATTATGGCAATTCTTGCTATGCTGCACTCTTCAAAGGCATCACTGAAGAAGAGTAAATCTTGTTGATGACAATAAAAAGAGAAAATGGGTCAAAAGCTGCTCAGCAGAGGTAAAACCAGAAGAGTTTTTGTCATGATTTTTTGCAGACTGCTAAAACCCCTCATGTCTCCATTGAGAAGTGTTTCTTCTCTTTCCTTGGATTTAGGTACTTACTTTTACAACCTCACTCTTCATTTTGATGATTGATGAGACCTCCAACTGTAAGAGCCCAAAGAGCCTTTTAAAGCAAGACATTCCATCTTAAAGATGCCTCTGCCTTAAATTATTCATCTTTCCTTTCATATCTCTGGTTTTTATTCCAAAAGTTGAAGAAGCTTTATTTAGAGATTCCTTACAAATCTTATCCTGCTAAAGAAAGTGCAGCTTCAGTTCTCAATTTGAGTCTTTTTCACAACAGGACTTCAGAGAATGGACAAAATGTTAACACCCTTAGTAGTATTACCATCATAAATGCCACAAACATCTGGCATTTCCTGTAGAGTTTCTGGTAAACTAGTAAGGTAAAGTTGGATAGGTCAGGTCAGACTCAGAAGGAGTTAGACTTATGGAATGATTTTATTTTTCAGCTAAGGCTCTTTTAAATACCTGCACTAGTCCAATGCTCAACCACTCTCAAAGGAAAGAAGTTTCTCTTTATGTTCAGATGGAACTTCTTATGTTTAAGTTTGTGGCCATTACCTCTTTTCCTGTTATTGGGTATCACTGAAAAAAGCCTGGCCCCATCCTCCTGCCCCCCATCCATGAAGTATTGATAAGCATTGATAAGATGCCCCCTCAGTCTTCTATTCTCCAGGCTAACCAACCCCAAATCTCTCAGTCTTCCCCCAGAAGACAGACCCACTTTATCCTGTCCTTTTATTATTCCAATTTTAAGATTTTATGTGAATAGGATCTACTGTAGTATCCTTGGCACTGCTGGATTTTGATATACATTGAGACCTCTGAACAATACTGACATGTAAAAACTAATAAGAATGAAAATATGAGAGTTTGAGCCTTTCTTCTGAAATACCACATCATTCCTGTCATTAACTCCTTCTTGTCACTTCCTTGCTTTTTTTTTTTTTCCCAAAAGATGCTGCTGAGAGTTTAGCAAATTTTTGGTTCTGCTTGTCAACATCTGATTGCCCTTTGAAGGAGATAAGACATTGAGGTGGTGGAGCATATCCAAAGAGGGACAACAAAGCTGGTGAAGGGTCTAGAGAACAAGTCTTATGAAGAGCAGCTGAAGGAACAGGAGTTGTTTAGTCTGGAGAAGAGGAGGCTCAAGGGAGACCTCATAGCTCTCTACAACTCCCTGAAAGGCTGTAGCTAGGTGGGTGTCAGTCACTTCTTCCAATAGAAAGTGGCAGGACAAGAGGAAATGACATCAAGTTGTGTCAGAGGAGCTTTAGACTGAATACCTGGAAAAAAATTCCTCACTGAAAGGGTTGTTAAACATTGACACAGGCTGCCCTGGGAAATAGTGGTGTCACCAACCCTGGAGGTATTTAAAAGACATGTAGATGGAGTGCTAGGGACACAGTTTAGTGGTGGACCTGACTGTACTAACAGTTGGACTTGATCATCTTAAAGGTCTTTTCCAACCTAAACAATGATGTGATTTTATGATTCTAAGACACTACATTAAACAGAGGAGGTAATCAGGCACAAAAGCATTTGCTCAAAGTGGTTTCAATCTGAAAATAAACTAAATTAGATGCTGAAAAGTTCAGCAGAATGATGCACTCTAAGGTGATGCTAGTAACCTAGAGTAAAGTCCCAGCAGATGTCAGTTGATGTAAATGTATCCATAAGCCTTCCAAGGTATATCAAAGCTTGTGCTGGGGAACAGATTCATACAGCTGAAATCTGTGTGTGTAGATATATATATATATCTCTACACACACAGGTGTTTCTTCCTCTCATGTTTCTGAATGATATATAAAAACATAAAATTTTCTGTCTTATGTTGTAGAAAAAACACCCTGAAATGTGCTAATAACATTTTGTATATAAGAAATATTGCTAGATTCCTCCATCAATTAAACTCCATAAAAAACTCTTCATATTTAACACCATTCTGTTCATAAAGTCCATTAAAATCATGAGACAAGAATAGACACACATCCAGCCAGGTCTCACAGCTGCTAATGTTTAATTAGCTGTTTATTAGATAATCCATCTTTTATGGGCTGTTCTTAATATTTAGATTTGACAGGCTATTATTCTAATGGTTAGTAGATTACTTTGGTTATTAAGTTGGTTTAGAATTAAATTTAGGATCTATCACTAATGGGTTTATATGGAAAAGTGGGAAAGATATGCATACCTAAAGACAATTAATCTAGAATGAAAGATTTCTTGTTGCTTGCACTACACTTGGATCAGAAGTTTGGAAAACAACTTTATGATGGTTTCTATAAACATGCAATAAAATAGGAAAATATCATGTTTGACATTTCTGAGAAATTTTATAGCTCTATTGATGGAATTAACATCAGTTTTCAGAAAAGGAAAAAGAAAGACAAAGGGATTTAGGAAATATTTCAAGATGTGCCAGTTCCAAGAAATTAGATGCCAGATCTCCTCACAGTGTCCTGTTCTTCCCTCTACATTGAAAGTACATCCTGTTGTATGTTACTATCAATAGTGTTAATCACTACATATATTTTTCAGTAGAGAATAATCTGTCACAATCACATGATGTGACATCTAATAATATGCCCAAATATGACTTTATAAACAAAACAAAAATGTATATTTAAACAAAGGGAAGAAAATGTTTATGTAGCCCAGCGGTGGAGCAGGATAAAAATGTGTCGCTATCTGTTGCTAATGGAAAATCAAAGAGTTATTTTGGGCTTCCACTTCTGGCTACTTTTGGCCATTTGTCATTCCCATGCTACAGTCATGTGGAAACCTCATCCCTGGAAGCTTTTAAGACAAGACTTGATGGGGCCCTGGGTAACCTGATCTAGTGGATGGTGTTCCTGCCAGGCAGGGGGGTTGGAACTAGATGATCTTTGAGGTCCCTTCCAACTCTAATGGTTCTGTGATTCTATAAAACTATGAGTTAATAATAGACTTCAAGGGGTTCTAAGTCAGATCATCTAGGTCAGAACATCTGCTGGCAAAGGTTTTTTAATGAATGCATTATTGCTCATGCTGCAACAAATAAACCAAAGAACAGGGACAACTAATCTAAAGATCATGTTAAAGAATATCTCTGGTTTTCCTGTCCACAAGTGAAGAAACTGCATCCCAACAAAACACTGACTGAATCTTAATATATCTTTTCTGCATGTTCTTGAAACAAATTTACTTCTGTTTCTTGAGACTGTTAGCTGTGGTGTTTCCTGGCTGTGTGTCTTGTAAACTAAAGGTGCTCATAAGCATAATAACCTAATTAGATATTAACAAGACCAGTATTGTAAGTGACTGCATTTTGTAGTCAATCAGTTATGACAATGTTAAGCATCACAAACAATAGAACAGACTAACACTGTCCTTGGAAATGAGGGGGGTGGGGGGAAGGCCAAACATGGAATTCATTATCTTTCTCCTGGGGCAAGTAATGTGAATGTACCTGCCAATCATTTTAAAATTATGACCACTCTACAGTCTCCCTAGGCAGATTTTTAATTTATGCAATTATATTACAGATGTACTTTCCATATCTTACATAAATAAGTTGCTAATATCTCCAAAGATTTTTAACAAATTGCAGAAATGCTCTTTTATTAATAATTCTGTTACAATTTAATGGTTCAGCTTGTCATCAGGTCATAGTTTTTGCTGTATTCCCTTAGGGAACTCATGCTGTGCAAATTCAAAGTAAATTAGCTTAAATGAAAGCAAATGAAGAGTGAATCATGCAAACTGACCTTTACCTGTTAGTTGTAATGCAAGATTGTTAGCTATAAAACAGTAAATAGTGCAAGATAAATGATTAATTTAGGCTTTATTCACAGTAATGTGATGTAAATTTTAATTCAGTAAAATATCCTAAGTGGATTTCCTTATATTGAATATTTTGAGTGGAAAGTGATATCAAAGTCAAGAGTGGAGTAGGAGATGTACTAGAAAGGGTAGAAGAGATATAAAGCAGAGCAAAACTCAAGTTTACACAGGCATATATGGTCTTTAGGGGACACAAATACACAAGTCTAGAGCTTCTATTCATAGACAACCAGTAGTTCTGTTATAATAACCACACACTGGATTAGATAGCTGCTAATACTGTCAGGCACTTGGTGACAGCTCTGTTAAAGATGACATACCTGAAAAATCACAGGCATTTTTGACTTTGAAATATGTCCCCCAGACAGACAATGTGGCCAGGAGCTTTGCTGGTTCACTGCTAAGAGCTTTGTTGGATAGCTGCCCACCAGTGAATTGTGCCTCTGGATGACAATAGCAGTTATCAATGGTATATGACAAATACAGGAAGATTTTAGCTACTGGATATGTGTCCTTTTGAAAAGAAAATAGCCATTTCATGTGATGATGGTAAGCATGCTTATATTAGATATGGAGAAGTCAAAGTCATAGAGACATTGAAATAGCAAAGAAAACCCTAAACCATGTTCCCTACAGCTTATTAATGTTTTATATCAATGATATTATGAGATTCCTGGTGTAGAAGACATAAGCCTAGACTGCAGCAAGTGAGATGAGCTGGGGTTTGGCTGGAAAACAGGACTGAAACTCAGCAGTTCTCTGGTGCAGCTGAAGTGGGGCCATATTTTCATGTCCTGTCTTATTGTGTAAAGAGGAGGAGACATTCTCTCTTTCTGCTTACATGAGTTAGAAAAACTACTAGTTCTATGGAACATTAACTTTTGATGTTCTATGTTTATATAGTGCTATGCAAGTCAGAGACCTGATTATGAAGAAGGTCCATAGGTGCTGTGATAAATAATAAACACGTAGTAATAGGAGAAAGAATGATGACAGTGTAATATAATATCAAAAAGCTATTTTCTTCTAGGATTTAGGAGAGAGTGTAGCTTCATATCTGTCAGTAGAGAAGACTGTTTTTCATAACAAATAACTCTGTTGGAACAAAACTATGCCTTTATGCCAGGTAAATTTTCTTCTGTGCTACTCCACATGCTGTTGTACTCTGATAGGCTGGCAATTCTGAGTAAGTTTATCATGTTCCTGAAATTTATGTTGTTATTCAAACACACTTCAGACTGCCTTTTCTGTAATTTTGGGATTAGAAGGTGTCCCCCAAAATGTGGTAGGACATATATGAAAAACAAAATAAGGCAAAGAAGCAATATATTTCTTTCATGTTTCTAACCTATGCATTTCTTCCACCAGTATAGTCAGGATAAGTTTTACTCTTAGTTTAACTATCCAAACTACTGACATTTTCACTCTTTTTTTTCTAGGTAGACTTCCATGACATTTTTCATCTTCACTTGATCATAACTTTTCTATTTTTAATCTGGTACTGCATTTTTTCATACTCTTAGCTTCCAGAGATCTCTTAACTAAGATTTCTTGCTCATTATAATATACCACTTTCAACAGAGCTCATCATTGTGCTAGTCCCTGAAAATTAGTGTTGATTAACCTACTCATAGTTCTAATATATTTCTAACTATTTCTTCATATATAATTCTAGTCATAGTTTTTCAGTCACTGAGAAAACCTGTCTTTCATTTCCTCTACAGTACCTAACATATCAGACTCAAGGTCTATTTAAATCATCTTCTGCTTAATAATTGAGAAGTTCTAAGTTCATCCCATAGCAAGACATGAGTATAGGTCCCTATGTGCTCCTTAAGTCTATGACAATGGATAGATAGTTCAATGTCACAGGTTTTAGAAATGCCTTGTGTATGTCCAGACCACAACTGAGGCTATGCAGCCTTTTCAGCTATGTTTTTTTGGACAAAGAAGTACAGTAGATATTGTTCATGGAATTTTATCCATACATCTATGCTACATGACATCTACACAGTGTCTGTAAAAGGAACACCTTATAAAAACTTTGTCTTGGCATAGTATGTCTGAAGAGCAGACATTTAGTTATGATAAGATTGAAAGCTGACCACTCAGAGTGAGTACCTGGGCCTGTTTTGTCCATTATGAAGTTTGTGCTGAGAACAATTTGGATAGTCTGACAGTTGCCTATTCTTAGTCCTTCTAGGATTCATTTAAGAGACAACATTTGTAGTGGCAGAAAGAGGTTCAGGAATCTGCTGATTGATATGTCAACTGTCACCCTCATATTACTGGTCACACTCATCAGGTTTCAGCTGCTATAATGGAAAAACAGATATAAAGCTCTATCATAGTTCTGCCCTTGCCTTATTTAACTTGCCAAAGTCACAGGCCTAAGTAATTGAAAGTTTACTGTGCAGTATTTTTTATATGCCTCAAATAAGTGGAAAACAAAAATAAGTGAACTCCAAAAAACCCAAACAGAGCAGGTTTCTCCAAACACCTACATTTTCATATTAGGCAGATCAAGTACCAGCTGATTTATCTCAGCTTAAGACACCACAGTGACACATTTTCCAAGATGATTTAACAAACTATGAAAGAGAACATTTACTTTTTCCTCCTCTGATTGTTGTCCATCAGACATTTTCATAAGAAGGACTGCATCAATATCAAACAAGTCTAATACAAATAAAAGTCCATCATTTGCAATCAGTCTTTACCAACATACATTGAACTGGTCTAAAGTAATGCTAAATGACATCAGGAAGATGTTGAGAGTAAAATTAAAAACAATCAGAGTATACAGCTGGTGTTGAGAGTCTTGAAACTAGAGGATGTGATTTTATCCCACTCCTTATTGCCTTTCCTTGTTGGGAAATAAATTATTCCCATCAGAAAATGATGAACTGCATCTCCAGCATTGGTATGTCTTTAGTTATAGTGATATCTCTAAATGATGGAGTCTATACTTGCCTGATTTAAATTCATTATTGTTAAGCTAAATGCCCTTGCTTTCTAACCTCCTTATTTTCCAACAGGCCTACTCATATATTGCCTTAAAATCTATTTATTGTTATTGCAGAACACTAAATACAAGCTGACCAATAATTGAATATCTGTCCCAGTTTTTCAGATAACCTGTCAGACTAAAGTTTAATTAATTTCATGTGATTCACAGCAACCTTTTTCCACTTGAATACCTATGCTGGCAAGACAGCTCTCTCAAATACTGGCAGTGTGTCTCAGGCTGCAGGGAGGGCTGGGAGATCCCTAGGGAATGGGCTGTATGATTTCCAGGAGCTGCCCCTGGGGCAGATGGGGACTCATGCCCCCACTGAGTTGAAATGGGTTCCTGGGCTGTGGGTAGGAGTGGGAGAAGGCTTGAGGAAGGCTCTAGGGGAGGATGGACCACAAAGGGCTAAATAAAACCTTAGATTTACTCAGCTACTGTTGTCTCCCAGTGGCTAGATCACCCACCCTCCAAATGGAAAAGTTACTGTCACTCTCATTTCTGCCAGCAGAGAATTTAGACTTATTTCCTAAAAGTACTGGACTGCATTGTGTTCTCAAGTGCAGACTCTCTTATTGATGTATCAGCTACCAAGGATGACCTGTTCTGTCAATGGTTCTTTTCAGTATTATATTGATTTTTTTTTCCCCTTGTCAAAGGTAAACCGTGAATTCACTCTACATTTGTTAACAGTTCTGGGAATAAAACCAGTAATTTTCCTGGATTTACTTTTACCTTAGGAAGTTCATCAAGCCTTGTATCTATTTTTTTGTTTCTTAACAATGAAGTACAATAGAGATGTGTCTTGTACCCAGGTGTCATGACCAAGTCTCAGTGCATTTGACTTGCTCAGAAGCTCAGAAACTTCTAGTAACTATTTTTATGTTCTTACTGTAAACAAGTGGAAGGCAATGGAAATAACCATGCTGACAGAAATGTTCCATTACTTCAGGAAGGTAAGATATAATTTTATTTTTTTTCTTATTAATTCCTAGACACATATACAGGTTAAGCATACTTGAATTATTCATAGATTAATGAGTAAACAAATTATATAATGGGATAAATAATGGACTTTTTCTGCTGTTTATATAGCTGATATGTATGAGTATCTTGCTTAGAAAAAACTTCAAGAGAAAATCTGAACAACTTTCAAAGCTTATTAAGCACTATAAATTGTCTGAATTCTCACTATTTTCTGTCAATTCTTTTTTTTTTTTACTTTATTTCTTACAGATTTCACTTAATGACTGAAAACAGTGAAAGAAACTTTCCCAAAGTAAAGAAAAAAGTTATTGCCAACTTCCTTTAAGATGATACAATTGCCATGTTAGCACTACAAAGTTATACAGGAAAAAAAACTAGTCTCAGTTTGAATCCATAGCTACTGGTGTAAAACTGCATTAATACTCTTTTCTGTAATGCTAACATTGACTCTGGGTGGAAAGAAATTTGCCTTTTTCAATTTTTGTCAAGCTAAAGCTTGAAGAAGTTTGTGTCAGAAGAATGTGGATGAATGTCAGCCAATAGAGGACTGTGGAAAATAAGAAGACAGATTTATGTCAGCTTTCATTTTCTCTTTTCTTTCCCCCCAACCTTTCATTATATTTCCATGTCTCTCTCATTTCACAGAAACAGTCATAGAATGGTTTCAGTTAGAAGGGACACCTAAAGATCACCTAGTTCTAACCCCACTGCTCTAGGGAGAGATACCTTTCATTACTTCAGGTTGTTCAAAGCCACATCCAACCTGACCTTGAACACTTCCAGGGCTGGAGCATCCAGGGTTTCAATGGGCAACTTGTTCCTGTGTCTTACCACCTTCATCCTAAAAAATAACTTCCTTACATCTGATCTAAATCTACTTTCTTTTAGCTTGAAACCTTTATCCCTTGGTTTATCTTTGCAGTCTCTGGTAAAATCTTTATCTCCATCTTTCTTATAATCACCCTTTAAGGATTGAAAGGCTGCAAGAAGTCCTCATCAGAGCCTCCTCTTCTCCAGACTGAAAACTCCCAATTCTTTCAGCTTCTCTCTATAGGAGAGATGTTCCATCCATTTGATTATTTTTGGGGCTCACCCCTGGACCTGCTAGAGCACATCCATGTCTTTCTTGTGCTGGGGGCCTCAGAGCTGGATGTAGCTTTTTATAGAGCCCAGGATACAATCGGCTTTCTAGGCTGCAAGAGCACATTGCTGGCTCATATTTTTGTTTTTCTTCTACCAATGCTCTCAAGTCTTTTCTCCAAAGCACTGCTCTGAATTAACTCATCACCTAGTGATGTGATTTGTTTGGATGTGATGAAGACTTGATTCTGATCTGTGCCCTCAGGGCAACCATTAAGCAAACAGTAAATCCCAGCCAACATAAGTTTGGCTTCTTGGACTCTGCAGGTTTCTTTTCTATGTTTTAGCATTAATTTATTTCTTGTAATTAAGTTGTTTTTGAATGAAGGTTGGAAAGGGAGTGCTAATATATATCCTGCATGTACTGAAGCATCTAAATCAACATCGAAATGAAGTCACACCTGGGTTTTGACACAAATAGTGAAGTTTGCTTTATTTGACAGTCTTTCTGGCTCTTCTCCATGTTCTGCTTTTAGTATGAAATGTGTCATATGATGTGACTGCACTTTCTAAAAACAGCAGGTGCAAAGTGTATGAATCTTCCTGATACACAAAATTTTGCCCTTTCTAATCCACAGATGGAAGCTGTTGATTAAAATATAGTCGCTTTTCAATGTTAATTGGACTGAGATCACACTTTGTAATAGACTTCAGCTTTAAAAAGGCTTCATCCTGAAGTAGATTTTGGACACTGCATTTTTCATGAGTGTATAATTGAACCTATAAATTACTTCCTCAAAATGCACAACAGATCCCAAAAGAACATCATAAACTTAATGTTTATATTCAAAACTTGAAAAACCACTTTTAATGAAATATATTGATCATGGATACAGTAAACCATGAACTAAGGTTATGAACAAATATGTCCATGATGCTCTAATTTAAACATGTCAACTGCCTCTGTGTTTCCTGAAATAGTTATAGATTCCACTAACCTGTTTCTTCTTTTTTTCTGAAAGAAAATCTTGTATCCTGTCTCTGTAGCATAGGAAATTTCACTCAGGTTTAAGGTTTCAGGAAGTTTAAATTCTGTAGATGAAAAAATAACATATGATAATTCATCTGCTAGTTCTGCATGCAAATATTCTCTAAGTGAACTTTATTAAGCTTTCCTCCCTTTCAGATGATACTATCCTTACCAGATGCAAAGGACTGAATATCAACTAATCACACTTTCACTTTCTTTCCATTGGCATCTATCAGGTAGGAGGAATTATTTTCTTAAAGTGGTTATCTTGAACATCTGGACAAATGACTTTGCCTACAAAACCTGTTACACATGAAAAGTGGTCTGAAAAGCTCCCTCACAGATGTTGGGCCATGATCCTTCTTCTAGATATTGAACTGTAAAATCCATAGAGAATCTTAGGTAAAATTTATAATGAAGATGACTGAAAACTTAAATGAAACTCCTTGTTTACAGCATATTAATCAGAACTTCCACTATTAGAGTTGGTTTTATTCTACACTACTTAATGGACCTATGTTGACATATAATTTCTGAAGAACACAGTCTTGAGAAACAAATAGGTTTATTCTGAGAGAGGGCTGATAAAGTAGCTGATATACTTGTAAGGTACACACTTGCTTCCAGGTAGTTTACACTGATTAAGGCTTGAACATGTTAAGCCACTGCTTCCACTCTCGAGTACTCTCAAGACCTAAATTGTTAATGCCAAATAAAAATCAATAATGAAAATAGCCTGCAATAAGCACCATAATTGTATTTCATGTGAAATTTGATTTACAGCTGTGATGCAAGAGGAATTGGTGAGTTTTAAATTAGTCATAGATTTTTGTGTCTATTGGAAATTCTGTAAAATATTTAAATTGACTGGAACACCTGGAGCTAAATCTACAGGAAGACAGAAGTGCCATGGTACTTAGCCATGCAGCAAGTGTTTAAGCTAGACACAGAGCTCTTCATCAAACATCTGGGGACAGTGACATGAAAGGACTAACAGCAAACAGTGTTGAATGAATTAGCCACTAGCACAGATTATAAAATAGGCCAAGTGGAGGACTCTGCCTCTGACACCCTTGTGGATGTAGTTGACTCACACTACAGAGAAGAGAGGGAAACACAGTCTTGAGAGAGGTGAAGTTCCAGGTTAGTGCACTAGACTTCCTGCAGATATGCTGCTCAGTTACACTGCATGCTCAGAAGAGTCTCATTCAATTACATGTCCTGAGTACAATGGGGAATTATGTCTTCTCATGTAGAGCTGGTTGGCAAATGACTTAAGATGAATTGAGGAGAAACAGTTGTCTCTAATCAGGATACAAAAATTCAAACTCTCTCCTTTCTTAAATCTTATGTATTTCAACAGCTTCATGTTAAGGGGAAAGACAAAGAGAGAGAGGAAATGGGGACAACTACCTCTTTTCTGGCTGCAAAGATTTTAAATCACATCTCTTCAGTGAATACTTAACTGCATTCCAAGGTATTCTGAATCCCTTCCTGAAACATAGAAACATCATCACAGTTGGAAAGGAGCTTCAAGATCAGCAAGTCCAACTGATAGCCCTACACTACTGCTATCTCTAAAGAATCACAGAATCAATGTTAGGAGTTGGAAGGGATCTTGAAAGATCATCTAGTCCAACCCCCCTGCCACAGCAGGATTCCCTACATCAGGTCACACAGAAGCGCATCCAGACAGGTTTTGAATCTCTCCGGAGAAGGAGACTCCACAACCTCTCTGGGCAGTCTGTGCCAGTGCTCTGCCACCTCAACTGGGAAAACATTTGGTCTTGTATTCACCTGGATCTCTTATGATTCAGCTTACAGCCATTGTTCATTGTCACTGGGCTTCACTGAGAAGAGCCTGACCCCATTCTCCTGTCACACACCCTTCACATACTTAAAAGCATAGATGAGGTCACCCCTTAGCCTCCTCATCTCCAAGCTACAGAGCCCCAGCTCCCTCAGCCTTTCCTCCTCAGGAAGATGTTCCAGCCCCTTCAGCATCTTGGTGGCTCTGTGCTGGACTCTTTCAAGCAGAAGATAGCTACACATTAAATTCTGCTCCATTAAATACTTCAGATCAAAAAACCCAAGGGCTTTGGAATTAGGAATGGGATTCAGGTTTACCTCTCTTAGGCAAGTGCTCTGTTGACTATGCTAAAACATTGTCAGATAATTCTTGAATAAATAGAAATATTTATCTAAAAAGAATAAGCTTAAGTTGTTTCAGGTGGAGTAAGGAACTGAAAGGAAGTGCCTTACATCTTAAACCAATGCCCTAGCCCTTGAGATGCTGGTTAATTGAACTTTCTCTTCCCTAGAAACTTCTTATCCCTTCTTTGATTTTGGATGAAAAAAGGAGTTGTTTAAATCCAACAGAAAGACACTAAAAGGGATGTGAAAACACATTGTTTTTCCTAGACTTTCTTAGCTCCTAGTTTAAGGTCCTGAGCTGTGCAATGTTTTTTGTGGCTCCCATTCCTAAAACTCTTTGTGTGTTTCATAAAGAAGCTACTGCCTGATCTACCTGTTGTGAAAGAAAACGTGCTGCAGAAGTTAGTGATGTGATGTCCCTGTCCCCTTCACAGACCTAGGGGTAAAAAGGAATAATGTGTAGGCAATGAGTATCACTAACCCAACTGGATCTAAAGAGTGACTGAACCAGATGGGAGACATTCTCCAGTTCCTCTCAAAAAGGAAATTAATTCCAAGCTCCAACTTCATACATGGAAGTTTATCTACACAGGTTTTGGTTTATATGGAACTTTTTTACCTTTGCTCTAGTGCTCTTATGAAAACCTATTTAATTTCTTATTTGAACTTTTGCATGCTTAAAAAAACCCCAAGAACCCTTCAATTTTTTTACAGTGAAGAAGGTTTAATTGTAAAGCTATGGAAAAATAAAGTGGACAAACTTTCACATATTTATGTTCAATATAAATCAATTACTAGACTAGCCACAAAATAGACAATTGTGATCTAATTTCCTGCTGATTCAGTTGAATAAAAAGTACAAAGTGCCACCAGAATTATTTTAAAAATAACTGTGTTACATGTATTTGTAGCTGTAATCTTTTGCAATTGCAAAAATATTTTGGGGAGGAAAACCAAAGTAATGGGAAAGCTGAAAATAAAAGAAAATGTTTAGTGCCTGAAGGTACTCTTTAAACTGAGTTAAAAGTTGACAGAAATGAAGATAACATGACTCTATAAAATACTGGGGATTCTTCTGTATTTCATTATGAAGTTGAGCAGGCAGAAGTGAGATCAAGTATTTTAATAGACTTTGGATCAGGGCATAGATAATTTAAAAATAAATAATTTGAATGAATTACTCCTGAAATATTTATTTATCATTTATTCCTTTTCTGGAGGGGGTAGGAGAACTTAATATGTATGGTTTCTTTAAAGTTTGGGGATAATATATTCATGAATAATTTTTCCATTATTCACATTCCTCTACTGGTACAGCTTGAAATTTATCATACTGACTGCATAAAGTACTTCTGCACAACTTGTCTGGCTTCAAGAGTTAGTAAATGAATGGCTTAGACTTCTTTGGAGAGAAAAAATAATCCTGAAGTACATTGGATTTCTACTATGTTTCTGAAAAGAAAATAATGGAATGAGTTTTTTCTTGAGTGAAGTAAGATTTTACAGAGCAGCAATGAAAAGAATATCCTACAGAATGCTTTTTAAAAGGAAAATAATATAAAATAAGGCTTTTTCAACTTATGAATCCCATTATTCTACTACAACCAAATATATTTGCTGGAAGAAATGGAAGAGCTTAGAGGCTATGGGTCAAGATTGGCTCTGTCATAAAAACTGGCTATATCCCCAAGCTAAGCTGAATGAAAGTTAGAACTCCATCAAAGGACAGATTTTAAACCAAAATGTTAGTTTTAATAATAATGCTGAGAGAAGGTAATTAATTTTGCCTTTTGTCTACTTGTTATAACTTCTCCATTATCTGCTTTTCAGTCACCACAAGGTATGATAAAATCATATTGCTGGTGTAATCAGGACTTGCCTGTTGCTCTCCCTAACAAAGCATTGGCAGTTTTGGCAGAAGCATATACCCTGACCTATCAAGTCTAAGTGGGAAAATCACACATTTATTTGTTTGTTCTGTATTTTCTGATCTTCTTCAGGCAGTTCTACAGTGCCTCTTATACTTCAGCCTACTTCTTCTTGGTCTGAATCTCTAGCTGTGGAGGGGTTGCAGTGTTGCCTATTAGTGGCACTGGGCTTGTCACTGAGATTTCACCATGAAGCTCTACATTCAAAGGAGAAGCTAGACAGCATGCTCCCTGCCAGCAGTCTGCTGTCCTAACACAGTCTGCTAACATATGGACCTTAAGTGCACATTGATCCTGTGATATCTGCATGCACATACTCTTCTGAACTTCTTCTGAACCCTTTGACCTTATTAAGTAGATAGTATGTGGAATACAATGAACTGATATTCTCATGTTTTTAGTGATCTGTACATAAACTGTGGCATTCTAAAGTTCAAAGGAAATGAGATAATTAAATATAATAATTAAATGAGATAGTTTGTAGGGACAAAATACTGCAGGGAATTGGTTGAAGGCATTCCTACAATTCTGCTTGTATGCAGAACCATATGGACCAGGTAACATGGACATGTCTTTCCAAAAACAACCAAGGAAACATGTGCTGCTGTTATCTGTGTGCTATCTATATTGTGGAGAAATGAGGGGAAAGACACTTTGATGTAACATTTCATAGTGCTTACATAAGCAGTAAGTACACTAAAGAAGTGTATTCTCTGTTTCACAAGCAGAGGAATAAGAGCATTTCTAGCAGATGCCATCATTTCCAAAATGCCAGCATTATTTCATGGCTGCCTGATGAAAATCTTGCTGTAAAAGAATCTCTTTCCCAGTTTGTCAGCACATGTATTTGACTAATGGAATCATTAGAATCAAGTGTCATCTATTGTCTGAGTTGTGCTTAGATGTATAATGCAATGTCTCTTGCATTTTAACAGAAATATATGTATAGATGTTAATAGGAAGCCTTGTTGGGATAGTTTGAGAACATTATCTGCTACCTTTCTAAGACAAAACATTATTAAAATCATCTTGAAAGGAGTTTCTCTTCTCCTATAACACCAGAAGGGAAAGTCACAGATAGTCCTGTCTGGGACTGTGTCATATTGCTCTAAAAGTTCCACTTTGAAACTTGGAGGCAAATAAACTCCACAGTGAAGAGCTTGGCATTATTCAAAGAGATACTGAGGGCATTCTTACTCCCAACATTAAAGCATCTGTCAGGCAAGGCACTGTCATTTGCCACCTGATCTAATTATTTCTGACAACAGATGGGAGCTAACTGCAACATCTCAACATCTTTAATACCCTGATCAAATTTCATTAACAAAGCATGAATGCTAACAAGATTCTAAAATCTATTGCAGTTTATGCTCTACTTAGAAGCAAAAGTTTGATTGCATTTAATAGGTGAAAGGGCAGGTTAATTGGAGGTAAACATTACATTGTCACTCATCAGTGTGTTTAAAGTTTAATTACCATAAATATGTGACACCAACTGTTTATTAACTGTCCATAATTGTATAGCAATTATGGTAGTTAGTATTCATTGAATAATAAAAAGGAATCAGACATTGGAAGGACTGTCCTGATCAATTTGCTTTTCTGTTTCTACAGATTAATTCAAATTAAAATTTAGATTATAGGTCAAAACCAGCTTTACTACAGTCTGTATAGAATGTTTCCTAAGGACACAGAATCTCAGACATGCAAAACTGGATTTTATTCCAGTTCTCCCAGACTATCATACTGGGATTGGTTAAGGAAAAAGAATAAATACCCAGAAATGTTTCTTGTTTATCTATGCATAGTACATAAAGCTCTTTTTTGTTGTATTAAACCTTCAGTTCTCCAAACACTAGCATCAGTTTAAAAAAATAATTAAAATGTTGCACCTAAACCCTAAACAACCTATTTATTGTATCATTTTCCAGCTGCCTTAAAGGAGTTGCATCCAGAAACTGTTGAGTGCAAACAGTGGCAATCTGGCAAGTTCTCTAGAGTATCCTAAGGTTTTCTAAGGACAATAAAACTTATTTAAATTAAAACTAATGTACCTCCTTAACATCATAAGTTAGGTTTGTCTAGTGCCTTCTTCTTCATGCTTCTGTTCTTTAAAACTTTTTTAAGTAAAGCCTGAAGTGGTAGTGCACATGCACAAATTCATGCTGGAATCAATGTGTTTGACTGAATGCATGGTCACTAAGGCATCTTGTTTGTGCTGCCTAGGTTGTATGCATAAATGATAGGCAAGCAAATGCATCTGCTCAGCTGTGAACACATAGCTTCAAAATCTAATCCTAGTCATTCTTTAGCAAAAGTGCTGATTTCTCACAACTTCCTAGCCAGTAAATTGAAAAATCACAAGTTGCAACAACTAAAGAATGATGACAGCTGCAGAAGCCTATTCTGTATCAGGATTGCCTCTGGCAGACTTCCAGTCAAATAGAAAATATTTTATCACTGCTTTGGTGCAATTAATTTAGAGAAGTATTTTTCCTAATTCTGTGTTAATCCCTCTGATGTATACAGTGATAATTTGTTACTGAGAAATATGAGTTAAAAGTGATCATTTTACTCCATTGGATTTTGTGGCATTGTAGAACATGATTAGTACATTTTCTAAATAAAGCTATTAAGAATATGACACAGAACAACAAAGTATAATAATAATCAAGTACTTTTAAGGATACAAGCTATGGAGGTCAACAATGGAGTCTGAGTGACCAGTTCTGTCCAACTGCCATGCAATAAAAGTGCAACATTTGGGATAAGTCTACCCCAACCTTGGTAGTTCAAACACAACAGCCACCTAAAAATTTAATGTCTCTAAAACCCCACTTTGGCTTGTTTGTTTGTTTTATTATTATTATTGTTATTATTATTATTATTACTGTTTAGTGACAAAGTATCTTGGTACGTTTCCCTTACAAAGCTTAAATGAATATGGAAGCTACACTCTGATGTTTTTTTCCACCAATTTATCCTTGATTATGGAACACCAGTGTCCACAGGGGTAATTCCAATCTCAGTTTGCAATGCAGTGTTAACATGAAGCCATCAATACCACATTTGTCTTCAGAAAAAGGTGTCAGATCTCAGTATCAAACAAAACACCTCTTCCTTTGTTTTTCAGGATAAATGAAAACATATTCCTTACTTATTTGTATCTGATTAAAATATTGAACTCTTAGCCTGATTTTTACTATTCCTATTTTACTACAGTTGTCTCTAGTTTGATTTCTTGTTTATCAATTAATTTAATTTTAGCCACATAACCACCAGATCTTCCTTTCTACCAAAGTAGAAATCCTGTCCTGTATATGCACTGGATGAAACTGTTCCTTAAGAATGGGGCTCCTATTGCTCTTCAATCTTTATCTGCAACCTCCTCTACTTCAGCAATATTCTTAGCTTTTTACTCTTGTCATTAGTCTAGTGTTCACAGGAATATCCATGCCACCTAACCATCACTTCTTTGCTACAGGCAAGAATCAGCATCTTGTGGTGAGAAAAGGAAGTGTAAGAGAAGACAGAATTCTTACTCTCAGTGATAAATTCAGAGCAAGGAACAGGGGATAAATTAAGTAATTTCCTACATCCAGCTATCTGCTTTCTACTTGTAAGAACCAAGTTAAAGTACAAGAACACCTAATTTCCATTGCCTAAATTACTAAAAATATATGCTATCCTTGAAAATTAATCTAGTTGCTAAGAATTAAAGAGCTGCTGCTTGTTCCTGTAGATTTTTTGGAACTGTCTCTTCAACAGCACCTCATTTTTCTAGTCATGCAATCCACAGAAAAACAGTGAAGAACCTTACCAACATTGTTTAAAAATATTCTTCTCATACACAGAAGTGGTGTCTTTGGTCTTCAGAGAAGATTTAGATTTGCTTCATCAATTTTTTTTTTGCCAATCTCTTTTCTACTATTCTTTTTAAATGTTACTATTCTGTTCTTTGCCAATTAAAATATTATTTAATATTTGCCCTGAAATACATAAAAGGTGTATGATGTTCCTAAATCTGTGTAGACCTTCAACAAGCCTTCATTGTTCTTCATTATCCTTCCTTTTTGCTAAGAACAACCTCTAGGGCAACCTCTGTTTCTGGGTGTGAAGTCCAATGTCAGATAAATTGCTTTCTGGTCAACTTGGGACACTGTTTTAGTTCTCTCAAAGACCAGCCTAATATTAGCTACACATGGCAGGAGGTGCATGTTTAAAGGAGTTTATCATAGAATCATAAATTGTCAGAGTTGGAAAGGACTTTAAAGATCATCTAGTTCCAACCCCACTGCCTGGCAGGACCAGCTTCCACTAGATCAGGTTGCCCACGGCCCCATCCAGCCTGGCCTTAAAAGCTTCCAGGGATGAGGCTTCCACCACCTCTCTGGGCAACCTGTTCCAGTGTCTCACCACCTTAACAGGGAAAAACTTCCTCCTAATGTCCAATCTTTATCTACCCTCCTCTAGTTTATATCTATTCCCCCTACTACTATCACTACCTGACATCCTTAGAAGTTCCTCCCCAGCTTTCTTGTATCCCCTTTCAGATCCTGGAAGGCCACCAGAAGGTCTCCTTGGAGCCTTCTCTTCTCCAGACTGAACAACCCCAACTCTCTCAGCCTGCCCTCATAGCAGAGGTGCTCCAGTCCTCTGATCATTCTCCTGGCCCTTCTCTGGCCTCTCTCCAACACCCCCATATCCCTCTTGAAATAGGGGCTCCAGAACTGGATGCAATATTCCAGGTGGGGTCTCACAAGAGTGGAGTAGAGGGGGAGAATCACTTCCCTCGACCTGCTGGCCATGCTTCTCTTGATGCACTGAACCTAGAAGTTGAAGAAGCTTTTAAAAATTTTCTAAATATACTTAGGTTTTGATTTGTTTCTCTATTTCTTACTGAAGAAAAACACTCAAGAAAGAGCATTTTCTTAAAAGGGAAGTGTTCAGTGGTGACTTCTTGTATTAAGCAGAGACCTCACTCTCACATTCTGGTCTTCACTGAACAGAAGCTTCTATATCTCAACCAAAGTGCCTGCAGATATCATTTGAAAAGTTCTTAACTCTTTTTGACAGAGAGAGTCTCAGCTGAGTCTCCACACAGTTGAAAAACATCCAGATAGAAGTATCTCAATGAGTTTGTACAGTGAAGTTGAGCTCTTTTATTCCTCAAAGGATGATGAATTCTGAGTCACAAATGATTAAAAGTAGACATGAAAAACATTGGAACATTCCTTGATAGTTAAAAAGAGTAGCCTGGCTTGAAAATAATGATATCTGAATAATGAGGTCTCTCATCCACATAGTCACAGAGGTATTTATAAAATAATTTGCCTTGCAATTCATTGTTCCTTATTCTCTCTGTATCAATATGAAAATGGAATCAGATGAAAGGCTGTCTTGAAGTTTAGGCACACTGTTATAAACTGTTGGGGTTTTTCCAGGAATTAATAGTTAATATAACAAACTTGCCAATTTCATTTCATTTCTCTTTTTTTCATCACATCAAATATCCATACACTGCTGCTCCTAGATCTCATCTGACTGAAGCAAGCAGCTTCCATATCCTTGGATCACATAGTAGGTTGGCAAATTAATAGTAAATTGGGTGTGCATCTACTCTTCTGCTCTGCTGTACATGTGCAGCAGTAAGTTCTCCTTGTAAAATTGTCTGAAAAGGGTTTTGTAGACACTAGCATGGAACACACTGATGCATCTCTCAATATTTCTTCCCCTAAATTTTGTGTTAAGGGTCACATTTTACATGCTTTTTTGCATTCATGAAATACTGTTTCTAGGTATATAAAGAGAATAGAAGATGATTCTAACAAAAAGTTAATGAAATATTACTGTTAATGAAAGCTAAAATTGAGTCATGGGTATTGGAGGAATATTTGCACCTTGCCATGAACAGAAAACTTCAAAAAAAGTTAGAAGGACCATCCTGGAAAAACAAAATTGCTCTGTCTTGATGTATTTCTGTGTACTGTTTTGCTTTCATAAGACATTTTTATTTTCATATTATATCAAATTTTAATTGTCTTTTGCAAAAGGAAGAGGGAGGGATGGTGACAGAGCCAGAGGTTTTCATATTTAACTTCTTATCCAATGATTTTAAGAAAAAGTTTTTTCTAGGCAGAAAAAGAATCACAATATTGCAACATTATTTTTGTGTTTGTGTTGTGTCCATATTAATTATTCATATACATTGAGTCTTTAATACATTGACAATTTGTCAAAGAGTCTACAGTGAAGTACCTGACTAATTACCACCAATTTACTATTAATTTTCCTTGCTTGTTTTGTCTTCCTTCTAAAAGATACTTTCTGTGTTGCTTTGTTTTGTTTCTTTTAGTGCAAAATGTCTTTTTTGGTATCTAGTTCAAAAAAGTCACATTGCTATTTCTGTTCTTATTGCCTCTCCATAATGTAGTATATCATAAAATATTACTTTACATTTCAATGGTGTAGTTCATTTCAATTATATAGATCATTAGTTGCCTTGGTGATCAATGTGCTGTGTACCTGAGAGACACCTGTGTGGCTTTTGCTGATGTATTGATGTAAATTTTAATCTGTGAGGATTATCAGATCTTTACTGGAAGAAAATGCCAATAATGAACATTAGGAGAATAGGAAGAATAAAAAATTAAATAATAATAATTCTTTGAAGTTTTTATTGCACATGGAGTTTTCCATGACAAGTTAATTAAAAGATCTGTTACAATTCTGCAATAGAAGTCCACACCTTTGGGTCATCTTAAAAGTTCTTTAGCACATCTTAGCAAGAGAAACTCACTGTGAAGATGAAGACATAAATATATTGATCACAGCAAAAAGAAAAAAGCTGAGATTTCCTGCAGAGGTCACAGAGGATGAAACCCCCAAAAGGTAGCTATGATGCTAAAACAGTGTCACAGCTCCTCAGAAACTGTGGGAAAGGTGATTAACACATCCATTTTGGTTTCAAAGGAAAAGCACTAAGCCATTTCAGGTGTCTGACAGATAGTCCAGACCTCTGAAGTCCCATTTCAAAGTGGACCTGAACTGATCAGGTGGCTGAGACTGAGGGAAGCCTTTCAGACACAGCCTTCTATGTAGCATTTCCATCTGGACTAGCTGCTCAGTGAATGTTTTTAAGTGACTTTTCTGAACTGTTAAACTCTTTGCTGACTAGAAAGACTAAGGACCTATCTTTCTGCTCTGCTTTTTATGTGCAGGTCCAAGGTGGTTGAAACATTGTACAGAAACACCTAATTTGTACTATCATAAAATAATAGCACCCTGTGGAGACATCCCCTCTGTTTCTTTAATGGCCATATATTGACTTCCATATTCATATCAGGAAGCAGTTGTTTTCATGAGCAATCTCCATGTATTTAACTGCTTACACCCTGGCCCTGAAAGGAAAGTACAATAACTAAGTCCTAGACTTCTCCACTAGAAGAATCCAGAAATCATGACTAATGACCTTAAGAAAAGGTCATTTAAAAAAAGGTTGCTGTATTAAGGAAGTTTTTTCTAGTCACAAAAAGAATCACAATATTACAACACTATTTTTCTGTTTGTATTGTGTTCATATCAATTATTCACATACTTTGAGTCTTTAATATATAGAATATTTGTCTAAAAGTCTACACTGAAGTACCTGACTAACCACCACCAATTTACTATTAATTTTCCTGCCTTTGAAAGAATCCATCTTTTGACATACTTCTAAATTACAGACATTTTTGGTCTAAAGAAACTTTTATAGTACTGGCTCTGACAATACTAAAAACATTACAATAGATGAAGATAGTCACCCATTTAGGAATGAGTATGAACCTGTATGAGAACTGTTGCATGAACTGATATTGCCACTGACCAGAGCTCTTATCTGAGCTCACCTCAGTGATGGGTCAGGTCAAATGTGCTCACCACAGCATGACCCTGCATGTTTTGTGGCCCTGTTCTGGAAATCTGTCTAATGTCCTGTCCAATTAATTCTATCAATTTCCTAAATAAACAAATAATAGTGTTTCTGTTGCATTTTCTTTGAATGCTCATCTCTTGTCCACTAACAACATGCTCAACCTTTTAGTTCTTCTTGTAGATTAGGTCTTCGAAGAGAGGCTAATATTCTAAGCCAGGAGAGTGGCACACCTTAGCAATTTCTTACAATGAACTTAACTAATCAGTACCACAGAACTGGCAACATCAATATTGCCATGCTCTCTACCTTGTACTTTCTCAGGCAGTGAGGGTTGCAGTTATTTCTGCCAATTTGGGGAGAACTTCTGCATTGTCATGGCATTTTTTAGTCTTTGTTTACACACAACCTCTTTTATTACCTTTTTATTTTCCTTGTCTTGCAACAGCATTTCTTCCTCACATCTTACTGCATATATAAAGTAAAGCTGAATATTAGTTTATCCTGAATAACTCAAGCAGCTTCTGTGCAAATTAAACTACAATGCTCTTCCTTCAGAAACTCATGCTAGGGGGAACCATAGTCTGCTAATGAGCACTGAGGGACCATTTGTAGCCTCCCAAGAAATTCAGGGCACTATGCTGTTTAAACTTGTGAGTAGAATCTTCATAAAGGATTATGAGCTGTTGCATGTATTGGGGCAAATTAAACCTTAAAACAAACCTTTTAAAATCACTAGAATTACTCTAGGGATGCATGTAGTCTATTGTGCCTGATTAGGTGATTCCCCACTTGAAAGAAAACTTTTGCTGTAATTCATTTAAATTTCATTGGATTCACAGCATAAATATGCAAAGGGGAATCAATCCAGGGCCTATCTTCCTCTTTTTTTCTCCTTAGCACATGATTTAGTACACAGATCCCTAATAGAGTTGGTAAGATATTTATACAATTGTTTATATTTTGGGGGTTTATATAAAATTTTTGAAATGAGAAAGTTCTATTCAGATTTTGAATAGGAAGAAAATTATTTTGTGAAAACTTCACCAAAGAAATCCAATTTTGGATCCAGGATCCACTTTTATTGAACAAGAATTGTTAGTGGGACATGCACTGGAAACAGAAGAGGTCAGCCAATTTCCCCTGTCATATTATCAGATGTGTTTTGTTCAGTAAGTGGCTACTGTGAATATGTCTTTTACAGTCTCACTAACTGGAGCTTTCATTTACAAAAACCTTGAATTACTTTCAGGCTAAAGACAGATCTTATGGCCATATGATTAGGGCACCAAGAAAAATAGAACTTTTAGTTCTTATCCTACTACAGCACTACAATTTTGCCCTCTTGGATCTCTTTAGTCAGTCTAGCCATGTGTGAAAGACCTCTGAGCAAAGTAATGCTTTGAGCTGGAATTGCTTGACCTGTTCCTTGAAATGAGCACCATAAACCCTACCAAAATAGCCTCTAAAGGCTCCATTCAGTTTCCTAAATAGGGGCACCTACTGCTGTTTGAGATTCCCCAAGGACTTGAAACATCCACAAACTGCCATAAAAAAATAAAGCAATTATTTAGTGGCTTCACAGGCCACATGGATCTAAAATTTAAGAAGCTATTAGCCTGAGCATTAATGTGTTCATCACTTCTGCTAAGGCACCTGAAATGTCATTGGTGGCCAGGCAGTCATCAGTCAGAAGAGCCTCCACTGCTCCCTGGGACAGATCTGCAGTGGTGTTAGGTTGCCATTTTCCACCAGCTCTTTTGACAGTGATGGCTTCACAATGATTTCCAGCTAGGCTGGAATTTCTTTTTTCCTTTAGGATTTTATACCTTTATATGTTACATAGTTTGTTGTTAAGGCAATTGTATCCAGATATCAGGAATGGAGCACTTCATTGTACACAGAGACTGAGAATTTCAGCAGATAATCTGGCTGACCAAACAAAGAGTTTCTTGATGCACTGAATCACAAAAAGGGAGTATATGACAGCTAAAATCAGGAACAAGTAAAGAGAGGGGAGGAATATAAGAGCACTGTTTGAGTATTTAGGGACAAAATCAGTGCAAAATTCAGCTGAAGCTGAATGAAGGACAAGAAGGCTAAAAAGAAGAGATTCTACATGTACTCTAGTTACAAAAAGTAGTCCAGGAAAAGGAGACAACTTCATGAAAGACAACAGGGAAAAGGCTGAAACGTTTGACCCCTTTTTTGTCTTGGTTTTCACAAGTTATATTTCCCAGCAATTAAGTAAGGCTTTAAGACAATCATTTGGCATACAGAAGATTAAGGCAGAGCCTCAAATTTCCATGCCTCCATTGCCTTCATTGCCTCAACTTTCCTGAATGATTCTCTTTACAAAAATATAGCTTATTACACTCAAGTACTGCTTATCTACAGTGAAGGTCAGTGTCTCATCATTATCCATATCCAGAACCACTAGGAAAGAGTCTGGCACAATAAAAGTTTCATCTGGTTCTAGGAAGGTGGGATAGATTTTTCTTGGCTGTTTTTTTGTCTTTCATATCCTCAGCTGAGCAAACTGCCCTTCTGTCCATGAATTGCCTTTCTGGCCATACACACACTTACCAGCTAAAGAGGTGTCCAGAGTGATATTGTGGACAGACAGGAGACTGGTACTCACTAATCAAAGCAAACAATAGGTAAAAAAAAATCAGGCAAATCACAGAATCAAAGAATGTCCTGAGTTGGAAGGGACCCACAATGGTCATCTAGTCCAACTCCATCTTTGTGGCCCTCCTCTGGACTTTCTCTAACAACTTGATATCCTTCTTGTATTGTGGTGCCCAAAAGTGCACACAATACTTCAGGTGAGGCTGCACCAGCACCAAGTAGAGTGGGACTCTCACCTCTCTCCATGGAGAAAAGCTGTGGAAGAACAAACAGAAAACCAACTTTTTTTTTACTTTGTCTAAATAATAATAAACCACAAAAAAATTGCTGAACACCATTGGGAAAATAATATCCTCACTCACCCCCTGTGGCATCGCATGCTGAAAAGCAGGAGAATAAAATGCAGAAAAAGCTGCTCAAGACCCCAGTGACAACCTCCTTTTCCACCAAAAATATTTGGTTATTTTGCATAGCTTGAGACAAAATTTAGTCTCTTTGTACAATATTTCAAGCTACTTCTTTTACCAGAATAACCTCTATAATGTTTGAAAGTAAAGAAGAACTGATATCATCATTGTTCAGTGCTTCAAAGGGTATCTCAGCTGTACATCATAAGGAGAGCATCTTTGTATAGCTGCTGTTTTATTGTTGTACCAAGCACTTACACTTTTCACTTTCATCTGCTGTAAATAATTGTTTGAGACTGCTATTGACCTTCTGACATTAGTTATGCTTCTTCCAAAACACTAAATCTGCTTTTGAATTCAGTCTCAGTCACTCCAGACCAACGACCTACAAGAGTGGTGCTGACACTGCAAGCTGTCATCTTACACTGTTGGTCAACACTGAACAAAGGATCACACTGAGGTTTGCACATACACAAACAAAATAAGCCCAAGTGTCAATAGGCAATGGAGTGAGAGTAGGTCAGGTGGGCAAACTGTCCCTGGGGCTTCCTTATATTTCACTTTAAAGGGTTGCTTAGGCTCTTCAAACAAAGCCTGTGATGTATCTCAGGTTGAACTTTGGGTCAGCTGTTTCATCAGAGAGCTGCAACTTTATCTACAGAAGTTCTGGAGATAGATTGGAAGCTGAAAGAGCCAGGGATTCTGCAATCATACAGAAGTAAAACTTGCTCTCAAAAGTCACCTTTCATATATACTCATATACATGCAGAAGCATGTACATGCATTTGTAGCTGGATATAAAAATATGTATATGCATATGTATTTATGTATACAGACACAGCTTTATCTTCCAAACATTGCAACCACAGCAACATTGGGAACAACCTTGGTGGTATTTGGGAAGATAATCACAGCTGTGTGTTTAGTAGTCAAATGTCTACTTACTGTGCATATAATTCTTACTCCTATCCTGAAAACAGCACAATAATATGACCCAACAAATCTAAAAGTCTTATTACTGGGCTGTTATATTAGAAAATAATAATTGTCACTTATGATTTCAACATTTTCTGAAAAAGTTTGAATTATTTACAGAGTCTTTACTAGAAAACCTGCTTTGGTTTTGTTCAGATTTACAGCTGCTTGTGCTAGACTTTTCTTTCATGTAATATACCATACTAGCTAGATTGTTGACCAAACTCTTTGGGAAATATATTAGCTTGGGTGTTTGATGGAAAGTTCAGGGGTAATTTAATATAAAGGACAAACAATAAGAAATTTAAAGAGAAAAGCTAAAATGCATATTGAAGTCTTCTCACTCTTTTTGGGTAGGCGAAGAAATCTTGTTAAGAATAATAAATTTATTCACTTTTATATACTCTAAAATTGCTTATATTTAATGAAAAATACATGTGAATGGTTCACAGATGTATTATGCCTGTGATTTTATTTATTTATTTATTTACTTACTTACTTACTTACATTTATAACTCAAAATACTTTTTCTACTAGGCTAAAATAATTTCAGATTTTCTTTAAAGCTCTGTTTAGGGAGATTTTAACCCAGAATAAACACTAAGTGCCTCACTGTAATATTCTGCTTTTATAAAATGCACTTATTGAGTGTCACATCAGTCAACCTGGAACTTCATATCCCTGAGTGTGCTCTACATAACTGCTACTCTACTGTACTCTACTCTTCTTCATCCCAATGTATTCAATATGTGCTGCTGTGTATGTCGTTAGTTCTGCTGTTAATTCCATTTACTGTTTGGATGAAGCTAAAAGGCACTTCAGGAAAATATAACCATACCCATTTTCCTTTTCATAAAGTATTTAGCTTATGTTGCACATATAAAAGGAAGAGTAATCATTGTCCATCAGCACCTTTTGTGGTTGTGCAGCACTTAGTTCTAGGACGTGTTTCATTGTAGAAAACACTACAACAATATTTAGCTTTTGTTCTGTCAATATCCTTGGTTAGGAAAATTCTGTTAAAATAGCACATTTGTAATGACTAAACTGTAGAGCAGGGGATAAAATGTACTTTTACTTTAACTATCTTATTTAATTCACCTGTGTAATTTTTATTTATCTGATGATCTTTTCACGTAGCCTGTTTGTAACTGATTGTGCAGTGAGTGTTTCTGTGAAAACAAGAGACATGTCTGGTAATAGAGTTCAGCAAATAACATTCCTGACAGTTGTGTTTCTTCTTCCAAACAAAAAAAAAAAAGTATAAAAATGAGAAAACTTCCCCCAAAAATCAGACTGCCTTTGGGATGTGACTCACAGGGACACTGCACATTCTGCTCAGGGAAGAGCAGAGTGAGCACAGTGCGTGAGATCCCTAATCCTAACATCTGGGGGAATACACATCACCCTTGCTGTGGAACCATGCCCCCAGCATGACCCCTTAGACATGTTGCACATTTACTCTGAAAAGGGAGAGAATAGGCTGTAATATACACAATAATAGAACCATAAAACCATTATGGTTGCAAAAGACCTCTAAAATCATCAAATCCAGCCATCAACCTATCACCACCATGCCACTAAACCATGGCCCTAAGTGCCACGTGATGCAACTTGATTCTAAAACTGTAGCTTTTGAACAAAAATTGCATGTGTTTCTGCTTCTATCTCATGAACAACTTGAATAATTGAATTTCCTTACCAGAACTTCAGCTATTCCAGTAATTAACCTCATTTGTAACTGGGGTTAGCAAGATTATCCAGTGAATTTTTAACACTCCCTCTGCTACTCCTCTTTACATTAGTTAAGACTATCACCCAACAACTTATGTAATTATATCCTTCAGTGTTTCACTGATCATTTTGCATCCCTTATTAAAGAAAATGGAAAAGAATTGCTTTAGGAATTCTGTAATTAAAATATTCTATTTAACTGGTGAAGTGTTAAATGATAAAGGAAATCTTATTAAAAAATATTTTAGCAAGTATTATTTTAATATCTATTTTTTTTTTTGCTGCAAAATAGAATTCCAAAATTAGAAAATTAGCCTAATGTACACAATGAATCTTCTAGCTCATTGTGCAGGGACACAATACAACACACATAGGTATGAAATAAAACCAACCTTCATGAGAATTTCTTTACTCAAAGACTTTTAATTAAATAAGATTAAAATATTCAACAAGTTTTTTTGAATTATTTTTATAGTTTTTTAAAAAGGACTTTTTTCTGTTTTCTTTCTGAAGGCATTAGACCAAACAGAAATAATAATGTGTATTGTATGTTAATATTGTATATTATGTTAACACACTATTAATTTTTATTTATATTTTACTGGAAAGAACATGTTCAGCTGATTTAAATTTTTCACTTGTAGTTTAGCAAACATTTTAATTTCCACTAGCAGTTTCCAATGGAAAATATCAGTTTTAACAAGAAATCTTTCTATGCAGAAAATTTCCAGTAAGATCTCCATAATTCTTTCCTGCAAAGCATGCATAAGCAGCTTACTTGGGCCTTTTTGCCAGTTTTACTCTTTAAGCAGCAAAAAGGAAACTGTAGATTAAATTATACCAGTTTTTCATTCTTCCTTGTGAGACATTTTGTTCCATATTAAGTAAGTAAACCTAGAAGAGAGACCTTCCACAGTATTGAGAGACCTTCCACAGTACTGAGAGACTTTAATTGTATTAGCTGCTGACAGGAGGTTAATATTTCTAAGTACCGTAGGATCAGCTGAGTGATTGACAGAGCACACATTCAATAAAGTATATGTAAGAAAAATTCAAAGTACAGGAAGTCATAACACTCACAGAATCACAGAACCACAGAATGTCAGGGGTTGGAAGGGACCTCAAAAAATCTTCTAGTCCAACCTCCCTGCCAGAGCAGGATTCTTCCCTGACCAGGAATGGAACCCAGGTCCTGGGAGAGCACTGAATCCTAACCGCAAGTTAAGGAATTTTTTCTGACTCAGCATCAAAAATGCAGGCATGTAGAAGGCTAAAAAGTAAATATGTAGCAAAGAAGGTAGTATGGAATATATTTTAATGATATTTTTATTTTCATCTCTTCATTCTTTTCATTTACAGTAGCAGAGTTACTCCCACAGGAGAAAAAAAACAGAAGTGTTTCAGTTTTTGTCCGTTTATCTCTCTTTCTCCTCCCAGGAGGTAATAGTATTCTATAGCTAATAGCTTGTAATCTTTCTTTCAGAAACAGATATAGTTTCATAAGAGCTCTGAAACAGATGCCTTGTGCTCATAAGCATATGAGGTCCCCAAAAGCATGAGGCTACCTTGGAATCATATAGTGCAGAAATAATTTTGCTCTTCTTATTTGCCTTCTCTTTTTTCTTTTTTTTTCAACCTCTCAAACCCTGAAATCTGAAAAGACATTTGTAAATGAAAGAAAAACTAAAATGTCATTATGATCATAAATCTGGTCATAAATAAAATATCAAGTGTCTCTAGACTAAGGAAAACTACAAGAGTTGAAAGTTCTGATTTAAAGCAGTCAAAGAACAACATATTTGGCCATTTGTAACCAAGAAAAGCTGCCTCCTTGAACTGGATGACTAAGAAGACTTCCCTCAGTGATTATTGTACAGTAATCCAAAGGCTATTCCAGTCTATCCCTGCTCAATAAAATGCTGAAGTGGCAATTTCCATGGATAGGTCTGAAGTTTCCATTTAGGATGGTCAGATCAGCAGGTTGAGAGTTGTGCAACCTGCAACATGACAAGATCCATGGCTTTCCTCAGTTTCTCTTGTTTTCTGCACACACTTCAGCACAAAGAGCAGGGCTGAATTCATACAAATGGACTTGTGCAGGTAATTTCCCAAGCAACATAAGAACAGGGCTTTGTTAGGGGAACACTTCTATCTACTGAGGATAATAGGATTTGTGCATTGCCTTTGTCTATCTTTTGGACTCATTTAATGTGATACATTGACAAAGTAAAATGGAATATGGAAATGAGAATACAGAATATCCTGAGTTGGAAGGGATCCACAAGGATCATTGAGTTCCAGCTCCTGAACAAGAGCTTAACAGTTTGGTGCAGAGAAATGATGTCGTACAGCACTGTGAAGAGATATTGAATCAGGTCATGAGCGTTGCTGTGTGGCTGAAGGATTGAAGAAGTCCATGCCAAGTCATCAGATTTAATGTAGTTTTTCAAATTCCAGTTTTGAAGGCAGCTAGAATAAGACTACAGACCAGTGGAGAGAAAAAGGAAGAGTAGAACCTTAAACCAGGGAGAACATTTTCAGTGTTTTTATAATAATTAGCTGAATAGAAAATAGTCAGTGCAAGCTAGCAGTTGTTTCTTGTGCCAATGTAGATGATTCCTTGACCAAGAAAAAGGAGAATCCTTTACTGCTAGTGTCTGAGGGACTCTGACCCTAAGGAAGTAATGGAACTTGCAGTTTCATGAGACTAGTCTGCATAATCCTTACTTTTACTTGTCCTGGCTTAGGTAAATCGTACTCCTACCAGTTCAGCTGCATTTGGAAAGGGCAAGAATGATTAGGAGCTGTAGAAAATGTCTCTCCCATTCTCATAAATCAAAATAAACAACCTGGTAAAGAGCAAGGATTGGTAGTTTACATTAGATCACTGGAACCTTGCTGACCTTTTTTGAATTTAGGCAGTTTCAAGACAACTGTTGGTTAAAATCAAGCAATATTATAGATCTTGCTTGTGTGACACTTCATGGCCATGAATGGAGAACTGGGATTAAACTGGTTTCCATACTGAGGCAACCTTAAAATAAATAGGAACATTTCAACAAATTGATTTGGGGTTGCCAATAACTCTCTGTAGTCCATTCTATTTTTGCAGCTATATGTGTTTGAATAAGACCTTTTCCAGAACAGATTTTATTCTGCCTTTATCCTTCTTGATCCTACCACACACGCTATTGATTAGCATGGCTTTCACAGCCTCTGCTTTGCACTGCTGTTTTTGTGCATTTTGTTACCTTAGGATAAACTTTCAACAGTACTTTAAATTAGTTTATCTTCTGCATTTTGCCTTCTATCCAAAAAGTTATCATCTACTTTATGGTGAGGTTTGAACACATTGTTCATAGGAATACATTGACTCGAAACAAATAACAGGGGTTTATTTTGTTTCTTAAGAATCTGCATTTGCTTATTTTGTTTTATTTTGAGATAATCCTTTATTTTAAAGTATTTTTAAGTTAGTGATATTTTCATACAATCTTTTGTTTCATAGGGCCTAGCATTTGACACAACTGGAAGTCAAAGGAAAGGTATTTGACTTTTTGGTTTCCAAACGAAACTGTGCATGACTTTTTATGCTATCTAAGGATAGTTTACAAATGTCTGGGGAGATATTGTTTGGGTGTATGCTCTTGAAAATTCTTGCTATGTTGCTTTTCATTTGTCATATAAGATCCTGCTGTTCCAGTTTTCTTAAACATCCTTGACTTCCTTACTTGTCTGGAAGCTGCCTGACATCTTCACTTCAAGGTGTGGCTATACTTGGAGGGCACCATTGCCAGGCAGTCAGGAAAGACAATGTCCTTCTGCTAGAGTATCTCCTATTGACAGCAAGATTGAGCTCTTGAACAAAAATGTCAGAGGGCATACAGAGAAAAATAACTATAATTTAAGATGCATAATGTAAACAGGAAATAAAGAGCAATTTAGTGCAGCTAAGAGATGAAGAGTGAGATTCAGTTTCAGATGAAGATAATCATATTTACCATGTGTATGTTGACAAGTGAACAGGGCATATAATGCTACTATCTTGAACAGTGGTGTTATGACAAAAGGGAACATTGTGGGAGACAACCAGCACTCACCTGTGGGGATGGCAAGGAGAAGGAAGAAAAAATAATGAAGTATTTAAATGATTATTTTAATAGATTTTTTTGCTGAGATGATTGCAGTCTGTTCCACCAGGATAGCATATGAATGCATTCACCAAGAAATCATCCTTTTTGCCCCTGCAGTTTGCTATCACTTTCATTTACTCATATGCCTCTGCACCAAATGAAGCATGAACCTGACAGATTCCTTCCCTTTGCAATCCTGATTCAACCCAGGGATAAATTGGGAGATTGCTGTACATAAATGGGAGATTAAGTAATGAACTCCATACATAGCACCTTCAGACAGAGTATTCTTTGTCCAGATGTTATTTTTCCACTGGTCTTACAATCCTGGTTCTTTAATTCTAGCTCAGAGCTGGCTTTCTGAGTTAACTCTTTAGGCCTTTCTCTGTTTCAAAGGAAGATAAGACAGAAAGGGATTAAAATTGTCTGTATAACATCTATTCTGGGATTTTGTAGGTGCTCTATCCTCAGTAGTATTTTTAACTTAGTTTGGCTGGTTGAAGCTAATCAACCAGTGAAAAAAATACACTGTGAAAAAAACACTCTGTAGTATTTGAGTGCCAACAAAATATCCACATGGGATTAGCAGAAGATTGCTTGCCAGATCCCTGCCACTTCTATTTAATGAGTAGGAACAGCAGCAGGAGGAGGTCACCTGCTACACACCAGTCTAGATCTCCTTGAACTCTAGAGGTGGTTGTTACTAGCAGAGGAAGTAAAAAAGGCAGAAGTCATTGGTTTTGTTCCAGACTCTTGAATGAATGTGATTTTGTGGATGGAGAGCCTTCTGCTTATTCTCTTCAAGTCTAATATTTTAGTTGGTCTTGCCTTTTACTTGGCTAGATACCATCAGGACTTTCCTGTATCATGACTGCTTTGGTGTTCCCCTAGCTTCTTTCCCAGATATTTCACACCTGTTTCTCACAACTATTTCCATTCTTCTCCCCAGTCCTTTTACTTCTGGTTCTGTTGGTGTTTTCATTTCACCATTTCCTTTTCTCCTGGCTATCTATTCTAGGTTTTGGGGCTTTTTTTTTTTGCTGTCAGTCTCATTTTACCCCTGCAATCTGATTTGTCTTCAGAGCTGTCTTTTCATCTCATTATTTTCCCTGCTCCACTGCATTGTGGCCCATTCTCAGATCTTGTTCTGTTCTCATTGCTCCCACCTCATTACTGGCAGTCATTGCTCCAACTAATGTTCAGATTCCACTTATTGTATAGAAGGTCTTTTGGGTCACAAGTCCTCAGTTTCCACTTCCTTGCCCAATCTCTTCTATCCATCTCTTTACCCCATCTCCAAGTATACCTTTTCTCACATGTCTTTTCCAACTGCCATTTTGTCATTGTCCCTCTGCCCTTCAGCTGTGGTCTTGTCCCCTCTGCTCTGATTTCCACTTAATAACAGAGTTTATTTATTGTTATTTGACAAAAGATTTACAAAACTTAAGAAATAAAAACTCAGTGCCACTTTGCTCCAGGTGATAACGCTGGGAGACCACAGAAAAAAATCACCACACTTATTAGAGTAAGAATAAATCAACATATTTTGCTAAGACTTATTCTTTGGAAGAGCTTTTTCAGCTGAAACTCTCAATTGGGGGTAATTATTGAAGACAAATCCTGACACTAGACATTACCATTTTCTTTCTACCTCAGGCAAGTTGTATTTTTGGGGGGGGGGGTTAAGTTTTTTTCTGCCCAGATTTTTCTATGAAACAGAAAGAATGAAAATAAATGCTTACTGTAACATAAATATTAAAACTTTTGATCCAATGACCAGAGAATTTTCTTAACAGATGTTCTACTAAAGCTGGGATTTTGATTAACTACTCTGTTGGGTTTGGGTTTTTTTATTCATCTGCCTCCATATTTCAGAAAAATAATTTGCAAGGTTCTGTTGCCTCTCCCGAAAGTGTCCATTATTCTCTGCTTGATTTTCAGCTCTGTTTTTATTTACCCTTCAGAAGCAAGCTTCATACACAATATAATGGCAGCTAGAGCATGTGGCAGACAGCTAATGATTCATGACAGGCTCATAAACAAGTTAATGTATGCTAGAGAGAGTTTGCTTTCTTCCAGAACACCCTACTGGAGGCATGCCCTTCCCTATCCTGTTTTGCTTTTCTGGGGGTTATGTGTAGAAAGTAGAGGCAAGATACTTTCAGAGTTACTTGAGTTTTGAAACATATCTTTCAATTTCAGATGAACTTGATACCTGGCATATTTGATTGGGAAAACAAAACTGTGCTTTTGAGGTGTGAAGCCTCCCCTCCATCTGGAGTTTAGGTTAGTGGTGGAATAAACCAGCAGGAGAAATGGATTTCAGCCCTGCACAGACAGATCTGTGATAACCACAGACTCTCTTTGAATCTCTTTTGGAAGGAAGAGCATAGCTGCAAGAACACCTCACAGCTGTTGCACAAATAAACATTATAGAATGACCTGCAGATGACAAGTCTAAATAATTCACAGACCTATAGATGCACTGAACTCTTTGTTAATGATGTTTGTTTTCTGTGTCCTGGCTATATTATTGTATATCACACAGTGTGAAATAGTTTGTGGCTGAGCAGCAGTCAGAAAGGCTGTCTATCTGCTTTGTTGTGCCTGCTGCAATTTGATGTCCTCAGGAGGAAGGAGAAATTGCACCTCCTTAGGGTGTGATCACTTTGGTGCCAACTGAACAGGCACTGGAAAGCATCACCACAGGAAAAACTCTGCCCAGCACAGGTAGAATCATTAGCAAGAGAGATTTGTTTTATTTTAATCTGTCTTCTCAGCAGAGTTGATTATTCTGTCTTTAAACACTTTATTCTTTTGTGTTTGTGCTCTAGTAAAAGGTAAGTTCAGATATAGAGAAAATGATTTTGTTAGTTTTAATGTGTTTACTTCAATGAAAAGCTGAAGGTATATCCACAAAAGCTGAAGGTATATCCACCTCAAAGCTTTGGCTCTTTCAGGGTCCTCTCAAAGAAAGCTGTCTGGGTACTGAGAGCAGAGAAGCTTTTAATCAGTGATGCAGGGACTTGGTTGTTCTGATAAAGAAAAGTCTTAGATACTGATCAATGGATCGATGGGCTTTCTTGGCATCTTCTTTCCTTCAGTAGAACTAATAATCAGCTGTGGTTCAGAAGAACAGATGGAAGTTTGAAGATGACTTCTGCAAATAAAATCCTCACTAAGCTAATAACATTGAGATTTAATAGCAAGTAACATGTATTCATGAGAGCTGAGGTGAAAACATCCGTGATCGTACAAATATATAACATAAGAAAGAGACCTAGCAGGCACAAAAGATTAATATAACTGTGTCCAAATACCTTTTTATCTCTTTGAACAAGAGGTATTATACAGTACACAGCCAGCTTTCCAATTCTTTATATGTGGACTACACAAGGGAGAGCCAGATGCTTTATCACGTTCTTTTGCTGTGAGCCAAAGCTTTACAGAATTAAGCATTCAATGTCATTAAAATAACCCTTCAGCTACACTTTTTTTTTAGTTCTTCCTCTTTTTTTCCCCCTTAAATAGAGTAGTTGATCCTGCCTAAATACTATCTGTTCTCCTTTGCTGATGTTCTGTCTGCAAATGAAAGATGTTGAACTTCCTAGAAAAAAGCCTTGAAGATGAAAATGTCCTAAGCTAGTGAAAAACAAACCAAACCAAACCAAAACAAAAACAAAACACCCAACAATTTGGAAGAATAAGAAAACTTGTGTCAGGGCTAAAGACAAGGAAAGCAAAAGGATGTTGTTTCTGGCTAAGCACACAGGGAAGTCAAATGCATTGGAGATGAATGTGAAAGGCAGTAGAGCACTGTCATAGAAAATGGAAGTTGAAGCAACTGTGCACAATGCTGTTCAGCAGAGAAGGAACATGTGAGCAGGAGTTAAAAGTGGAAAAGACAGTAGAAACAGGAGACATCCTAAAACCTACACCCAAAGTTATGATCCAGACTTAGAGCATAAGGAAAAGAGCAGAGTTAGTAAACAGTAGCAGCTGAAGAGGTAAGTGGAAGTACCAAAATATTTGGAGGCCACAAGACAGGACAGAGCAAGACTGAATGTGGTGGTGGTGGGCATGTGATGGCCATTTTTAGACACATCAAGAAAGAGGAAGGAGAGGAAGGACAGAGACATAGGGATGAGGTTCTGAGTGGTGATGCAAGGGAGGAGGTAATAAGATGTGTGTAGGTGATATAGAAGATGGGGGAAGAAGGGAGCATTGCTGATGTCACATACAGGTGTCACCAGCAGTATGAAAAGGATGTCAGACTTGTCAGGATTGTAAAACAATGCCAGACTTGTGTGTGCATGGAGTGGGGAGAAAGAGGATAGACTTGGCAAAGGAAGAAAGCAAAGTTGGAACAGTCCAACATAGAAAGGGAAACAGTAAAGTTAGGCAGTGAGAAGGAAGGAAGTATGAGGATACAATGCAGAAAAGAGTTCTGGTGAGTGGCAGGTGGTATGGGGTGGGAATCTGCAATGACAAGCTAAGCTGGAGAACAAGAATACTTACAGGGAGTCCCCTGCTGCTCTTTCAGCAGCATCTGAGATCCATTGTCTGGATCCACACAACTCAGAAGGTAAACAAATCCCATTCCACCATCACTATCCTCACTCTCAGAAGACATTTCATGGTTCAATGGCCTTATTTGCCTTAGAGAAGCCAATACAGAAGTCAATAAGTACAGTAAGACTTTTCCTGCCAGTGATGGACAGGTTGTTTCTTAGTGTCAGTTTGCATTTATAAAAGAAGAGGAGACATTAAGCTTCTGTCTACTTGTTTTGTCTCTAAAAAAGAAAAAATGATGTGCTTTAAAAGGACATCTTGGAACATCACACATTTGAACTCCCATCTGTGTTTTGAAGCAAATATTTGCAGCCCTCACTCTTCCACCTTCCTTACCTCTGTCACTCTCTGCTCCATCATATTAGCATTTTAACAATGTACATTGACATTGCAAAAAAAATGCAGCTTTCATGTTGCTTTTTAATTTGGACAGAGCAGACAGGGACAGGAATTATATTGCAGTATTTCCTATGAAACAGTCTGCACTTGCATGGAAACAATAGAAATCAAACCCAGAAAAACATCCTTGGAGTTGGTAGTGGTCTTTTCTTGCAGGGCTTACTTGTTAAGTACCAATATCTGGGGGTGTGTGGGTGTACCTATCTAAAAGCCTATACTTCATAGCCTCTATGAGATTTTTTAAGGTCAGATTAACATAACATCTGGCCTAATATTGTTTACAAATTAGCATCATGTGAGACTAAATATCATCTTATAGTATCCTGATCATTTTGTAGAATCTAAAGTCAAAAAAATAAGCACCAAATAACATGCTTAAAAGTAAAATATTACTGCATTATCTTCACTTTATTTAAAACTCTGTTTGCAGATTAGCTCAGGTGAAACACAGTAGAAAGTTAGATCCAAATAGCACATGCTCAGCATGTAGAAGTATCAGAGCCACCCACATTACCCTACTGAAGTCCTGAATAAAAATATTTTGCACCATTAAGCTAAACACACAATATTAAATAAAGAGAAGAAAAAAAAATCAGACCTGTATAGCTATTCAAATTCTGCCTGTTATTACAGTGAAAAGCTTAATACTGTCTCTTAGGAAACAATCCCACAGTTTTCCATTTATGAGCAAAAAAAACCACTTTAGCAAATTGTTTGCTTATTGAGAGTTTGAGGCTGCTGAGGCAGCAGTGGTTTGTGCACCCAGGGAGGCAGTTTGGTGGGATGTTAGTCAAGTCTTATTACTACCTGTGACAATAGCACTGTGTGGAGTGAGGCAAGGAGACTGCCTTTTCTATAGTTTGGGTCTATGCAGCCATACCTCTAGCAAACAGAGAGGAGAGGAACCTGTTTTCTCCCACAGAATAAGAAGTCTGAAAAACCCTCTGAACAAAAGCTTCTAAGAAAAAGCATGCTCAGGCTTTGTAGTGCTCTTTTCCTTGTGAACATGCACATGCTGATATTCTCTACCTGTATGTATATCTATACAACCCAGACATAGAGATTGTTTCAGCTGGGGAAACTTCTGGGAAACTTTCCTTACTTCAATCTAAGTATGTATCAGCAAGTCCTAAAGTAAATCATATGTGAGTTTGAGCATAGTCACTTTCTGAGTATTATTAATGCTGTTTTCATGAAGTAAAACAACCAAAGATAAAAAAAAGCCACACAGACAAAAGAACAAACCCAAGGCCCTCAGTGGATATAGATTATCTCCTCAGAAAGAATTGGTTTGAATTAAGGCTGAGGAATTGAAGCCTGATACTTCTATACCATTTATATCTCTCCTATGAGGACAGACTGAGAGAGTTGGGGTTGTTCAGTTTGGAGAAGAGAAGGCTCCAAGGAGACCTTCTGGTGGCCTTCCAGTATCTGAAGGGGGCTACAAGAAAGCCGGGGAGGGACATTTAGGAGGTCAGGGAGTGATAGAACCAGGGGAAATGGATGCAAGCTAGAGGAGGGTAGATTTAGATCAGATATTAGGAGGAAGTTCTTCACTGTTAGGGTGGTGAGACACTGGAACAGGTTGCCCAGAGAGGTGGTGGAAGCCTCATCCCTGGAAGCTTTTAAGGCCAGGCTGGCTGGGGCTCTGGGCAACCTGATCTAGTGGAAGGTGTCCCTGGCAGGCAGAGGGGTTGGAACTAGATGTCATCTTTTTGGTCCCTTCCAACTCTGACAATTCTATGATTCAGGGCAAAGCTTTGTCTAGTTTAAGGATAAATCAGAACACCTGGAAGTTTTCCACTGGTTTTAATTGGCTTTGGGTTGGGACTAAGGAATGAATTTTGTTGTCCTGTGCTATTGATGTGCAGCTGTTCACAAATGCTAAATTCAGTCAAAATAGCTATTCTTAAACAAGGATATTGTGGAATCAAGCTGGAAATCAATTCCTTTGTCTATTTTTCTCTCCATATCTGTCATTGGTCATGGTGCTTTAGCTGTTTTTCACATCTTACTGATTCTGTGTTTGTAGCAGGGCTCAAGCAAAGCAGGTGCAGTTCATGGGAAAACAAATAAAGAGGTTTCAGCATTTGTTTTCATTCTACACATTGCATTCTACAGAAGCAAAAGACTTCTGGATCATTTCAAATTTTTCCTGGGAAAGGAAATCAAGTCTATGCCATATTAGCTAATAATGTCATAGCTGGGAAATCACTTAACTTGCTGACTTGCAGTGTTCTCTGATACTGAACAGAGATCTAAATCTGCATTTTCTGTAAAGTACTCATCAAATGGCTGCTTTCAGTGGAATTTATCCTTGACCACAACTATCAGCTCTGACTTCAGAAGTCTAATGAAAACCTCTATCAACAGCACCAACAGCTTTCCAAGAAATGTTTCCATTTCATCAACTGTAATTGGATTGTAATTGGAACTGTAAGTTCCATCTGGTATGTGGAAGAAATAAAAGAGAGGTTTCCCACGAGATATGATGCAAAAGAGGGCTGTGCTGAGGGGAAAATGTAAGAACTATTGCATTAGATAGGTTTCTATTTGCATTTTTGAAGTCCAAGGCCTGACCAGTAAGTCTGAATATTTTAATAGCACATCACAAATACCCATAACTAAAAGAAAATGGTATCCAAGCTCAGTTAATGCAGAATGGTGTCATCAAAATATTTCTTTCCTGAGAGACTGACCCTCAGCTACCAGAAGGTGTGCAGTATAGAGAATTTAAGACTTTCATGTGAAAGTTTATTGAAAATTATTCCTGTGAAATGTCCTGAGTGCAGGGGACACTTGGCAGTGAGCATGTTTAGATGCTGATTAGTAACTGCTGTATGAAGATAACTGAAGAATCTGTAAATCTTCCCAGTTTTGAGAATCTGTATAGGCAGGATCACAACTCAAAGGCACTTTCTGCTCACAAGGAGGATGACAAAAGAATGAAGAAAGGGGTTTTTTGCAGCTTTTATGCTAGAAACAGGCTACAAAGAGACTGAATTTCCAGAAATTTAATGCTGCTCCAGAAAAACTCTATTTTGTGCTGAGCAATTCTTTCTCCTTCTACCTATTGTGTTCTTCCCTAAAAGGAACAAATTTTGAGAACACCTCTTTTTCTTATTACAGCTGCAAGTCTATCACAGGGCATATATTGGGTGATACAGATGAGAAATTAATAGCATGTTTGTACAGCACAGGTTCTCACACTCTTGCACTCAGCCTCTCTCTCTCTCTCATGCTTGATGAGATATCTCTTCAATACATCAGCTGTTAAACTACATAACCATGCAGAAATTGTCAGTAAAAATGTCAAGAACATTTTATTTGCCAATTCTACAAACAAAGGGAAAGCAGGAAGGAAAATACTCTCTGCTTGTTACACTATGTTGATATAGTGTATTAAAGAACATTCAGCCAAATGCTTGATGCTGAGAAAAATAAAGCAGGAGGGAGCCTAGGTACTGAGTGGAATTTGCACCTTATGACTGACAGCTTTCCTATAGTATTAACCACTCAGCTTGTTGCCTCTTGTATTTGAATGTCAGTGTTAATACTCTGAAAGCAATGTTCAAGTAATACCTTGCAAATGTTCTCATTAGAAGTGTCCAAACTTTTGGAACAGTGAATGCAATAGCTAGAAATAAAGTGAATGTTAGAAACTCATAAACTCCAGAAACTGTGATTTAGTGGAAGAATGAGAATAAACTAAGTTCACTCAGTGTGGAATTGTTATCTATGTTATTTTCCTTTCTAGAGGATTTTTATGTTTGCTCTAAGGCTTTTTAACTATCAAAGAACTAAATGCTTCAGACTGGAAATTTGGTTGTCCTTGAATGAACATGGTTGGATATAAAGATATCTTTCAAACAAAATCCATAAAAACACCCTCAGGCCACTTCAAGCAGCCATATTCTGCATCTTTAGAACTCAGTATTCTTGGAACTCTCCTGAATGCTTATAAAAATTGGAATATGATGGACAAATTTCAAGCTGTAGGAGCACAGCTACTCCAACATCACTATTCTACAACCTTTAGTCTCAGGCTGCTGCTACACTTTGACACTTTTAGAACCTCTGGGTTTTATTAGCACAGTGAAGTTCTTCCATTTCCCATGGGTTCTTCTGAGATGTGCCTGAGTAATTAGGTATCCTGAAGAAAAGAAAGAGCAAGGTGTCCCTGCCAGGCAGGGGGGTTGGAACTAGATGATCTTTAAGGTGCCTTCCAACTCTGACAGTTCTATGATTCTATGATCAGAGAAAGAAAATGTGCCCTCCAGAAGAAGGTGCAATGTGGGATCTGTGGCATCAGGGATCTGTGGCATGAAGCATAAAGGAACCTGAGGGACTGAGGTGGTTCAAGGAGTTATAAAAGAACTACAGGGCCTGCAGGATATAAATTAGTTTTGAACTCCTGTAACACTAAACAGTTTAGTTTTACTAAACAGGAGTTTAATCTTACAGCAGTACTACTGCTGTAATACTTTGCATCCAAAGAAATCACAGTGTTCAGAAACATCCACACATGTCCACACATAAAAAATATGTTAATATATGTTACCTGAGAAATAATTTGATCTGAGCAGGACATAATTAAAAATCACACATTTATCTTAGAAAAAAACAAATGTACCTGAACTTCTTTTAATCCTTAAGGCATGAAATATCCTTTCCCCAAGGGATAGTTAATGCTTCACACTCAGTTTTGTAAAGTAAATGACAGATAAGAAGATTACTGCCTGAAACAAGCTTGCTGAACTCTACTTATTTTAAATTTAAGTTGTAGTTTGAAAACTGACTTTCACATTCAACAAATCAGTGAAAAATCACAATTTTATGAGTCATGCTCTGTGTTTGCATAGCCATCTCTTGAACAGTGCTCTGACCCTCTGGTTTGGATGGGATGTCTAACTTTTAGACAAGCTAAAATTAAGTGACATAACTCAAACCCATAGATGATTTACTCTTGGCCATAGAGGAATTCTGAAATTCAGCTCTGCCCCACAAGCACAAAAATATTTCCTAAACATAAAGACCATTTTTCTTCCTAAGTATAGGTAAGAAGGTAGAAGAAACTGTATCTCTGGCACTATCTGAAGTTTAAGAGCTTAACTTGAAGTTAACATCTATCTTACCCTAAATGTTGCATGGGATTTTGTATGGTGTTTTAAAAGATAAAAAAGAATAAAAAGACCAAACATAAAAAGATGGATCTGTACTCCCCAGGATCTAAAGCTTTTCTAGCTTTTAGAGTTCCTTAAGAGGAAGTATCCTTAGGATGGATCCATTCTTTGAAGTTCCTAACAAAGTGTGATGGCAGCTCTCCCAAAGCCTTTTTTAGAGTGGAGAATTCATGTTCTGTTTTGCACTACAAAGCTGAGAGAGACCACACACTCTATACTACAGCCTTCCTTCTCACTACCTCATACATTTTTAGTCTCACATAACCATACAGTTCATCCAGCATTGGCTATACTTGTTGGGGGGGATGTTTTAAAATACAAATCTTGGGTCAATTTCCATCCTGGGAATATACTTGAGATAAGTTGTGGACATGCAAGTCCCTTTCTTTTGTGCTGTACTACATTGACTCCAAGGGTTTGAACAAATCCCCAGTGGGAAGAGGTCTTCACCATAAATTTAACTACTTGAACAAGCACATGCATTGTAGATAACAACATTCTGGACATTTTTGAGATGTGTTCTCTCTCTATTGGAAAAAAAAAAAGCAAGAAAATTTTGCTTTTTTTTGCTGGCTGCTTTAAACATTTATTTTTCTACATATCAATCACTTCTTTTTTCTCTCCTCTTCTACCTGAAATGTGGAATAACATTTTTTATTAGCTTTCTGCAAGAAATTGACTGCATATACTATGTGCCTAAAAATCAAAGAGATTTTTTTGTCTCCAGAATGGTCCATTTTTAAGCTTACATTATCTTCAAAAGCAAATAAATCATTTTTGACAGAGATAAGATCTTTAATGATGAAACTTGGAATGTGTTATAACTACCAGATTAATTTAAAGGAGAAAGAGTTATGCTGTTTCAGTTATAACTACAGCAATTAACAATTGACAAATCTTTCATGAAGAAAGTTAAATGCTTTTATTCTTAGAGTGGAGGAGATAAGTCCAAAGATGCATTACAGTTTTGCAGAGTGAGGAAAAGTACTAAATTATTATGTTACAATGTCCTGGTCTTAGTCACTATCCATAAAAAGGAAACAATTATAAGCAGGAATATAAATTATTCTTCTTGACATACTTTGAAGATCAAAAAAACGACCAGATCCAGAAGGTAGGGGCAATGAAAGCATTATGTAAAGGACTGTGACAGGCTCAAGACTCTCCTGGAGAGGGCAGTTTGATGCAGAGGTAGATGTGTCCAACTGGTTCAGATGTACCAGAACAGAATTACAGAATCAGAGAATGTTAGGGGTTGGAAGGGACCTCTGGAGATCTAGTCCAACCCCTCTGCCAGAGCAGGTTCACCTAGAACAGGTTGCACAGGGTGGTGTCCAGGTCGATTTGGAATGTCTCCAGAGATGGAGACCCCACCACCCCCCTAGGCAGCCTGGGCCAGTGCTCTACCACCCTCAAAGTAAAGAAGTTCCTTCTTAGGTCTAGATGGATCTTCCTATGTTCCAGTTGGTGCCTGTTCCCTCTTGTCCTGTCACTAGACACCTCTGCAAAAAGCCTGGCCCCAGCCTTCTGACACCAACCCATGAGGCACTGATAAGCATTGAGCAGCTCCCCCCTCAGTGTTCTCCTCTCCAGGTTAAGCAGCCCCAGGTCTCTCAGCCTTTCCCCAGAACAGAGATGTCCCAGTCCCCTAAACCATTTTTGCAGCCCTTTTCTGTTCCCTCTGCAGAAGTTCCCTGTCCTTCTTGACCAGAGGAGACCAGAACTGGACACACTACTCCAGATGTGGCCTGACTAGGACAGAGTAGAGGGGGAGGAGAATCTCCCTTGACCTTGACGCTCTTCTTGATGAACCCCAAAAATGATTGGTTTTACCAGCAACACAGCTTATTCTTGTCCTGTGTGCCAAAGTTTAGGGCTGGGCCAGCCACTAAAGAATAGTAACTGAAATTCTTAAGAGACAAATGTGTTTTCAGCACCTTCAGTTCTAATCCAAAGAGATTGCCATGAATTTTTCACTTTACAAACTCAAATGAAGATGTGAAGAGGTACTAGGAGTTCCTGGAACAGTAACTGATCCTCAGATATTCAGCATTTGTCTGTAACACTCAACTTAGCATTTCTACATTCATTTTTGAACTATATTTTGCCTTAGAGGTAAAGAAGAGAATTCTAAAATGCATCTGTCTGAAAGGTCAGCTGAACCTCTTTGCCCCTGCTTAGACTTAACCTTTATGATGTAATTAACATTATGATTGCATTAACATGTCATTTATACTATGTTCAGTGAAACTTAATAAACAACAAGCTTTACTGAAACCTGTCATGTGATTGCTCTAGTGGATTTGAGTACTAATTGCCTAAAACTTTGTTCATCTAAATCTATAAACACTGCCATATTCATCTGATCTCTCTCATTACCAATACTGGCCTTGAGCCTTGCAGCTAAGGTAAATCAGAAACAATTGTATTTACTTTGTCAAAGTAATTAAACAGTAACTCAAGCTACTGGAATGAAACAGGCCTTCCTTTGGGTTTTTTGTTTTGTTTTTTTTTTTCCAGAGGCCTTTGAGCTTTAAAAAAACCCCATTTTATTTGAAAATCATTTGTTTTACTCATTGACTTCTAGAATTTTCCTGATATCTTAGAAGCAATTCCAGCACCACTGCAGGATATATTGTGAATGAGCAGTGGTGGATATATTTGTCTCAAATCAGTTCTCTGTTGTCTTTGTTTCACACTGGCATTGTGAACTATCACTATTCTGCCTTGACTTACTTTGCAGTAAGGATTACTCTTTGCTTTGATTCCTGAGTAAGAAAAGATTCATAATAACAGTGAAGCTGAACTACAAAGTCATGTCATGCTGTGGATGGACAATCAGCTGCAGTGGAGTTTTGTGCTGCTTCTGCCCTGGTAGCTGTACCTATAAGGTTTTCAATTAACAAATAGTAGCAAAACCAAATCAAAACAAACCAAACACAACAATAGCAACCAGCCAAAAACCCAAACCCCAAAAAACCCCCAACCAACCAACCAAAAAAACACTCCCAAACCTGTTAGAATTCACTGGATCTTTCTTACTTCTCTCTTCTTGGAGAAAACCTCAGTGCCTCAAAAAATAAATATTCTTTTAGTTCCAAGGAAAACCAAACCTATGCCTTAAAGTGACAGCATTCATTAGGAGAAAAACATTAAGTCTGTTGTGCTGAGAATTTCTTTTCACTGTCTCCTTCTAGAGGATCCTGGTTGTGAACTTTTCTATCCTCATTAAAATGATACCATCTCCTTTCCTAAGTGTGACCTGTTTCAATCTTGCAAATGTTGCTCATATTGATCTATTTCTGTCTTGGAGATAATAAGACTTTTGCATCCAATTCTGTGAGGTTCTGAAGGCATCCTGCAAAGTTTCAGCTGGAGTTGAGTGAGTTCTGCCTGTGCTGCTGCTGCTTCTTCCAACTAATTTTGTCAGCTGCTGCTTTCAGACATTTTCAGTGCTTTTAAGAAGAGCCTTTAGTTTATTGGTACTTTATTCCTAATTATATGACCAAGTTCTATACTTTCACTTTTAAAGCACATATATTGGCATCCTGTCAGGCAGAACACTGATATTTATACTTGAATTGCTTAGGTTTATGTATGACTTGGCCTTGCCTTCTGTTATCTAGAAGAAATATTGATTCCTGCTGAACCCCATTTTACTCTGCAGTCTTCAGACACAAGCTTGTTAACTGTCCCATATCTTAGATCAACAACTTTGACAGAGTTTGCCTTAGGGGCAAAAGCAGAGTGTTACAATCCTCATGGCTTAAATTTTGTAGGTACAAAAGCCTTGGTGGTAATACTAGCTAGTTTGAAATTACTGTAAGGAGAGGTCAGTTCACTGACTTAAACTGAGCAATATTAAGAAAAAGGAACACAGAGCAAATCTCTCCATTACCTCAGATAATTGCAGTATATTTTCTCTTATTGTTACTACATCACTAATTAAAGATCATATCTGTAATCAAGCAGTACCAGATCAAGTACTTCAATCTGTTCTGTCTAATTCAAAGGTATTCAGGTTTTATGCCAGGGAATTACACTCTTTCAGCCCTGATGATTCCCTTGGTATAATTTGTAATGTGTGCAGGATCTGCAAGCAGGTGTAGGAGGTAAGAGTGTCTGGTCTGCTTCACTAAATTTATCTGATCAAGGACCTTTTTAATGTAAAAGTAGATAATAATTAAAGAAGGGAAGCAACAAACCAAATACACATGGACCTGATAGATAAACATAACAGAGAGAAGGACAAGATGAAAAAAGTCACATGGGCTATCAAGAAACTGCAGGCAAGCTGGGGATCTATGAGCAATAAGGCTGCAAATTTGAGGGTCTGGGATATTGGATGTTGGAGGGTAGTGGCCAGGGGGACTATGCAAACTGATCAATGTGCAGGGTAGGTAACTGGGGATGAATGAAAGAGGAATAGGCAGGAAGGTCCACTGAGTGTAAACCAGGACCACACTGGATGCTTGTCTGACTGAGCCTTGTATCTGATCACCTCTGACTGATCTATTTTACTCCATCTTTTAAAATCACTCTCATCCCATGTGGCTGAGCACTGCAAGGATGAGGTGCCAGCTACTGGGTGATCGATGTATGCCAGCAGCTGGGGTCAGAGGAGGGATGTGGGCACCCCTTGACTGTGGTGTCAGCTACTGAAACATTTGAGAGTCTTGACTCCAGACACTGAGACAGGACTGATATGCATCCCAAAACCCATGTTGGGTGAGTGAGAGGCTTGGCATCAGCTGCTGGAGTGGGACTGTATTTAAATTAAAATGTACACTTGTTAAATGTCTTCAAGTGCCATGTGCCTTGTCAGTGTGATAATAGTCTGATGTAATAATGAAAATTGGAAATATATGTCAGAATTTGAAGCAGATAAAGAGTCAGAGCATGACAGCAAGGCAGCAAATATATTTTTAGTAGTGGCTGCAAAGATTAAACAGGAAGACTAGGGAAAAGAACAGGAGTGGATAAGGCAGTATGCTCCTAGGTGTGAGAAAAATACCTATAGTATGTGGGCATCCAAAAGAAGCTATTTCTGAAATATCTCTGGGATTATGAACAAAGGCAGCATTAGCTGAGGAACATTCTATCATGATGTTGTGATGAAATACAATATTTAAGAGAGGTAAAGTAAGTAATTAGTCTTATATGGCTAAGGTTAGACTAGAGCTTTCAGTTCTCGTTTCACTTCCTACAGCTTGGTAGCACCTCTACCTTTAATTTTTCTCTCTGGTTCCAAAATTGCTGTTGTTAGAAGAAAACCTTCTAAAACAGTTTGTATAAAGTTAATTTAATTTATTATTTATTTTATTCATTCATAAAAATTGTTTGTATTATGGGATGACTTTTGTTTGGATATAGAATGAGGTGTTAATCCACAGCAGGAAGCATTGTCAACACTGTCTAAGCAAGCAACATAGTCAAGTCATTCTCTCTTCTCTTTTTTCTCCCCAGGGAGTTACTGAACACTTTTACACAGGAAAATACATTTTTCACATTGCAGATAAAGTGTTAAAACAATAAGAAAGAAGTTGAGGAATTGACTTTATTTGCAAAATGTAATAAAAAGGAGGTTTTGGGTGAAAAGACACAATCTTGTGAAGACTGAAGAGATACTGTGTCTTCTGTGGTGCACCAAAGGCAGGTTGCTATAGGTGCAGGGTAAGCAAAATGACCTTTGATGGAATAAGAGAACAATGGTAACTGCAAGAATGAAGCTTGGAACTGAAGGAAAATGTCTGGTCTCAGCCAAAAAACTACTGATTCAGTTAAACCTGAATTTCAGCCAGTGGTTTTCTACTCAAGTATTTGCAAATTTTCTTCTCAAATTGTCTCTCAGATAGAGATATCATCTCAAACCTCTAAACACAGTGATTATTTTAGAATGAGGTACTGCTCTATCTTGAAGCTCTGAAAATGGGGAAAGATGTAACAGTTATTGGATAATTACCAGTGCATCAACAGACTTTCTCTCACTGCAGACTTTAGGCTGCATAGGACAGAAAGCTTTCAATCCTCTTTAACTCACTTCTCAGCCCAGCAATTTCTCATGTACAGAGTTCTTGTAGGTGTATTGTATAATATATATATGATGTAATAAAGCATATTTGAGGTTTGTATATGTTAATTAAAAATAAAACTGCTAGATATTATTGATCTCTCAACACTTTTCTTCTGAGGTTTAAAAATACCTTTCTTCACTGTGCTACCAGCTACTCAAATAAGTAGATAAAATTACTACATGTTGTTCAAATACTTAAATTTAATTGACAAGACAGATTATTGGTGAAAGGCAATATCTTAAATACATAGAAATAGACTGGATTTTTTTATTGTTACATAACCATGCACAGTCATTTATTTGAGGCATAAAAATGTTTGTGGAACATGTAATGACAATAGCATTTTGAAGCAAAGCATTTTCAAGAAGAGAGAAAATAGAAGATTAAAAAAATAGAAAGAAAACAATGACTGTGTAAAATGTAGAAAAAAAATTTGAGTAACTAACAACAAGAAATAAATCAAGATATATGATCAGCAGAGGAGATAAGATGTAGGACCACTCTGTACCTCACATTTACTGACTGCTTGTATGTCAATAAGAGATAGAGTCTAAGTTTTACATTTGGATTCTAGGTGGTACTGTTTTCCCCTAACCCAGAGCAGATCTATAGTATCAAATGGCTCATCTGGTGTCTTTAAAATGTCATTAAAAATATTTGGTTTGTAGTCTTTGTAATTTTTTTATGAATCTCAGCCCCTTCCCATTCTTTTCAAAATTTGCTTAATTTAATTCAAGACATCCATTAACAGGACTATAGCTAAACATCTTTCATCCCAAATGGCATTGAAACACTCTCCAAACTGTACTTACAGGGTTGAAATTACAGCACAGTTCAGTCTCCTAGAGCTGATAATGGGAATTTCCTCCATGCTTTGGGTAAAGAAGGGTAAAATACTTTGGGTAAAAATACTCCCTTTCCCTTGCACCCAGCTCTGCTTTCCTGCCACATAGGAAAATGGTGTTTGTTTACCATTTGCCCACCTTTTTACTGATAGACAATTTGTACCTGTGCCAGTTAGGTGCAATGATGTGTAGGAAGCCTTTCCAGAAACCAGCTCAAGCCCTGAAGGATGGGAGGGTCATTCTGAATTACTAGGTTCTTGTGTGCACCTTGCTCAGCCATAAGGACTTTGATTTTGAAGGTAAGACAGAGAGTTGAGTTTGTGCTTCTGCTACCACAATTCAATGTAAATATATATGATATATGTGAAAAAATATACTATTATTATGTAAATAATGATGGGCAAGTCAAATGCCAGGAATGATTAGAAAAGGCTAAGGAAGCAAGACAAAACAATCATTATGTTATTGTATAAATCCTTTCAGGGGTTGTACCTTTAACCTTCTGTCTAAAACAGAAAGGGCAGAGGAGAAATAGAAAAGGTACAAAGCAAAGCAGGAAGCACTGCTCTAACCTTCAGTCTGCAGTAAAGAAAATGGAGAGGATCATTGGTAGCAGGATTTAGAAACAGAAGTTTGAGGCAATCAGCTAGAGCTGTTTGCTACCCTGTGAAGCACAGAACAAAGAGCTCCAGTAAAACTAGCAGGTTGCAGACAAAGCACAAACTTCCTTCCATGTAGCTGAGCTTGAATTTCTTTGCCAAAAGGATGCAGCAGAGCCCAAATTATTACATGATTTCAAAAAGAACTGTGTAAATCCATGTAAGAAACCCCCTACTGCTGGCTATTAAATACCATCAAGTCCTCTGTGGTCCAAAGAGCTGCTGAACATTAAATCACAGGACATAAAGACAGTGTTTTGGGGACATATGACTGTAGTATTACATTGTTCATATTTGCTTTTCTAAGTGCTTGTTGCCAGCAAGTCTTGGAATAGGTTGACCTTTGTTTTGGCCTAGTATGGTCCTTATAATACTCTGATGTTCAGACTATTACTTTTATCAACTGGAGATCAAGGTCTTTCCACAATCATTGAGAAACAGCAAGGAGTTGGTCAGTGAGGACAGCTCAGGCTGTGTTGTGGTGACAAACTGAAATCACATCAGAAGAAGAGCTAGTTATCCTTTGAAGATGTTGAAGAAGAATGTGAGTGTGTGGATGTGTACTGGAACATAATAGGCCTGATTCATCTAAAAACACTCCAAGAAGATTTATGAGCTTTTGCCCTGCATCTTTTCAAACTGAATTAAAATGAATTATTACATGGATGCTGAGGTAGGAGCTGGGCTTGTCAAGAGCACAATTCTTGCACATTCAGCAATTAAATATAGGCAAAAGGAACATTTATATTACTGGTTACATAAGCATCTATGTTTTTTACCTTATTGTTCAAATAAAATAATTGAAGTAGTTTGAATGTCATTAAAAATGCCACAACTAGCAGGACAACAAAAACCTAAATATTAAAATTAAATATCTTTTTGCACTACTAATATTTTCCACATGCAAATATTGGTATATAAAGCAGACAAGGCTATATTTACATGATAGTTATGCAAACATGGATTGCAAATAAATTTAGATATTATTAGGAAACTCTAAGATAGAGTCTTTATTCATTCCATTAGCCAGTATGCAGTGAGTGTGAAGAATGTAGTGATTAGAAAGCATGTACATTTATTGTTATGAAATTACAGAGAGCTGTTTGAAGCACAGTGAGATATTATATGTGCCATTGTACTTTATACATTATTTTTTCTATAATAGCTATCTTGATTAAGAGTAGAAAGAGAATGTATCTAACAGCATCTTAAAATGTTTGTTTCTGACAGGTGTGCAGGGTGACCTATGCCATTCCATTCAGCAGTCATGAAGTGGTTGAGTTCAAAACAGCTGTGTTTTAAATAGTAGAAAATTCTATAAATGCAAGGATAAGTTGAAAATTAGGCTAAGGAAAAGATTGGTCTTGGAGGTTAGAAAAGAATTATGTATTTTCCAGTTTAAAATTTGATATTTTATTGAATGATGCCACTGACCTTGGTCAAAATGGTTCTTATTTTGGATGTAAGTAATGCTAAGTCTCTGCATACAGACAACATTTGCACAGCATTGGCACATCAGTCAAATGAAATGATGGGGGGTTTTTTGCTAGAGCTATGAAAATATGTGTTTTGGCAAAGCTGATCTCTCAGAATTAGAATCATACCAACTTTTGCTCAAAATCTCAAGAAAGGAATTTAAGCCTGAACAGGAACAGGGCTATTATTTATCCAAAATGTGGTATATTCTTTGGAGGATGCTTTGGCTCTGTCAGTCTTTCTGTTTATCAAAGGGAAGGTATTGGTATGGGTCACCTGGAAAGCACACTCCAAGTTGCTCTGACTAGCAGCTACAGTAATTTACAACATGGCATCAAAGAACTCAGCAGATTAAAGAAACACAGGACCATAAATACTTTCTCTGATTATCAGTATAAAATAAAGCCTGTGATGCTGCACTTCCACTGCATTTAGCACTGTAACTCTTCATTACTACATTAAAATCTACATTTAACTCACATTAAAGATGTGCCAAATTGCAGGAGGTACCAAACACATGTGAAAATATTAGTGCAGAAAGAAACCAAATTTGTGACATGTTTCCCTTATTTACAAGATAAGCATTCCATTTATATTCTGAAATGGCAAGTTAAATTAGCAATATACATCTTTAAGCAATTAAATTCTTCAGAGGTAATTAAAATATCACCCTAGTGTAAACCATTCAGTACTGAGGCTTTTTCTACAAAGATATAAATATGCAAACTTTCTCCTCTTGAGGCAAGTGACCAGTTTTACATTACAAAGGCACTTAGAAAATCCCTTTCTAAATCAGTGAATCAAAAGTCCAGTCTTTCTCCAGACTGTAAATATTTGATACTCATTGAAATATTGTTTGATTAAGTAACTTGGGATTGGACCACATTTCATTGACTGTTTCGTGCAAAGAGAAGTTAAAGAGATGTTAAGCACTGAAGCAAGCTGAAATCACTGAAGACATGACTCTGCACTGACTGAGGAAATCAATCTACCCAATCTCAAGTGCAGATCAACTGGTTTATGGATTTACTAGGGATATTAAATTAGCAATCCACAAACCAAGTGCAACTCTTGTCTGCTGATAGCCACGACTCATTGTCATGTATATTGAGCAGCATCTTCCATACTATTTAGTGAATTTATTTTACATTTGGTTATTGCAGAAATAAATTTTATAGAGCCTTTTTCTGATCTACCACTACCAGATTAGTTTATACACAATAGAGCACCCAGTCTGTCAATCTCTGTTTTTGTTTCTACTGAGAAGTTATTTAGCTTAAGCAAATCATTGACACCATTCGTGCTTGAAATCAGGGCATAAACTACATCAAAAGATCTTAGAGAACCATAATAAATCACCAAATTATCTGCATAAATCAGCACTAATGATCTGATATATAGAGATGGCAGGTCATTCATACAGATTAGAAATAAAAACTGAGTCCAGTCCAGGTCTCATGAAATATGTAATCAGTATTTAGAGCATCAAAGTCATTATAGATTATAGTATTTCAACTACACTTATTTAAATTACAGTATCACTGTCTAAAATGTAAAAGTGAAAATGGAGGTAACTTCTAGAACGACCTCATATCAGCATTTTTGGCTCTTTGTTACTCAAATATACTATTCATTATGTCTCTGATGATAAAGCAACTGTAAAAGAAATTGTTTAGTGATGTAGTTGTTTGGAAGTTTCTATCCCTCTGGACAAGAGTGACTAAAATTGCCCCAGACAATATCTATATAACTGGTGAGAAAATGGAAAGCACTGCAAAGCACAAGGCATGGAGAAGGAAGTGGGAGGAAAATCAATGGATCAGTCTATGCTCTGATTTATACCCTTTGCAAAGGCATGATGCTGGAGTTCATTGGTTATAAATCATTATGTCTTTACTGAACCCAATGGAACAATCCATGCTTAGGTTGTTTGAAGCTCTATCCAACATCTAGAAGTTGAGTGTCAGGAACTAGCAGAGACAAATTTGGTTTTGTGTGCTTTATTGAAGGTTTTGGACATTAATGATAAAAAAATGTTATGTTTGTTTATTTGTTCTCTACTTTGAGCTTGGTAGAGCACTAGTCCAGGCTGCCTAGGGAGGTGGTGGAGTCTCCCTCTCTGGAGACATTCCAAAGCCACCTGGATGTGATCCTGTGCAACCTGCTTTAGGTAAAGCTGCTGTGCCAGGGGGGTTGGACTAGATGACCTCCAGAGGTCCCTTTCAACCCCTAACATTCTGTGATTATGTGATTTTTATTTGTTTTCATTGGTGTCCACCAATGAATGTAAATGAAAAGCATGACTTTTTTTCTCTGAGTCTTTTACTAACACCTTATGGGTAAACTCTAGCATAGCCACTTCAAGTAGAAATAGAAATTAATTGCTTAATACCATTTGCTTACAGACTATGCCAGTTCTACTCTGCCAGCAGTCTCCTTTATTCAGTCTGTACCTGCTAATGCATAATGTCATCCTCTTTCTTAAAAAAACAGAGCTAAAAGAGGAAAACAAGACATGGGATGGTAATTCAGACTTGTCCTCACCAATAAATGACTTTGTCTCTTAGGGTTATTGCTGTTTTACATCTTTTCTGTTATTTTGCTTGGGGCAGAGTGGATGGAAAGCCATTTGGCTTTCTGATGAGATGCTGGTCAACAGAGGCTGAAGATAAGCCAGCAGTGTGCTCAGGTGTTCAAGAAGGCCAACAGCATCCTGGCTTGGATCAGCAATAGTGTGGCCAGCAGGACTAAGGAGGTGATTGTCCTCCTGGACTGGGCACTGGTGAGGTTGCACCTTGAGTATTGTGTTCAATTTTGGGCCCCTTGCTATAGGAAGGACATTGAGCTGCTGGAGAGTGTCCAAAGAGCAACAGAGCTGGTGAGGGATCTGTATGCTGTGTGCTACAAATGCTATGAGGGGTGGCTGAGGGAACTGGGAAGGAGAAGGCTCAGGGGAGACCTTCTCACTCTCTACAAGTACCTGAAAGGAGGTTGTGGTGGGGTGAGGTTGGTCTCTTCTCCCAGGTAACAAGTGATAGGACTAGAGGAAGTGGCTTCAAGTTGCACCAGAGGAGGTTCTGATTGCATATTAGGAAGAATTGCTTCCCTGAGAGGGTTATCAGGCATTGGCCCAGGGTGCCAAGGGAGGTGGTGGAATCACCATGCCTAGAAGAGTTCAAAGAGTTTCCTAGGGGAAAAGACCTGCACAAGAGGCCTGAAGGAGAACCTGTAATTTCTAAGGCAATTCAATTCCAGCGTTCAGAGGTGTCTTTAGGAGCAGTACACATTGAGACTTTTTGTGCTAGGTGCAGTAAGAGAAGATGCTCATACCCTCAGGGAAAGATACTGAGCTGATCAGAGGTTAGTGCCAAAATCCTCATCTGCAGATTCCTGGCTTCAATTAATTTTCTTTTGGTAAAACTTGATCAGTTGTGACAATAGTGTTGTATGTTCTGTTACCCCCTCCTAAGGACCAGCATTTTATCTAGAGTAGATTAAAGGCCAGATCAACAAGAGGAGTTTATGGGCTGCTCTTGTTTTGGATTATCAGACAAAAGATCCACTCTGAATTACACTAAGAAGGGATCAGCAGGAGAAAATACAGGTGTTACAGATAGCAAAGAAATAGTCATGTAAAAGCAGGTGGCCAACCCTGACTAGTGCTAAATTAAGATGACAGCAAGATGAGAAATGGCAGAAATAAAAACCCCCTATGTATAAAAGAGGCATTACCTTACACAACTGCTGACCAAGGTGGAATTTTTCAGGGCAACCACATCATGAATAACAAATAAGTGTAAAAGTCAGCAAAACTGAGACCACTGGGGAAAGAATAAATAGGACTAGCTGGGTTGTTTTGGAGGAGATGACAGTGGTAAAGATGAAGAAACTGGACTGTGAAAATAGCTCTAGAAGGGGTATAGCATTTACTTGGGGCTGATGAGGAATACATGTCACCCAGCTTAGTATTTGATCTCCACAGTTTGGAGCAGGAAACTGGAATCACTCTTTCCATGACCTAGAGGGGCAAAGGGTGATTTTCCCTATCATCACTGAAGGAATATCAGGAGAGCCCTTCCTAACTTCACCAAAGGACTTCCTGAAGGGTATCATTTGCCAAGGCCTTTTTCTTTCCTTAAGTATCTTAACTGAATGTCCCATTACAATGGGGTTTTTTAATTATTATTTATTTTTTTAAGGACTCAATGGCTTAAATTGTAGAAGTGAAGAATCCCCCTCCCTCTACAGTTTTCATACTACCTTTCTCTGGGAGGTTGTTCACCCTCAGGGTAAGAGCAGAAACTCAAACCTTTTAATATGGAGAAAACTAACTGCTAAGTCCCAGAGTTTCTCTTCCAATTTTATTTTGTATTAATTTTATTATTCCAGTGTATTTTGCAGTGAAAATGTCAGTGACCACTGTACTCCACATGAAAACCTCCTTGATAATTTCTGAAGCAAAATAGCCTTGAAATACATTGTACTGTCTACTGTGATATAGATTATGTTTACATTTGGTTTTAATAACAGAATTCTTTATTCCCAGTGATAGGAGAGGATCAAATCCACTCTTTTTGTTCTTGCAGACAAAACCTTAAGGTTCAAGCAGAGGAGCTGAAGAGAAAACTGCAGCAAACTGCATTTTAAAACTTGATAATGATGTAGCAAAGGGAATTCAGGTGGTTGAATCCAACAGCTTAGCTTGGAACATGTAAGGCCAAGAGAGGAATGTTATTTTTTTCACCTGTCAATTTAAAATATGCTTGTTCTCACTCTGACATATTGTAGCATCCAAAAAAAAGCTGGGCATATTTTTGATTAACAGCATGCATCTTTAATTATGCTCCCTTTAGTTAAGAGTTTGGAGAATTTTGCTGTATTAAAGAGCTTTAGCCTATCAAAAAGGCTTTCCTGAGCTTCTCTGACTTTACATCATATCAGACAGCAAAGTCATCTTAGCCCCTAGGGGATTTTCAGATGCATATACCCTAAACTTCTTCCCACAGAGATTTAAAGAATTACTGCTTAGTACTTACATTCCAGCTTTGTTATTCATGTAAAACATTTAGCTCTGTGCTACTCTGTGTGGCTCTACATCAGTTGATAGCCAGCAGGGCTAGGTTTTCAGATTAAATAGTATTAGCTCTGATTAAAAGAAGCAATTGCTATCAAAGTTGAGCTTCAGATAAACTTCTCTGTATAACTTACTGTTGTTCATAGCATGATGATCATGTTTTATTGCTATGGTTCCCTACTATCCAGTGATGATATACCCAAAAGCCATTAAAATAAAATAAAATAGTAAAAGAGATTATTCCTTCTTGCACATTAGACAACACAGAGACTCACTTATATTTACCTAACAGTGCTAGGCACAATAAGAGTCAGAAGTTGCATGCAAAATGATTCTTCAGATCTGTTCTTCTCACCATTTCTTGTTATACCCCCATACATTCAGAGGCTTATAAGATACTCACCAGGTTCACACATACATTATTGCATGGTTTGGGGGATTTTCTAAGGTCCTTAAATCCAAACACCTGCTGAAAGCAGGTCAAACTCTGAAGTTGGATCTCACTGCTCAGGCTGTGTCTTACAGAGGTTTGAAAATCTCCAGTGATGTTGATTCTGTAACCTTCACAGACATATTTTTTCAGTCTTTCTACTGCTTATAATGATTAACATAGGTTTTTTTCTTTTTAAATATATATGTATAGATCTTGTCAAAAGTTCTGTTGCAGCAGTTTGTGACTATTCCCCTTATTTTTAAAACATGCAGCTGTGATAAGACTCTGGCACCATATTCTTTACAGACCCCCTCAGGATATTGAAGATAGCAATAAAAGCCTCTCTTTCCCCTCTTTTCTGCAGGTGAACAAACACAGTTTCCTCAGCTTTTCCCTGTATGCTGGCTTTTGAGGGACACAAGTTTTACCAGACTCCTAGTTAGACTTACAACTGTAACTTCTATTCTCAGGTCAACCCAGATTTTCAATCACATTTTAGACTCTGCATTCATCCCATATCTTCCTAAATCAGCTACAAGGATGCCATGAGAGTTCAAGTATTCTACCCTCACTCAAACATCCAGTCACCATAAAAGGCACTTAGTTGCTTAGGCACAACTTTACCCTTCACACTCTGTACTGGCTGCTCCTGTCACTTGCTTGTACTTCATGCATCTGGACATGCCTTCCAAGAGGATTTAATCCACACACTTGCCTGATACTAGGTTGAGGCCCAGCTACTTGCAGTTCCCCCAGTCTTCCTTCTTGCCGTTTGAAGACTGAAATATTCACCTATTCCCAGTCAGCAGAAACCTCCTCATCAGGGACCTTTCCCAATTGCTATCACTTTTCAAGAGTGGTAGAGTGGTGTTGCAATGACATTGGCTGTCCTGAATATGAACCAACTTTCTCTTTCTCTCTTTCTCTTTCTCTCTTTCTCTTTTTCTCTTTTTCTCTTTCTCTTTCTCTTTCTCTTTCTCTTTCTCTTTCTCTTTCTTTCTCTTTCTCTCTTTCTCTTTCTCTTTCCCTTTCCCTTTCTCTTTCTCTTTCCCTTTCCCTTTCCCTTTCTCTTTCCCTTCCCTTCCCNCCCTCCCCTTCCCTTCTCTTCCCTTCCTCTTTCTAGAGTGTTCTAAAACAGTGAAGAGGAGGTTCAGTTTTATACTTAAAAAGATGGACAGACTCCATAGAACAGGCAGCCTACTTGCTAAAATACAGAATTCTTATTATCACCACAGATGTCAGATAAAGTTTTCTACAAGTGACCTGCTTTAACTCTGTACAATACAGATGGAAAACTCAAAGGTCATCTGCTTAGAAAATAAAGGCATTTGTTCACTTGGACAATGTATTTTAGACAATAAAGGCATTTGTTCACTTGGACAAGGCTTTTTTGCAGTCTGTGTCATCATTATTTTTACCACTATCACCCTAAACAGATGTCAATTTTTCTGTACATATATAGAAACTGTTCTTTCTAAAACACTGACTGCAGCTATAATGATTCACTTCTGTTCAAAAATGTCTACACTCTAATGAGCTGCAGAACCAAGACATGCAGTAGACCTCTGTAATTGGACTTCACCTTGATAGTTTGGCATTTAATGCTAGTGACAGACAAAAAAAGTGATCATCATTGTCTGGTTAACTGACATGCTGGACAACTGGAGAAATGGATTGGTACTTGTGCTAGAATAAATATTGTACATGTCATTGTGTGGGGAAAAAAAAAAAAAAAGAGATGAGGTTTTTATTGTATCTTTACAGTAGCAGTTTCATGCTGCAGTAATTCTACTCTGCTACATACTGGCCTGCATTCCATTTACCTGAAGAAAAACAACCCAAACCACATTGTTGCAGGCTGGCATTAAAAGATACCAGGACAATGGAATGCATGATTCAGAGTGCAGTGTGATCTGTGGTGTCATCCACTTATGAAAAGCTTTCAATAGATTTCAGCTGACACAAGTAAAAAGGTAACTTTCCTATTCATAGTCTTCATATTCAATTCAAGTGGCTCTGTTTTTGAAGTTGTCTTCTAAATTAATAAGCTAACATGAAAAAGACCAAGCCTGGCTGTATTGATGTCAATGGAAAAATATCACCTGGCTTCATTGCTAAGGGTTGTAGTTTGCATATATCTTAATATGAAATAAATCAGCTTCACACTAGGTTGATTAACAGGAGAAAGAAAATAAAATTAAATTGAAAAGAATAAAATTAATAAAAAATAATAAAATACAATAATAATAAAAATTAAAATTATAAATAAATAAATAAAATAAAATTAAAAATAAAATAAAATAAAATAAAATAAAATAAAATAAATAGGTATCTGTCCCTAGGAAGAAGTCTTTAGCCAAATCCTGTTTCACTCTCTCAGTTTCATTTTTGGTTTCCATTACACAAACTTCATCCCACTGGCTCCAAGGCCTGCTGGGATTAGCAGTGAGTTGGGTTTGCATGTTTATGTCTGGTTTATCACCTTTGACTTGCTGCTCTTGCTTCTGTAGTGTGCAACAGGCTTCTCTCCCCTACCATTTCCAAAGTTCTATGAGTAGAGTAAGGGGTAGACTAAAACTTCCAGGTCTGGTTGTATAGTGTGACTCATAAATTCTTTCCTAAATGATATCTTCAAACATGTAGAAGATGTAAACAGGTCTACAGCTGCTACAAAACTCAAGTGTAAACAATTTCTATCCCAAAGAGCACTTTTAAAGAACCCCTAGTACAGCAAATGCTGGCCTGGGATGCAGTCCTCTGTGGACACAGTCAGCTTATTTTGCAGAACAAACCTTAACACGTTTTGCAAGGTTGGTTAAAAGCTATTTTGTTATCAGCATATTATTCTGCTGATCCTGCAGGTTACTCAACAAAGAGAGAATATCATGTTTCAGTGAAGCCAAAAGCTGCTTCTGAGGATGCTAGCTTACCTCTTGTAGGTCTACAATTTAACTTCCTTTTAAATATAAAATTCTGATGTCATAAAATTTAGTGTATTGTTTAAAAGGGTAATAATTTGCAATTAATTTCACTATTTTTTGCTTGGTTTTAAAATAAATCATTAACATATTTTAAATATAAAATTGAAATTGACTTCAATGTGAAGATTATACTTTGTGTCAGTAAGTAGATGTTTTGCCTAATCTCTCCAGACCTGTTTACACACATCTCTGAGATGGGAGCAAGCATAATAAATTCTACAACCTTTAAGAAATTCAGAAAAACTATGTAATTCTTGTTAATGTAACTAGGAGTAATCTCTACAGATAAGTAATACTTTAAGATCATTGCAACTGAAGAATACTGAAGTAGTTATCTTCCTGGGACATGCCTGACCATATCTGTCACATCTGACAACTGCAATATCTCCTGCAATTCTAAAACTTTTTTTTGCCAACTGAATAATAATGATCAGTGACTTGTGTCTGCAAGATTAAATTATGGCTCACCTCAAGCTTACTTTTCAGTATTATGCAGTATATGAACTGGATAATTAACTGGAAATGTATTTATTCTCATTTCTCATTAATTTGTGGATAGAATTACATCTCCTGTGCTTAACAGTAGACTTGTCATCCACAAATAATGACACTTTGTCAATGTTTAAATCATTTGACTGTAGTATGCTTTCTACATTTCCAGAGTTCCAGGGCTACTTCATTACTGCCTTGAAAATCATCAAGCAAAGAATGGATTATTACACTTCCAAGTGAATGGTGATTAAGAAACTTTGAAACCTTTTGATATTTGCATGTATTTAAAGCATCAGCAGCTGCAGAGAAAATTATATCCTTTTCCTTATGTGTCAGCCTAAAAAGGTGACCATTTAACTAAGAGCTTCTACACTGCTGACAATACAGGATATGGCAGTCCTGTAAAGATGGATCAAGTCAGCAATGGGTAAATCTTGGAACATAAGATCACCAGTAAGTGATCCATGTGAATGTCTATGAGTGACATTGCAGTTACACTGTTCCTTCTTTTTTCTGGCTCAAGTTTGCTTTTTTTGTATTTCAGTGGTTTTTCAGAAATAGAAAATGTTTTAGTAATTTTGTTCTTAGAAGCTATGCTAGAATTATTTTAATAGTCCTATCCATTCCCATGCTGTATTACATCTGACAGTCCATTAGGAGTAGCTGAGAAACTTCTACTTAATAAACTACAACTCATGATACTTATTGCTATCATCACTGAGCCATGCAAAATCATTTCTCTTCTTATTCTAGGAAGTTCCTCCTCCTTAAGCAACACTGCCATCACAGTCACTGTCAGGGCCACAGTCTATGGAGGATGGAATCAACCAACTAAAAGCACACTAATAATCTATATAATATATATAGATTATATAAATGGAGAATATATAGAATATATATTATACTGATCCCTTCATCTGGATCCTCTTCCTGCTTCCCATCCTGGATTTATTGTATTGAAAAGCTATAGACCCTGTGTGGGTTTTAACCTCTCATTAGCATTCAGTAAAAATAATCTCTGATTGTTGAAAGATCATCATAAAAACGAACTTGGCTCATACTCTTTAAGACAAAGTGGAGCTGTTCTGGAGATATCTATCAGTTATCTATTTATATATTTTCAAAGATTTTTCTTGAAATTGAGGGTATTAGCCTTGATCAAGAATCTGGTAAGTGGGAAATAAGAGCCTTCAGAAATGACACCACAGGTTCATGTGAGAGGATTTGCAGATTCTGACTCAGTTATTCCCAGTTCTTTTCTTGACTGATGAGTTTTCATGCAGAAGATTTGAGGAGTTTGAGAAGAATTTGAGGTTGTATTCATCTCAGATCCCTTGAAATTTTCATCAAGTGGTGGTACTTAACTCAGTACTACAAAGTGTGCCTTCTGTACTCTGCAAAGTTGCACCTGTTGCACGGTATGATGGAAGTCTGTGAGAAGTCTAGCTCTCACCCATGCTTGTGTTTTTCAGTATAGATTGGTTGTTTTGGAGAGCTATGGTAAGTTCTTTCCACCCTGTGTCTGAGGAAGCTGATAAGATACCATTGTTTAAAGCCCAGCATAAGAGATGTCACAGAATGTCCTGATAGGGAAGGGTCCCACCAGGATCATCGAGTCCAACTCCTCTTTATGCACAGGACAACCCCAAGTCACACCATCTGTCTAAGAGCACTGGCCAAATGCTTCTGGAATTCCAGGAGAGTTGGTGCCATGACTGCATCCCTGGGAACATAGGAGCCTGTTCCAATGCTCCACCACTCTCTGGGGGAAGAATTTTTTTTCCTAATATCTAACCTGAACCTCCCCTGGCACAGCTTCATGCCATTCCCCCAGGTCCTGTTGCTGGTCACCAGAGAGAAGAGATCAGCTCCTGCCCCTTCTTCATCTCTGGTGAGGAAGTTCTATACTGCAGTGAAGTCTCCCCTCAGTCTCCTCTTCTCCAGGCTGACCAGACCAAGTGATTTCAGCCTTTCCTTGTATGGCTTCCCCTCTAGGCCCTTCACCATCTTTGTGGCCCTCCTCTGGACACTCTCTAACAACTTGATATCCTTCTTGTATTGTGGTGCCCAAAAGTGCACACAATACTCCAGGTGAGGCCGCACCAATGCCAGGTAGAGTGGGACTCTCACCTCTCTCCATGGGCTAACAATGGAGTGGTTGATGCACCCCGGGTCCTAGTTGAGCCTTTTGTCTGCCAGGGCACACTGCTGGCTCATATCTAACTTGCCATCCACCTAAACTCCTAGATCTCTTTCTGCAGGGCTGCCTTCCAGCCTCTCATTCCCCAGTCTGTAGGTACATCCAGATAAGTTTAACAAGTCTTTCCAATAAAATATATTAGTGTTCAAAAAGGTTAAGCTTTTATTATTCACATTAATGTACCTTTCCAGCTGGAGATTACCATAGTAATTACTAAATTCTACTTTCTTATCCTGCTTTACATTACAAAATGAGAGGTCTGGTACAATATCAGATTTTTACAAACTCTCAATCACAAAGATACATCTCTGGGTTTTATTTCACAAAGGCTATGCAGAACAGTTTCAGGACAACATGAAGATGATCTTTTCTCCCTGAATTTTATGATTAGTTTTTATCTAAAGATTAAGACTTGTATTATAAGATCTGTCCATTATGAAATGAACTTGGACATTCTTGTCCTCAGTTAATGAATCTCTCACAAAGATTATCATGTTCAATTTAGAGAGCTTTGGTGGGAATTTATAATTTCTTGTTCCCTCACATTTTACAAACCTTTTCAGATTCAACAGAGGGAAGTTATTTCACTCATCTTAGTATAGTAATACTCAGCAGGCAATGTGGCAAAATCTAGATGTTTTAGTTGAAATTTATTCCAACAGCTTCTGAAAAGCATCAAAGTATTGTTTCCAGGTAACTGAGCAGCATGCTGGGATGTTCAGTATAAGCAGGTAGGTTTATAGATTGATACATAAACAAAACAAAATAAACCTTTCTCTGCTGGCCACGAAGTGTAAGTATAACTTCTGTACCCCTTTAGCAGCTATTTTTATTCTGTACAAAGCAGACAATGGCTTTTACAGTGACATTTATTTCTCTGCCAACTTTTCCTTGAATATTTCTATCCCACTTTTGGCTCATCCTAAAAAGCTCAGTGTCATTGTGCTGCATTGTCATAGGGGACTGAATTGGCTGTGCAGGTCCAGTTAATCTCTACTGCTGTCAAGTGACACCAGTGTCATCACATCTATGGCACTTCTTCATTCACACAAGTCAAGTTTATCTTTTGGTTAATGACACTTCTTAAATTCCATGAGGATTTTCATGAACTGTTGAAATACTGACACTGAAAAGAGGGAAAATAATAATAATAAAGTTGTTTACAAACCTTTCCCATTCATGGATTGCTATGCCAAAATTCTTGTAAGATTGCAGTCTCTGTAGAAAACCTCTGATCAAAGGGCAAATCAACAATAATTTCTCAAGCAGCTGAGATAAACCTTTCATCTTCAAATGGCTACTTCTAGAGTCTTGCCAAGAGTCATCTGGAAAGGATAAAGCTAAAAATGTAATTACAGGAAAAGGTAATCTATTTTATTGCTAAAAGACAAGGTGATGTTAAGCATGTTACTAATCAGACTGAAGATGTAGCATCTGGGGGATCAGCTAGTTCAACAAGTGAGCAGAATTGTTTATCTCAAAGAACAAGATGGAAAAATGTGAGCTTTGAAGTTGGAATCCAAGTCACAAACTCAAGCCCCTCTCAATATTTATATGCAATAATAAAAGGGAGATAAAGTGGCTCTCGATCTACAATCTGATGACCAACTCCTTGGCAGGTACTAGTAGTAGTTTAGTAGTGAGCAAACATTCTGCACCCAAAATATGGCTTCATAAACTAGCTATAGGAAATTTTTCTTTGGCTTTTTAGAGCAGGTGTCCTATTTTTTAATCTAGAAATGGTCACACAGTGGAATTGTACCCTTGATGTGAAAGCAGTGGACTAAAAAACAGTTCCCTACTCCTTAGGTAGAAAGAGGATCATAGAACAAGATTGATTTGGTATAACTGGGGCTTAGATATGTCAGAGAGAATGAAGATAAAAATATTAGAAGATCAGAGGAACATTCACTTGACTTTAGGAAGTTACTGCCCCATGACTGAAAATTGGTGACCCTCATTTAAGCTGCTGTAACCTGCCCTGTGCACATCTTTGTTTGCTGCAGATGCAAAGCAAAATTGAGTTGTCTAAAAATCAATTGTTTCCCTTCATATATGAAGCTGCAAATGCAAGACCTCTTATGTGGCTCAGCTAAGGGCTTAAGCTTCTTTTAAAAGAGCTATAAACTCTTAAGGACACCTAACCTAAACAACCCCAACCTTGTCATCAAGCTCACCAGCTTAAAATTTTGGCATTTGAACTTTGAAGCTTCACTTGAGAACTGTTTTTTGTTCCTAGAAGACTCAAGGTAGGCAACACTGTAAGAAAATGTCCTTCCATAAAGGGAGCATGTGTCCATAAACTAAGCAAGATTTAACCATATCCAGAAGCAATTTGGGTAAGTAATCTTAATTTAACTGGTTTTCAGCACTCACATCTGTGATCATGTGTATAATGAGAAAAGAAACATTTCAAAACAATAGTCAAAACAGAGGCAGACCTATTAGTAAAGAGCATTAAAACTGGAATAAATTACTAATTGGTGAGGGCTGAAGGAAAAGGAGAACAATGTCCTGAACAGATTGGGTTAACTCCTGTAGGCAGTCTGTTTTCTTTGATGCAATTGTTATATCTGTTACTGTTACAATATCAGTTTATGAGATTGGATAAAAAGCCTTTTACTTCAGTGGTTATTGTTATCTAGAGATGATTTTTAGGAAACATAAATACTTAAATGAGGTCTAGAACTTCTGAGTTAGTTACAAACAATCATAATATGTATTTTGGGATGGAAAGCTGCCTCAACTTTTGCAGGCACAAACACCATTGAAAACATTAAGGAAAGACATTTTCCTATTTTGACATCAGTGATTCCAGATTTACAAGGAAAAAAAAAAAATTGAGACATGCATTTATATTCATCAAATACATTGCTATAAATACACAAATGACAATAAAATATTGCAATCAGAAATGGAGTGAGCAATGGTTAAGAGCACTATGCATTCTCAAACGTTGCTCATGACTCAAAGCCCAGCTACTTACATACATGGTCTATTTACAGAGAAAACAATCTTCTGAAAAAGTAAAGTCATTATTTTGGGTAAAATAAGATATCATTCACCAGTCATGAATAATAACCTGAGTAAAACCAAAAAAATAAAGCAAAAAACTCCAAGAGTTAGTTCAACTCAAACTGAAACAAAAAACATCCTTGGTTTCTCTTTGATTTTCCACAAACCTTTCTTCTCCTATACATGCTTCTCTCAGCTCTGAGTTAGTGATTACCTCAACAGCATCCCTTTGGAAAATGGAGACAAAAGCAGAGAAGTAGTAAGCATTAGTATTAACAGTGGAAATTAAAATCATGGGAAAAGGAGAAGTGAAGACAGAGACAACACACAAACTTGAAAGTAACTTCTTTTGAAGCTAGAATGCCTTTCAAAAATATTTAACATTATCTTGGTGAATATTTTGCATGTCAAACCAGCAGTGATAAAATGACATTTGATTTTAATATGAATGAACTGCATTCATCAGCAAGAGGCTGAAATCTTGCTTCAAAAGACAGCTCAGGAAATTACAGTGTTTCGGTTCTGCTTTAGTCTAATCAAGGATCACATTTGGAGTCTTCAGTTATTTAAAACATGCACCCAGTAATATTGGCAGAAGGGAGTTAGGAAGACAGTGTCTATAAATCTTACTTGCAAAGGTGAGAAAATAAGGAAGTGTTTGAATATGAAGATAATTACTATTTTACCAATTCTTAATATTGAAACTATGTGCATATATCTTACCTGACTTTTGTTATGATTGTTAAAACAAATACACACTACAAAGCCAAAGAATATGCAGTTCTAAAACCTGCTGAAATAAAAATATATACAAAGCAGCTCATTTTAACTCTATTCCTTTTAGTGAATAACAAGGATGCTGCTGCTGCAAATACATCTATTTAGTTAAAATCCTTGAGTCCTATAAAATGTCAATCATGGTTCTGATCAGATCTCACCACCTGATGAAATATATAGTTAGAAAACTTTATAGAGCTTACAAGTGAAGAAACAGATCCCTTTAAAAGACAAATGACTTTTGCATTTTTTATTTCTTATGTTCTAATGTTTAGTAAATTGTAAAAGCTAAACTTATAACTTTAAACATAGTAGCCATAGTTCATATTAAATCTTGTTCCTGAAGTATGTGGGCTTGCTAATATTAATCCAGCAGCTTGCTAAACCAATAAAACTGTTCTGAAGATTGAAATGCTACCATTTTTTTTCAGGTCTGCTGGCTGTGTTTCTCAAACTTACCAAAGCTGCTTACATGTCATGTAATCTGTCATGGAATAATGTCAGCATAATCAAAGATTATGGTGAAAGTGGCTCTTATTGTAAATGTTAAGTGTTCTCTTTCTAAACCCCAATATCCATGTCATTATAAAACCACATGCAGATATTTTTCATGTGTCTGCAAAGGTAAGCATCATGGTAGGATCATTGCTTGATTGGTTGATGCATTCAGGTATTGTTTGACCTCTTCTTTTTTAGTTCAAGAGTTTAGTTGGAGGCAGCTACAACAGGTCAGGAGCTCTTCTCTGAGAAGAGGACTTTCAGAGCCATACCATTCACCTTGCCCCCAGTTTTACTGTGCACTGTCCTTACTGTCCATGTGTACTCAGAAGACATTGCAAGATCATTTTTTTTCTCATAAACTGATTTTTTTAGTGACTTTTGACCAGTGATCTCTGACCTTTTCATGCACTGTTACCTCCAGCTTCTTTTCCTTCTACTGCTACATTCATTGGAAAAACAACTAGGGTCAAGTAGGTTTTGCATTATTTGCATTTCTATTGTTTTTAGATGCATTATTTTGGCAGGGAGAAATACTACTCTTTTATGGCAACTGACATTGAAAAGTTAAACAGTCACTTCTCATTTTACAAAGAGATGATTAAAAAAAAAGTATGAGCTGTGTATTAGTACTTTGGAATATATTTCTTTCTACTAAAATACCTGATTGGGGAAGTTAATCAGTATTGGATGGAATGAAAAGAACCTTAGTGAAATAGCCCTTTATAAGGGAATGGGCTATATAGAACTGAGTCCAAGCCCCTATTCTGCTGAAGTGAAAATATTGTTCATGTTCTGATCAGTATAAACCAGTATGTTGTTTAACTGCCTTGTTTTGTTTTCATCCTTGACAGATTCTTGTCCTTGAACCACCAAAGTGCCAATGAACTGCTGGAATGGTTATCAATGGCTGCATTAGTAGGGTCTGAACTTCATAAAAGTAGAATCAAAGCAAGTTCATTTTATGGATTACATTACTCTAATGCAGTAGTTTGTCCTCCACTGCACCACTCCCTTTTTCTTCTAGTGTCAGCTCCCAGTAGCAAACATCCATTTTGAAAAGGCTCCAGCACAAGCTGAATGGTGACAGCAGATGAAAAGGTTGTAGGCTTCTTTGTAAGGCTTGAGAGGCACAGAAAGGAATGGTAGGAAGAGCCACAGGGCACTTAAAACCAGCTATATTGATTTAAGTCAAAGATACAAGAAGCTTGTCTCTATTAGCAGCTGAAAAGATCACCAAGATAGGAGACTAGATTTAGGATGTACACTGGTTTTCATGCATAGTCAATCCACATCCTTTTGTGTCTTGGAAGCTTACTGAGGTATACCTCACTGCTGCATATAACTAGAGTTCTCTTCCATAAACACATCTAGTCCATTCTTCAAACTAGTTTAAATTCTTGGCTTTCCAAAGTGTTAAAGTGCTCTGAATCATTACTGGGTGTTGTAGGTGGAATAATTGCTTTTTAATTATTTCTGATAATGGTATTTGATGCCTTCACTTTTATGTTTGAACTTTGTTCAGTCTTCTACAAAGCCCTTGACTTTGTAGACCTGTACTGTATCTCTCTTGATTGCTTTATCTATTTATTTATTTATTTGTTGGATGCATGAAGGTCCATCCTTGTGATTGATGTAGAGACCTTCCTGAAGGGCCAACCTTGTAATTCATGTAGAGACCTTCTTGAACCTTACCTTCCAACCTGCCATTATATCCTCAAGAAAAGGAACCAGCATTTAAGTAACAGGTGAACCATAAATTTATTAGATGACATAGTCATTTTCTGTGTTCTCTACTTCATTTCTCTCCTAATAATTCCTGACATACAATTTACATTTTTGTTTTATTCAATTTATTTTCTCTAGGGCTACTTGGAAAAAAGGTTGAGAAAGAATAAGATTGCTGAAAAGATATGGAAGGGAAGAGAGTAAGGTTTTTGTTGCTTAACAAAGATATATTTGGCTGGAGAAAAATGAGATGTATAAATGTGAAATTCTTAGGTTTCCTGGTAGAAGAGGAGCTGGTGCTTCTGAAGACATCAGCTTATAATTGAGTTTTTAGATTATGGGTTGTATCTATGTTTCATATTGTTGTAGAAATGACGAGTTCCTGCAGCATTTGAATGCAGAAACAAAAAGACTGCTGTATCTAGCCTGACCATGGCAGTCCCATGGGACACTTGTAGATCTGGACCTTTAATTTTTACTTACTGTATGCTGATATTGCTCCAGAGGCTATCCCATATTAAGAAATCATAGAGTAACCCAGACACAATATTGAAAAGCTATTGCACTGTAAGGAGTTCAAGCCTGTCAAAAATATTATCCCAACAACAGCAGAGCTAAATCAGCAGCAATCCATTTTCTTAGATAGCAGCATGATAACAATTGGTTTGAAAAGTGCTTTAACAACTCATTTTATTCATTAACCTTTGACTGATTTTTACAGGTTGTTTTCTCCACTCTCCAGTAAAAAGGGTGCATGGCTTGATCTTTTGATGAATAGATAAATCTATCATGCTATCTTTTTTGCCCCCAAATTGTTCTGTCACTGTAAGCTTCCCTGGAACACAATGGTTTTTAAATTGTTGGTCAGTTATGTGTGTAGAACTCTCTCCTCTTGTGGTGTTCCTAAGTTTCAGTAGCTGTCCAAAAAGACATCTGCAAAATACATGGATAAGAAATGTGATGCATAAGACAATGCTAATGAAAGAGTTTAACTAGTTTATCATGCTGGTTCTGCTACCATAGCTTCTGTAGATTTGAAAGCACTTAAAATATGATCTGATAGTGGCTAATAAGTTAGCCCTGACTGATGCAGAGCTAATATCAAGGTCTCCTTGTCAGTCTATTACACATCCACAGGCTCAACAGGACTTGATTACAGGAACAGCTTGTACAACAATGTAGAGGTGGAACTTTATGTGCTATTTTGAAACTCTTTCCCTGCTTTTTTGTAGATGGTTAACAACTGAATGACTATTTGGGCCCAAAGAGTCTTTGGAATGCCTCTAATGCAGTACTATATAACCTCAGTGTAGCACTGTGCTTTTCTACTCTTGCAGTTACATATTACAGTGGTGTGTTGGCAATAGATAGTAAAAAAACCCAAACCCTCCAAAGGAATGTTTGCATATTTCAAAGAAATTTCAGCTGTTGTGATAGCTTAATTTTACCAGAGAACATGTGTTCACCAGACATGGTTGATAATATTTTAGAACATGACTGCTGTTGAAAAGAGATTGCAACCACTGCAGGGTGGGACCAGTGGGGCTTCTAGGCAGCTCTTCTGGCTTTTTCTGGTCCAATCCCTCCTCTTCCTCACCTGGTCTTTGTGGGATTTTTCTCCTGTGTTTTTGAGGCAACTGCAAGTGGCTAAACATGTTGGGATTCTCTGATGCTGAAGAAGGAAATAAAGGAAGACAGGGTTCCTGCAGGAGAAGGGCAGGTGGCAATGGGTAAAGCTACTTTAAGTTTACTTCAATAGAGTCTCACAGCCATGAAGGGCTGGGTGGGAGTGAAGGAAATAATTGCTTTTTCTCTGAGCAGATGGATTAAATCACATTGTCTTACTCCCACATTTCTCAGCTAAAATCTTGGACAACACTGAGGGCCTTGTAGTGCCAATCCCAGACAAAACATACAAAGAGATATCTGCTGTGTGCATAGGAGCACACTGTGTCCAAAGCAAATTATATGCATCCTCCCTGCCCCAGGCACACACAGCAATGAGTCTGTTCTGCTGAGATCAGAGAGGAAGGTCTGCTGATGTAGGTTGGTGTTTCAGTGTCTGAGAAATTCACCTGCAGAGGAAGTTCAACTCCATCTTTTAGTCTTCAGAGAGACAAATGCATTTTGCATTGTTTATTGATTTTCTTCCTTTATGTACAACACATCCAAGGCAGATTTAAATGGCAGAGCACGAAGGAGGTTATAGACATATTCTGACCTTTTTTCTTACAGGTTTTAAAAAAAATACTTATTTTGAACAATATTACTTTGGATTTCATGAGTTTTCCCTGCTCAGCTCTCCCCAGAGCATCCCATACCAGCTAGTAATCCAGGACTGACACAGATGTATGGGCAAGAAATCTAAGCTGATAGACCAGACCTTCTCATGCAGTCTCTTTCCTCTACCCTTGGACAGCTGCTACCCACAGCAGACAAATATGTACCTCTGCTGCAGCCTGAAAAACTGTACACCTGCCTGCTCTCTGGCCACAGAGGACTTGGGAGCAGCCAGCTGTCCTCTTTAGCTCTCATTAATTCTTGATTCTTACAGAACTGATAAGGAGAGCAAATAAAACAGGTGTAGTACAGACTGTCCACCAAGCACTTGTTCTTGCAGTGTCTGAGACCTTCAGCTATAGAGGAAGCTCTTCTATCTTTTAGCCTTCAGAGAGACAAATACACTTTTCACTATTCATTTGTTTTCTTCCTGACTTTATGCCTTTAAGTGGTACACATCACACCTGACATTCAGGACAGGGTGCTTACATCTCTCTGCAGCACAAAGATACAGAGTATTTGGATATATTCTGTGATTCTGTGACCCTGTCCTAGCTCTAGCAGGTCTTTAAGGATGTGCAGTATCTCACCAAGTATATCCCAAGGCCAAACTTTCAAATCTGCAGAAACTGTCTCCTTCAGGAGGGACAACTCACCAATTCTTTCAAATTACATTTCTGGCCCTAATAATGGAGAAGATTATATCCCATGATATTCTTGATGGGGTATTGTCTTGCAGAGAATTGTTTTCTTAGATTTTTCTTCATTTTAAGAATGAAATGAATGGTTTGCATGGCAAGGTTTTGCTAGTGGAGGGGGCTAAAAAGGTGGCTTCTGTAAGAAGCTGCTAAGAGATCCCCCTACATCCAATAGAGACAATGCCAACCAGCTTCAAGACAGACCTACTGCTGGCCAAGACCAAACTGATCAGTGATGGTGGTAGTGCCTTTGTGATAACATATATGAGAAGGGGGGGAAAAACACCTAGCTGGAGACAGTATGTGAGAGAAACAGCCCTGTATATGCCAAAGTCAGTGAAGAAGGAGGGGTAGTAGGTGCTTTAGCTACCAGAGGAGAGATCCCCCTGCAGCTTGTGGTGAGGATCATGGTAAAGCAAGCTGTCCACCTGCAACCCATAGAGGTTAAAGTGGAGATTAATTATGGAGCAAATAGCCACCTGTAGCCCATAGAGGTTACCATGGAAGTTAACAATGGAACAAGTATCCACCTGCAGCCCATAAAGGACCCCATGCTGGAGACTGTGCCTGTGACCCTGATGAAGCCAACGCTGGAGCAGGCTCCTGGCAGGACCTGTGGACCCAGAGAAAGAGAAGCCCAGGTTGGAGCAGGTTTGCTTTCAGGATTTATGACCCTGTAGGTGGCTTATGCTGAAGCAGTCTGTTCCTGAAGGACTCCTGTGGAATGCAGAGGTGCTGGAGCAGTTCATGAAGAGCTGTAGCCTGTAGAAAGGACTCATTTTGGAGAATTTTGTGGAGAACTGTCTCCTGTGGGACAGACCTCATGCTAGAGCAGGGGAAGAGTGTGACAAGTCCTTCCACTGAGAAGGAAGGAGCAGCAGAGATATGTGCTGAACTGGCCATAACCACCATTCCCTCTCCCCCTGCAACACTGAGGGTGTAGGAGGATGGAGAGAGCTCAGGAGTAAAGTTAAGCCCAGGCAGAAGGAAGGGGTGGGAGGAAGGAGTTTTAAGATCTGATTTTATTTTATATGTGATGATAAGATATAGAACCACTAAAAATGCCTCTTCATACTACTGGTAAGTTTATGGCTATGACTACATCTCTCTTTATGTTCTTTCATAGGGTGAACTGTGGAAGTACATCATAAGTAGAAGAAGTATCCTCAGCTTCCTCACTAGACAAGTGACCCTGGGCAAAGGTGAGTGGTAGACACTGTATGACTTCTGCATGCCTAGCATCTCAGAGGAGACCCTGCTGCTAAATATGTGTGACCCTGTCATTAAGTTGTGACAGAAGGAGGTGTTGAATTAAGCTAGGTCATTTCTGCACATAAGCAGGAGCTTTATAAACTTCTCTGAAAGAACTGACTAGACTGAAATGGACAATGAGAGTCAGGAATGTTGATACAGAACTCAAACCTAAGGTGGTAGTTTGGGTATGATGTTACTTGACAGAATTCTTTAAAAACAATGTTGGTTTCATGATCTCAAGCCTTACTATTCTCACTGTGAAGTGTGTGATGTAGAAAGCACATCCCAGTAACTTGAGCTTCAGCAAATCATTCTTGGCTTTTGTTACCAGAGAACAGGGAGCAAAGGACTCCTACAGGAATCACAGCTTTAGGATCATTAATATGATTGTCTACACATGGTCCCAAAGCATGGACTATGGTTTTGAACTTTGTTGTAGGTATAGAAACAAAGACCTTAAAAATCACTGGAAATAATTTTAATACATCTTGGTTAAGATAGCAACTGCAAAACTCTTAAACTATCAAAGTCATGGGCTTTTTCTGTGCTAAGAAATACATATAGGTATCCTGGATATGCTTTGAATTTGATTTAAGTCAAGGGTAACAAAGGCATTTCTTTCTCCTCTGGAAAAGAAACAAGCTATATCTACCTGCCACAAAGTAACACAGCACTGACCTGTGATTTTTTTTGGCTGCTTCTGTCAGCAGCAGAGTCTCTTCTTCTGTTGCTAGAGTTGTTTCTTTTTTTCCTTTCTTACATATCAATTATAGTAACTTCCTGCACTCTGACATGTTGTCATATTACCTAAAGTTTTTCTAAGGAGCTGCCCAGTAGGGATACCTCTATTGAACATCTTATGTGCTAAAATTCTCTGAATCACTCTCAAAATACAGCTTGAATTGGTAGCCATGCTATTGTCCCAAATAAAGACATTGAAATAAAGTACAATCTGAAATAATGTGAGTGAACAAAATAAGGTGAAATTCTCCAGATACTGATACTGCACAGGCTATTAGGTTACAGATATTCTGTGAATTACAATATTTGCATGGGTATTGCATTAAAATTTAATGTTCAGCCTTCATAATTTGAAGTGTTTGTTTCTGCCAAGCAGAAAACCAGGAAAGAGAAATGTGAAAACACTTTAATTTCATTTAGAAGTGCCATCTTCCTCTTGCTGTCTGTGTTGCAATAAACTGGTGGCATTATCAGCCAGAAGCATTACAAATCAACATGTTTCCTAGTACCCTCAGCATTATAATGAACCTTCTCATTCTGCACATTGACATTCAACCACTATAAAAAATGCTGCCATTACAGAGGATTTTGCTGTGCTTCAGTCATGTAGAAATCTAACAAAAAAACAATCTCCAGACCTAATTTTAATTTTGAAATGTCAGTTTCTATTCATAAACATCAATAAAAAAATATTTGTCCTAATAGCTTTTGGAGGCAACATAAAAAGAAGCCAATCTGTGCTTCAGGATGCTATAAGCAAGAAATGATCACCCAAAGCTCACACTGAATACACTTTATACTCTACATTATAGGAGATAGAAGAGTTAAAGGGTGCAGATCTGAAAAAAAAATGTGCAGGAGTGATTTACCAACAACTTTAAAACTCCTAATAGAGTTTTTTTTTAAGCACAGTGAAGTCAGGAAGATGCTAAAGGATTGACAAGAGTCCAAAGATAACACAGATGCTAAAGAAACACTTAAGGAAGAAGTGACTATAGTAAAACAACTAAAAGTGTAATGCATTTATGTTTTCCTAATATATCACCATAATGGTGGCCACTTTTTTATGAGGGAACAGTCTGAGGACCTGGCTGAAATTGAAGTGTCAGTAAATGACTATTAAGATGAACCCATAAAGAGGTGAATAAGAAATTGAGAGGAAGAGATGATGTTCAGCCAGGAACTCCAGAGAGCATCAAATGTGAAACTGCTAACTACCAGATTACATCAGAGGAGAGAATGGATCAAGTAAGACATCAGTAGTAAAAATAGTGCAGGAAAGAACTAGAAAATGAACTGGTAAAGTTGCTTTAAGTTCAGGGAAGCTCTAAAGACTGGAGCTGGCTGGGTGGGGAGGGAAATCAATGCAGATACAATAGAGAGCAGTCTCTCCATCCAAAATCAATACAGTACTTTTTTACAGTGGCTACTTTTGGAACGTTCCCAGAGAGTGGAATTTGATTCTATTTACCAATAAACTATTGGAATACTCTGTGGAAAGCTTTTGACTCATGCCAACTAGCACTGTCCTGCTTACAATTTAGGAGTTAATGCAATCTGGAGACTATTCTTACCATGCAGACACCATGTTTTTGAGGATTGGTCCCTGCTGGCTAGCCCAAATATCAGAGCACAGTTATAAGCACATTAAATATTCATATTAATGCATCCTCTGTTGTAAGATAAAGAAGGATATAAAGTTTGAGGATAATAAAGATGATACTGGTGTGTATATGCTTTCCAGGGGTTTAATAACAGTTGCCATCAAATGTCCCCAAAAAAGTCATCCTAAGGGAATCCAAAAAATAAGTATCTGCAAGTATGGAGGAATATTTTAATCTCTTTTACAATTTCTGTCACCCTTCAGATTGCTACTGAAGTGTTACAGTTAGTGCTGGAGGTTAATAACCTCAGGATAGAAATCTTTTACAATGCTTTACACAAGTTGTATTTTGTTTTCCTATTTCCTTCTATCATTTTTCTGAACCCAAGGGCAACTTCTCTGCCTTCCTTGTGTTTTCATATCCCTGGAACAGCAATTTACTTTCTTCACTACTACTTTAACTGATCAGAACCTGGAGAATTTTTTATCCAGTTGAATAAAGAGTGAGTCTTGAGCTCAGAAATATAAGCAGTAGACCTTGCATTTTGTCTAATTAATTGTTGGTGGAACTTTTCCTGCACTACATTAAGTTGCCTTCATCTCATCCTCCTGGAAGCAGCTTCTGACTTCTTTCATCCAGTATGGTCCTGAAATAAAGGAAGAGTCTGATTTCCAAAAATCACAGGTGGAAATGAGGAAAAATAGAAACTAAATAGACTAAATGGTAGAATCTGTCAGCCATGAAAGACAGTGCAAGACTTGTCACAGGATGTATTTCACATCTTTATCCTCATCTCACCATACCCAACTATCCCATGTTCCTCAAGAATTAGCTTTAAAGCTTTCAGAGATCAACAGTTTAGCTCAATCTTTGATGACATGTAATGAAATTGCCTTAAAACTATTTCACAGCTAAGAGACTTTTGAAGAAACCAGCTGCTAACAACTTGTGCCTTCCAAAGACATTGTATAAAGAGCATATTTGGCCCATTCTGGTCTTCTTCTAGAAATGACACCTATAAATTTACTAGAATTCAATAAATCAAGTGAAGGCACCTACAAACTGCCTTGTAACAGCAGCTCTTAGAATGAGAATAGGAGCATATTTTGCAGTGATAAAAAGATGACAGACCAATTACAGTGAGCCTTAACTGTTATGGGTAAATTACACACAACAGATTTTATTAGTTCTAAACTAATGATTGTTATCACTCTGTCCTTTTATTATCTCATGTCTGTTAAACCAGCATTCTTCAGTTGATTAACACCTCCCAACTTTCATAGACAACAAGAACATAAAACATAACAGCAGTAACAACAATTGTACTATAAATGCAAATCTAGTACTAATGCAAGATAGTAAATTCAGTACTTATACAATATTTCAGTATTAAAAAGAATCAGAGGCTCATTCCATGATATAACAAATTACTAGAACAAGTGTTATTTTTATTGCTGATGTAATAAGAAATTAAGCCTGGAAAGTATTTCATAGGTCACAAAGTGTAGCCTCTGCAAATGAAAGTTTGCTCTCTACAGGAAATTATGTATTTTTCCTGTCCAATTTAAGTGACTGAAGTTTTTGAAAGATTTCCTTAACTTCTACAGAAACAGCTCCAAAATTATAGATTCCTGATCAAAGAGCAAGGTGAACTGGATTCCAGAACTGAGTCGAGTTCAACTGGCAATAAGAAAATGTTCCTCCACAGGCTGTAGGGGGATAGAAGTTCCACCGTGGCCTTCCATGGGCTGCAGGAGGACAACCTGTGTCACCATGGTCTTTACTATGTGCTGTAGGGGAAATCTCTTCTTTAGTGCCTGGAGCAGCTCCTCCCTGTTCTTCTTCACTGACCTTGGTGTCTGCAGAGTTGTTTCTCTCACCTTTTCTCACCCCTGTCTCCATCTGCTGTGCAGTGTTTCTTATTTCTTAAATATGTTATCCCAGAGGCACTCTCAACATCCCTGACAGGCACAGCTTTAGCCTGTAGCCATTCTAGCTTGGAGATGACTGTTACTGGCTGTCTGACATGGGGGCAGCTTCTGGTGTCTTCTCACAGAAAGCACCCATGCAGCTTGTCCTGCTCCCAAAACATTGTTATGCAAACCAAATACACTCTGTTTTTTCAAGCCTCTGTGTAGAAATGGGTTCCTTCTTGTATACTTAAGATCTTAAACCACTCCAGTGAAGAAAAAAAGAATTATTTTCATAGCATGAATTATATCTTTAGCCTAACTTACACCTTCCTCTGATACCCTTCTAGGAACAGAAATTCAGCCTTTGACATAATGTAGACCTCAAATGTATCTGATCACACCAAAGTAATAGAATTTTGTTAGCACTGCCAAGGAAATGTTGAATGAAATGAGATGAGGTCTGTGATACAAGCTTGGACATTGTTCATAAATGAATATTTGCCCCTAGGGCAAGTTCTCTATTGATTGTCACAGGGAAACAAGCCATGCTGAAGACAAATGAGCCCCAGTGACCTAATCTTATCCAAGCTATCTCTGTTCATTCAGAGCCTGTTCTTCCTCATAGCTTGCTGGCTGCAGGATGTGGCCTGTCATATTTATTACACACCTCAGCCATAAAAATGTTTGCTATTAAAGCAAACCATAAGGCAGGTGTATGAAGCCTAGAGAGAGAGAGAGCAAGCACATTCTATGGTTTTACTTTGAACATATTGTCTGCAAATGAATCTTTGGAAAGCTATTTGTATACTCTTCATTTCCAAGTCTCCAAACTAGCAACATGCATCTGATTTTCATTTCAGTTGTAATGGCTTCAGTGTAATTCTGTTAACCTTGCTGTATTTCAGGATAACTAAATTAGAAGTTCATTTACATATGTAATTGTTTCTATTTGAATACTGGTCTTGTCACATTATATATTAATGAAACAATAAGCTAAAGTGCAGCTTAAGGACTTTGCCTGCTGTATACATTTCTTCCAGAGGAAAATAATCACCTTCTTAATACTGTGTGGGTATCAGGGCCACACACACACTTTGCTTTTGAAATCCAGCCCTGGTAGTCTCCAAAGCTTGGGGGAAACCATGTTTGAGTGGTGGCTATAAGCAAAGTGTCAGGACAATTGCAAAGGCAAGTGCTGCTGCAAATATGTCTGTTTAAAGTGTCTGAAGTTTTAATGTGTCTTTGCTTACATGATACATGTCTTCTACCTACACAGCTTAATAGAGTATTTCTGAATTTAACTTGCATGAGGTGAGCTCAAGAAATAAATTTCTGTCCTTGAGTTCAAAGTGAATGAGATTTTAAATCTGAATATAAGAGTAGAGGAACCAGCAGTATAAAACACTGCAGATAGAACACCTTCTGCCCCAGAAAGGGACATGAAATCCTCAGGCCATTTGGCAGTGTCTGGCCTCAGAGATAACACCAGCTGTGCAGTTATTTTGTCAGTGATGTGATGATGGCAAGGAAATTACACAAAAGTAAAAGAAACAGGATTGGTCACTTCTTGGACATAACCACTGCTTGTGAAAGTAGTCAGGTGTGATTAGTGGGGCCATCAAAGAGGCAATTAAATGAGCCAAATGGAGACTTGACTGGTCATTTACAATCAGGACACCTTCAATGATTTTAAAACCCACCCAAATAAAAACCCTCATAAAATCAGTAGCCAAATTATGCAACCAGAGAAGACATAAAGCAAGAGGTCTGATTAAAGCCATTTGCCTCATGTATGGTGATGGAAGTATTAAATGTATTTGGACAGTTCACTCAGAATGGAAATTAACTGAGGCAGAGGAGGTAAAGGAAGAATTAATGTTCATGTTTACTGCCCTTTAGAGCTCAAAAGAGCCCTGCTGCTGCTTTTGTCATCTCTTGGTAGCTAAAGAACTCCTCTCAAACCTGGGTCACAGGATCTCTTTAACAACATTGATAAGTCTATGATTTTATGATTCTGTGATTTCAGATTCGCTGCGAATGAGAAGATGTTGTACACTTTTGGCATCCTCTTCATCTTTTGTCTGCAACCTAAGCTAAGGCTGCTAGAAATCCCTTTTGCCCTTATCACAGTAAACATTTTGAGTCCTCTTAGGAAGGACCTGAGGGCACCTTCAAGGAATAACCTCCATGCTGTTTTATTTTTTTCCTCACCCGATGCCACTGAAATGAGAACTAGAACAGCTGAAGGCTCCATACAGATGTTGCCTATGGATTGAGTACATTGCAAATTCCCCTTACCATCCAGGAATACCAGCAGGTGTTCCCCAGAGCTAGCCTTTGGGGTGACTGAACAAGCAAACAAGGTAGATGGGCAGCTCTGCTGGCCTTGAGGCTACCCTGAGGGCTGCTCTACATAGTAACATAGACACAACATCTGGGACTCTGCGTGCGATCACTGAAGCAGCCTGTGCTTTCAGAGCTGATGCTGCAGGCTCTTGGCACACCACTTATGTCCTGCTAAATAGTCAGCTCACTCTTTCAAAGTCTTCAGAACCTGTATATAGATAAGGCTGTTCAAATAGGAGCTCCAGTGGAGATGTGGGGGTGTTGGCTGCAAGTGGGATAGGCCTGATAATTGTTTTAAAGAGGCAAAAAAAAGAGAACTAATAGAGTGACAGCATTTGGGAGATTGCTACTGAGAATAAAGCTGAGTCAGAAAGGATCTGATCCCTTTGTCCTGTACCAGGGCTATGTATACCTGGCATTGCCTTTGATTTTGACTTGCACTTTTCTTTCTTTACTTCCCAACCATCAGAAAATGATCTTCAGTTTATCCAAGTCCTAAACAGCACAACTAATGTTTCAATATTTTTCTTACATATATAGCTTTAAGAAGATATGGAAGTGAAACAAATAATTCTAGTTTTGTCTCAGTGGATATCACTGTTTAACAAAATCTTCTCTAGTTGCTCTTATTTACATGCAATATATGTAGAAGAAAAGCATGTAATGGATTTAATGGCTTTTTTTTCTCACAGGATGTACTAGTTTATGGACTTATAAATCCAGAATCCTTTGTTTGATAGTGCTAGGGAACAACTTTATCAGCTCTTTAAAACCTTGCCAATATAACCTGCAGTTAGTGAAAGAGAAGGTTTTGTGTCATTCAGCTGAAGGTTTCTCCCTATGTGCAATAATTTAAAATGCCATGTTGCAGGGGTTTAATTGGTTTAATTGTAGTTCTTGGTGTTCTAGATGAGTATTGTGGACAGTTAAAATTCTCCTAGAGCTTGTTTCATCACAGCTTGTATGGCATGGAGTTGCTGCTGGAAAGCAAGAAGCAGGAACAGTGTTATGCAGTGGTGTGTGATGGGGCATTTAAGAAATCAGAGAAAAGTGACACCCACACACTTTAAAATAAAAATTTCTACTTGTCAAACTTCCCACCAATGGATTTCCCAATCCATTATGAAGAGTCATAAAAGTGTATTATCTTAAATCCTTTCCCATATATTCACACAAGACTATTGCATAAATTCCTTGGCAGGTATATAATATTACAAGTACAAACCTCCTTTGAATTCTGTGTTAGGGTTTATGAATTCATGAAGCAAAGAAATTAAATACTCAGGGCCTATTAGGCCATACAGAACCATGAGACATAAATGAAGGGATGACTGGAAAGCATCAGATGATAACTTAATAGGAATGAACATTACCTCCCTTTGCCTCACTTCACAATACCATACCCACACAGGATGTTACAAAGCCTTATTTCAAATAGTTGCTATTAATGACTAGTTTCTTTCAGTCTAAACACTGGATTCTGTTTGCTTATGAATTCTAATCTTCCTCACTTGTGAAGAAGAATGAGTGTACACAGGAACTTAATTCAATTTTGGAAGCCTGGAAGTCTTCTTTTCCTCTTGCAGTTTTGTTTATCACTGAACCTTGCTCTTAGTTACCCTGAAAAGCTAGATATAATGAGTGGGATTTTGTGTTCAGTTTGTATCCAATTGAAAAATTACATTTGACTTACATTTAACAAAACAGTTATGATGCTTGTTACAATATGAACCCATAAGCATATGGGCAAATATACAGGAAACTGATGACTTCTGTTCAGAATACAAATCCCACCATGAACAAAAGAGAGATTTTAAGTAGCAACTTGCATGCATTATTATCTGTAGGCTTGGCTGTGGTTTAGCACAATATAAATAATTCATTTATTTATACAAAAACATTTGGTTTGCTCAATATAAATGAATAAGTCATACATTTATACACATTCATTTGGTTTGTCATCCTTAATCCTGCAGGGCAAAGTGGTACAAAGATTCAATTACACCTATATAATCACTTAGACATAAACCTTTGACCAAGTCTAGGACTAGGATCAGATCCAACTGCCCCAAAGTTCCTTTCAGAGAAGAAGTTTAAAAGACAAGGGGATCCTTTCTAAACCTTGTGACTCCACAAGAAGGTTTCCTTTATAAACTTTGTTCAAAGCAACCATTCAGTCTGCAACAGGTTTTTTTTATTCAGTTTAAGAGCTAGTGGACTTTTTTTAGTGCTGCAATATATATAAGATTCTTCTGTTATCAACAGCTAAGCTGATGTTGCCTGCAGTTCAAGTAAGTCTAGTCTTTATTCTGAGAAAAATGCTTGGAGTTACATGTCAGGTTTTTAAGTTCATATGAAATAGACATTTGTCTTTTCTCATGCTCTGCAATAAGGCTAGTATAAATTAATGTCTTTCTAACAGATGGATGTGTTTCATTTTTTAATATCTTTGTCTAATGTGTCAAGATCTCTCTTCAAAAGGCTGATATCTGTCTTTTTGTAACAAAGTGAATATCAAAATGAGAAACAGAAAGAAAGAGGTGAAAGGGCCAGTCACATTTTTGAATAAAGAAGTAGATCTTTAAACTGTCAGTGCTGTAAGTTCAGACAAAAGTGGTGAGTGGGTAGAAGAGACTCATATGGACTTTTTAGTGGTTTGACAGGAAATTAAGCACCTTTATATCTGCTCATCAATCATGCATTCACCTTTATCTCATGTCGTGTCCTTAGTAAATAATGACATTTGCAAATGGTTCAATTAAAGTCACTGAGTTCTGGGTAATGCTGCAATCTCTGTGTATGAAATAAATAACAATTAAATTACACTGCTTGAGCATCACTACTTCTCCAACAGCAAGAAGTATCATAGCAATGTGCATGTATAACAAAGTTGATGAGTGCTCATTAGTCACTTGTTTTACAGTTGTTTTATGGTCAAAGGTCATTGGTAATCTTAGAATTCAAAACTCAAGATTTATGTCTATGTTAGAAAGAAGACTGGAAAGATCAATCTTTTATGTCAACTGAAAGGTGTTGAGAGCTAAAAGAACAAAATGAGTATGTGCTGTTCTCATAGCTTAACCTCATAGTTAAATGCAGAATTTACTTTGATTTTTGTGTTAATACTTTTAAAGGTGAAGTCTGTACTAGGGGAAAATGTTCCACTTTTCTTCCTCCTTTTCCCAAACCTGACCTGTGAAAGATAAGTAGAACAATGTTGGGGCATGAGGGAATTTTTAGGTATTAGTATGTACATTTTACTCCTCCAACAGATTTCCATTCCTGTGATATAGATAAGGTCTTGGCACCTGTTCCACTCAATGAAAAGACAGAAGAGCATTATAAGCAATAGTCTGACCAAGGGAATGAAAAGGAAACTTAAACAAGAGGCACAACAAACTAAAAGTCCAAGGAGACACAGTATGGAATTTCTAGATCAAAGTATTTTAGTTTTCTCCTATTTATAGAAGACCTGGAAAGCCTTTCCTGAGAGGGGAAAAAAAAGACAAACAGTAAAAAAATAAGAAAGATTATTTACCACATTAAAAAGTGGGAAGTGACATTTTCTAACTGGCTTACAGTTGAAAAGTTTATGCAAATTCATAACCAATACTTTCTTTTCACTTTTTAATGTTCTTCAGGGGACACATCTCAAGATATTTAGTACAAGAGGAGCCCATACTCTAGGATTGCTGATATATTTATTTCAGAATTTTTATAACTTTCTCTGTTGTGCTTGATTCTTGAAGAATCTTCTGGCCAGATCAAGAATACAAAATTAAGAGAGATTTTTGAACCAAGCTTTATATTCAGTGAGGAAACAATACTGAGAAGAGGTGTTCTTATTGCAGTCTGTAAACCTATTGCAAAAAAAAGTTTTCAAAGACATTCTAGTTTTACAAGTGTCACAGCTTTCTTGTTTTCAACTACAGTTAACTGTCCTCCATCTCTGTAGAAGACAGAAATCTGTGTTGTTGGCTATAAAGGTGATATTGCAGATTGGAATATCATGCATATATGGTTGATCTCTTGGCTATACTGTCTTCCCAGAACTTGACATAAATATATGCAGTAAACCTACAGGCATGACAAGTGCCACAGATGTAAGATGTTTCCAGTATAGGTTTCTTATTAAGCTTGTTTTGGCATTTGTTAAAGGAATTTAAACCAAGATAAATAGTCAATATTCTTTGCTGTTTGGAATGTTCCTTCCTTATTGTGTCTGCTCTTGTGAGACCCCACCTGGAATATTGCATCCAGTTCTGGACCCCCTATTTCAAGAGGGATATGGGGATGCTGGAGTGAGTCCAGAGAAGGGCCAGGAGAATGCTCAGAGACTGGAGCACCTCTGCTATGAGGGCAGGCTGAGAGATTTGGGCTTGTTCAGTCTGGAGAAGAGAAGGCTCTGAGGAAACCTTCTGGTGGCCTTCCAGTATCTGAAGGGGGCTACAAGAAAGCTGGTGAGGGACTTTTTAGGAGGTCAGATAGTGATAGAACCAGGGGAAATGGATGCAAGCTAGAGGAGGGGAGATTTAGATTGGATATTAGGAGGAAGTTCTTCCCTGTTAGGGTGGTAAGACGCTGGAACAGGTTGCCCAGAGATGTGGTGGAAGTCCCATCCCTGGAAGCTTTTAAGGCCAGGCTGGATGGGGCTCTGGGCAACCTGCTCTAGTGGGAGGTGTCCCTGCCAGGCAGGGGGGTTGGAACTAGATGATCCAACTCTGACAATTCTGTGATTCTATATACACTTCAGATTGTTTTTCAAGTTCTTTATTTTTTGTGAAGATATATAGAGTAGGGACTGATATGTTGATATTTGGGGTAACGGCCTAAAAGGGAAAGAAATGCCTATTTGGGATGCCACAAAAAGTCATGGATGAAGAGAATATCAGAGGGCATTTTTTTTGGCCTTCAGCCCAGAGGAAAGTATGTGGAAAATAAACTACAATAAAAACTATGAGCAGATTTCTTATAGGAAAATTACAAACCATGGGTCTTTTTATTTTTAATATTAGTGTAACATTTTCTCTCTCTCAATCCTTCTGAAGCCCTTATTCAGTTCTTCTAACTTGCTGGGAGTTTAAAATTAGACTATCTTCTAAAGTCAGAGATGCATTTGATCTACAAAGCATCCAGCATGCTTCAGAGTGCTGTATAAATAACATGGAGGTCTAATTCTGTGCTCAACCTCTTGAGAGGTGTCAGAAGGAGCAGAAAGATGTTTTTAAAGTTATTTTTATGCTGCTCATATTTTGCTTTGACTGAGAACAGATAACATGTTTTAGCTATTTTTTTTCTGATAAGCTGGATATCTCTGGGTTTCAAAGCTCATGGCGAATCTCCTTGTTGTACTCACATGATGGAGTTGTATAGAAAGAACTGTGCAAGTATAGTGTCATTTCTGCACTAGGTGAATCCTCTGCTAGAGAGTGAAAACATCTGTACTCCACTGGAATGATTTACAGAAGAAAGACTATAAGAGGCCAGGTAGTCCTTCAAAGCCCAAGAAGGGCAGCTGGCCCTGTTTGCCAAGACAAATAGATGCTGGAGATGGGAATCCACATGGAAGCCTGTTTTCCAGCTGGCAGATTTAAAAAGGTGCCAGCTCTGGAAGAGGATTCCTGCAGAGAGTAGCTTATTAGCTAGAGAACTGAACAGACTAGCTGCCTGATTTTAAAGATTCTAGAAATTGGGTTTTTTTGCCCTTCTCTAGAGTGGATGGGACTGCTCTCATTGTTAGCCTGATGGCTAAGGAAAGTCAGGTGTGAATCCTGTAGCTGAATTGGTCTGGTATTCATACCAGGCTTTGACAAGTGAACAAACAAAACTGCACCACAAAAACTTTAAATCAGTGTGTTTTAACTCAAAGGAGATGAGTCACAGAAGCTGGGTTTCTTGGTTTGCTGTTCTCACTGAGTTTTCTTTACAGCCAACAGAGAAACAAAGCCTCTTTCAAGCAGGGCTTAGAATATCAACCTTAGTCTGGTGTAGTCACCAACAAAGGACTTTCTTTTTCATTCTCAAGGAGGTCATTAGATTATTTCTCACCTTCAGCAGAAGTATGTCCTTTTGGATATCTTTCTCTGTGTAAGCTGCTCTAACTAATGTGATGTCAAAATTGTCAATTATGGCAAAATTAAAAGCTATTGAAGGAACATTCTGTGTGCCCTAGCTTAAGCTTTCTAGACTCTTGTCAATTTTTGTGTGAAATGTGTAGAAAATCTTCAATTTTCTCTACAGACAAAAAGAATTTAGACAAATCAGCAGCATCCAATGTCAGATTATGAATATGAAAAGGGATATCTGCAGTCTATTTTATTATTGCATATGATAAAAAATATATTGTTGATTGGTTTTGTTGGGTTTTTTTTTTTTTTAGAAGGGCAGAGTAATAATAAAACTTTGGTTAGAGTTAATTTGTAAATGAAAAACAGTCAGTAGTTTACTCAAAATTTTTTGGATCCATATATTATGCAAATTCAAACTTTAAAAAAATACATATAAACCTGAAGTTTTTCACTATTCTTCACTTAAGGAAGATGGATCCAGTAATTTTGATGTATGATTTGAGGTCAGTGGGGTACAGTCACTGGAATACTTTCACACACCACCTTTCAGGAATATATTCTTATTTTTCTATGTATCTAACTGAAACACCTTAGCAAACTTAACTTTAACTTCAAAGCTTTAACCATCATCTTTAAAAAGTATTTTTATTCATTTTATTTATTTGATTTTCCTTTAAACATGAAAGGTATCTCTCAAAATACTTAAGAGAGTCCCTCAGCCATCAGGTTTTATCCACAGTGTTACCAGTGAAAATATGACACTTACTGGAAATATTTATATATTGGAGTTTGAGATTTTAACATCTTTTTCCTCTCCTAAAAAGAAATATTTATGTATGGGATGTCAGCCTTTTCAAAGAGGAGGAGTAGACTAACTGGGTGATAAAACCAGCTATGAACAAAGGGCCAGATCCCAAACCTACCAAAATCAAAGTATATCTTTCCATTGATCTCCTACTTGCTGAAAATGTTACCAGGCATCCACAGTACAGGAAATAAGAGAAGAATATAAACAGAGAATGTGGGGTTTTTTTCCCCCCTGTTACTTAAGTGCAACATGTGACATTTACAGGTATAAAGGTTTTGCGAGGAAAGGAGCATAGCATTCAAGTTGCCATGGGCACTTTAATCTCAGCTACTCCTCTCTCTTTTCCCTTACTGTATTTCCAGAGCTATTAATAAGGTCTGAGAAAAATGTCATGCATTTACAGAAAAAGTTTTGAGTGAAGGCTGTTTTCAATAGGAATGTATTTATGATGCATTCTGCTTTGCAATAAGGCTCAGAAGCACTGTTAACTCAAGCATGACTTAGGTCAGTTCTGCTTTTGAAAAGTTAATTTCCTTTACATTACTAACACAAATTCAGGTACAATCAATGGAGTAAGATTACTTTGTATCTTGCAATTAATTTGGTTTTACCTTTTCATTCCTTTTTATTCTGATGGAAAATAAACAGCAATCTCATGAACAGATTGTATATAGAGAACTGTATTTTACATTTAATCTACTACCTGTGATGACCTATTAATTTCAGAAACATTATGCAAGGCTCTCCTCAGGATTTGGCTCATACATTCTCTACCAATCTGTGAATGTCTTACTTGCTGGTTAGAAACAAGGTAGAAATGTTTGGAGTTGAAGTCTTCTTGGCTATTAAAAGAATTCATTCTCAATAAATGTGCTTAGCAGACATTTAAGTAAGATATTTAGTTGGGAATGATTCCTTCACACCAGAAAAATAAGTGAGTAAGAAATCTTATTTCAGACAGGTTTTCTGCCAGTGACACTGAATTCACACAAAAGGGAGGTTTCTTTTGTCATGAAAAGCTGCAATAGTTTTACCTCTTCTCCCAAACACACACTCTTATGCCATTTGCAGTTACAGTGAGTTTGGCCTCTTTGTTCAGTAGCAAGGCCATGTTGAAATGAAAGAGGACTGACATCAGAGGAAAGAGCTACATCTGTGTATAAAGAGAGTAGTCTTGGATAGTAAGCCAAAGATCAGTGATACTCAAGTGCTGGTACTCCTAAAATCATAACATCAATATGGCTGGAAAAGACCTCTGAGATCATTGAGTCCACCCAACACTCCCATGCTCACTGCTAAACCATGGCCCCAAGCACCACATCTACATGTTCTTTGAACTCTTCCAGGCATGGTGATTCCACCACCTCCCTGGGCAGCCTGGGCCAATGCCTGAGAACCCTCTCTGAGCTGTTAAATGGAGCAGTTAATATTGTTAAATCTTCAAATCTAGAAAAATAAAAAAATCCCAGATGAGGTAAAATTATGACAAATAACAGCAGTTTGTCCTGAGATTTATCATGGCATTTTTCATAACAGAATGTTTAAGCATTTTATTTCTCTGTGCAAATCCTCTAGCAGCATATTTTCCACCACTTTGGTTTCCATTGTTCTGCTCTGTTCAAAGAGCACATTCATAGCAGCACAGAACAAAGTTGAGGACAAAAAGACACAGCAAAACACCAATTCCAATATCTTAACCACTACCTGGTGGTTTAGTACCTGTAATAAGAGCCTGAGAACAGAGCTTTTGAGCATGAAATAGAGCAAAGAATTTTATTACTATTTTACAAGCATGTCATCAAGCCAAAAAAAGAGATTTTAAAAACTCCTGCCTTTGTATCTAATTCAGCTGGAGAACCTTATCTGAATTTTATTGACCATCTTATACAAAGTCATTCCAAAAAGTCAAAGCTCCAACTTTCTGCCTGATTTGGAGCTTTAAAATGCACCCATATTTTCCCATGGTATTTGCTTAACATTTTTTTCATTGTTGCAGTGAGAGAGAAGGTCAGAGCTGAAATGGTGAGATGGATTTGTTCAGACTTTCACAGAGGTTTTATGGTCCTATGCAAGGTCAAAATCAGAATTCCATTTGCAAAATCCTAGTGAATCTAAGCAAAACTGTTGATTTGAAGGTAGGTCTATGGAGGGTTTTATTGTTGAAGTACAACAGAACATTAATCCTGTTTGATTTAGATAATGATTTTGTTGGCCTGATATTAACTTTATAAACTATGCCATGAAAATACTTCAGTGCTGTGGTGAAGAAAATGGCACTGTAGCCCTACTAGCTTCACTATAGAAGCAAAGCAAGATTTGTAAGCAAACTGACAAAAGATTAGTCCAAACAATGACAACAGAGCACTATATACAATATACTATATATATAGTATACATTAAGGCATGAAGTGACAGGGCCCTTCCCAGTGGGGGCTCCCAGTTCACTTGCTCACAAGGGACAGAACCTATACTCTACCACTAGGATCCTAAAATATTGATTTCTGTTGCTTATTTCTCTGAAATATTTGTGTACAACACTTTAAATGGATAAGTTCTGTGGCCTGCATGTGTTTATTTGTATGATGCTCATTTTCTTAGTTTACAGTAAAATGGAGCATTCCTGTAGTCATCAAGATGCTATGAGATTTCAAACCCCCATGAGCATCACTCTACTTCTAACTGTGATCTGCACCTGAATCCCTTGGACAGTAGCATAACATTTCACAGAAATGTTGTATTTATTTGCTTCTTAATATAGAAGTACTTAGTAATGTAAGGTAGATATAAATGCCTTTGTGATGAAAAGTCACTAAAACTGTCCTTGGCTGGTTGACAATAATGACAGTTGGAAAAAAAAGAGGCTAAACTGGGGATAGTGTGGCAGGTGGCAAGGGCCTCAGGAGCTTCACCTTGCATCTGGCTACCATTTTCATTCTGCAAGGGCATGTGAAAGAGTGTGCACTCCAGGGAACCCTTTGTAATGAAATAGTCCTCCACAGAAATGAACACAGTGCAATGAGGCTAACCTCTGGGAGCTAAAATACCAGTGGCTGTCTGTTAGCCTGGGATATCACTTGCCAAGATCCCTCATCAGTTTTGAACTTCCTTGAATCATAGAATCATTATGGTTGAAAAAGCCCTCTGAGATCATGGAGTCCAACCATCCACCCAACACCACCATGCCCACTACTAAACCATGGCCCCAAATGTCCCCATGATGCCCAGTTAGTGAGATTCTGGAAGAATTCCTCTCTGTATTCCATTTCCTTGCCTAAAGGCATTTCTGTCTCAGGATACAGGCATTTCTGCTTTCTTGTCAGTCCCTACTGACTTCAGTGAAGCCACATAAAAGCAGCACATAATGAAGCAGCATCAGACTCTGTGTAAGCAGATATGAGTAAATATTTTATCTGGTGTCAGGACACATGCACCTTGGTTTAAGATATATTAGTGATCACAAACAGTCCTGAAGGCTACATCTATGTTTGTGAATAAAAGATGATGATTATTTGACACTAGAACAAGGAGCAGCACAAGGCCCATGTCTATGTCATTAAAATCTCATAACCTACAGCACACAACTGGCATGTGTAAAATAGCCTGAGCAGTGCTAATTCCTGAACAGTGCTGAGGAACTGTTCAGAAACATGAGATTTGGCCTGAATCAAAGCTATGCTAGAGATCATCCTAAGAAAATCAGAATGTCCATAGGCAGCCTACTGGCAGAAGTGCTCTTTGTCAGGAACAAAATAATAAAATCACAGATTCATAGAATGAATCTATGGTTGGAAGGGACCTTAAAGATCATCTAGCTCCAACCCCCCTGCCATGGGCAGCAATGCCACTCACTAGACCAGGTTGCCCAGGGCCACATCCAGCCTGGCCTTGAACACTGCCAGGGATGGGGCATCCACAACCTCTCTGGGCAACCTGTTCCAGTGCCTAACCACCCTCTGTGTAAAGAACCTCCTTCAAATTTCCAGTCTAAATCTCCCCTCCTTCAGATTATATCCATTCCTACTTGTCCTATTGCAATCTGACCAGCTGAAAAATCTCTCCCCTTCTATCTTGTAATCCCCCTTTAGGTACTGAAAGGCTGCCTTGAGATCTCCTAGAAGCCTTCTCTTCTCCAGGCTAACAAACCCAACTCTAGATGCTAAAGTGAAACTTTCAGCTGCATCTTTCATTTGTTGTAGAAAGTGGTAGTGAGCTAGTGGGTTGGTGTGGATTAGAAGGAAGAACTTGATCCTCTGAAAGGCACAGGTCAGCCCATCCTAATTCATGGCCATGGCCTAGAAAGGCAGTTTTACAGTGCTTCCTATCCAATGACCCATGAGCATCTGCTCATTTCTTAAGGTGGACCTTTGTCCCAGTCCATGTCTGAAGTCTGTTTGATGGCACAGGTACTGCTAGTGTAAATGGAGGCTCTTGTGACAGCTGCCAAATACCAAGAAGTAACACCCACACCATTACTATGATCTCAGGAGGTGTTCTTAGCCCTACTGATAGAGTATGTTATATGGCAAAATGGGAATTTTCTGGGGGTTTTCTAGATTATAAAGAAACTTGGGAGTAAAGTTCCCCTCTTTTTTGCAGTGACTATGAAACCCCCATTTTTCATGAAGTGCAGAGTAAATATTTTCAAGCCTGCTTATAAAGATACCTTTACAATTCTTTCTTATTTATTCCATTTCTGAGTTCCTATTTAAATTATTCAGAAAGAGTCTTACTGGTATTTAAATATATTCCTTGAATAAATATTCTGACTTCTTAAACTCTTTTTTTCCCCCCCCAATTAGCAACATTAACCTGAACAGTTTAAGTAGGACACTTTTCACCTCTCTCTCCAGTGAGGGTAAATAATACAGCAGGTAACTAACACTGTTTTTCTACTCTATAATGTCCTTTGCACATTCAACATGTGGGTTACTTCCATCCAGCAACTTAGAAGGTATAAAGTTGTTTTTTATTTATGGAGGAAGTTAAGAATCTCAGAATATATGTTGGGAAATGGTAATTGCTTCAAAAGACACAATGATGAGTTTCCTTCTCTTCAAGAATGTGTAGTATGAACTATTTACTAGAACCCAATCTTCATGTAAATGGGTCTTGACTTATTCCATTCTTCCAACTATGAATTACTATATATAGTTTTCAGTTACTGAATAGTGCTGGAATCTTAAACATGAAATAAAAATAGACAATTTATGCCCTTAGAAGACAAAAATAAAACACATCTATCCTCTCTTTAATTTACAGATTTTATGCTTGACTTCTAGCAAGGCTGTTCAACTGCTTCTAATTAACTGTAAATATTACTTTTGAACTGATTATATATTAGTTACTACAAAAATGTGACTTAGACTTAACTGAAAACAAAAGCAAATTTTGTATGGAATTGGGTTTGTTTTAAACAAATGGCATCTTTTGCTGTTATTAAAGCAATAGATCGCCTTGGTACAATTTAGACTTAGTAAGATGTTAATATAAGTTTTAGTCTCCCACTCTGCTAATTAGTTGTAAGGTTTCCAATGAATCCTGGGGCTTATACTTCAGGCCATAAAACTGGTTTATCCTGTGGTATATGACACCTGAATCTCCCAGCTTTCTTTCAATAAAACAAGGTGGGCAACCTTATGTCTTCAGTAGGATAGGTGTTTCTTTTCTTTCTTTTCTTTCTTTCTTTTCTTTCTTTCTTTTCTTTCTTTCTTTTCTTTCTTTCT